>OU466857.2:38168307-39378093 GCA_911865555.2 Thlaspi arvense
AACCCATCAGAAGTCCGCAGTTAAGCGTGCTTGGGCGAGAGTAGTACTAGGATGAGTGACCTCCCGGAAAGTCCTCGTGTTGCACCCCTTTTTTAAGTTTTTTCTTTTGCTTCTTTCTTTTTCTTCCGTCTTCGAAAATAACATCGTACCTTTGGAACGACGTAACTTCTGGACCGTATGGAAGCAGGCCGCCGTCAGCACCTTTTCGGAAAGCCCCAGGTCTTAAGACCATGGGTGAGTTTTAAAATCCCCAAATTCCGCTGTTTAGACCCTTTTCTGGGCTTTTTTCTTTTACATACCAAATTACAGGTTCTGATTCGATCATTTCGGAGTGGTTATCGCAATTTTCTCAGTGTAAAAACCCGTCGAAGCATACCCAAAAAGCCCATGAATCAAGTGGGGTCCACGGCAAAAGAGGCCATGAGTCAGTGCAAAAGCATATTAGCGATTGCGTTACATATACTAACGGGTGCGATCATACCAGCACTAATGCACCGGATCCCATCAGAACTCCGCAGCTAAGCGTGCTTGGGCGAGAGTAGTACTAGGATGGGTGACCTCCCGGGAAGTCCTCGTGTTGCACCCCTTTAATTGGTTTTTTCTTTTGCTTCTTTCTTTTTCTTCCGTCTTCGAAAATAGCATCGTGCCTTTAGAACTACGTAACTTCTAGACATTATGGAACCATGCCGCTGTCAGCACCTTTTCGGAAAACCCCAAGAGTGATCTTCGGCTTGCCCAAGTTCTGAAGACCATGGGTAAGTTTTTAAATCCCTAAATTCCGCTGTTTAGACCCTTTTCTGGGTCGTTTTCTTTTACATACCAAATTACAGGTTCTGATTCGATCATTTCGGACGTGGTTAATGCGATTTTCTCAGTGTAGACGCCCGTCCAAGCATGCCCAAAAACCCCATTAATAAAGTGGGGTCAACGGCAAAAGAAGCCATGAGGCAGCGCAAAAGCATATTAGCGATTGCGTTACATGTACTAACGGGTGCGATCATACCAGCACTAATGCACCGGATCCCATCAGAACTCCGCAGCTAAGCGTGCTTGGGCGAGGGTAGTACTAGGATAGGTGACCTCCTGGGAAGTCCTCGTGTTGCACCCCTTTTTTTGGTTTTTTCTTTTGCTTCTTTCTTTTTCTTCCGTCTTCGAAAATAGCATTGTACATTTGGAACGACTTAACTTCTGGACCGTATGAAACCATGCCGCTGTCAGCACCTTTTCAGAAAACCCCAAGAGTGCTCTTCGGCTTGCCCAAGTTCTGAAGACCATGGGTAAGTTTTAAAATCCCCAAATTCCGCTGTTTAGACCCTTTTCTGGGTCGTTTTCTTTTACATACCAAATTACAGGTTCCGATTCGATCATTTCGGACGTGGTTAATGCGATTTTCTCAGTGTAGAAGCCCGCCCAAGCATGCCGAAAAAGCCCATTAATCAAGTGGGGTCCACGACAAAAGAGGCCATGAGTCAGCGTAAAAGCATATTAGCGATTGCGTTACATGTAATAACGGATGCGATCATACCATCACTAATGCACCGGATCCCATCAGAACTCCGCAGCTAAGCGTGCTTGGGCGAGAGTAGTACTAGGATGGGTGACCTCCTGGGAAGTCCTCGTCTTGCACCCCTTTTTTTGGTTTTTTCTTTTGCTTCTTTATTTTTCTTCCGTCTTCGAAAATAACATCGTACCTTTGGAACGACGTAACTTCTGGACCGTATGGAACCAGGCCGCCGTGAACACCTTTTCGGAAAGCCCCAGGAGTGCTCTTCGGCTTGCCCAAGGTCTAAAGACCATGGGTGAGTTTTAAAATCCCCAAATTCCGCTGTTTAGACCCTTTTCTGAGCTGTTTTCTTTTACATACCAAGTTACAGGTTCCGATTCGATCATTTCGGACGTGGTTATTGCGATTTTCTCAGTGTAGAAGCCTGTCCATGCATGCTCAAAAAGTCCATGAATCAAATGGGGTCCACGGCAAAAGAGGCCATGAGTCAGCGCAAAAGCATATTAGCGATTGCGTTACATGTACTAACGTGTGCGATCATATCAGCACTAATTAACCGGATCCCATCAGAACTCTGCAGTCAAGCGTGCTTGGGCGAGAGTAGTACTAGGATGGGTGACCTCCCGGGAAGTCCTTGTGTTGCACCCCTTTTTTGGTTTTTTCAATTTGCTTCTTTCTTTTTCTTCCGTCTTCAAAAATAACATCGTACCTTTGGAACGACGTAACTTCTGGACCGTATGGAACCAGGCCGCCGTCAGCACCTTTTCGGAAAGCCCCAGGAGTGCTCCTCGGCTTGCCCAAGGTCATAAGACCGTGGGTGAGTTTTAAATTCCCCAAATTCTGCTGTTTAGACCCTTTTCTGGGCCGTTTTCTTTTACATACCAAATTACAGGTTCCGATTCGATCATTTCGGACGTGGTTATTGCGATTTTCTCAGTGTAGAAGCCCGTCCAAGCATGCTCAAAAAGCCCAAGAATCAAATGGGGTCCACGGCAAAAGAGGCCATGTGTCAGCGCAAAAGCATATTAGCGATTGCGTTACATGTACTAACGGTGCGATCATACCAGCACTAATGCACCGGATCCCATCAGAACTCCGCAGTTAAGCGTGTTTGGGCGAGAGTAGTACTAGGATGGGTGACCTCCCGGGAAGTCCTCGTGTTGCACCCTTTTTTTGGTTTTTTCTTTTGCTTCTTTCTTTTTCTTCCGTCTTCGAAAATAACATCGTACCTTTGGAACGACGTAACTTCGGGACCGTATGGAACCAGGCCGCTGTCAGCACCTTTTCATAAAGCCCCAAGAGTGCTCTTCGGCTGTTTAGATCCTTTTCTGGGCCGTTTTCTTTTACATACCAAATTACAGGTTCTGATTCGATCATTTCGGACGTGGTTATCGCAATTTTCTCAGTGTAAAAACCCGTCCAAGCATGCCCAAAAAGCCCATGAATCAAGTGGGTTTCACGGCAAAAGAGGCCATGAGTCAGCGCAAAAGCATATTAGCGATTGCGTTACATGTACTAACGGGTGCGATCATACCAGCACTAATGCACCGGATCCCATCAGAACTCTGCACCTAACCGTGCTTGGGCGAGAGTAGTACTAGGATGGGTGACCTCCCGGGAAGTCCTCGTGTTGCACCCCTTTTTTGGTTTTTTTATTTTGCTTCTTTCTTTTTCTTCCGTCTTCGAAAATAACATCGTACCTTTGGAACGACGTAACTTCTGGACCGTATGGAAGCAGGCCGCCGTCAGCACCTTTTCGGAAAGCCCCAGGAGTGCTCTTCGGCCTGCCCAAGGTCTTAACACCATGGGTGAGTTTTAAAATCCCGAAATTCCGCTTATTAGACCCTTTTCTGGGCTTTTTTCTTTTACATACCAAATTACAGGTTCTGATTCGATCATTTCGGAGTGGTTATCGCAATTTTCTCAGTGTAAAAACCCGTCCAAGCATGCCCAAAAAGCCCATGAATCAAGTGGGGTCCACGGCAAAAGAGGCCATGAGTCAGTGCAAAAGCATATTAGCGATTGCGTTACATATACTAACGGGTGCGATCATACCAGCAGTAATGAACCGGATCCCATCAGAACTCCGCAGCTAACCGTGCTTGGGCGAGAGTAGTACTAGGATGGGTGACCTCCCGGGAAGTCCTCGTGTTGCACCCCTTTAATTGGTTTTTTCTTTTGCTTCTTTCTTTTTCTTCCGTCTTCGAAAATAGCATCGTACCTTTGGAACTACGTAACTTCTGGACAGTATGGAACCATGCCGCTATCAGCACCTTTTCGGAAAACCCCAAGAGTGCTCTTCGGCTTGCCCAAGTTCTGAAGACCATGGGTAAGTTTTTAAATCCCCAAATTCCGCTGTTTAGACCCTTTTCTGGGTCGTTTTCTTTTACATACCTAATTACAGGTTCTGATTCGATCATTTCGGACGTGGTTAGTGCGATTTTCTCAGTGTAGAAGCCCGCCTAAGCATGCCGAAAAAGCCCATTAATCAAGTGGGGTCCACGGCAAAAGAGGCCATGAGTCAGCATAAAAGCATATTAGCGATTGCGTTACATGTACTAACGGATGCGATCATACCAGCACTAATGCACCGGATCCCATCAGTACTCCGCAGCTAAGCGTGCTTGGGCGAGAGTAGGACTAGGATGGATGACCTCCCGGGAAGTCCTCGTGTTGTACCCTTTTTTTTGTTTTTTCTTTCGCTTCTTTCTTTTTCTTCCGTCTTCGAAAATAACATCGTACCTTTGGAACGACGTAACTTCTGGACCGTATGAAACCATGCCGCTGTCAGCACCTTTTCAGAAAACCCCAAGAGTGCTCTTCGGCTTGCCCAAGTTCTGAAGACCATGGGTAAGTTTTAAAATCCCCAAATTCCGCTGTTTAGACCCTTTTCTGGGTCGTTTTCTTTTACATACCAAATTACAGGTTCCGATTCGATCATTTCGGACGTGGTTAATGCGATTTTCTCAGTGTAGATGCCCGCCCAAGCATGCCCAAAAAGCCCATTAATCAAGTGGGGTCCACGGCAAAAGAGGCCATGAGTCAGCGTAAAAGCATATTAGCGATTGCGTTACATGTACTAACGGATGCGATCATACCAGCACTAATGCACCGGACCCCATCAGAACTCCGCAGCTAAGCGTGCCTGGGCGAGAGTAGTACTAGGATGGGTGACCTCCTGGGAAGTCCTCGTGTTGCACCCCTTTTTTTGGTTTTTTTCTTTTGCTTCTTTCTTTTTCTTCCGTCTTCGAAAATAACATCGTACCTTTGGAACGACGTAACTTCTGGACCGTATGGAACCAGGCCGCCGTGAACACCTTTTCGGAAAGCCCTAGGAGTGCTCTTCGGCTTGCCCAAAGTTTTAAGACCATGGGTGAGTTTTAAAATCCCCAAATTCCGCTGTTTAGACCCTTTTCTGGGCCGGTTTCTTTTACATACCAAATTACAGGTTCTGATTCGATCATTTCGGACGTGGTTATTGTGATTTTCTCAGTGTAGAAGCCCGTCCAAGCATGCCCAAAAAGCCTATGTATTAAGTAGGGTCTACGGCAAAAGAGGCCATGAGTCAGTGTAAAAGCATATTAGCGATTGCGTTACATGTACTAACGGATGCGATCATACCAGCACTAATGCACCGGATCCCATCAAAACTCCGCAGCTAAGCGTGCTTGGGCGAGAGTAGTACTAGGATGGGTGACCTCCTGGGAAGTCCTCGTGTTGCACCCCTTTTTTTGGTTTTTTTTTTTGCTTCTTTCTTTTTCTTCTGTCTTCGAAAATAACATCGTACCTTTGGAACGACGTAACTTCTGGACCGTATGGAACCAGGCCGCCGTCAGAACCTTTTCGGAAAGCCCCAGGAGTGCTCTTCGGCTTGCCCAAGGTCATAAGACCGTGGGTGAGTTTTAAAATCCCCAAATTCTGCTGTTTAGACCCTTTTCTGGGCTGTTTTCTTTTACATACCAAATTACAGGTTCCGATTCGATCATTTCGGACGTGGTTATTGCGATTTTCTCAGTGTAGAAGCCCGTCCAAGCATGCTCAAAAAGCCCATGAATCAAATGGGGTCCACGGCAAAAGAGGCCATGAATCAGCGCAAAAGCATATTAGCGATTGCGTTACATGTACTAACGGGTGCGATCATACCAACACTAATGCACCGGATCCCATCAGAACTCCGCAGCTAAGCGTGCTTGGGCGAGAGTAGTACTAGGATGGGTGACCTCCCGGGAAGTCCTCGTGTTGCACCCTTTTTTTGGTTTTTTCTTTTGCTTCTTTCTTTTTCTTCCGTCATCGAAAATAACATCGTACCTTTGGAATGACGTAACTTCTGGACCGTCTGGAACCACGCCGCCGGCAGAACCTTTTCGGAAAGCCCCAGGAGTGCTCTTCGGCTTGCCCAAGGTTTTAAGACCATGGGTAAGTTTTAAAATCCCCAAATTCCGCTGTTTAGACCCTTCTATGGGCCGTTTTCTTTTACATACATAATTACAGGTTCCGATTCGATCATTTCGGACGTGGTTATTGCGATTTTCTCAGTGTAGAAGCCCGTCCAAGCATGCCTAAAAAGCCCATTAATCAAGTGGGGCCACGGCAAAAGAGGCCATGAGTCAGCGCAAAAACATATTAGCGATTGCGTTACATGTACTAACGGGTGCGATCATACCAGCACTAATGCACCGGATCCCATCAGAACTCTGCACCTAACCGTGCTTGGGCGAGAGTAGTACTAGGATGGGTGACCTCCCGGGAAGTCCTCGTGTTGCACCCCTTTTTTTGGTTTTTTCTTTTGCTTCTTTCTTTTTCTTCTGTCTTCGAAAATAACATCGTACCTTTGGAATGACGTAACTTCTGGACCGTATGGAACCAAGCCGCCGTCAGCACCTTTTCGGAAAGCCCCAAGAGTGCTCTTCGGCTTGCCCAAGGCCTGCAGACCATGGGTAAGTTTTAAAATCCCCAAATTCCGCTGTTTAGACCCTTTTCTGGGTCGTTTTCTTTTACATACCAAATTACAGGTTCCGATTCGATCATTTTGGACGTGGTTAATGCGATTTTCTCAGTGTAGAAGCCCGCCCAAGCATGCCCAAAAAGCCCATTAATCAAGTGGGGTCCACGGCAAAAGAGGCCATGAGTCAGCGTAAAAGCATATTAGCGATTGCGTTACATGTACTAACGGATGCGATTATACCAGCACTAATGCACCGGATCCCATCAGAACTCCGCAGCTAAGCGTGCTTGGGCGAGAGTAGTACCAGGATGGGTGACCTCCTGGGAAGTCCTAGTGTTGCACCCCTTTTTTTTGTTTTTTCTTTTGCTTCTTTCTTTTTCTTCCGTCTTTAAAAATAACATCGTACCTTTGGAACGACGTAACTTCTGGACCGTATGGAACCAGGCCGCCGTCAGCACTTTTTCGGAAAGCCCCAGGAGTGCTCTTCGGCTTGCCCAAGGTTTTAAGACCATGGGTGAGTTTTAAAATCCCCAAATTCCGCTGTTTAGACTCTTTTCTGGACCGGTTTCTTTTACATACCAAATTACAGGTTCTGATTCGATCATTTCGGACGTGGTTATTGCGATTTTCTCAGTGTAGAAGCCCGTCCAAGCATGCCCAAAAAGCCCATGTATCAAGTGGGGTCCACGGTAAAAGAGGCCATGAGTCAGCGTAAAAGCATATTAGCGATTGTGTTACATGTACTAACGGATGCGATCATACCAGCACTAATGCACCGGATCCCATCAGAACTCCGCAGCTAAGCGTGCTTGGGCGAGAGTAGTACTAGGATGGGTGACCTCCTGGGAAGTGCTAGTGTTGCACCCCTTTTTTTTGTTTTTTCTTTTGCTTCTTTCTTTTTCTTCCGTCTTCGAAAATAACATCGTACCTTTGGAACGACGTAACTTCTGGACCGTATGGAACCAGGCCGCCGTCAGCACCTTTTCGGAAAGCCGCAGGAGTGCTCTTTGGCTTGCCCTGGGTCAGAAGACCATGGGTGAGTTTTAAAATCCCCAAATTCCGCTGTTTAGACCCTTTAATGGGCCGTTTTCTTTTACATTCATAATTACAGGTTCCGATTCGATCATTTCGGACGTGGTTATTGCAATTTTCTCAGTTTAGAAGCCCGTCCAAGCATGCTCAAAAAGCCCATGAATCAAATGGGGTCCACGGCAAAAGAGGCCATGAGTCAGCGCAAAAGCATATTAGCGATTGCGTTACATATACTAACGGGTGCGATCATACCAGCACTAATGCACTGGATCCCATCAGAAGTCCGCAGTTAAGCGTGCTTGGGCGAGAGTAGTACTAGGATGGGTGACCTCCCGGGAAGTCCTCGTGTTGCACCCCTTTTTTTGGTTTTTTTATTTTGCTTCTTTCTTTTTCTTCCATCTTCGAAAATAACAGCGTACCTTTGGAACGACGTAACTTCTGGACCGTATGGAAGCAGGCCGCCGTCAGCACCTTTTCGGAAAGCGCCAGGAGTGCTCTTCGGCTTGCCCAAGGTCTTAAGACCATGGGTGAGTTTTAAAATCCCCAAATTCCGCTGTTTAGACCCTTTTCTGGGCTTTTTTCTTTTACATACCAAATTACAGGTTCTGATTCGATCATTTCGGAGTGGTTATCGCGATTTTCTCAGTGTAAAAACCCGTCCAAGCATGCCCAAAAAGCCCATGAATCAAGTGGGATCCACAGCAAAAGAGACCATGAGTCAGTGCAAAAGCATATTAGCGATTGCGTTACATATACTAACGGGTGCGATCATACCAGCACTAATGCACCGGATCCCATCAGAACTCCGCAGCTAAGCGTGCTTGGGCGAGAGTAGTACTAGGATGGGTGACCTCCCGAGAAGTCCTCGTGTTGCACCCCTTTAATTGGTTTTTTCTTTTGCTTCTTTCTTTTTCTTCCATCTTCGAAAATAACATCGTACCTTTGGAACTACGTAACTTCTGGACAGTATGGAACCATGCCGCTGTCAGCACCTTTTCGGAAAACCCCAAGAGTGCTCTTCGGCTTGCCCAAGTTCTGAAGACCATGGGTAAGTTTTTAAATCCCCAAATTCCGCTGTTTAGACCCTTTTCTGGGTCGTTTTCTTTTACATACCAAATTACAGGTTCTGATTCGATCATTTCGGACGTGGTTAATGCGATTTTCTCAGTGTAGACGCCCGTCCAAGCATGCCCAAAAAGCCCATTAATAAAGTGGGGTCCACGGCAAAAGAAGCCATGAGGCAGCGCAAAAGCATATTAGCGATTGCGTTACATGTACTAACGGGTGCGATCATACCAGCACTAATGCACCGGATCCCATCAGAACTCCGCAGCTAAGCGTGCTTGGGCGAGGGTAGTACTAGGATGGGTGACCTCCTGGGAAGTCCTCGTGTTGCACCCCTTTTTTTGGTTTTTTCTTTTGCTTCTTTCTTTTTCTTCCGTCTTCGAAAATAACATCGTACCTTTGGAACGACGTAACTTCTGAACCGTATGAAACCATGCCGCTGTCAGCACCTTTTCAGAAAACCCTAAGAGTGCTCTTCGGCTTGCCCAAGTTCTGAAGACCATGGGTAACTTTTAAAATCCCCAAATTCCACTGTTTAGACCCTTTTCTGGGTCGTTTTCTTTTACATACCAAATTACAGGTTCCGATTCGATCATTTCGGACGTGGTTAATGCGATTTTCTCAGTGTAGAAGCCCGCCCAAGCATGCCGAAAAAGCCCATTAATCAAGTGGGGTCCACGGCAAAAGAGGCCATGAGTCAGCGTAAAAGCATATTAGCGATTGCGTTACATGTACTAACGGATGCGATCATACCAGCACTAATGCACCGGATCCCATCAGAACTCCGCAGCTAAGCGTGCATGGGCGAGAGTAGTACTAGGATGGGTGACCTCCTGGGAAGTCCTCGTGTTGCACCCCTTTTTTTGGTTTTTTCTTTTGCCTCTTTCTTTTTCTTCCGTCTTCGAAAATAACATCGTACCTTTGGAACGACGTGACTTCTGGACCGTATGGAACCAGGCCGCCGTCAACACCTTTTCGGAAAGCCCAAGGAGTGCTCTTCGGCTTGCCCAAGGTTTTAAGACCATGGGTGAGTTTTAAAATCCCCAAATTCCGCTGTTTAGACCCTTTTCGGGGCCAGTTTCTTTTACATACCAAATTACAGGTTCTGATTCGATCATTTCGGACGTGGTTATTGCGATTTTCTCAGTGTAGAAGCCCGTCCAAGCATGCCCAAAAAGCCCATGTATTAAGTGGGGTCCACGGCAAAAGAGGCCATGAGTCAGCGTAAAAGCATATTAGCGATTGCGTTACATGTACTAACGGATGCGATCATACCAGCATTAATGCACCGGATCCCATCAAAATTCCGCAGCTAAGCGTGCTTGGGCGAGAGTAGTACTAGGATGGGTGACCTCCTGGGAAGTCCTCGTGTTGCACCTCTTTTTTTGGTTTTTTCTTTTGCTTCTTTCTTTTTCTTCCGTCTTCGAAAATAACATCGTACCTTTGGAACGACGTAACTTCTGGACCGTATGGAACCAGGCCGTCGTCAGCACGTTTTCGGAAAGCCCCAGGGTTGCTCTTCGGCTTGCCCAAGGTCGAAAGACAATGGGTGAGTTTTCAAATCCCCAAATTCCGCTGTTTAGACCCTTTTCTGGGCTGTTTTCCTTTACATACCAAATTACAGGTTCCGATTCGATCATTTCGGACGTGGTTATTGCAATTTTCTCAGTGCAGAAGCCCGTCCAAGCATGCTCAAAAAGCCCATGAATCAAATGGGGTCCACGGCAAAAGAGGCCATGAGTCAGCGCAAAAGCATATTAGCGATTGCGTTACATGTACTAACGGGTGCGATCATACCAGCACTAATGCACCGGATCCCATCAGAAGTCCGCAGTTAAGCGTGCTTGGGCGAGAGTAGTACTAGGATGGGTGACCTCCCGGGAAGTCCTCGTGTTGCACCCTTTGTTTTGGTTTTTTCTTTTGCTTCTTTCTTTTTCTTCCGTCTTCGAAAATAACATCGTACCTTTGGAACTACGTAACTTCTGGACAGTATGGAACCATGCCGCTGTCAGCACCTTTTCGGAAAACCCCAAGAGTGCTCTTCGGCTTGCCCAAGTTCTGAAGACCATGGGTAAGTTTTTAAATCCCCAAATTCCGCTGTTTTGACCCTTTTCTGGGTCGTTTTCTTTTACATACCAAATTACAGGTTCTGATTCGATCATTTCGGACGTGGTTAATGCGATTTTCTCAGTGTAGACGCCCGTCCAAGCATGCCCAAAAAGCCCATTAATCAAGTGGGGTCCACGGCAAAAGAAGCCATGAGGCAGCACAAAAGCATATTAGCGATTGCGTTACATGTACTAACGGATGCGATCATACCAGCACTAATGCACCGGATCCCATCAAAACTCCGCAGCTAAGCGTGCTTGGGCGAGAGTAGTACTAGGATGGGTGACCTCCCGGGAAGTCCTCGTGTTGCACCCTTTTTTTGGTTTTTTCTTTTGCTTCTTTCTTTTTCTTCCGTCTTCAAAAATAACATCGTACCTTTGGAACGACGTAACTTCTGGACCGTATGGAACCAGGCCGCCGTCAGCACCTTTTCGGAAAGCCCCAGGAGTGCTCTTCGGCTTGCCCAAAGTTTTAAGACCATGGGTGAGTTTTAAAATCCCCAAATTCCGCTGGTTAGACCCTTTTCTGGGCCGGTTTCTTTTACATACCAAATTACAGGTTCTGATTCGATCATTTCGGACGTGGTTATTACGATTTTCTCAGTGTAGAAGCCCGTCCAAGCATGCCCAAAAAACCCATGTATCAAGTGGGGTCCACGGCAAAAGAGGCCATGAGTCAGCGTAAAAGCATATTAGCGATTGCGTTACTTGTACTAACGGATGCGATCATACCAGCACTAATGCACCGGATCCCATCAAAACTCCGCAGCTAAGCGTGCTTGGGCGAGAGTAGTACTAGGATGGGTGACCTCCTGGGAAGTCCTCGTGTTGCACCCCTTTTTTTGGTTTTTTCTTTTGCTTCTTTCTTTTTCTTCCGTCTTCGAAAATAACATCGTACCTTTGGAACGACGTAACTTCTGGACCGTATGGAACCAGGCCGTCGTCAGCACGTTTTCGGAAAGCCCCAGGAGTGCTCTTCGGCTTGCCCAAGGTCTGAAGACTATGGGTGAGTTTTAAAATCCCCAAATTCCGCTGTTTAGACCCTTTTCTGGGCCGTTTTCTTTTACATACCAAATTACAGGTTCCGATTCGATCATTTCGGACGTGGTTATTGTGATTTTCTCAGTGTAGAAGCCCGTCCAAGCATGCCCAAAAAGCCCATGAATCAAGTTGGGTCCACGGCAAAAGAAGCCATGAGTCAGCATAAAAGCATATTAGCGATTGCGTTACATGTACTAACGGATGCAATCATACCAGCACTAATGCACCGGATCCCATCAAAACTCTGCAGCTAAGCGTGCTTGGGCGAGAGTAGTACTAGGATGGGTGACCTCCTGGGAAGTCCTCGTGTTGCACCCCTTTTTTTGGTTTTTTCTTTTGCTTCTTTCTTTTTCTTCCGTCTTCGAAAATAACATCGTACCTTTGGAACGACGTAACTTCTGGACCGTATGGAACCATGCCGCCGTCAGCACGTTTTCGGAAAGCCCCAGGAATACTCTTCGGCTTGTCCAAGGTCTGAAGACCATGGGTGAGTTTTAAAATCCCCAAATTCCGCTGTTTAGACCCTTTTCTGGGCTGTTTTCTTTTACATACCAAATTACCGGTTCCGATTCAATCATTTCGGACGTGGTTATTGTGATTTTCTCAGTGTAGAAGCCTGTCCAAGCATCCTCAAAAAGCCCATGAATCAAATGGGGTCCACGGCAAAAGAGGCCATGAGTCAGCGCAAAAACATATTAGCGATTGCGTTACATGTACTAACGGGTGCGATCATACCAGCACTAATGCACCGGATCCCATCAGAACTCCGCAGTTAAGCGTGCTTGGGCGCGAGTAGTACTAGGTAGGGTGACCTCCTAGGAAGTCCTCGTGTTGCACCCCTTTTCTTGGTTTTTTCTTTTGCTTCTTTCTTTTTCTTCCGTCTTCGAAAATAACATCGTACCTTTGGAATGACGTAACTTCTGGACAGTATGGAACCACGCCGCCGTTAGTACCTTTTCGGAAAGCCCCAAGAGTGCTCTTCGGCTTGCCCAAGGTCTGAAGACCATGGGTGAGTTTTAAAATCCCCAAATTCCGCTGTTTAGACCCTTTTATGGACCGTTTTCTTTTACATACATAATTACAGGTTCCGATTCGATCATTTCGGACGTGGCTATTGCGATTTTCTCAGTGTAGAAGCCCGTCCAAGCATGCTCAAAAAGCCCATTAATCAAATGGGGTCCACGGCAAAAGAGGCCATGAGTCAGCGTAAAAGCATATTAGCGATTGCGTTACACGTACAAACGGATGCGATCATACCAGCACTAATACACCGGATCCCATCAGAACTCCGCAGCTAAGCGTGCTTGGGCGAGAGTTGTACTAGGATGAGTGACCTCCTGGGAAGTCCTCCTGTTGCACCCCTTATTTTGGTTTTTTCTTTTGCTTCTTTCTTTTTCTTCCGTCTTCGAAAATAACATAGTACCTTTGGAACGACGTAACTTCTGGACCGTATGGAACCAGGCCGCCGTCAGCACCTTTTCGGAAAGCCCCAAGAGTGCTCTTCGGCTTGCCCATGGTCTTATGACCATGGGCGAGTTTTAAAATCCCCAAATTCTGCTGTTTAGACCCTTTTCTAGGCCGTTTTCTTTTACATACCAAATTACAGGTTCCGATTCGATCATTTCGGGCGTGGTTATTGCGATTTTCTCAGTGTAGAAGCCTGTCCAAGCATGCTCAAAAAGCCCATGAATCAAATGGGGTCCACCGCAAAAGAGGCCATGAGTCAGCGCAAAAGCATATTAGCGATTGCGTTACATGTACTAACGGGTGCGATCATACCAGCACTAATGCACCGGATCCCATCAGAAGTCCGCAGTTAAGCGTGCTTGGGCGAGAGTAGTACTAGGATGGGTGACCTCTCGGGAAGTCCTCGGGTTGCACCCCTCTTTTGGTTTTTTCTTTTGCTTCTTTCTTATTCTTTCGTCTTCGAAAATAACATCGTACCTTTGGAACGACGTAACTTCTGGACCGTATGGAACCAGACCGCCGTCAGCACCTTTTCGGAAAGCCCCAGGAGTGCTCTTCGGCATGCCAAGGTCTTAAGACCATGGGTGAGTTTTAAAATCCCCAAATTCCGCTGTTTAGACCCTTTTCTGGGCCGTTTTCTTTTACATACCAAATTACAGGTTCTGATTCGATCATTTCGGACGTGGTTATTGCGATTTTCTCAGTGTAGAAGCCCGTCCAAGCATGCTCAAAAAGCCCATGAATCAAATGGGGTCAACGGCAAAAAAGGCCATGAGTCAGCGCAAAAGTATATTAGCGATTGCGTTACATGTACTAACGGGTGCGATCATACCAGCACTAATGCACCGGATCCCATCAGAACTCCGCAGCTAAGCGTGCTTGGACGAGAGTAGTACTAGGTAGGGTGACCTCCTAGGAAGTCCTCGTGTTGCATCCCTTTTTTTGGTTTTTTCTTTTGCTTCTTTCTTTTTCTTCCGTCTTCAAAAATAACATCGTACCTTTGGAACGACGTAACTTCTGGACCGTATGGAACCAGGCCGCCGTCAGCACCTTTTTGGAAAGCCCCAGGAATGCTCTTCGGCTTGTCCAAGGTCTTAAGACCATGGGTGAGTTTTAAAATCCTCAAATTCCGCTGTTTAGACCCTTTTCTGGGCTGGTTTCTTTTACATACCAAATTACAGGTTCCGATTCGATCATTTCGGACGTGGTTATTGCGATTTTCTCAGTGTAGAAGCCCGTCCAAGCATACCCAAAAAGCCCATGTATCAAGTGGGGTCCACGGCAAAAGAGGCCATGAGTCAGCGTAAAAGTATATTAGCGATTGCGTTGCATGTACTAACGGTTGCGATCATACCAGCATTAATGCACCGGATCCCATCAGAACTCCGTAGCTAAGCGTGCTTGGGCGAGAGTAGTACTAGGATGGGTGACCTCCTGGGAAGTCCTCGTGTTGCACCCCTTTTTTTGGTTTTTTCTTTTGCTTCTTTCTTTTTCTTCCGTCTTCAAAAATAACATCGTACCTTTGGAACAACGTAACTTCTGGACCGTATGGAACCAGGCCGCCGTCAACACGTTTTCGGAAAGCCTCGGGAGTGCTCTTTGGCTTGCCTAAGGTCTGAAGACCATGGGTTAGTTTTAAAATCCCCAAATTCCGCTGTTTCGACCCTTTTCTAGGCCTTTTTCTTTTACATACCAAATTACAGGTTCCGATTCGATCATTTCGGACGTGGTTATTGCGATTTTCTTAGTGTAGAAGTCCATCCATGCATGCTCAAAAAGCCCATGAATCAAATGGGGTCCACGGCAAAAGAGGCCATGAGTCAGCGCAAAAGCATATTAGCGATTGCGTTACATGTACTAACGGGTGCGATCATACCAGCACTAATGCACATGATCCCATCAGAACTCCGCAGTTAAGCGTGCTTGTGCGAGAGTAGTACTAGGCTGGGTGACCTTCCGGGAAGTCCTCGTGTTGCACCCCTTTTTTGGTTTTTTCTTTTGCTTCTTTCTTTTTCTTCCGTCTTCGAAAATAACATCGTACCTGTGGAACGACGTAACTTCTGGACCGTATGGAACCAGGCCGCCGTCAGAACCTTTTCGGAAAGCCCCAGGAGTGCTCTTCGGCTTGCCCATGGTCTTAAGACCATGGATGAGTTTCTAAATCCTCAAATTCCGCTGTTTAGACCCTTTTCTGGGCCGTTTTCTTTTACATACCAAATTACAGGTTCCGATTCGATCATTTCGGACGTGGTTATTGCGATTTTCTCAGTGTAGAAGCCCGTCCAAGCATGCTCAAAAAGCCCATGAATCAAATGGGGTCCACGGCAAAAGAGGCCATGAGTCAGCGCAAAAGCATATTAGCGATTGCGTTACATGTACTAACGGGTGCGATCATACCAGCACTAATGCACCGGATCCCATCAGAAGTCCGCAGTTAAGCGTGCTTGGGCGAGAGTAGTACTAGGATGGGTGACCTCCCGGGAAGTCCTCGTGTTGCACTCCTTCTTTTTGGTTTTTCTCTTTTGCTTCTTTCTTTTTCTTCCGTCTTCGAAAGTAACATCGTACCTTTGGAACGACGTAACTTCTGGACCGTATGGAACCACGCCGTCGTCAGAACCTTTTTGGAAAGCCCCAAGAGTGCTATTCTGCTTGCCCAAGGTCTTAAGACCATGGGTGAGTTTTACAATCCCCAAATTCCGCTGTTTAGACCTTCTTCTAGGCCGTTTTCTTTTACATACCAAATTACAGGTTCCGATTCGATCATTACGGAGTGGTTATCGTGATTTCTCAGTGTAAAAACCCGTCCAAGCATGCCCAAAAAGCCCATGAATCAACTGGGGTCCACGGCAAAAGAGGCCATGAGTCATCGCAAAAGCATATTAGCGATTGCGTTACATGTACTAACGGGTGCGATCATACCAGCACTAATGAACCAGATCCCATCAGAACTCCGCAGTTAAGCGTGCTTGAACGAGAGTAGTACTAGGTAGGGTGACCTCCTAGGAAGTCCTCGTGTTGCACCCCTTTTTTTGGTTTTTTCTTTTACTTCTTTCTTTTTCTTCCGTCTTCAAAAATAACATTGTACCTTTGGAATGACGTAACTTCTGGACCGTATGGAACCAGGCCGCCGTCAGCACCTTTTCGGAAAGCCCCAAGAGTGCTCTTCTGCTTGCCCAAGGTCGTAAGACCATGGGTGAGTTTTAAAATCCCCAAATTCCGCTGTTTAGACCTTTTTCTGGGCCGTTTTCTTTTACATACCAAATTACAGGTTCCGATTCGATCATTTCGGACGTGGTTATTGTGATTTTCTCACTGTAGAAGCCCATCCAAGCATGCTCTAAAAGCCCATGAATCAAATGGGGTCCACGGCAAAAGAGGCCATGAGTCAGCGCAAAAGCATATGAGCGATTGCGTTACATGTACTAACGGGTGCGATCATACCAGCACTAATGCACATGTTCCCATCAGAACTCCGCAGTTAAGCGTGCTTGTGCGAGAGTAGTACTAGGCTGGGTGACCTCCCGGAAAGTCCTCGTGTTGCACCCCTTTTTTGGTTTTTTCTTTTGCTTCTTTCTTTTTCTTCCGTCTTCGAAAATAACATCGTACCTGTGGAACGACGTAACTTCTGGACCGTATGGAACCAGGCCGCCGTCAGCACCTTTTTGGAAAGCCCCAGGAGTGCTCTTCGGCTTGCCCAAGGTCTTAAGACCATGGGTGAGTTTTTAAATCCCCAAATTCCGCTGTTTAGACCCTTTTCTGGGCCGTTTTCTATTACATACCAAATTACAGGTTCCGATTCGATCATTTCGGACTTGGTTATTGCGATTTTCTCCGTGTAGAAGCCCGTCCAAGCATGCTCAAAAAGCCCATGAATCAAATGGGATCCACGGCAAAAGAGGCCATGAGTCAGCGCAAAAGCATATTAGCGATTGCGTTACATGTACTAAAGGGTGCGATCATACCCGCACTAATGCACCGTATCCCATCAGAAGTCTGCAGTTAAGCGTGCTTGGGCGACAGTAGTACTAGGATGGGTGATCTCCCGGGAAGTCCTTGTGTTGCACCCTTTTTTTTGGTTTTTTCTTTTGCTTCTTTCTTTTTCTTCCGTCTTCGAAAATAACATTGTACCTTTGGAACGACGTAACTTCTGGACCGTATGGAACCAGGCCGCCGTCAGCACCTTTTCGGAAAGCCCCAGGAGTGCTCTTGGGCTTGCCCAAGGTTTTAAGACCACGGGTGAGTTTTAAAATCCCCAACTTCTGCTGTTTAGACCCTTTTCTGGACCGGTTTCTTTTACATACCAAATTACAGGTTCCGATTCGATCATTTCGGACGTGGTTATTGTGATTTTCTCAGTGTAGAAGCCCGTCTAAGCATGCCCAAAAAGCCCATCTATCAAGTGGGGTCCATGGCAAAAGAGGCCATCAGTCAGCGTAAAAGCATATTAGCGATTGCGTTACATGTACTAACGGATGTGATCATACCAGCACAAATGCACCGGATCCCATCAGAACTCCGCAGCTAAACGTGCTTGGGCGAGAGTAGTACTAGGATGGGTGACCTCCTGGGAAGTCCTCGTGTTGCACCCCTTTTTTTGGTTTTTTCTTTTGCTTTTTCTTTTTCTTCCGTCTTCGAAAATAACATCGTACCTTTGGAACGACGTAACTTCTGGACCGTATAGAACCAGGCCGCCGTCAGCACGTTTTCGGAAAGCCCCAGGAATGCTCTTCAACTTGTCCAAGGTCTGAAGACCATGGGTGAGTTTTCAAATCCCCAAATTCCGCTGTTTAGACCCTTTTCTGGGCTGTTTTCTTTTACATACCAAATTACAGGTTCCGATTCGATCATTTCGGACGTGGTTATTGCGATTTTCTCAGTGTAGAAGCCTGTCCAAGCATGCTCAAAAAGCCCATGAATCAAATAGGGTCCACGGCAAAAGAGGCCATGAGTCAGCGCAAAAACATATTAGCGATTGCGTTACATGTACTAACGGGTGCGATCATACCAGCACTAATGCACCGGATCCCATCAGAACTCTGCAGTTAAGCGTGCTTGGGCGCGAGTAGTACTAGGTAGGGTGACCTCCTAGGAAGTCCTCGTGTTGCACCCCTTTTTTTGGTTTTTTCTTTTGCTTCTTTCTTTTTCTTCCGTCTTCGAAAATAACACCGTACCTTTGGAACGACGTAACTTCTGGACCGTATGGAACCACGCCACCGTTAGCACCTTTTCGGAAAGCCCCAAGAGTGCTCTTCGGCTTGCCCAAGGTCTAATGACCATGGGTGAGTTTTAAAATCCCCAAATTACGCTGTTTAGACCCTTTTATGGACCGTTTTCTTTTACATACATAATTACAGGTTCCGATTCGATCATTTCGGACGTGGCTATTGCGATTTTCTCAGTGTAGAAGCCCGTCCAAGCATGCTCAAAAAGCCCATCAATCAAATGGGGTCCACGGCAAAAGAGGCCATGAGTCAGCGTAAAAGCATATTAGCGATTGCGTTACATGTACTAACGGATGCGATCATACCAGCACTAATACACTGGATCCCATCAGAACTCCGCAGCTAAGCGTGCTTGGGCGAGAGTTGTACTAGGATGGGTGACCTCCTGGGAAGTCCTCCTGTTGCACCCCTTATTTTGGTTTTTTCTTTTGCTTCTTTCTTTTTCTTCCGTCTTCGAAAATAACATCGTACCTTTGGAACGACGTAACTTCTGGACCGTATGGAACCAGGCCGCCGTCAGCACCTTTTCGGAAAGCCCCAGGAGTGCTCTTCGGCTTGACCATGGTCTTATGACCATGGGTGAGTTTTAAAATCCCCAAATTCCGCTGTTTAGACCCTTTTCTGGGCCGTTTTCTTTTACATACCAAATTACAGGTTCCGATTCGATCATTTCGGGCGTGGTTATTGCGATTTTCTCAGTGTAGAAGCCCGTCCAAGCATGCTCAAAAAGCCCATGAATCAAATGGGGTCCACGGCAAAAGAGGCCGTGAGTCAGCGCAAAAGCATATTAGCGACTGCGTTACATGTACTAACGGGTGCGATCATACCAGCACTAATGCACCGGATCCCATCAGAAGTCCGCAGTTAAGCGTGCTTGGGCGAGAGTAGTACTAGGATGGGTGACCTCCCGGGAAGTCCTCGGGTTGCACCCCTTTTTTGATTTTTTCTTTTGCTTCTTTCTTTTTCTTCCGTCTTCGAAAATAACATCGTACATTTGGAACGACGTAACTTCTGGACCGTATGGAACCAGACCACCGTCAGAACCTTTTCGGAAAGCCCCAGGAGTGCTCTTCGGCATGCCAAGGTCTTAAGACCATGGGTGAGTTTTAAAATCTCCAAATTCCGCTGTTTAGACCCTTTTCTATGCCGTTTTCTTTTACATACCAAATTACAGGTTCTGATTCGATCATTTCGGACGTGGTTATTGCGATTTTCTCAGTGTAGAAGCCCGTCCAAGCATGCTCAAAAACCCCATGAATCAAATGGGGTTCACGGCAAAAAAGGCCATGAGTCAGCGCAAAAGTATATTAGCGATTGCGTTACATGTACTAACGGGTGCGATCATACCAGCACTAATGCACCGGATCCCATCAGAACTCCGCAGCTAAGCGTGCTTGGGCGAGAGTAGTACTAGGGAGGGTGACCTCCTAGGAAGTCCTCGTGTTGCACCCCTTTTTTTGGTTTTTTCTTTTGCTTCTTTCTTTTTCTTCCGTCTTCAAAAATAACATCGTACCTTTGGAACGACGTAACTTCTGGACCGTATGGAACCAGGCTGCCGTCAGCACCTCTTTGGAAAGCCCCAGGAGTGCTCTTTGGCTTGCTCAAGGTTTTAAGACCATGGGTGAGTTTTAAAATCCTCAAATTCCGCTGTTTAGACCCTTTTCTGGGCCGGTTTCTTTTACATACCAAATTACAGGTTCCGATTCGATCATTTCGGACGTGGTTATTGCGATTTTCTCAAGGTAGAAGCCCGTCCAAGCATACCCAAAAAGCCCATGTATCAAGTGGGGTCCACGGCAAAAGAGGCCATGAGTCAGTGTAAAAGCATATTAGCGATTGCGTTACATGTACTAACGGTTGCGATCATACCAGCACTAATGCACCGGATCCCATCAGAACTCCGTAGCTAAGCGTGCTTGGGCGAGAGTAGTACTAGGATGGGTGACCTCCTGGGAAGTCCTCTTGTTGCACCCCTTTTTTTGGTTTTTTCTTTTGCTTCTTTATTTTTCTTCCGTCTTCAAAAATAACATCGTACCTTTGGAACGACGTAACTTCTGGACCGTATGGAACCAGGCCGCCGTCAGCACGTTTTCGGAAAGCCTCGGGAGTGCTCTTTGGCTTGCCTAAGGTCTGAAGACCATGGGTGAGTTTTAAAATCCCCAAATTCCGCTGTTTCGACCCTTTTCTAGGCCGTTTTCTTTTACATACCAAATTACAGGTTCCGATTCGATCATTTCGGACGTGGTTATTGCGATTTTCTCAGTGTAGAAGTCCATCCATGCATGCTCAAAAAGCCCATGAATCAAATGGGGTCCACGGCAAAAGAGGCCATGAGTCAGCGCAAAAGCATATTAGCGATTGCGTTACATGTACTAACGGGTGCGATCATACCAGCACTAATGCACAGGATCCCATCAGAACTCCGCAGTTAAGCGTGCTTGTGCGAGAGTAGTACTAGGCTGGGTGACCTTCCGGGAAGTCCTCGTGTTGCACCCCTTTTTTGGTTTTTTCTTTTGCTTCTTTCTTTTTCTTCCGTCTTCGAAAATAACATCGTACCTGTGGAACGACGTAACTTCTGGACCGTATGGAACCAGGCCGCCGTCAGAACCTTTTCGGAAAGCCCCAGGAGTGCTCTTCGGCTTCCCCAAGGTCTTAAGACCATGGATGAGTTTTTAAATCGTCAAATTCCGCTGTTTAGACCCTTTTCTGGGCCGTTTTCTTTTACATACCAAATTACAGGTTCCGATTCGATCATTTCGGACGTGGTTATTGCGATTTTCTCAGTGTAGAAGCCCGTCCAAGCATGCTCAAAAAGCCCATGAATCAAATGGGGTCCACGGCAAAAGAGGCCATGAGTCAGCGCAAAAGCATATTAGCGATTGCGTTACATGTACTAACGGGTGCGATCATACGAGCACTAATGCACCGGATCCCATCAGAAATCCACAGTTAAGCGTGCTTGGGCGAGAGTTGTACTAGGATGGGTGACCTCCCGGGAAGTCCTCGTGTTGCTCTCCTTCTTTTTGGTTTTTCTCTTTTGCTTCTTTCTTTTTCTTCCGTCTTCGAAAGTAACATCGTACCTTTGGAACGACGTAACTTCTGGACCGTATGGAACCACGCCGTCGTCAGAACCTTTTTGGAAAGCCCCAAGAGTGCTATTCTGCTTGCCCAAGGTCTTAAGACCATGGGTGAGTTTTAAAATCCTCAAATTCCGCTGTTTAGAACCTTTTCTGGGCCGGTTTCTTTTACATACCAAATTACAGGTTCCGATTTGATCATTTCGGACGTGGTTATTGCGATTTTCTCAGTGTAGAAGCCCGTCCAAGCATACCCAAAAAGCCCATGTATCAAGTGGGGTCCACGGCAAAAGAGGCCATGAGTCAGCGTAAAAGCATATTAGCGATTGCGTTACATGTACTAACGGTTGCGATCATACCAGCACTAATGCACCGGATCCCATCAGAACTCCGTAGCTAAGCGTGCTTGGGCGAGAGTAGTACTAGGATGGGTGATCTCCTGGGAAGTCCTCGTGTTGCACCCCTTTTTTTGGTTTTTTCTTTTGCTTCTTTCTTTTTCTTCCGTCTTCAAAAATAACATCGTACCTTTGGAATGACGTAACTTCTGGACCGTATGGAACCAGGCCGCCGTCAGCACCTTTTCGGAAAGCCCCAAGAGTGCTATTCTGCTTGCCCAAGGTCTTAAGACCATGGGTGAGTTTTAAAATCCCCAAATTCCGCTGTTTAGACCCTTTTCTGGGCCGTTTTCTTTTACATACCAAATTACAGGTTCCGATTCGATCATTTCGGACGTGGTTATTGTGATTTTCTCACTGTAGAAGCCCATCCAAGCATGCTCAAAAAGCCCATGAATCAAATGGGGTCCACGGCAAAAGAGGCCATGAGTCAGCGCAAAAGCATATGAGCGATTGCGTTACATGTACTAACGGGTGCGATCATACCAGCACTAATGCACATGTTCCCATCAGAACTCCGCAGTTAAGCGTGCTTGTGCGAGAGTAGTACTAGGCTGGGTGACCTCCCGGGAAGTCCTCGTGTTGCACTCCTTTTTTGGTTTTTTCTTTTGCTTCTTTCTTTTTCTTCCGTCTTCGAAAATAACATCGTACCTGTGGAACGACGTAACTTCTGGACCGTATGGAACCAGGCCGCCGTCAGCACCTTTTCGGAAAGCCCCAGGAGTGCTCTTCGGCTTGCCCAAGGTTTTAAGACCATGGGTGAGTTTTTAAATCCCCAAATTCCGCTGTATAGACCCTTTTCTGGGCCGTTTTCTTTTACATACCAAATTACAGGTTCCGATTCGATCATTTCGGACTTGGTTATTGCGATTTTCTCCGTGTAGAAGCCCGTCCAAGCATGCTCAAAAAGCCCATGAATCAAATGGGATCCACGGCAAAAGAGGCCATGAGTCAGCAAAAAAGCATATTAGCGATTGCGTTACATGTACTAAAGGGTGCGATCATACCCGCACTAATGCACCGTATCCCATCAGAAGTCTGCAGTTAAGCGTGCTTGGGCGACAGTAGTACTAGGATGGGTGATCTCCCGGGAAGTCCTTGTGTTGCACCCTTTTTTTTGGTTTTTTCTTTTGCTTCTTTCTTTTTCTTCCGTCTTCGAAAATAACATTGTACCTTTGGAACGACGTAACTTCTGGACCGTATGGAACCAGGCCGCCGTCAGCACCTTTTCGGAAAGCCCCAGGAGTGCTCTTGGGCTTGCCCAAGGTTTTAAGACCACGGGTGAGTTTTAAAATCCCCAACTTCTGCTGTTTAGACCCTTTTCTGGACCGGTTTCTTTTACATACCAAATTACAGGTTCCGATTTGATCATTTCGGACGTGGTTATTGTGATTTTCTCAGTGTAGAAGCCCGTCTAAGCATGCCCAAAAAGCCCATCTATCAAGTGGGGTCCATGGCAAAAGAGGCCATCAGTCAGCGTAAAAGCATATTAGCGATTGCGTTACATGTACTAACGGATGTGATCATACCAGCACAAATGCACCGGATCCCATCAGAACTCCGCAGCTAAACGTGCTTGGGCGAGAGTAGTACTAGGATGGGTGACCTCCTGGGAAGTCCTCGTGTTGCACCCCTTTTTTTGGTTTTTTCTTTTGCTTTTTCTTTTTCTTCCGTCTTCGAAAATAACATCGTACCTTTGGAACGACGTAACTTCTGGACCGTATAGAACCAGGCCGCCGTCAGCACGTTTTCGGAAAGCCCCAGGAATGCTCTTCGGCTTGTCCAAGGTCTGAAGACCATGGGTGAGTTTTAAAATCCCCAAATTCCGCTGTTTAGACCCTTTTCTGGGCTGTTTTCTTTTACATACCAAATTACAGGTTCCGATTCGATCATTTCGGATGTGGTTATTGCGATTTTCTCAGTGTAGAAGCCTGTCCAAGCATGCTCAAAAAGCCCATGAATCAAATGGGGTCCACGGCAAAAGAGGCCATGAGTCAGCGCAAAAACATATTAGCGATTGCGTTACATGTACTAACGGATGCGATCATACCAGCACTAATGCACCGGATCCCATCAGAACTCCGCAGTTAAGCGTGCTTGGGCGCGAGTAGTACTAGGTAGGGTGACCTCCTAGGAAGTCCTCGTGTTGCACCCCTTTTTTTGGTTTTTTCTTTTGCTCCTTTCTTTTTCTTCCGTCTTCGAAAATAACATCGTACCTTTGGAACGACGTAACTTCTGGACCGTATGGAACCACGCCGCCGTTAGCACCTTTTCGGAAAGCCCCAAGAGTGCTCTTCGGCTTGCCCAAGGTCTAAAGACCATGGGTGAGTTTTAAAATCCCCAAATTCAGCTGTTTAGACCCTTTTATGGACCGTTTTCTTTTACATACATAATTACAGGTTCCGATTCGATCATTTCGGACGTGGCTATTGCGATTTTCTCAGTGTAGAAGCCCGTCCAAGCATGCTCAAAAAGCCCATCAATCAAATAGGGTCCACGGCAAAAGAGGCTATGAGTCAGCGTAAAAGCATATTAGCGATTGCGTTACATGTACTAACGGATGCGATCGTACCAGCACTAATACACCGGATCCCATCAGAACTCCGCAGCTAAGCGTGCTTGGGCGAGAGTTGTACTAGGATGGGTGACCTCCTGGAAAGTCCTCCTGTTGCACCCCTTATTTTGGTTTTTTCTTTTGCTTCTTTCTTTTTCTTCCGTCTTCGAAAATAACATCGTACATTTGGAACGACGTAACCTCTGGACCGTATGGAACCACGCCGCCGTTAGCACCTTTTCGGAAAGCCCCAGGAGTGCTCTTCGGCTTGCCCATGGTCTTATGACCATGGGTGAGTTTTAAAATCCCCAAATTCCGCTGTTTAGACCCTTTTCTGGGCTGTTTTCTTTTACATACCAAATTACAGGTTCCGATTCGATCATTTCGGGTGTGGTTATTGCGATTTTCTCAGTGTAGAAGCCCGTCCAAGCATGCTCAAAAAGCCCATGAATCAAATGGGGTCCACGGCAAAAGAGGCCATGAGTCAGCGCAAAAGCATATTAGCGACTGCGTTACATGTACTAACGGGTGCGATCATACCAGCACTAATGCACGGGATCCCATCAGAAGTCCGCAGTTAAGCGTGCTTGGGCGAGAGTAGTACTAGGATGGGTGACCTCCCGGGAAGTCCTCGGGTTGCACCCCTTTTTTGGTTTTTTCTTTTGCTTCTTTCTTTTTCTTCCGTCTTCGAAAATAACATCGTACATTTGGAACGACGTAACTTCTGGACCGTATGGAACCAGACCGCCGTCAGAACCTTTTCGGAAAGCCCCAGGAGTGCTCTTCGGCATGCCAAGGTCTTAAGACCATGGGTGAGTTTTAAAATCCTCAAATTCCGCTGTTTAGACCCTTTTCTGGGCCGTTTTCTTTTACATACCAAATTACAGGTTCTGATTCGATCATTTCGGACGTGGTTATTGCGATTTTCTCAGTGTAGAAGCCCGTCCAAGCATGCTCAAAAACCCCATGAATCAAATGGGGTTCACGGCAAAAAAGGCCATGAGTCAGCGCAAAAGTATATTAGCGATTGCGTTACATGTACTAACGGGTGCGATCATACCAGCACTAATGCACCGGATCCCATCAGAACTCCGCAGCTAAGCGTGCTTGGGCGAGAGTAGTACTAGGTAGGGTGACCTCCTAGGAAGTCCTCGTGTTGCACCCCTTTTTTTGGTTTTTTCTTTTGCTTCTTTCTTTTTCTTCCGTCTTCAAAAATAACATCGTACCTTTGGAACGATGTAACTTCTGGACCGTATGGAACCAGGCCGCCGTCAGCACCTTTTTGGAAAGCCCCAGGAGTGCTCTTTGGCTTGCTCAAGGTTTTAAGACCATGGGTGAGTTTTAAAATCCTCAAATTCCGCTGTTTAGACCCTTTCCTGGGCCGGTTTCTTTTACATACCAAATTACAGGTTCCGATTCGATCATTTCGGACGTGGTTATTGCGATTTTCTCAGTGTAGAAGCCCGTCCAAGCATACCCAAAAAGCCCATGTATCAAGTGGGGTCCACGGCAAAAGAGGCCATGAGTCAGTGTAAAAGCATATTAGCGATTGCGTTACATGTACTAACAGTTGCGATCATACCAGCACTAATGCACCGGATCCCATCAGAACTCCGTAGCTAAGCGTGCTTGGGCGAGAGTAGTACTAGGATGGGTGACCTCCTGGGAAGTCCTCGTGTTGCACCCCTTTTTTTGGTTTTTTCTTTTGCTTCTTTCTTTTTCTTCCGTCTTCAAAAATAACATCGTACCTTTGGAACGACGTAACTTCTGGACCGTATGGAACCAGGCCGCCGTCAGCACGTTTTCGGAAAGCCTCGGGAGTGCTCTTTGGCTTGCCTAAGGTCTGAAGACCATGGGTGAGTTTTAAAATCCCCAAATTCCGCTGTTTCGACCCTTTTCTAGGCCGTTTTCTTTTACATACCAAATTACAGGTTCCGATTCGATCATTTCGGACGTGCTTATTGCGATTTTCTCAGTGTAGAAGTCCATCCATGCATGCTCAAAAAGCCCATGAATCAAATGGGGTCCACGGCAAAAGAGGCCATGAGTCAGCGCAAAAGCATATTAGCGATTGCGTTACATGTACTAACGGGTGCGATCATACCAGCACTAATGCACAGGATCCCATCAGAACTCCGCAGTTAAGCGTGCTTGTGCGAGAGTAGTACTAGGCTGGGTGACCTTCCGGGAAGTCCTCGTGTTGCACCCCTTTTTTGGTTTTTTTTCTTTTGCTTTTGCTTCTTTCTTTTTCTTCCGTCTTCGAAAATAACATCGTACCTGTGGAACGACGTAACTTCTGGACCGTATGGAACCAGGCCGCCGTCAGAACCTTTTCGGAAAGCCCCAGGAGTGCTCTTCGGCTTGCCCAAGGTCTTAAGACCATGGATGAGTTTTTAAATCGTCAAATTCCGCTGTTTAGACCCTTTTCTGGGCCGTTTTCTTTTACATACCAAATTACAGGTTCCGATTCGATCATTTCGGACGTGGTTATTGCGATTTTCTCAGTGTAGAAGCCCGTCCAAGCATGCTCAAAAAGCCCATGAATCAAATGGGGTCCACGGCAAAAGAGGCCATGAGTCAGCGCAAAAGCATATTAGCGATTGCGTTACATGTACTAACGGGTGCGATCATACCAGCACTAATGCACCGGATCCCATCAGAAATCCGCAGTTAAACGTGCTTGGGGGAGAGTAGTACTAGGATGGGTGACCTCCCGGGAAGTCCTCGTGTTGCTCTCCTTCTTTTTGGTTTTTCTCTTTTGCTTCTTTCTTTTTCTTTCGTCTTCGAAAGTAACATCGTACCTTTGGAACGACGTAACTTCTGGACCGTATGGAACCACGCCGTCGTCAGAACCTTTTTGGAAAGCCCCAAGAGTGCTATTCTGCTTGCCCAAGGTCTTAAGACCATGGGTGAGTTTTAAAATCCTCAAATTCCGCTGTTTAGAACCTTTTCTGGGCCGGTTTCTTTTACATACCAAATTACAGGTTCCGATTCGATCATTTCGGACGTGGTTATTGCGATTTTCTCAGTGTAGAAGCCCGTCCAAGCATACCCAAAAAGCCCATGTATCAAGTGGGGTCCACGGCAAAAGAGGCCATGAGTCAGCGTAAAAGCATATTAGCGATTGCGTTACATGTACTAACGGTTGCGATCATACCAGCACTAATGCACCGGATCCCATCAGAACTCCGTAGCTAAGCGTGCTTGGGCGAGAGTAGTACTAGGATGGTTGACCTCCTGGGAAGTCCTCGTGTTGCACCCCTTTTTTTGGTTTTTTCTTTTGCTTCTTTCTTTTTCTTCCGTCTTCAAAAATAACATCGTACCTTTGGAACGACGTAACTTCTGGACCGTATGGAACCAGGCCGCCGTCAGCACCTTTTCGGAAAGCCCCAAGAGTGCTCTTCTGCTTGCCCAAGGTCGTAAGACCATGGGTGAGTTTTAAAATCCCCAAATTCCGCTGTTTAGATCCTTTTCTGGGCCGTTTTCTTTTACATACCAATTTACAGGTTCCGATTCGATCATTTCGGACGTGGTTATTGTGATTTTCTCACTGTAGAAGCCCATCCAAGCATGCTCAAAAAGCCCATGAATCAAATGGGGTCCACGGCAAAAGAGGCCATGAGTCAGCGCAAAAGCATATGAGCGATTGCGTTACATGTACTAACGGGTGCGATCATACCAGCACTAATGCACATGTTCCCATCAGAACTCCGCAGTTAAGCGTGCTTGTGCGAGAGTAGTACTAGGCTGGGTGACCTCCCGGGAAGTCCTCGTGTTGCACCCCTTTTTTGGATTTTTCTTTTGCTTTTCTTTTTTTTCCGTCTTCGAAAATAACATCGTACCTGTGGAACGACGTAACTTCTGGACCGTATGGAACCAGGCCGCCGTCAGAACCTTTTCGGAAAGCCCCAGGAGTGCTCTTCGGCTTGCCCAAGGTCTTAAAACCATGGGTGAGTTTTTAAATCCCCAAATTCCGCTGTATAGACCCTTTTCTGGGCCGTTTTCTTTTACATACCAAATTACAGGTTCCGATTCGATCATTTCGGACTTGGTTATTGCGATTTTCTCCGTGTAGAAGCCCGTCCAAGCATGCTCAAAAAGCCCATGAATCAAATGGGATCCACGGCAAAAGAGGCCATGAGTCAGCGCAAAAGCATATTAGCGATTGCGTTACATGTACTAAAGGGTGCGATCATACCCGCACTAATGCACCGTATCCCATCAGAAGTCTGCAGTTAAGCGTGCTTGGGCGACAGTAGTACTAGGATGGGTGATCTCCCGGGAAGTCCTTGTGTTGCACCCTTTTTTTTGGTTTTTTCTTTTGCTTCTTTCTTTTTCTTCCGTCTTCGAAAATAACATCGTACCTTTGGAACGACGTAACTTCTGGACCGTATGGAACCAGGCCGCCGTCAGCACCTTTTCGGAAAGCCCCAGGAGTGCTCTTGGGCTTGCCCAAGGTTTTAAGACCACGGGTGAGTTTTAAAATCCCCAACTTCCGCTGTTTAGACCCTTTTCTGGGCCGGTTTCTTTTACATACCAAATTACAGGTTCCGATTCGATCATTTCGGACGTGGTTATTGTGATTTTCTCAGTGTAGAAGCCCGTCTAAGCATGCCCAAAAAGCCCATCTATCAAGTGGGGTCCATGGCAAAAGAGGCCATCAGTCAGCGTAAAAGCATATTAGCGATTGCGTTACATGTACTAACGGATGTGATCATACCAGCACAAATGCACCGGATCCCATCAGAACTCCGCAGCTAAGCGTGCTTGGGCGAGAGTAGTACTAGGATGGGTGACCTCCTGGGAAGTCCTCGTGTTGCACCCCTTTTTTTGGTTTTTTCTTTTGCTTTTTCTTTTTCTTCCGTCTTCGAAAATAACATCGTACGTTTGGAACGACGTAACTTCTGGACCGTATGGAACCAGGCCGCCGTCAGCACCTTTTCGGAAAGCCCCAAGAGTGCTCTTCTGCTTGCCCAAGGTCGTAAGACCATGGGTGAGTTTTAAAATCCCCAAATTCCGCTGTTTAGACCCTTTTCTGGGCCGTTTTCTTTTACATACCAAATTACAGGTTCCGATTCGATCATTTCGGACGTGGTTATTGTGATTTTCTCACTGTAGAAGCCTGTCCAAGCATGCTCAAAAAGCCCATGAATCAAATGGGGTCCACGGCAAAAGAGGCCATGAGTCAGCGCAAAAACATATTAGCGATTGCGTTACATGTACTAACGGGTGCGATCATACCAGCACTAATGCACCGGATCCCATCAGAACTCCGCAGTTAAGCGTGCTTGGGCGCGAGTAGTACTAGGTACGGTGACCTCCTTGGAAGTCCTCGTGTTGCACCCCTTTTTTTGGTTTTTTCTTTTGCTTCTTTCTTTTTCTTCCGTCTTCGAAAATAACATCGTACCTTTGGAACGACGTAACTTCTGGACCGTATGGAACCACGCCGCTGTTAGCACCTTTTCGGAAAGCCCCAAGAGTGCTCTTCGGCTTGCCCAAGGCCTAAAGACCATGGGAGAGTTTTAAAATCCCCAAATTCCGCTGTTTAGACCCTTTTATGGACCGTTTTCTTTTACATACATAATTACAGGTTCCGATTCGATCATTTCGGACGTGGCTATTGCGATTTTCTCAGTGTAGAAGCCCGTCCAAGCATGCTCAAAAAGCCCATGAATCAAATGGGGTCCACGGCAAAAGAGGCCATGAGTCAGCGTAAAAGCATATTAGCGATTGCGTTACATGTACTAACGGATGCGATCATACCAGCACTAATACACCGGATCCCATCAGAACTCCGCAGCTAAGCGTGCTTGGGCGAGAGTTGTACTAGGATGGGTGACCTCCTGGGAAGTCCTCCTGTTGCACCCCTTATTTTGGTTTTTTCTTTTGCTTCTTTCTTTTTCTTCCGTCTTCGAAAATAACATCGTACATTTGGAACGACGTAACTTCTGGACCGTATGGAACCAGACCGCCGTCAGAACCTTTTCGGAAAGCCCCAGGAGTGCTCTTCGGCATGCCAAGGTCTTAAGACCATGGGTGAGTTTTAAAATCCCCAAATTCCGCTGTTTAGACCCTTTTCTGGGCCGTTTTCTTTTACATACCAAATTACAGGTTCTGATTCGATCATTTCGGACGTGGTTATTGCGATTTTCTCAGTGTAGAAGCCCGTCCAAGCATGCTCAAAAAACCCATGAATCAAATGGGGTTCACGGCAAAAAAGGCCATGAGTCAGCGCAAAAGTATATTAGCGATTGCGTTACATGTACTAACGGGTGCGATCATACCAGCAATAATGCACCGGATCCCATCAGAACTCCGCAGCTAAGCGTGCTTGGGCGAGAGTAGTACTAGGTAGGGTGACCTCCTAGGAAGTCCTCGTGTTGCACCCCTTTTTTTGGTTTTTTCTTTTACTTCTTTCTTTTTCTTCCGTCTTCAAAAATAACATCGTACCTTTGGAACGACGTAACTTCTGGACCGTATGGAACCAGGCCGCCGTCAGCACCTTTTTGGAAATCCCCAGGAGTGCTCTTTGGCTTGCTCAAGGTTTTAAGACCATGGGTGAGTTTTAAAATCCTCAAATTCCGCTGTTTAGACCCATTTCTGGACGGTTTCTTTTACATACCAAATTACAGGTTCCGATTCGATCATTTCGGACGTGGTTATTGCGATTTTCTCAGTGTAGAAGCCCGTCCAAGCATACCCAAAAAGCTCATGTATCAAGTGGGGTCCACGGCAAAAGAGGCCATGAGTCAGCGTAAAAGCATATTAGCGATTTCGTTACATGTACTAACGGTTGCGATCATACCAGCATTAATGCACCGGATCCCATCAGAACTACGTAGCTAAGCGTGCTTGGGCGAGAGTAGTACTAGGATGGGTGACCTCCTGGGAAGTCCTCGTGTTGCACCCCTTTTTTTGGTTTTTTCTTTTGCTTCTTTCTTTTTCTTCCGTCTTCAAAAATAACATCGTACCTTTGGAACGACGTAACTTCTGGACCGTATGGAACCAGGCCGCCGTCAGCACCTTTTCGGAAAGCCCCAAGAGTGCTCTTCTGCTTGCCCAAGGTCGTAAGACCATGGGTGAGTTTTAAAATCCCCAAATTCCGCTGTTTAGACCCTTTTCTGGGCCGTTTTCTTTTACATACCAAATTACAGGTTCCGATTCGATCATTTCGGACGTGGTTATTGTGATTTTCTCACTGTAGAAGCCCATCCAAGCATGCTCAAAAAGCCCATGAATCAAATGGGGTCCACGGCAAAAGAGGCCATGAGTCAGCGCAAAAGCATATGAGCAATTGCGTTACATGTACTAACGGGTGCGATCATACCAGCACTAATGCACATGTTCCCATCAGAACTCCGCAGTTAAGCGTGCTTGTGCGAGAGTAGTACTAGGCTGGATGACCTCCCGGGAAGTCCTCGTGTTGCACCCCTTTTTTGGTTTTTTCTTTTGCTTCTTTCTTTTTCTTCCGTCTTCGAAAATAACATCGTACCTGTGGAACGACGTAACTTCTGGACCGTATGGAACCAGGCCGCCGTCAGCACCTTTTCGGAAAGCCCCAGGAGTGCTCTTCGGCTTGCCCAGGGTCTGAAGACCATGGGTGAGTTTTTAAATCCCCAAATTCCGCTGTTTAGACCCTTTTCTGGGCCGTTTTCTTTTTCATACCAAATTACAGGTTCCGATTCGATCATTTCAGACTTGGTTATTGCGATTTTCTCCGTGTAGAAGCCCGTCCAAGCATGCTCAAAAAGCCCATGAATCAAATGGGATCCACGGCAAAAGAGGCCATGAGTCAGCGCAAAAGCATATTAGCGATTGCGTTACATGTACTAAAGGGTGCGATCATACCCGTACTAATGCACCGTATCCCATCAGAAGTCCGCAGTTAAGCGTACTTGGGCGACAGTAGTACTAGGATGGGTGATCTCCCGGGAAGTCCTTGTGTTGCACCCTTTTTTTTGGTTTTTTCTTTTGCTTCTTTCTTTTTCTTCCGTCTTCGAAAATAACATCGTACCTTTGGAACGACGTAACTTCTGGACCGTATGGAACCCGGCCGCCGTCAGCACCTTTTCGGAAAGCCCCAGGAGTGCTCTTAGGCTTGCCCAAGGTCATAAGACCATGTGTGAGTTTTAAAATCCTCAAATTCTGCTGTTTAGACCCTTTTCTGGGCCGTTTTCTTTTACATACCAAATTACAGGTTCCGATTCGATCATTTCGGACGTGGTTATTGCGATTTTCTCAGTGTAGAAGCCCGTCCAAGCATGCTCAAAAAGCCCATGAATCAAATGGGGCCCACGGCAAAAGAGGCTATGAGTCAGCGCAAAAGCATATTAGCGATTGCGTTACATGTACTAACGGGTGCAATCATACCAGCACTAATGCACCGGATCCCATCCGAACTCCGCAGCTAAGCGTGCTTGGGCGAGAGAAGTACTAGGATGGGTGACCTCCCGGGAAGTCCTCGTGTTGCTCCACTTTTTTTGGTTTTTTTTTTTTGCTTCTTTCTTTTTCTTCCGTCTTCGAAAGTAACATCGTACCTTTGGAACGACGTAACTTCTGGACCGTATGGAACCACGCCGTCGTTAGAACCTTTTCGGAAAGCCCCAAGAGTGCTCTTCTGCTTGCCCAAGGTCTTAAGACCATGGGTGAGTTTTAAAATCCCCAAATTCCGTTGTTTAGACCTTTTCTAGGCCGTTTTCTTTTACATACCAAATTACAGGTTCCGATTAGATCATTTCGGACGTGGTTAATGCGATTTTCTCAGTGTAAAAACCCGTCCAAGCAAGCCCAAAAAGCCCATGAATCAACTAGGGTCCACGGCAAAAGAGGCCATGAGTCAGCGCAAAAGCATATTAGCGATTGCATTACATGTACTAACGGGTGCGATCATACCAGCACTAATGCACCGGATCCCATCAGAACTCCGCAGTTAAGCGTGCTTGGGCGAGAGTAGTACTAGGTAGGGTGACCTCCTAGGAAGTCCTCGTGTTGCGCCCCTTTTTTTGGTTTTTTCTTTTGCTTCTTTCTTTTTCTTCCGTCTTCGAAAATAACATCGTACCTTTGGAACGACGTAACTTCTGGACCGTATGGAACCACGCCGTCGTCAGAACCTTTTCGGAAAGCCCCAAGAGTGCTCTTCTGCTTGCCCATGGTCTTAAGACCATGGGTGAGTTTTAAAATCCCCAAATTCCGCTGTTTAGACCCTTTTCTGGGCCGGTTTCTTTTACATACCAAATTACAGGTTCCGAATCGATCATTTCGGAGTGGTTATCACAATTTCTCAGTGTAAAAACCCGTCCAAGTATGCCCAAAAAGCCCATGAATCAACTGGGGTCCACGGCAAAAGAGGCCATGAGTCAGCGCAAAAGCATATTAGCGATTGCGTTACATGTACTAACGGGTACGATCATTCCAGCACTAATGCACCGGATCCCATCAGAAGTCCGCAGTTAAGCGTGCTTGGGCGAGAGTAGTACTAGGATGGGTGACCTCCCGGAAGTCCTCGTGTTGCACCCCTTTTTTGGTTTTTTCTTTTGCTTCTTTCTTTTTCTTCCGTCTTCGAAAATAACATCGTACCTTTGGAACGACGTAACTTCTGGACCGTATGGAACCAGGCCGCCGTCAGCACCTTTTCGGAAAGCCCCAGGAGTGCTCTTCGGCTTGCCCAAGGTATTAAGACCATGAGTGAGTTGTAAAATCCCCAAATTCCGCTGTTTAGACCCTTTTCTGGGCCGTTTTCTTTTACATACCAAATTACAGGTTCTGATTCGATCATTTCGGACGTGGTTATTACGATTTTCTTAGTGTAGAAGCCCGTCCAAGCAGGCCCAAAAAGCCCATGAATCAAGTGGGGTCCACGGCAAAAGAGGCCATGAGTCATCGCAAAAGCATATTAGCGATTGCGTTACATGTACTAACGGGTGCGATCATACCAGCACTAATGCACTGGATCCCATCAGAACTCCAAAGCTAAGCGTGCTTGGGCGAGAGTAGTACTAGGATGGGTGACCTCCTGAGAAGTCCTCGTGTTGCTCCCCTTTTTTTTGGTTTTTTTCTTTTGCTTCTTTCTTTTTCTTCCGTTTTCGAAAGTAACAACGTACCTTTGGAACGACGTAACTTCTGGACCGTATGGAACCACGCCGTCGTCAGAACCTTTTCGGAAAGCCCCAAGAGTGCTCTTCTGCTTGCCCAAGGTCTTAAGACCATGGGTGATTTTTAAAATCCCCAAATTCTAATGTTTAGACCTTTTTCTAGGCCGTTTTCTTTTACATACCAAATTACAAGTTCCGATTCGATCACTTCGGAGTGGTTATCGCGATTTCTCAGTGTAAAAACCCGTTCAAGCATGCCCAAAAAGCCCATGAATCAACTGGGGTCCACAGCAAAAGAGTCCATGAGTCAGCGTAAAAGCATATTAGCGATTGCGTTACATGTACTAACGGGTGCGATCATACCAGCACTAATGCACCGGATCCCATCAGAACTCCGCAGCTAAGCGTGCTTGGGCGAGAGTAGTACTTGTATGGGTGACCTCTCGGGAAGTCCTCGTGTTGCACCCTTTTTTTTTGGTTTTTTCTTTTGCTTTTTTCTCTTTCTTCCGTTTTCAAAAATAAAATCGTACCTTTGGAATGACGTAACTTCTGGACCGTATGGAACCACGCCGCCGTCAGAACCTTTTTCTGGGCTGTTTTCTTTTACATACCAAATTACAGCTTCCGATTCGATCATTTCGGACGTGGTTATTGCGATTTTCTCAGTGTAGTAGCCCGTCCAAGCATGACCGAAAAGCCCATTAATCAAGTGGGGTCCACGGCAAAAGAGACCATGAGTCAGCGCAAAAGCATATTAGCGATTGCGTTACATGTACTAACAGGTGCGATCATACCAGCACTTATGCACCGTATCCCATCTGAACTCCGCAGCTAAGCGTGCTTGGGCGAGAGTAGTACTAGGATGAGTGACCTCCCGGGAAGTCCTCGTGTTGCACCCCTTTTTTTTTGGTTTTTTTCTTTTGCTTCTTTCTTTTTCTTCCGTCTTCGAAAATAACGTCGTACCTTTGGAACGACTTAACTTCTGGACCGTATGGAACCAGGCCGCCGTCAGCACCTTTTCGGAAAGCCCCAGGAGTGCTCTTCGGCTTGCCCAAGGTTTTAAGACCATGGGTGAGTTTTAAAATCCTCAAATTCCGCTGTTTAGACCCTTTTCAGGGCCGCTTTCTTTTACATACCAAATTACAGGTTCTGATTCGATCATTTCAGACGTGGTTATTGCGATTTTCTCAGTGTAGAAGCCCGTCCAAGCATGATCAAAAAGCCCATGAATCAAATGGGGTCCACGGCAAAAGAGGCCATGAGTCATCGCAAAAGCATATTAGCGATTACGTTACATGTACTAACGGGTGCGATCATACATGCACTAATGCACTGGATCCCATCAGAACTCCGCAGCTAAGCGTGCTTGGGCGAGAGTAGTACTAGGATGGGTGACCTCCCGGGAAGTCCTCGTGTTGCTCCCCTTTTTTTTGGTTTTTTTCTTTTGCTTCTTTCTTTTTCTTCCGTCTTCAAAAATAATATCGTACCTTTGGAACGACGTAAATTCTGGACCGTATGGAACCAGGCCGCCGTCAGCACCTTTTCGGAAAGCCCCAAGAGTGCTCTTCTGCTTGCCCAAGGTATTAACACCATGGGTGACTTTTAAAATCCCCAAATTCCGCTGTTTAGACCTTTTTCTAGGCCGTTTTCTTTTACATACCAAATTACAGGTTCCGATTCGATCATTTCGGACGTGGTTATCGCGATTTTCTCAGTGTAAAAACCCGTCCAAGCATGCCCAAAAAGCCCATGAATCAAGTGGGGTACACAGGAAAAGAGGCCATGAGTCAGCGCAAAAGCATATTAGCGATTGCTTTACATGTACTAACGGGTGCGATCATACCAGCACTAATGCACCGGATCCCATCAGAACTCCGCAGCTAAGCGTGCTTGGGCGAGAGTAGTACTAGGATGGGTGACCTCCTGGGAAGTCCTCGTGTTGCACCCTTTTAATTGGTTTTTTCTTTTGCTTCTTTCTTTTTCTTCCGTATTCGAAAATAACATCGTACCTTTGGAACGACGTAACTTCTGGACAGTATGGAACCACGCCGCTGTCAGCACCTTTTCGGAAAGCCCAAGGAGTGCTCTTCGGCTTGCCCAAGTTCTGAAGACCATGGGTAAGTTTTCAAATCCCCAAATTCCGCTGTTTAGACTCTTTTCTGGGTCGTTTTCTTTTACATACCAAATTACAGGTTCCGATTCGATCATTTCGGACGTGGTTAATGCGATTTTCTCAGTGTACACACCCGTCCAAGCATGCCCAAAAAGCCCATAAATCAAGTGGGGTCCACGGCAAAAGAGGCCATGAGTCAGCGCAAAAGCATATTAGCGATTGCGTTACATGTACTACCGGGTGCTATCATACCTGCACTAATGCACCGGATCCCATCAGAACTCCGCAGTTAAGCGTGCTTGGGCGAGAGTAGTACTAGGTAGGTTGACCTCCTAGGAAGTCCTCGTGTTGCACCCTTTTTTATAGTTTTTTCTTTTGCTTCATTCTTTTTCTTCCGTCTTCAAAAATAACATCCTACCTTTGGAACGACGTAACTTCTGGACCGTATGGAACCAGGCCGCCGTCAGCACCTTTTCGGAAAGCTCCAGGAGTGCTCTTCGGCTTGCCCAAGGTGGTAAGACCATGGATGAGTTTTAAAATCCCCAAATACCGCTGTTTAGACCCTTTTCTGGGCCGTTTTCTTTTACATACCAAATTACAGGTTCTGATTCGATCATTTCGGACGTGGTTATTGCGATTTTCTCAGTGTGGAAGCCCGTCCAAGCATGCTCAAAAAGCCCATGTATCAAGTGGGGTCCACGGCAAAAGAGGCCATGAGTCAGCGTAAAAGCAAATTAGCGATTGCGTTACATGTACTAACGGATGCGATCATACCAGCACTAATACACCGGATCCCATAAAACTCCGCAGCTAAGCGTGCTTGGGCGAGAGTAGTACTAGGATGGGTGACCTCCCGGGAAGTCCTCGTGTTGTACCCCTTTTTTGGTTTTTTCTTTTGCTTCTTTCCTTTTCTTTCATCTTCGAAAATAACATCGTACCTTTGGAACGACGTAACTTCTGGACCGTATGGAACCAGGCCGCCGTATGCACCTTTTCGGAAAGCCCCAGGAGTGCTCTTCGGCTTGCCCAAGGTCGGTGAGTTTTAAAATCCCCAAATTCCGCTGTTTATACCCTTTTCTGGGCCATTTTCTTTTACATACCAAATTACAGGTTCCGATTCGATCATTTCGGACGTGGTTATTGCGATTTTCTCAGTGTAGAAGCCCGTCCAAGCATGCTCAAAAAGCCCATGAATCAAATGGGGTCCACGACAAAAGAGGCCAAGAGTCAGCGCAAAAGCATATTAGCGATTGCGTTACATGTACTAACGGGTGCGATCATACCAGCACTAATGCACCGGATCCCATCAAAGAAGTCCACAGTTAAGCGTGCTTGGGCGAGAGTAGTACTAGGATGGGTGACCTCCCGGGAAGTCCTCGTGTTGCACCCCTTTTTTTGGTTTTTTCTTTTGCTTCTTTCTTTTTCTTCCGTCTTCGAAAATAACATCGTACCTTTGGAACGACGTAACTTCTGGACCTTATGGAACCAGGCCGCCATCAGCACATTTTCGGAAAGCCCCAGGAGTGCTCTTCGTCTTGTCCAAGGTCTTAAGACCATGGGTGAGTTTTAAAATCTCCAAATTCCGCTGTTTAGACCCTTTTCTGGGCCGTTTTCTTTTACATACCAAATTACAGGTTCCGATTCGATCATTTCGGACGTGGTTATTGCGATTTTCTCAGTGTAGAAGCCCGTTCATGCATGCCCAAAAAGCCCATAAATCAAGTGGGGTCCACGGCAAAAGAGGCCATGAGTCAGCGCAAAAGCATATTAGCGATTGCGTTACATGTACTAACAGGTGCGATCATACCAGCACTAATGCACCAGATCCCATCAGAACTCCGCAGTTAAGCGTGCTTGGGCGAGAGTAGTACTAGGTAGGGTGACCTCCTGGGAAGTCCTCGTGTCGCACCCCTTTTTGGGTTTTTTCTTTTGCTTCTTTCTTTTTCTTCCGTCTTCAAAAATAACATCGTACCTTTGGAAAGACGTAAATTCTGGACTGTATGGAACCACGCCGCCGTTAGCACCTTTTCGGAAAGCCCCAAGAGTGCTCTTCGGCTGTTTAGACCCTTTTCTGGGCCGTTTTCTTTTACATACATATTTACAGGTTCCGATTCGATCATTTCGGACGTGGTTTTTTCTTTGGCTTCTTTCTTTTTCTTCCGTCTTCGAAAATAACATCGTACCTTTGGAACGACGTAACTTCTGGACAGTATGGAACCATGCCGCTGTCAGCACCTTTTCGGAAAGCCCCAAGAGTGCTCTTCGGCTTGCCCAAGGTCTGAAGACCATGGGTAAGTTTTAAAATCCCCAAATTCCGCTGCTTAGACCCTTTTCTGGGTCGTTTTCTTTTATATACCAAATTACAGGTTCCGATTCGATCATTTTGGATGTGGTTAATGTGATTTTCTCAGTGTAGACACCCGTCCAAGCATGCCCAAAAAGCCTATTAATCAAGTGGGGTCCACGACAAAAGAGGCCATGAGTCAGCGTAAAAGCATATTAGCGATTGCGTTACATGTACTAACGGGTGCGATCATACCAGCACTAATGCACCGGATCCCATCAGAACTCCGCAGTTAAGCGTGCTTGGGCGAGAGTAGTACTAGGTAAAGTGACCTCCTAGGAAGTCCTCGTGTTGCACCCCTTTTTTTGGTTTTTTCTTTTGCTTCTTTCTTTTTCTTCCGTCTTCAAAAATAACATCTTACCTTTGGAACGATGTAACTTCTGGACCGTATGGAACCAGGCCGCCGTCAGCACCTTTTCGGAAAGCCCCTGGAGTGCTCTTTGGCTTGCTCAAGGTTTTAAGACCATGGGTGAGTTTTAAAATCCCCAAATTCCGCTGTTTAGATCCTTTTCTGGGCCGGTTTCTTTTGCATACCAAATTACAGGTTCCGATTCGATCATTTCGGACGTGGTTATTGCGATTTTCTCAGTGTAGAAGCCCGTCCAAGCATGCCCAAAAAGCCCATGTATCAAGTGGGGTCCACGGCAAAAGAGGCCATGAGTCAGCGTAAAAGCATATTAGCGATTGCGTTACATGTACTAACGGATGCGATCATACCAGCACTAATGCACCGGATCCCATCAGAAGTTTGCAGTTATGCGTGCTTGGGCGAGAGTAGTACTAGGATGGGTGACCTCCCGGGAAGTCCTCGTGTTGCACCCCTTTTTTGGTTTTTTCTTTTGCTTCTTTCTTTTTCTTCCGTCTTCGAAAATAACATCGTACCTTTGGAACGACGTAACTTCTGGACCGTATGGAACCACGCCGTCGTCAGAACCTTTTCGGAAAGCCCCAGGAGTGCTCTTCGGCTTACCCATGGTCTTAAAATCCCCAAATTCCGCTGTTTAGACCTTTTTCTGAGCCGTTTTCTTTTACATACCAAATTACAGGTTCCGATTCGATCATTTCAGACTGGTTATTGCGATTTTCTCAGTGTAGAAGCCCGTCCAAGCATGCTCAAAAAGCCCATGAATCAAATGGGGTCCACGGCAAAAGAGGCCATGAGTAAGCGCAAAAGCATATTAGCGATTGCGTTACATCTACTAACGGGTGCGATCATACCAGCACTAATGCACCGGATCCCATCAGAACTCCGCAGTTAAGCGTGCTTGGGCGAGAGTAGTACTAAGTAGGGTGACCTCCTGGGAAGTCCTCGTGTCGCACCCCTTTTTTTGGTTTTTTTCTTTTGCTTCTTTCTTTTTCTTCCGTCTTCAAAAATAACATCGTACCTTTGGAAAGACGTAAATTCTGGACTGTATGGGACCACGCCGCTGTTAGCACCTTTTCGGAAAGCCCCAAGAGTGCTCTTCGGCTGTTTAGACCCTTTTCTGGGCCGTTTTCTTTTACATACATAATTACAGGTTCCGATTCGATCATTTCGGATGTGGTTATCTCGATTTTCTCAGTGTATAAACCCGTCCAAGCATGCCCAAAAAGCCCATGAATCAAGTGGGGTACACGGGAAAAGAGGCCATGAGTCAGCGCAAAAGCATATTAGCGATTGCGTTACATGTACTAACGGGTGCGATCATACCAGCACTAATGCACCGGATCCCATCAGAACTCCGCAGCTAAGCGTGCTTGGGCGAGAGTAGTACTAGGATGGGTGACCTCCCGGGAAATCCTCGTGTTGCACCCCTTTAATTGGTTTTTTCTTTTGCTTTTTTCTTTTTTTTCCGTCTTCGAAAATAACATCGTACCTTTGGAACGACGTAACTTCTGGACCGTATGGAACCACGCCGTCGTTAGAACCTTTTCGGAAAGCCCCAAGAGTGCTCTTCGGCTTGCCCATGGTCAGAAGACCATGGGTGAGTTTTAAAATCCCCAAATTCCGCTGTTTAGACACTTTTCTGGGATCTTTTCTTTTACATACCAAATTACAGGTTTCGATTCGATCATTTCGGACGTGGTTATTGCGATTTTCTCAGTGTAGAAGCCCGTCCAAGCATGTTCAAAAAGCCCATGAATCAAATGGGGTCTACGGCAAAAGAGGCCATGAGTCAGCGCAAAAGCATATTAGCGATTGCGTTACATGTACTAACGGGTGCGATCATACCAGCACTAATGCACTGGATCCCATCAGAACTCCGCAGTTAATCGTGCTTGGGCGAGAGTAGTACTAGGATGGGTGACCTCCCGGGAAGTCCTCGTGTTACACCCCTTTAATTGGTTTTTTCTTTTGCTTTTTTCTTTTTTTTCCGTCGTCGAAAATAACATCGTACCTTTGGAACGACGTAACTTCTGGACCGTATGGAACCAGGCCGCCATCAGCACCTTTGCCGTGGACCCCACTTGATTAATGGGCTTTTTGGGCATGCATGGACGGGCTTCTACACTGAGAAAATCGCAATAACCACGTCCGAAATGATCGAATCGGAACCCGTCCCATCAGAACTCCGCAGTTAAGCGTGCTTGGGCGAGAGTAGTACTAGGATGGGTGACCTCCCGGGAAGTCCTCGTGTTGCACCCCTTTAATTGGTTTTTTCTTTTGCTTTTTTCTTTTTTTTTCCGTCTTCGAAAATAACATCGTACCTTTGGAACGATGTAACTTCTGGACCGTATGGAGCCAGGCCGCCGTCAGCACCTTTTCGGAAAGCTCCAGGAGTGCTCTTCGGCTTGCCCAAGGTCTTAAGACCGTGGGTGAGTTTTAAAATCCCCAAATTCCGCTGTTTAGACCCTTTTCTGGGCTGTTTTCTTTTAAATACCAAATTACAGGTTCCGATTCGATCATTTCGGACGTGGTTATTGCGATTTTCTCAGTGTAGAAGCCCGTCCAAGCATGCCCAAAAAGCCCATGAATCAAATGGGGTCCACGGCAAAAGAGGTCATGAGTCAGCGCAAAAGCATATTAGCGATTGCGTTACATGTACTAACGGGTGCGATCATACCAGCACTAATACACCGGATCCCATCAGAAGTCCGCAGTTAAGCGTGCTTGGGCGAGAGTAGTACTAGGATGGGTGACCTCCCGGGAAGTCCTCGTGTTGCACCCCTTTTTTGGTTTTTTCTTTTGCTTCTTTCTTTTTCTTCCGTCTTCGAAAATAACATCGTACCTTTGGAACGACGTAACTTATGGACCGTATGGAACCAGGCCACCATAAGCACCTTTTCGGAAAGCCCCAGGAGTGCTCTTCGGCTTGCCCAAGGTCATAAGACCATGGGTGAGTTTTAAAATCCCCAAATTCTGCTGTTTAGACCCTTTTCTGGGCCGTTTACTTTTACATACCAAATTACAGGTTCTGATTCGATCATTTCGGACGTGGTTATTGCGATTTTCTCAGTGTAGAAGCCCGTCCTAGCAAGCCCAAAAAGCCCATAAATCAAGTGGGATCCACGGCAAAAGAGGCCATGAGTCATCGCAAAAGCATATTAGTGATTGCGTTACATGTACTAACAGGTGCGATCATACCAGCACTAATGCACATGATCCCATCAGAACTCCGCAGTTAAGCGTGCTTGGCCGAGAGTAGTACTAGGATGGGTGACCTCCCGAGAAGTCCTCGTGTTGCACCCCTTTTTTGGTTTTTTCTTTTGCTTCTTTCTTTTTCTTCCGTCTTCGAAAATAACATCGTACCTTTGGAACGACGTAACTTCTGGACCATATGGAACCAGGCCGCCGTCAGCACCTTTTCGAAAAGCCCCAGGAGTGCTCTTCGGCTGGCCCAAGGTCTTAAGACCTTGGACGAGTTTTAAAATCCCCAAATTTCGCTGTTTAGACCCTTTTCTGGGCCGTTTTCTTTTACATACCAAATTACAGGTTCCGATTCGATCATTTCGGACTGGTTATTGCGATTTTCTCAGTGTAGAAGCCCGTCCAAGCATGCTCAAAAAGCCCATGAATCAAATGGGGTCCACGGCAAAAGAGGCCATGAGTCAGCACAAAATTATATTAGTGATTGTGTTACATGTACTAACAGGTGCGATCATACCAGCACTAATGCACAGGATCCCATCAGAACTCCGCAGTTAAGCGTGCTTGGGCGAGATTAGTACTAGGATGGGTGACCTCCCGGGAAGTCTTCGTGTTGCACCCTTTTTTTGGTTTTTTCTTTTGCTTCTTTCTTTTTCTTCCGTCTTCGAAAATAACATCGTACCTTTGGAACGATGTAACTTCTGGACCGTATGGAACCAGGCCGCCGTCAGAACCTTTTCGGAAAGCCCCATGAGTGCTCTTCGGCTTGCCCAAGGTCTTAAGACCATGGGCGAGTTTTAAAATCCCCAAATTCCGCTGTTTAGACCTTTTTCTGGGCTGTTTTCTTTTACATACCAAATCACAGGTTCCGATTCGATCATTTCGGAGTGGTTATTGCGATTTCTCAGTGTAAAAACCCGTCCAAGCATGCCCAAAAAGCCCATGAATCAAGTGGGATCTACGGCAAAAGAGGCCATGAGTCAGCGCAAAAGCATATTAGCGATTGCGTTACATGTACTAACGGGTGCGATCATACCAGCACTAATGCACCGGATCCCATCTGAACTCCGCAGCTAAGCGTGCTTGGGCGAGAGTAGTACTAGGATGGGTGACCTCCCGGGAAGTCCTCGTGTTGCATCCCTTTTTTTTGGTTTTTTTCTTTTGCATCTTTCTTTTTCTTCCGTCTTCGATAATAACATCGTACCTTTGGAACGATGTAACTTCTGGACCGTATGGAACCAGGCCGCCGTCAGCACCTTTTCGGAAAGCTCCAGGAGTGCTCTTCGGCTTGCCCAAGGTCTTAAGACCGTGGGTGAGTTTTAAAATCCCCAAATTCCGCTGTTTAGACCCTTTTCTGGGCTGTTTTCTTTTAAATACCAAATTACAGGTTCCGATTCGATCATTTCGGACGTGGTTATTGCGATTTTCTCAGTGTAGAAGCCCGTCCAAGCATGCCCAAAAAGCCCATGAATCAAATGGGGTCCACGGCAAAAGAGATCATGAGTCAGCGCAAAAGCATATTAGCGATTGCGTTACATGTACTAACGGGTGCGATCATACCAGCACTAATACACCGGATCCCATCAGAAGTCCGCAGTTAAGCGTGCTTGGGCGAGAGTAGTACTAGGATGGGTGACCTCCTTGGAAGTCCTCGTGTTGCACCCCTTCTTTTGGTTTTTTTTTTGCTTCTTTGTTTTTCTTCCGTCTTCGAAAATAACATCGTACCTTTGGAACGACGTAACTTCTGGACCGTATGGAACCAGGCCGCCGTCATCACCTTTTCGGAAAGCCCCAGGAGTGCTCTTCGACTTGACCAAGGACTTAAGACCGTGGGTGAGTTTTAAAATCCCCAAATTCTGCTGTTTAGACCCTTTTCTGGGCCGTTTTCTTTTACATACCAAATTACCGGTTCCGATTCGATCATTTCGGACGTGGTTAATGCGATTTTCTCAGTGTAGACACCCGTCCAAGCATGCCCAAAAAGCCCATTAATCAAGTGGGGTCCACGGCAAAAGAGGCCATGAGTCAGCGCAAAAGCATATTAGCGATTGCGTTACATGTACTAACGGGTGCGATCTTACCAGCACTAACACACCGGATCCCATCAGAACTCCGCAGTTAAGCGTGCTTGGGCGAGAGTAGTACTAGGTGACCTCCTAGGAAGTCCTCGTGTTGCACCCCTTTTTTTGGTTTTTTCTTTTGCTTCTTTCTTTTTCTTCCGTCTTCAAAAATAACATCGTACCTTTGAAACGACGTAACTTCTGGACCGTATGGAACCAGGCCGCCGTCAGAACCTTTTTGGAAAGCCCCAGGAGTGCTCTTCGGCTTGCCCAAGGTCTTAAGACCGTGGGTGAGTTTTAAAATACCCAAATTCTGCTGTTTAGACCCTTTTCAGGGCCGTTTTCTTTTACATACCAAATTACAGGTTCCGATTCGATCATTTCGGACGTGGTTATTGCGATTTTCTCAGTGTAGAAGCCCGTCCAAGCATGCCCAAAAAGCCCATGAATCAAGTGGGGTCTACGGCAAAAGTGGCCATGAGTCATCGCAAAAGCATATTAGCGATTGCGTTACATGTACTAACGGGTGCGATCATACCAGCACTAATGAACCAGATCCTATCAGAACTCCGCAGCTAAGCGTGCTTGGGCGAGAGTAGTATTAGGATGGGTGACCTCTAGGGAAGTCCTTGTGTTAGACCCTTTTTTTTTGTTTTTTCTTTTGCTTTTTTCTTTTTCTTCTGTTTTCAAAAATAACATCGTACCTTTGGAACGACGTAACTTCTGGACCGTATGGAACCACGCCGCCGTCAGCACCTTTTCGGAAAGCCCCAGGACTGCTATTCGGCTTGCCCAAGGTCTAAAGACCATGGGTAAGTTTTAAAATCCCCAAATTCCGCTGTTTAGACCCTTTTCTGGGCCGTTTTCTTTTACATACCAAATTACAGGTTCTTATTCGATCATTTTGGACGTGGTTATCGCGATTTTCTCAGTGTAAAAACCCGTCCAAGCATGCCCAAAAAGCCCATAAATCAAGTGGGGTTCACGGCAAAGGAGGCCATGAGTCAGCGCAAAAGCATATTAGCGATTGCGTTACATGTACTAACGGATGCGATCATACCAGCACTAATGCACCGGATCCCATCAGAACTCCGCAGCTAAGCGTGCTTGGGCGAGAGTAGTACTAGGATGGGTGACCTCCTGGGAAGTCCTCGTGTTGCACCCCTTTTTTTGGTTTTTTCTTTTGCTTCTTTGTTTTTCTTCCGTCTTCGAAAATAACATCGTACCTTTGGAACGACGTAACTTCTGGACCGTATGGAACCAGGCCGCCGTCAGCACGTTTTCGGAAATCCCCAGGAGTGCTCTTCGGCTTGCCCAAGGTCTGAAGACCATGGGTGAGTTTTAAAATTCCCAAATTCCGCTGTTTAGACCCTTTTCTGGGCCGTTTTCTTTTACATACCAAATTACAGGTTCCGATTCGATCATTTCGAACGTGGTTATTGCGATTTTCTCAGTGTAGAAGCCTGTCCAAGCATGCTCAAAAAGCCCATGAATCAAATGGGGTCCACAGCAAAAAAGGCCATGAGTCAGCGCAAAAGCATATTAGTGATTGCGTTACATTTACTAATAGGTGCGATCATACCAGAACTAATGCATATGATCCCATCAGAACTCCGCAGTTAAGCGTGCTTGGGCGAGAGTAGTACTAGGATGGGTGACCTCCCGAGAAGTCCTCGTGTTGCACCCCTTTTTTGGTTTTTTCTTTTGCTTCTTTCTTTTCTTCCGTCTTCGAAAATAACATCGTACCTTTGGAACGACGTAACTTCTGGACCGTATGGAACCAGGCCGCCGTCAGTACCTTTTCGGAAAGCCCCAGGAGTGCTCTTCGGCTTTAAGACCTTGGGCGAGTTTTAAAATCCCCAAATTTTGCTGTTTAGACCCTTTTCTGGGCCGTTTTCTTTTACATACCAAATTACAGGTTCCGATTCGATCATTACGGACGTGGTTATTACGATTTTCTCAGTGTAGAAGCCCGTCCAAGCATGCTCAAAAAGCCCATGAATCAAATGGGGTCCACGGCAAAAGAGGCCATGAGTCAGCGCAAAAGCATATTAGCGATTGGGTTACATGTACTAACGGGTGCGATCATATCAGCACTAATGCACCGGATCCCATCAGAAGTCCGCAGTTAAGCGTGCTTGGGCGAGAGTAGTACTAGGATGGGTGACCTCCCGGGAAGTCCTCGTGTTGCACCCCTTTTTTGGTTTTTTCTTTAGCTTCTTTCTTTTTCTTCCGTCTTCGAAAATAACATCGTACCTTTGGAACGACGTAATTTCTGGACGGTATGGAACCAGGCCACCGTCAGAACCTTTTCGGAAAGCCCTAGGAGTGCTCTTCGGCTTGCCCAAGGTCTTAAGACCATGGGTGAGTTTTAAAATCCCCAAATTCTGCTGTTTAGACCCTTTTCTGGGACGTTTTCTTTTACATACCAAATTACAGGTTCTGATTCGATCATTTCGGACGTGGTTATTGCGATTTTCTCAGTGTAGAAGCCCGTCCAAGCAAGCCCAAAAAGCCCATGAATCAAGTAGGGTCCACGGCAAAAGAGGCCATGAGTCATCGTAAAAGCATATTTGTAATTGCGTTACATGTACTAACGGGTGCGATCATACCAGCACTAATGCACAGGATCCCATCAGAACTCCGCAGTTAAGCGTGATTGGGCGAGAGTAGTACTAGGATGGGTGACCTCTTGGGAAGTCTTCGTGTTGCACCCTTTTTTTGGTTTTTTCTTTTGCTTCTTTCTTTTTCTTCCGTCTTCGAAAATAACATCGTACTTTTGGAACGACGTAACTTCTGGACCGTATGGAATCAGGCCGCCGTCAGAACCTTTTCGGAAAGCCCCATGAGTGCTCTTCGGCTTGCCCAAGGTCTTAAGACCGTGGGTGAGTTTTAAAATCCCCAAATTCTGCTGTTTAGACCCTTTTCTAGGCCGTTTTCTTTACATACCAAATTACAGGTGCCGATTCGATCATTTCGGACGTGGTTAATGCGATTTTCCCAGTGTAGACACCCATCCAAGCATGCCCATAAAGCCCATGAATCAAGTGGGGTCCACGGCAAAAGAGGCCATGAGTCATCGCAAAAGCATATTAGCGATTGCGTTACATGTACTAACGGGTGCGATCATACCAGCACTAATGAACCAGATCCCATCAGAACTCCGCAGGTAAGCGTGCTTGGGCGAGAGTAGTATTAGGATGGGTGACCTCTAGGGAAGTCCTTGTGTTGCACCCTTTTTTTTTGTTTTTTCTTTTGCTTTGTACTTTTTCTTTTTTTTTCAAAAATAACATCGTACCTTTGGAACGACGTAACTTCTGGACCGTATGGAACAACGCCGACGTCAGAACCTTTTCGGAAAGCCCCAAGAGTGCTCTTCGGCTTGCCCAAGGTCTAAAGACCATGGGTAAGTTTTAAAATCCCCAAATTCCGCTGTTTAGACCCTTTTCTGGGCCGTTTTCTTTTACATACCAAATTACAGGTTCTGATTCGATCATTTCAGACGTGGTTATCGCGATTTTCTCAGTGTAAAAACCCGTCCAAGCATGCCCAAAAAGCCCATAAATCAAGTGGGGTTCACGGCGAAGGAGGCCATGAGTCAGCGCAAAAGCATATTAGCGATTGCGTTACATGTACTAACAGGTGCGATCATACCAGCACTAATGCACCGGATCCCCTCAGAACTCCGCAGCTAAGCGTGCTTGGGCGAGAGTAATACTAGGATGGGTGACCTCCCGGGAAGTCCTCGTGTTGCACTCCTTTTTTTTTGGTTTTTTTCTTTTGCTTCTTTCTTTTTCTTCCGTCTTCAAAAATAACATCGTACCATTGGAACGACGTAACTTCTGGACCATATGGAACCACGCCGCCGTCAGCACCTTTTCGGAAAGCCCCAAGAGTGCTCTTCGGCTTGCCCAAGGTCTTAAGACCTTGGGTGAGTTTGAAAATCTCCAAATTCCACTGTTTAGACCCTCTTCTGGGCCGTTTTCTTTTACATACCAAATTACAGGTTCCGATTCGATCATTTCGGACGTGGTTATTGCGATTTTCTCAGTGTAGAAGCCCGTCTAAGCATGGCCGAAATGCCCATTAATCAAGTGGGGTCCATGGCAAAAGAGGCCATGAGTCAGCGCAAAAGCATATTAGCGATTGCGTTACATGTACTAACAGGTGCGATCATACCAGCACTAATGCACCGGATCCCATCTGAACTCCGCAGCTAAGCGTGCTTGGGCGTGAGTAGTACTAGGATGGGTGACCTCCCGGGAAGTCCTCGTGTTGCACCCCTTTTTTTTTGGTTTTTTTCTTTTGCTTCCTTCTTTTTCTTCCGTCTTCGAAAAATAACATCGTACCTTTGGAACGACGTAACTTCTCGACCGTATGGAACCAGGCCGCCGTCAGCACCTTTTCGGAAAGCCACAGGAGTGCTCTTCGGCTTGCCCAAGGTCTTATGACCATGGGTGAGTTTTAAAATCTCCAAATTCCGCTGTTTAGACCCTTTTCTGGGCCGTTTTCTTTTACATACCAAATTACAGGTTCCGATTCGATCATTTCGGACGTTGTTAATGCGATTTTGTCAGTGTAGACGCCAGTCCAAGCATGCCCAAAATGCCCATTAATCAAGTGGGGTCCACGGCAAAAGAGGCCATGAGTCAGCGCAAAAGCATATTAGCGATTGCGTTACATGTACTAACGGGTGCGATCATACCAGCACTAATGCACCGGATCCCATCAGAACTCTGCAGTTAAGCGTGTTTGGGCGAGAGTAGTACTAGGTAGGGTGATCTCCTGGGAAGTCCTCATGTAGCACCCTTTTTTTTGGTTTTTTCTTTTGCTTCTTTCTTTTTCTTCCGTCTTCAAAAATAACATCGTACCTTTGGAACGACGTAACTTCTGGGCCATATGGAACCACGCCGCCGTCAGCACCTTTTCGGAAAGCCCCAAGAGTGCTCTTCGGCTTGCCCAAGGTCTTAAGACCTTGGTCCAAGGTCTTAAGACCTTGGGTGAGTTTGAAAATCTCCAAATTCCACTGTTTAGACCCTCTTCTGGGCCGTTTTCTTTTACATACCAAATTACAGGTTCCGATTCGATCATTTCGGACGTGGTTATTGCGATTTTCTCAGTGTAGAAGCCCGTCTAAGCATGGCCGAAATGCCCATTAATCAAGTGGGGTCCACGGCAAAAGAGGCCATGAGTCAGCGCAAAAGCATATTAGCGATTGCGTTACATGTACTAACAGGTGCGATCATACCAGCACTAATGCACCGGATCCCATCTGAACTCCGCAGCTAAGCGTGCTTGGGCGTGAGTAGTACTAGGATGGGTGACCTCCCGGGAAGTCCTCGTGTTGCACCCCTTTTTTTTTGGTTTTTTTCTTTTGCTTCCTTCTTTTTCTTCCGTCTTCGAAAAATAACATCGTACCTTTGGAACGACGTAACTTCTGGACCGTATGGAACCAGGCAGCCGTCAGCACCTTTTCGGAAAGCCCCAGGAGTGCTCTTTGGCTTGCCCAAGGTCTTATGACCATGGGTGAGTTTTAAAATCTCCAAATTCCGCTGTTTAGACTCTTTTCTGGGCTGTTTTCTTTTACATACCAAATTACAAGTTCCAATTCGATCATTTCGGACGTGGTTAATGCGATTTTGTCTGTGTAGACGCCAGTCCAAGCATGCCCAAAAAGCCCATTAATCAAGTGGGGTCCACGGCAAAAGAGGCCATGAGTCAGCGCAAAAGCATATTAGCGATTGCGTTACATGTACTAACGGGTGCAATCATACCAGCACTAATGCACTGGATCCCATCAGAACTCTGCAGTTAAGCGTGTTTGGGCGAGAGTAGTACTAGGTAGGGTGACCTCCTGGGAAGTCCTTGTGTTGCACCCCTTTTTTTGGTTTTTTCTTTTGCTTCTTTCTTTTTCTTCCGTCTTCAAAAATAACATCGTACCTTTGGAACGACGTAACTTCTGGACCGTATGGAACCAGGCCGCCATCAGCACCTTTTCGCAAAAGCCCCAGGAGTGCTCTTCGGCTTGCCCAAGGTTATAAGACCATGGGTGAGTTTTAAAATCCCCAAATTCCGCTGTTTAGACCCTTTTCTGGGCCGTTTTCTTTTACATACCAAACTACAGGTTACGATTCGTTCATTTCGGACGTGGTTATTGCGTTTTTCTCACTGTAGAAGCCCGTCCAAGCATGTCCAAAAAGCCCATGAATCAAGTGGGGTCCACGGCAAAATAGGCCATGAGTCAACGCAAAAGCATATTAGCGATTGCGTTACATATACTAACGGGTGCGATCTTACCAGCACTAATGCACTGGATCCCATCAGAATTCCGCAATTAAGCGTGCTTGGGCGAGAGTAGTACTAGGATGGGTGACCTCCCGGGAAGTCCTCGTGTTGCACCCTTTTTTTTTGTTTTTTTTCTTTTGCTTCTTTCTTTTTCTTCCGTCTTCGAAAATAACATCGTACCTTTGGAACGACGTAACTTCTGGACCGTATGGAACCACGCCGCTGTCAGCACCTTTTCCGAAAGCCCCAAGAGTGTTCTTCGGCTTGCCCACGGTCTGAAGACCATGGGTGAGTTTTAAAATCCCCAAATTCCGTTGTTTAGAGCCTTTTCTGGGCCGTTTTCTTTTACATACCAAATTACAGGTTCCGATTCGATCATTTCGGACGTGGTTATCGCGATTTTCTCCGTGTAAAACCCGTCCAAGCATGCCCAAAAGGCCCATGAATCAAATGGGGTCCACGGCAAAAGAGGCCATGAGTCAGCGCAAAAGCATATTAGCGATTGCGTTACATGTACTAACGGGTGCGATCATACCAGCACTAATGCACCGGATCCTATCAGAACTCCGCAGCTAAGCGTGCTTGGGCGAGAGTAGTACTAGGATGGGTGACCTCCCGGGAAGTCCTCATGTTGCACCCCTTTTTTTGGGTTTTTTTCTTTTGCTTCTTTCTTTTTCTTCCGTCTTCGAAAATAACATCGTACCTTTGGAACGACGTAACTTCTGGACCATATGGAACCACGCCGCCGTCAGCACCTTTTCGGAAAGCCCCAAGAGTGCTCTTCGGCTTGCCCAAGGTTTTTGGACCGTGGGTGAGTTTTAAAATCCCCAAATTCCGCTGTTTAGACCCTTTTATGGACCGTTTTCTTTTACATACCAAATTACAGGTTCCAATTCGATCATTTCGGAGTGGTTATCGCGATTTTCTCAGTGTAGACGCCCGTCCAAGCATGCCCAAAAAGCCCATTAATCAAGTGGGGTCCATGGCAAAAGAGTCCATGAGTCAGCGCAAAAGCATATTAGCGATTGCGTTACATGTACTAACGGGTACGATCATACCAGCACTAATGCACCGGATCCCATCAGAACTCCGCAGTTAAGCGTGCTTGGGCGAGAGTAGTACTAGGTAGGATGACCTCCTGGGAAGTCCTCGTGTTGCACCCCTTTTTTGGTTTTTTCTTTTGCTTCTTTCTTTTTCTTCCGTCCTCAAAACTAACTTCGTACCTTTGGAACGACGTAACTTCTGGACCGTATGGCACCAGGCCGTCGTCAGCACCTTTTCGGAAAGCCCCAGGAGTGCTCTTCGGCTTGCCCAAGGTCTGAAGACCATGGGTAAGTTTTATAATCCCCAAATTCCGCTGTTTAGGCCCTTTTCTGGGCCATTTTCTTTTACATACCAAATTACAGGTTACGATTCGATCATTTCGGACGTGGTTATTACGATTTTCTCAGTGTAGAAGCCCGTCCAAGCATGTCCAAAAAGCCCATGAATCAAGCGGGGTCCACGGCAAAAGAGGCCATGAGTCAGCGCAAAAGCATATTAGCGATTGCGTTACATGTACTAACGGGTGCGATCATACCAGCACTAATGCACCGGATCCCATCAAAACTCCGCAGCTAAGCGTGCTTGGGCGAGAGTAGTACTAGGATGGGTGACCTCCCGGGAAGTCCTCGTGTTGCACCCCTTTAATTGGTTTTTTCTTTTGCTTCTTTCTTTTTCTTCCGTCTTCGAAAATAACATCGTACCTTAGGAACGACGTAACTTCTGGACCGTATGGAACCACGCCGCTGTCAGCACCTTTTCCGAAAGCCCCAAGTGTGTTCTTCGGCTTGCCCAAGGTCTGAAGACCATGGGTTAGTTTTAAAATCCCCATATTCCGCTGTTTAGACCTTTTTCTGGGCTGTTTTCTTTTACATACCAAATTACAGATTCCGATTCGATCATTTCGGACGTGGTTAATGCGATTTTCTCAGTGTAGACGCCCGTCCAAGCATGCCCAAAAACCCATTAATCAAGTGGGGTCCACGGTAAAAGAGGCAATGAGTCAGCGCAAAAGCATATTAGCGATTGCGTTACATGTATGAACGGGTGCGATCATACCAGCACTAATGCACCGGATCCCATCAGAACTCCGCAGTTAAGCGTGCTTGGGCGAGAGTAGTACCAGGTAGGGTGACCTCCTGGGAAGTCCTCGTGTTGCACCCCTTTTTTGGTTTTTTCTTTTACTTCTTTCTTTTTCTTCCGTCTTCAAAAATAACATCGTACCTTTGGAATGACGTAACTTCTGGACCGTATGGAACCAGGCCGCCGTCAGAACCTTTTCGGAAAGCCCCAGGAGTGCTCTTCGGCTTGCCCAAGGTTTTAAGACCATGGGTGAGTTTTAAAATCCACAAATTCCGCTGTTTAGACCCTTTTCTGGGCCGTTTTCTTTTACATACCAAATTACAGGTTACGATTCGATCATTTCGGACGTGGTTATTACGATTTTCTCAGTGTAGAAGCCCGTCCAAGCATGCCCAAAAAGCAAATTAATCAAGTGGGGTCCACGGCAAAAGAGACCATTAGTCAGCAGAAAAGCATATTAGCGATTGCGTTACTTGTACTAACGAGTGCGATCATACCAGCACTAATGCACCGGATCCCATCAGAACTCCGCAGTTAAGCGTGCTTGGGCGAGAGTAGTACTAGGATGGGTGAACTCCCTGGAATTCCTCGTGTTGCACCCTTTTTTTTGGTTTTTTTCTATTGCTTCTTTATTTTTCTTCCGTCTTCGAAAATAACATTGTACCTTTAGAACGACTTAAATTCTGGACCGTATGGAACCACGCCCCCGACAGCACCTTTTCGGAAAGCCACAAGAGTGCTCTTCGGCTTGCCCACGAGTTTTAAAATACCCAAATTCCGCTGTTTAGACCCTTTTCTGGGCCGTTTTCTTTTACATACCAAATTACAGGTTCCGGTTCGATCATTTCGGACGTGGTTATTACGATTTTCTCAGTGAAGAAGCCCGTCCAAGCATGCCCAAAAAGCCCATGAATCTAGTGGGGTCCACGGCAAAAGAGGCCATGAGTCAGCGCAAAAGCATATTAGCAATTGCGTTACATGTACTAACGGGTGCGATCATACCAGCACTAATGCACCAGATCCCATCAGAACTCCGCAGCTAAGCGTGCTTGGGCGAGAGTAGTACTAGGATGGGTGACCTCCCGTGAAGTCCTCGTGTTGCACCCCTTTAATTGGTTTTTTCTTTTGGTTCTTTCTTTTTCTTCCGTCTTCGAAAATAACATCGTACCTTTGGAGCGACGTAACTTCTAGACCGTATGGAACCAGGCCGCTTTCAGCACCTTTTCGGAAAGCCCCAGGAGTGCTCTTCGGCTTGCCCAAGGTTTTAAGACCATGGGTGAATTTTAAAATCCCCAAATTCCGCTGTTTAGACCCTTTTCTGGGCCGTTTTCTTTTACATACCAAATTACAGGTTACGATTCGATCATTTCGGACGTGGTTATTGCGATTTTCTCAGTGTAGAAGCCCGTCCAAGCATGCTCAAAAAGCCCATGAATCAAATGGGGTCCACGGCAAAAGAGGCCATGAGTCAGCGCTAAAGCATATTAGCGATTGCGTTACATGTACTAACGGGTGCGATCATACCAGCACTAATGCACCGGATCCCATCAGATCTCCGCAGCTAAGCGTGCTTGGGCGAGAGTAGTACTGGGATGGGTGACCTCCCGGGAAGTCCTCGTGTTGCACCCCTTTAATTGGTTTTTTCTTTTGCTTCTTTCTTTTTCTTCCGTCTTCGAAAATAACATCGTACCTTTGGAACGACGTAACTTCTGGACCGTATGGAACCATGCCGCTGTCAGCACCTTTTCGGAAAGCCCCAAGAGTGCTCTTCGGCTTGTCCAAGGTCTGAAGACCATGGGTAAGTTTTAAAATCCCTAAATTCCGCTGTTTAGACCCTTTTCTAGGCCGTTTTCTTTTACATACCAAATTACAGGTTCCGATTCGATCATTTCGGACGTGGTTAATGCGATTTTGTCAGTGTAGACGCCCGTCCAAGCAGGCCCAAAAAGCCCATTAATCAAGTGGGGTCCACGGCAAAAGAGGCCATGAGTCAGCGCAAAAGCATATTAGCGATTGCGTTACATGTACTAACGGGTGCGATCATACCAGCACTAATGCACCGGATCCCATCAGAACTCTGCAGTTAAGCGTGCTTGGGCGAGAGTAGTACTAGGTAGGGTGACCTCCTGGGAAGTCCTCGTGTTGCACCCCTTTTTTTGGTTTTTTCTTTTGCTTCTTTCTTTTTCTTCCGTCTTCAAAAATAACATCGTACCTTTGGAACGACGTAACTTCTGGACCGTATGGAACCAGGCCGCCGTCAGTACCTTTTCGGGAAGCCCCAGGAGTGCTCTTCGGCTTGCCCAAGGTTTTAAGACCATGGGTGAGTTTTAAAATCTCCAAATTCCGCTGTTTAGACCCTTTTCTGGGCCGTTTTCTTTTACATACCAAATTACAGGTTACGATTCGATCATTTCGGACGTGGTTATTGCAATTTTCTCAGTGTAGAAGCCCGTCCAAGCATGCCCAAAAAGCCCATGAATCAAGAGGGGTCCACGGCAAAAGAGGCCATGAGTCAGCGCAAAAGCATATTAGCGATTGCGTTACATGTACTAACGGGTGCGATCATACCAGCACTAATGCACCGGATCCCATCAGAACTCCGCAGCTAAGCGTGCTTGGGCGAGAGTAGTACTAGGATGGGTGACCTCCCGGGAAGACCTCGTGTTGCACCCCTTTAATTGGTTTTTTCTTTTGCTTCTTTCTTTTTCTTCCGTCTTCGAAAATAACATCGTACCTTAGGAACGACGTAACTTCTGGACCGTATGGAACCACGCCGCTGTCAACACCTTTTCCGAAAGCCCCAAGAGTGTTCTTCGGCTTTCCCACGGTCTGAAGACCATGGGTAAGTTTTAAAATCCCCAAATTCCGCTGTTTAGACCTTTTTCTGGGCCGTTTTCTTTTACATACCAAATTACAGATTCCGATTCGATCATTTCGGACGTGGTTAATGCGATTTTCTCAGTGTAGACGCCTGTCCAAGCATGCCCAAAAACCCATTAATCAAGTGGGGTCCACGGCAAAAGAGGCCATGAGTCAGCGCAAAAGCATATTAGCGATTGCGTTACATGTATGAACGGGTGCGATCATACCAGCACTAATGCACCGGATCCCATCAGAACTCCGCAGTTAAGCGTGCTTCGGCGAGAGTAGTACTAGGTAGGGTGACCTCCTGGGAAGTCCTCGTGTTGCACCCCTTTTTTGGTTTTTTCTTTTACTTCTTTCTTTTTCTTCCGTCTTCAAAAATATCATCGTACCTTTGGAACGACGTAACTTCTGGACCGTATGGAACCAAGCCGCCGTCAGCACCTTTTCGGAAAGCCCCAGGAGTGCTCTTCAGCTTGCCCAAGGTTTTAAGACCATGGGTGAGTTTTAAAATTCCCAAATTCCGCTGTTTAGACCCTTTTCTGGGCCGTTTTCTTTTACATACCAAATTACAGGTTACGATTCGATCATTTCGGACGTGGTTATTGCGATTTTCTCAGTGTAGAAGCCCGTCCAAGCATGCCCAAAAAGCAAATTAATCAAGTGGGGTCCACGGCAAAAGAGGCCATGAGTCAGCGCAAAAGCATATTAGCGATTGCGTTACTTGTACTAACGAGTGCGATCATACCAGCACTAATGCACCAGATCCCATCAGAACTCCGCAGTTAAGCGTGCTTGGGCGAGAGTAGTACTAGGATGGGTGAACTCCCTAGAATTCCTCGTGTTGCACCCCTTTTTTTGGTTTTTTTCTTTTTCTTCTTTATTTTTCTTCCGTCTTCGAAAATAACATTGTACCTTTGGAACGACTTAACTTCTGGACCGTATGGAACCACGCACCCGTCAGCACCTTTTCGGAAAGCCACAAGAGTGCTCTTCGGCTTGCCCAAGGTCTTAAGACCATGGGTGAGTTTTAAAATACCCAAATTCCGCTGATTAGACCCTTTTCTGGGCCGTTTTCTTTTACATACCAAATTACAGGTTCCGGTTCGATCATTTCGGACTTGGTTATTGCGATTTTCTCAGTGAAGAAGCCCGTCCAAGCATGCCCAAAAAGCCCATGAATCTAGTGGGGTCCACGGCAAAAGAGGCCATGAGTCAGCGCAAAAGCATATTAGCGATTGCGTTACATGTACTAACGGGTGCGATCATACCAGCACTAATGCACCAGATCCCATCAGAACTCCGCAGCTAAGCGTGCTTGGGCGAGATTAGTACTAGGATGGGTGACCTCCCGTGAAGTCCTCGTGTTGCACCCCTTTAATTGGTTTTTTCTTTTGCTTCTTTCTTTTTCTTCCGTCTTCGAAAATAACATCGTACCTTTGGAGCGACGTAAATTCTAGACCGTATGGAACCACACCGCTGTCAGCACCTTTTCCGAAAGCCCCAAGAGTGCTCTTCGGCTTGCCCAAGGTCTTAAGACCATGGGTAAGTTTTAAAATCCCCAAATTCCGCTGTTTAGACCTTTTTCTGGGCCGTTTTCTTTTACATACCAAATTACAGATTCTGATTCGATCATTTCGGACTTGGTTAATGCGATTTTCTCAGTGTAGACGCCCATCCAAGCATTCCCAAAAAGCCCATTAATCAAGTGGGGTCCACGGCAAAAGAGGCCATGAGTCAGCGCAAAAGCATATTAGCGATTGCGTTACATGTACTAACGGGTGCGATCATACCAGCACTAATGCACTGGATCCCATCAGAACTCCGTAGTGAAGCGTGCTTGGGCGAGAGTAGTACTAGGATGGGTGACCTCCCGGGAAGTCCTCGTGTTGCACCCTTTTTTTTTGGTTTTTTTCTTTTGCTCCTTTCTTTTTCTTCTGTCTTCGAAAATAACATCGTACCTTTGGAACGACGTAACTTCTGGACCATATGGAACCAGGCCGCCATCAGCACCTTTTCGGAAAGCCCCAGGAGTGCTCTTCGGCTTGCCCAAGGTTTTAAGACCATGGGTGAATTTTAAAATCTCCAAATTCCGCTGTTTAGACCCTTTTCTGGGCCGTTTTCTTTTACATACCAAATTACAGGTTACGATTCGATCATTTCGGACGTGGTTATTGCGATTTTCTCAGTGTAGAAGCCCGTCCAAGCATGCTCAAAAAGCCCATGAATCAAATGAGTTCCACGGCAAAAGAGGCCATGAGTCAGCGCTAAAGCATATTAGCGATTGCGTTACATGTACTAACGGGTGCGATTATACCAGCACTAATGCACCGGATCCCATCAGAACTCCGCAGCTAAGCGTGCTTGGGCGAGAGTAGTACTAGGATGGGTGACCTCCCGGGAAGTCCTCGTGTTGCACCCCTTTAATTGGTTTTTTCTTTTGCTTCTTTCTTTTTCTTCCGTCTTCGAAAATAACATCGTACCTTTGGAACAACGTAACTTCTGGACCGTATGGAACCACGCCGCTGTCAGCACCTTTTCGGAAAGCCCCAAGAGTGCTCTTCGGCTTGCCCAAGGTCTGTAGACCATGGGTAAGTTTTAAAATCCCTAAATTCCGCTGTTTAGACCCTTTTCTAGGCCGTTTTCTTTTACATACCAAATTACAGGTTCCGATTCGATCATTTCGGACGTGGTTAATGCGATTTTGTCAGTGTAGACGCCCGTCCAAGCATGCCCAAAAAGCCCACTAATCAAGTGGGGTCCACGGCAAAAGAGGCCATGAGTCAGCGCAAAAGCATATTAGCGATTGCGTTACATGTACTAACGGGTGCGATCATACCAGCACTAATGCACCGGATCCCATCAGAACTCTGCAGTTAAGCGTGCTTGGGCGAGAGTAGTACTAGGTAGGGTGACCTCCTGGGAAGTCCTCGTGTTGCACCCCTTTTTTTGGTTTTTTCTTTTGCTTCTTTCTTTTTCTTCCGTCTTCAAAAATAACATCGTACCTTTGGAACGACGTAACTTCTGGACCGTATGGAACCAGGCCGCCGTCAGAACCTTTTCGGGAAGCCCCAGGAGTGCTCTTCGGCTTGCCCAAGGTTTTAAGACCATGGGTGAGTTTTAAAATCGCCAAATTCTGCCGTTTAGACCCTTTCCTGGGCCGTTTTTTTTTACATACCAAATTACAGGTTACGATTCGATCATTTCGGACGTGGTTATTGCGTTTTTCTCAGTGTAGAAGCCCGTCCAAGCATGCCCAAAAAGCCCATGAATCAAGTGGGGTCCACGGCAAAATAGGCCATGAGTCAGCGCAAAAGCATATTAGCGATTGCGTTACATATACTAACGGGTGCGATCTTACCAGCACTAATGCACTGGATCCCATCAGAATTCCGCAATTAAGCGTGCTTGGGCGAGAGTAGTACTAGGATGGGTGACCTCCCGGGAAGTCCTCGTGTTGCACCCTTTTTTTTTGTTTTTTTCTTTTGCTTCTTTCTTTTTCTTCCGTCTTCGAAAATAACATCGTACCTTTGGAACGACGTAACTTCTGGACCGTATGGAACCACGCTGCTGTCAGCACCTTTTCGGAAAGCCCCAAGAGTGCTCTTCGGCTTGCCCACGGTCTTAAGACCAAGGGTGAGTTTTAAAGTCCCCAAATTCCGCTGTTTAGACCCTTTTCTGGGCCGTTATCTTTTACATACCAAATTACAGGTTACGATTTGATCATTTCGGACGTGGTTATTACGATTTTCTCAGTGTAGAAGCCCGTCCAAGCATGCCAAAAAAGCCCATGAATCTAGTGGGGTCCACGGCAAAAGAGGCCATGAGTCAGCGCAAAAGCATATTAGCGATTGCGTTACATGTACTAACGGGTGAGATCATACCAGCACTAATGCACCGGATCCCATCAGAACTCCGCAGTTAAGTGTGCTTGGGCGAGAGTAGTACTAGGATGGGTGACCTCCCGGGAAGTCCTCGTGTTGCACCCTTTTTTTTGGTTTTTTTCTTTTGCTTCTTTCTTTTTCTTCCGTCTTCGAAAATAACATCGTACCTTTGGAATGACGTAACTTCTGGACCGTATGGAACCACGCCGCTGTCAGCAACTTTTCAGAAAGCCCCAAGAGTGCTCTTCGGCTTGCCCAAGGTCTTAAGACCATGGGTAAGTTTTAAAATCCCCAAATTCTGCTGTTTAGACCCTTTTCTAGGCAGTTTTCTTTTACATACCAAATTACAGGTTCCGATTCGATCATTTCGGACGTGGTTATCGCGATTTTCTCAGTGTAAAAACCCGTCCAAGCATGCCCAAAAAGCCCATGAATCAAGTGGGGTCCACGGCAAAAGAGGCAATGAGTCAGCGCAAAAGCATATTAGCGATTGCGTTACATGTACTAATGTGTGCGATCATACCAGCACTAATGCACCGGATCCCATCAGAACTCCGCAGCTAAGCGTGCTTGGGCGAGAGTAGTACTAGGATGGGTGACCTCCCGGGAAGTCCTCGTGTTGCACCCCTTTAATTGGTTTTTTCTTTTGCTTCTTTCTTTTTCTTCTGTCTTCCAAAATAACATCTTACCTTTGGAACGACGTAACTTCTGGACCGTATGGAACCACGCCTCTGTCAGCACCTTTTCGGAAAGCCCCAAGAGTGCTCTTCGGCTTGCCCAAGGTCTAAAGACCATGGGTAAGTTTTAAAATCCCCAAATTCCGCTGTTTAGACCCTTTTCTGGGCCGTTTTCTTTTACATACCAAATTACAGGTTCCGATTCGATCATTTCGGACGTGGTTAATGCGATTTTGTCAGTGTAGACACCCGTCCAAGCATGCCCAAAAAGCCCATTAATCAAGTGGGGTCCACAGCAAAAGAGGCCATGAGTCAGCGCAAAAGCATATTAGCGATTGCGTTACATGTACTAACGGGTGCGATCATACCAGCACTAATGCACCGGATCCCATCAGAACTCTGCAGTTAAGCGTGCTTGGGCGAGAGTAGTACTAGGTAGGGTGACCTCCTGGGAAGTCCTCGTGTTGCACCCCTTTTTTTGGTTTTTTCTTTTGCTTCTTTCTTTTTCTTCCGTCTTCAAAAATAACATCGTACCTTTGGAACGACGTAACTTCTGGACCGTATGGAACCAGGCCGCCGTCAGCACCTTTTCGGAAAGCCCCAGGAGTGCTCTTCGGCTTGCCCAAGGTCTTAAGACCATGGGTGAGTTTTAAAATCCCCAAATTCCGCTGTTTAGACCCTTTTCTGGGCCGTTTTCTTTTACATACCAAATTACAGGTTACGATTCGATCATTTCGGACGTGGTTATTGCGATTTTCTCAGTGTAGAAGCCCGTCCAAGCATGCCCAAAAAGCCCATGAATCAAGCGGGGTCCACGGCAAAAGAGGCCATGAGTCAGCGCAAAAGCATATTAGCGATTGCGTTACATGTACTAACGGGTGTGATCATACCAGCACTAATACACCGGATCTCATCAGAACTCCGCAGCTAAGCGTGCTTGGGCGAGAGTAGTACTAGGATGGGTGACCTCCCGGGAAGTCCTCGTGTTGCACCCCTTTTTTTGGTTTTTTCTTTTGCTTCTTTCTTTTTCTTCCGTCTTCGAAAATAACATCGTACCTTTGGAACTACGTAACTTCTGGACCGTATGGAACCACGCCGCCGTCAGCAGCATTTTGGAAAGCTCCAAGTGTGCTCTTCGGCTTGCCCAAGGCCTAAAGACCATGGGTAAGTTTTAAAATCCCCAAATTCCGCTGTTTAGACCTTTTTCTGGGCCGTTTTCTTTTACATACCAAATTACAGATTCCGATTCGATCATTTCGGACGTGGTTAATGCGATTTTCTCAGTGTAGACGCCCGTCCAAGCATGCCCAAAAACCCATTAATCAAGTGGGGTCCACGGCAAAAGAGGCCATGAGTCAGCGCAAAAGCATATTAGCGATTGCGTTACATGTATGAACGGGTGCGATCATACCAGCACTAATGCACCGGATACCATCAGAACTCCGCAGTTAAGTGTGCTTGGGCGAGAGTAGTACCAGGTAGGGTGACCTCCTGGGAAGTCCTCGTGTTGCACCCCTTTTTTTGGTTTTTTCTTTTACTTCTTTCTTTTTCTTCCGTCTTCAAAAATAACATCGTACCTTTGGAACGACGTAACTTCTGGACCGTATGGAACCAGGCCGCCGTCAGAACCTTTTCGGAAAGCCCCAGGAGTGCTCTTAAGGCTTGCCCAAGCTTTTAAGACCATGGGTGAGTTTTAAAATCCCCAAATTCCGCTGTTTAGACCCTTTTCTGGGCTGTTTTCTTTTATATACCAAATTACAGGTTACGATTCGATCATTTCGGACGTGGTTATTGCGATTTTCTCAGTGTAGAAGCCCGTCCAAGCATGCCCAAAAAGCAAATTAATCAAGTGGGGTCCACGGCAAAAGAGACCATTAGTCAGCGCAAAAGCATATTAGCGATTGCGTTACTTGTACTAACGAGTGCGATCATACCATCACTAATGCACCGGATCCCATCAGAACTCCGCAGTTAAGCGTGTTTGGGCGAGAGTAGTACTAGGATGGGTGAACTCCTTGGAATTCCTCGTGTTGCACCCTTTTTTTTGGTTTTTTTCTATTGCTTCTTTATTTTTCTTCCGTCTTCGAAAATAACATTGTACCTTTAGAACGACTTAAATTCTGGACCGTATGGAACCACGCCCCCGACAGCACCTTTTCGGAAAGCCACAAGAGTGCTCTTCGGCTTGCCCAAGGTCTAAAGACCATGGGTGAGTTTTAAAATACCCAAATTCCGCTGTTTAGACCCTTTTCTGGGCCGTTTTCTTTTACATACCAAATTACAGGTTCCGGTTCGATCATTTCGGACGTGGTTATTGCGATTTTCTCAGTGAAAAAGCCCGTCCAAGCATGCCCAAAAAGCCCATGAATCTAGTGGGGTCCACGGCAAAAGAGGCCATGAGTCAGCACAAAAGCATATTAGCGATTGCGTTACATGTACTAACGGGTGCGATCATACCAGCACTAATGCACCAGATCCCATCAGAACTCCGCAGCTAAGCGTGCTTGGGCGAGAGTAGTACTAGGATGGGTGACCTCCCGTGAAGTCCTCGTGTTGCACCCCTTTAATTGGTTTTTTCTTTTGCTTCTTTCTTTTTCTTCCGTCTTCGAAAATAACATCCTACCTTTGGAGCGACGTAACTTCTAGACCGTATGGAACCACGCCGCTGTCAGCACCTTTTCCGAAAGCCCCAAGAGTGCTCTTCGGCTTGCCCAAGGTCTTAAGACCATGGGTAAGTTTTAAAATCCCCAAATTCCGCTGTTTAGACCTTTTTCTGGGCCGTTTTCTTTTACATACCAAATTACAGATTCCAATTCGATCATTTCGGACTTGGTTAATGCGATTTTCTCAGTGTAGACCCATCCAAGCATGCCCAAAAAGCCCATTAATCAAGTGGGGTCCACGGCAAAAGAGGAGTCAGCGCAAAAGCATATTAGCGATTGCGTTACATGTACTAACGGGTGCGATCATACCAGCACTAATGCACTGGATCCCATCAGAACTCCGTAGTGAAGCGTACTTGGGCGAGAGTAGTACTAGGATGGGTGACCTCCCGGGAAGTCCTCGTGTTGCACCCTTTTTTTTTGGTTTTTTTCTTTTGCTTCTTTCTTTTTCTTTCGTCTTCGAAAATAACATCGTACCTTTGGAACGACGTAACTTCTGGACCGTATGGAACCAGGCCACCGTCAGTACCTTTTCGGAAAGCCCCAGGAGTGCTCTACGGCTTGCCCAAGGTTTTAAGACCATGGGTGAATTTTAAAATCCCCAAATTCTGCTGTTTAGACCCTTTTCTGGGCCGTTTTCTTTTACATACCAAATTGCAGGTTACTAGGATGGGTGACCTCCCGGGAAGTCCTTGTGTTGCACCCTTTTTTTTTGGTTTTTTTCTTTTGCTTCTTTCTTTTTCTTCCGTCTTCGAAAATAACATCGTACCTTTGGAACGACGTAACTTCTGGACCGTATGGAACCAGGCCACCGTCAGTACCTTTTCGGAAAGCCCCAGGAGTGCTCTTCGGCTTGCCCAAGGTTTTAAGACCATGGGTGAATTTTAAAATCCCCAAATTCCGCTGTTTAGACCCTTTTCTGGGCCGTTTTCTTTTACATACCAAATTGCAGGTTACGATTCGATCAGTTCGGACGTGGTTATTGCGATTTTCTCAGTGTAGAAGCCCGTCCAAGCATGCTCAAAAAGCCCATGAATCAAATGGGGTCTACGGCAAAAGAGGCCATGAGTCAGCGCTAAAGCATATTAGCGATTGCGTTACATGTACTAACGGGTGCGATCATACCAGCACTAATGCACCGGATCCCATCAGATCTCCGCAGCTAAGCGTGCTTGGGCGAGAGTAGTACTGGGATGGGTGACCTCCCGGGAAGTCCTCGTGTTGTACCCCTTTAATTGGTTTTTTCTTTTGCTTCTTTCTTTTTCTTCCGTCTTCGAAAATAACATCGTACCTTTGGAACGACGTAACTTCTGGACCGTATGGAACCAGGCCGCCGTCAGCACCTTTTCGGGAAGCCCCAGGAGTGCTCTTCGGCTTGCCCAAGGTTTTAAGACCATGGGTGAGTTTTAAAATCCCCAAATTCCGCTGTTTAGACCCTTTTCTGGGCTGTTTTCTTTTACATACCAAATTACAGGTTACGATTCGATCATTTCGGACGTGGTTATTGCGATTTTCTCAGTGTAGAAGCCCGTCCAAGCATGCCCAAAAAGCAAATTAATCAAGTGGGGTCCACGGCAAAAGAGGCCATTAGTCAGCGCAAAAGCATATTAGCGATTGCGTTACTTGTACTAACGAGTGCGATCATACCAGCACTAATGCACCGGATCTCATCAGAACTCCGCAGTTAAGCGTGCTTGGGCGAGAGTAGTACTAGGATGGGTGAACTCCCTGGAATTCCTCGTGTTGCACCCTTTTTTTTGGTTTTTTTCTATTGCTTCTTTATTTTTCTTCCGTCTTCGAAAATAACATTGTACCTTTAGAACGACTTAAATTCTGGACCGTATGGAACCACGCCCACGACAGCACCTTTTCGGAAAGCCACAAGAGTGCTCTTCGGCTTGCCCAAGGTCTAAAGACCATGGGTGAGTTTTAAAATACCCAAATTCCGCTGTTTAGACCCTTTTCTGGGTCGTTTTCTTTTACATACCAAATTACAGGTTCCGGTTCAATCATTTCGGACGTGGTTATTGCGATTTCTCAGTGAAGAAGCCCGTCCAAGCATGCCCAAAAAGCCCATGAATCTAGTGGGGTCCACGGCAAAAGAGGCCATGAGTCAGCGCAAAAGCATATTAGCGATTGCGTTACATGTACTAACGGGTGCGATCATACCAGCACTAATGCACCAGATCCCATCAGAACTCCGCAGCTAAGCGTGCTTGGGCAAGAGTAGTACTAGGATGGGTGACCTCCCGTGAAGTCCTCGTGTTGCACCCCTTTAATTGGTTTTTTCTTTTGCTTCTTTCTTTTTCTTCCGTCTTCGAAAATAACATCCTACCTTTGGAGCGACGTAACTTCTAGACCGTATGGAACCACGCCGCTGTCAGCACCTTTTCCGAAAGCCCCAAGAGTGCTCTTCGGCTTGCCCAAGGTCTAAAGACCATGGGTAAGTTTTAAAATCCCCAAATTCCGCTGTTTAGACCTTTTTCTGGGCCGTTTTCTTTTACATACCAAATTACAGATTCCGATTCGATCATTTCGGACTTGGTTAATGCGATTTTCTCAGTGTAGACGCCCATCCAAGCATGCCCAAAAAGCCCGTTAATCAAGTAGGGTCCACGGCAAAAGAGGAGTCAGCGCAAAAGCATATTAGCGATTGCGTTACATGTACTAACGGATGCGATCATACCAGCACTAATGCACTGGATCCCATCAGAACTCCGTAGTGAAGTGTGCTTGGGCGAGAGTAGTACTAGGATGGGTGACCTCCCGGGAAGTCCTCGTGTTGCACTCTTTTTTTTTGGTTTTTTTCTTTTGCTTCTTTCTTTTTCTTCCGTCTTCGATAATAACATCGTACCTTTGGAACGACGTAGCTTCTGGACCGTATGGAACCAGGCCACCGTCAGCACCTTTTCGGAAAGCCCCAGGAGTGCTCTTTGGCTTGCCCAAGGTTTTAAGACCATGGGTGAATTTTAAAATCCCCAAATTCCGCTGTTTAGACCCTTTTCTGGGCCGTTTTCTTTTACATACCAAATTACAGGTTACGATTCGATCATTTCGGACGTGGTTATTGCGATTTTCTCAGTGTAGAAGCCCGTCCAAGCATGCTCAAAAAGCCCATAAATTAAATGGGGTCCACGGCAAAAGAGGCCATGAGTCAGCGCTAAAGCATATTAGCGATTGCGTTACATGTACTAACGGGTGCGATCATACCAGCACTAATGCACCGGATCCCATCAGATCTCTGCAGCTAAGCGTGCTTGGGCGAGAGTAGTATTGGGATGGGTGACCTCCCGGGAAGTCCTCGTGTTGCACCCCTTTAATTGGTTTTTTCTTTTGCTTCTTTCTTTTTCTTCCGTCTTCGAAAATAACATCGTACCTTTGGAACGACGTAACTTCTGGACCGTATGGAACCACGCCGCTGTTAGCACCTTTTCGGAAAGCCGAAAGAGTGCTCTTCGGCTTGTCCAAGGTCTGAAGACCATGGGTAAGTTTTAAAATCCCTAAATTCCGCTGTTTAGACCCTTTTCTAGGCCGTTTTCTTTTACATACCAAATTACAGGTTCCGATTCGATCATTTCGGACGTGGTTATTGCGATTTTGTCAGTGTAGACGCCCGTCCAAGCATGCCCAAAAAGCCCATTAATCAAGTGGGGTCCACGGCAAAAGAGGCCATGAGTCAGCGCAAAAGCATATTAGCGATTGCGTTACATGTACTAACGGGTGCGATCATACCAGCACTAATGCACCGGATCCCATCAGAACTCTGCAGTTAAGCGTGCTTGGGCGAGAGTAGTACTAGGTAGGGTGACCTCCTGGGAAGCCCTCGTGTTGCACCCCTTTTTTTGGTTTTTTCTATTGCTTCTTTCTTTTTCTTCCGTCTTCAAAAATAACATCGTACCTTTGGAACGACGTAACTTCTGGACCGTATGGAACCAGGCCGCCGTCAGCACCTTTTCGGGAAGCCCCAGGAGTGCTCTTCGGCTTGCCCAAGGTTTTAAGACCATGGGTGAGTTTTAAAATCCCCAAATTCCGCTGTTTAGACCCTTTTCTGGGCCGTTTTCTTTTACATACCAAATTACAGGTTACGATTCGATCATTTCGGACGTGGTTATTGCGATTTTCTCAGTGTAGAAGCCCGTCCAAGCATGCCCAAAAAGCCCATGAATCAAGAGGGGTCCACGGCAAAAGAGGCCATGAGTCAGCGCAAAAGCATATTAGCGATTGCGTTACATGTACTAACGGGTGCGATCATACCAGCACTAAGGCACCGGATCTCATCAGAACTCCGCAGCTAAGCGTGCTTGGGCGAGAGTAGTACTAGGATGGGTGACCTTCCGGGAAGTCCTCGTGTTGCACCCCTTTTATTGGTTTTTTCTTTTGCTTCTATCTTTTTCTTCCGTCTTCGAAAATAACATCGTACCTTAGGAACGACGTAACTTCTGGACCGTATGGAACCACGCCGCTGTCAGCACCTTTTCCGAAAGCCCCAAGAGTGTTCTTCGGCTTGCCCAAGGTCTGAAGACCATGGGTAAGTTTTAAAATCCCCAAATTCCGCTGTTTAGAACTTTTTCTGGGCCATTTTCTTTTACATACCAAATTACAGATTCCGATTCGATCATTTCGGACGTGGTTAATGCGATTTTCTCAGTGTAGACGCCCGTCCAAGCATGCCCAAAAACCCATTAATCAAGTGGGGTCCACGGCAAAAGAGGCCATGAGTCAGCGCAAAAGCATATTAGCGATTGCGTTGCATGTATGAACGGGTGCGATCATACCAGCACTAATGCACCGGATCCCATCAGAACTCCGCAGTTAAGCGTGCTTCGGCGAGAGTAGTACTAGGTAGGGTGACCTCCTGGGAAGTCCTCCTGTTGCACCCCTTTTTTGGTTTTTTCTTTTACTTCTTTCTTTTTCTTCCATCTTCGAAAATAACATCGTACCTTTGGAACGACGTAACTTCTGGACCGTATGGAACCAGGCCGCCGTCAGCACCTTTTCGGAAAGCCCCAGGAGTGCTCTTCGGCTTGCCCAAGGTTTTAAGACCATGGGTGAGTTTTAAAATTCCCAAATTCCGCTGTTTAGACCCTTTTCTGGGCCGTTTTCTTTTACATACCAAATTACAGGTTACGATTCGATCATTTCGGACGTGGTTATTGCGATTTTCTCAGTGTAGAAGCCCGTCCAAGCATGCCCAAAAAGCAAATTAATCAAGTGGGGTCCACGGCAAAAGAGGCCATGAGTCAGCGCAAAAGCATATTAGCGATTGCGTTACTTGTACTAACGAGTGCGATCATACCAGCACTAATGCACCAGATCCCATCAGAACTCCGCAGTTAAGCGTGCTTGGGCGAGAGTAGTACTAGGATGGGTGAACTCCCTAGAATTCCTCGTGTTGCACCCCTTTTTTTGGTTTTTTTCGTTTGCTTCTTTATTTTTCTTCCGTCTTCGAAAATAACATTGTACCTTTGGAACGACTTAACTTCTGGACCGTATGGAACCACGCACCCGTCAGCACCTTTTCGGAAAGTCACAAGAGTGCTCTTCGGCTTGCCCAAGGTCTTAAGACCATGGGTGAGTTTTAAAATACCCAAATTCCGCTGTTTAGACCCTTTTCTGGGCCGTTTTCTTTTACATACCAAATTACAAGTTCTGGTTCGATCATTTCGGACGTGGTTATTGCGATTTTCTCAGTGAAGAAGCCCGTCCAAGCATGCCCAAAAAGCCCATGAATCTAGTGGGGTCTACGGCAAAAGAGGCCATGAGTCAGCGCAAAAGCATATTAGCGATTGCGTTACATGTACTAACGGGTGCGATCATACCAGCACTAATGCACCAGATCCCATCAGAACTCCGCAGCTAAGCGTGCTTGGGCGAGAGTAGTACTAGGATGGGTGACCTCCCGTGAAGTCCTTGTGTTGCACCCCTTTAATTGGTTTTTTCTTTTACTTCTTTCTTTTTCTTCCGTCTTCGAAAATAACATCGTACCTTTGGAACGACGTAACTTCTGGACCGTATGGAACCAGGCCACCGTCAGTACCTTTTCGGAAAGCCCCAGGAGTGCTCTTTGGCTTGCCCAAGGTTTTAAGACCATGGGTGAATTTTAAAATCACCAAATTCCGCTGTTTAGACCCTTTCCTGGGCCGTTTTCTTTTACATACCAAATTACGGGTTACGATTCGATCATTTCGGACGTGGTTATTACGATTTTCTCAGTGTAGAAGCCCGTCCAAGCATGCCCAAAAAGCCCATGAATCAAGTGGGGTCCACGGCAAAAGAGGCCATGAGTCAGCGCAAAAGCATATTAGCGATTGCGTTACATGTACTAACGGGTGCGATCATACCAGCACTAATGCACCGGATCCCATCAGAACTCTGCAGCTAAGCGTGCTTGGGCGAGAGTAGTACTAGGATGGGTGACCTCCCGGGAAGTCCTCGTGTTGCACCCCTTTTTTTTGGGTTTTTTTCTTTTGCTTCTTTCTTTTTCTTCCGTCTTCGAAAATAACATCGTACCTTTGGAACGACGTAACTTCTGGACCGTATGGAACCAGGCCACCGTCAGTACCTTTTCGGAAAGCCCCAGGAGTGCTCTTCGGCTTGCCCAAGGTTTTAAGACCATGGGTGAATTTTAAAATCCCCAAATTCCGCTGTTTAGACCCTTTTCTGGGCCGTTTTCTTTTACATACCAAATTGCAGGTTACTAGGATGGGTGACCTCCCGGGAAGTCCTCGTGTTGCACCCTTTTTTTTTGGTTTTTTTCTTTTGCTTCTTTCTTTTTCTTTCGTCTTCGAAAATAACATCGTACCTTTGGAACGACGTAACTTCTGGACCGTATGGAACCAGGCCACCGTCAGTACCTTTTCGGAAAGCCCCAGGAGTGCTCTTCGGCTTGCCCAAGGTTTTAAGACCATGGGTAAATTTTAAAATCCCCAAATTCCGCTGTTTAGACCCTTTTCTGGGCCGTTTTCTTTTACATACCAAATTGCAGGTTACGATTCGATCATTTCGGACGTGGTTATTGCGATTTTCTCAGTGTAGAAGCCCGTCCAAGCATGCTCAAAAAGCCCATGAATCAAATGGGGTCCACGGCAAAAGAGGCCATGAGTCAGCGCTAAAACATATTAGCGATTGCGTTACATGTACTAACGGGTGCGATCATACTAGCACTAATGCACCGGATCCCATCAGATCTCCGCAGTTAAGCGTGCTTGGGCGAGAGTAGTACTAGGATGGGTGAACTCCCTGGAAGTCCTCGTGTTGCACCCCTTTATTTGGTTTTTTCTTTTACTTCTTTTTTTTTCTTCCATCTTCGAAAATAACATCGTACCTTTGGAGCGACGTAACTTCTAGACCGTATGGAACCACGCCGCTGTCAGCACCTTTTCCGAAAGCCCCAAGAGTGCTCTTCGGGTTGCCCAAGGTCTTAAGACCATGGGTAAGTTTTAAAATCCCCAAATTCCGCTGTTTAGACCTTTTTCTGGGCCGTTTTCTTTTACATACCAAATTACAGGTTCCGATTCGATCATTTCGGACGTGGTTATTGCGATTTTCTCAGTGAAGAAGCCCGTCCAAGCATGCCCAAAAAGCCCATGAATCTAGTGGGGTCCACGACAAAAGAGGCCATGAGTCAGCGCAAAAGCATATTAGCGATTGCGTTACATGTACTAACGGGTGCGATCATACCAGCACTAATGCACCAGATCCCATCAGAACTCCACAGCTAAGCGTGCTTGGGCGAGAGTAGTACTAGGATGGGTGACCTCCCGTGAAGTCCTCGTGTTGCACCCCTTTAATTGGTTTTTTCTTTAGCTTCTTTCTTTTTCTTCCGTCTTCGAAAATAACATCCTACTTTTTGAGCGACGTAACTTCTAGACCGTATGGAACCACGCCGCTGTCAGCACCTTTTCCGAAAGCCCCAAGAGTGCTCTTCGGCTTGCCCAAGGTCTTAAGACCATGGGTAAGTTTTAAAATCCCCAAATTCCGCTGTTTAGACCTTTTTCTGGGCCGTTTTCTTTTACATACCAAATTACAGATTCCGATTCGATCATTTCGGACTTGGTTAATGCGATTTTCTCAGTGTAGACGTCCATCCAAGCATGCCCAAAAAGCCCGTTAATCAAGTAGGGTCCACGGCAAAAGAGGAGTCAGCGCAAAAGCATATTAGCGATTGCGTTACATGTACTAACGGATGCGATCATACCAGCACTAATGCACTGGATCCCATCAGAACTCCGTAGTGAAGCGTGCTTGGGCGAGAGTAGTACTAGGATGGGTGACCTCCCGGGAAGTCCTCGTGTTGCACTCTTTTTTTTTGGTTTTTTTCTTTTGCTTCTTTCTTTTTCTTCCGTCTTCGATAATAACATCGTACCTTTGGAACGACGTAGCTTCTGGACCGTATGGAACCAGGCCACCGTCAGCACCTTTTCGGAAAGCCCCAAGAGTGCTCTTTGGCTTGCCCAAGGTTTTAAGACCATGGGTGAATTTTAAAATCCCCAAATTCCGCTGTTTAGACCCTTTTCTGGGCCGTTTTCTTTTACATACCAAATTACAGGTTACGATTCGATCATTTCGGACGTGGTTATTGCGATTTTCTCAGTGTAGAAGCCCGTCCAAGCATGCTCAAAAAGCCCATGAATCAAATGGGGTCCACGGCAAAAGAGGCCATAAGTCAGCGCTAAAGCATATTAGCGATTGCGTTACATGTACTAACGGGTGCGATCATACCAGCACTAATGCACCGGATCCCATCAGATCTCCGCAGCTAAGCGTGCTTGGGCGAGAGTAGTACTGGGATGGGTGACCTCCCGGGAAGTCCTCGTGTTGCACCCCTTTAATTGGTTTTTTCTTTTGCTTCTTTCTTTTTCTTCCGTCTTCGAAAATAACATCGTACCTTTGGAACGACGTAACTTCTGGACCGTATGGAACCACGCCGCTGTCAGCACCTTTTCGGAAAGCCCCAAGAGTGCTCTTCGGCTTGTCCAAGGTCTGAAGACCATGGGTAAGTTTTAAAATCCCTAAATTCCGCTGTTTAGACCCTTTTCTAGGCCGTTTTCTTTTACATACCAAATTACAGGTTCCGATTCGATCATTTCGGACGTGGTTATTGCGATTTTGTCAGTGTAGACGCCCGTCCAAGCATGCCCAAAAAGCCCATTAATCAAGTGGGGTCCACGGCAAAAGAGGCCATGAGTCAGCGCAAAAGCATATTAGCGATTGCGTTACATGTACTAACGGGTGCGATCATACCAGCACTAATGCACCGGATCCCATCAGAACTCTGCAGTTAAGCGTGCTTGGGCGAGAGTAGTACTAGGTAGGGTGACCTCCTGGGAAGTCCTCGTGTTGCACCCCTTTTTTTGGTTTTTTCTTTTGCTTCTTTCTTTTTCTTCCGTCTTCAAAAATAACATCGTACCTTTGGAACGACGTAACTTCTGGACCGTATGGAACCAGGCCGCCGTCAGCACCTTTTCGGGAAGCCCCAGGAGTGCTCTTCGGCTTGCCCAAGGTTTTAAGACCATGGGTGAGTTTTAAAATCCCCAAAATTCCGCTTTTTAGACCCTTTTCTGGGCCGTTTTCTTTTACATACCAAATTACAGGTTACGATTCGATCATTTCGGACGTGGTTATTGCGATTTTCTCAGTGTAGAAGCCCGTCCAAGCATGCCCAAAAAGCCCATGAATCAAGAGGGGTCCACGGCAAAAGAGGCCATGAGTCAGCGCAAAAGCATATTAGCGATTGCGTTACATGTACTAACGGGTGCGATCATACCAGCACTAATGCACCGGATCCCATCAGAACTCCGCAGCTAAGCGTGCTTGGGCGAGAGTAGTACTACGTTGGGTGACCTCCCGGGAAGTCGTCGTGTTGCACCCTTTTTTTTGGTTTTTTCTTTTGCTTCTTTCTTTTTCTTCCGTCTTCGAAAATAACATCGTACATTTGGAACGACGTAACTTCTGGACCGCATGGAGCCACGCCGCCGTCAGCACCTTTTCAGAAAGCCCCAAGAGTGCTCTTCGGCTTGCCCAAGGTCATAAGACCATGGGTGAGTTTTAAAATCCCCAAATTCCGCTGTTTAGACCCTTTTCTGGGCCGTTTTCTTTTACATACCAAATTACAGGTTCCGGTTCGATCATTTCGGACGTGGTTATTGCGATTTTCTCTGTGAAGAAGCCCGTCCAAGCATGCCCAAAAAGCCCATGAATCTAGTGGGGTCCACGACAAAAGAGGCCATGAGTCAGCGCAAAAGCATATTAGCGATTGCGTTACATGTACTAACGGGTGCGATTATACCAGCACTAATGCACCAGATCCCATCAGAACTCCGCAGCTAAGCGTGCTTGGGCGAGAGTAGTACTAGGATGGGTGACCTCCCGTGAAGTCCTCGTGTTGCACCCCTTTATTTGGCTTTTTCTTTTACTTCTTTCTTTTTCTTCCGTCTTCGAAAATAACATCGTATCTTTGGAGCGACGTAACTTCTAGACCGTATGGAACCACGCCGCTGTCAGCACCTTTTCCGAAAGCCCCAAGAGTGCTCTTCGGGTTGCCCAAGGTCTTAAGACCATGGGTAAGTTTTAAAATCCCCAAATTCCGCTGTTTAGACCTTTTTCTGGGCCGTTTTCTTTTACATACCAAATTACAGATTCCGATTCGATCATTTCGGACTTGGTTAATGCGATTTTCTCAGTGTAGACGCCCATCCAAGCATTCCCAAAAAGCCCATTAATCAAGTGGGGTCCACGGCAAAAGAGGCCATGAGTCAGCGCAAAAGCATATTAGCGATTGCGTTACATGTACTAACGGGTGCGATCATACCAGCACTAATGCATTGGATCCCATCAGAACTCCGTAGTGAAGCGTGCTTGGGCGAGAGTAGTACTAGGATGGGTGACCTCCCGGGAAGTCCTCGTGTTGCACCCTTTTTTTTTGGTTTTTTTCTTTTGCTTCTTTCTTTTTCTTCCGTCTTCGAAAATAACATCGTACCTTTGGAACGACGTAACTTCTGGACCGTATGGAACCAGGCCGCCGTCAGCACCTTTTCGGAAAGCCCCAGGAGTGCTCTTCGGCTTGCCCAAGGTTTTAAGACCATGGGTGAATTTTAAAATCCCCAAATTCCGCTGTTTAGACCCTTTTCTGGGCCGTTTTCTTTTACATACCAAATTACAGGTTACGATTCGTTCATTTCGGACGTGGTTATTGCGATTTTCTCAGTGTAGAAGCCCGTCCAAGCATGCTCAAAAAGCCCATGAATCAAATGAGGTCCACGGCAAAAGAGGCCATGAGTCAGCGCTAAAGCATATTAGCGATTGCGTTACATGTACTAACGGGTGCGATCATACCAGCAGTAATGCACCGGATCCCATCAGAACTCTGCAGCTAAGCGTGCTTGGGCGAGAGTAGTACTAGGATGGGTGACCTCCCGGGAAGTCCTCGTGTTGCACCCCTTTAATTGGTTTTTTCTTTTGCCTCTTTCTTTTTCTTCCGTCTTCGAAAATAACATCGTACCTTTGGAACGACGTAACTTCTGGACCGTATGGAACCACGCCGCTGTCAGCACCTTTTCGGAAAGCCCCAAGAGTGCTCTTCGGCTTGTCCAAGGTCTGTAGACCATGGGTAAGTTTTAAAATCCCTAAATTCCGCTGTTTAGACCCTTTTCTAGGCCGTTTTCTTTTACATACCAAATTACAGGTTCCGATTCGATCATTTCGGACGTGGTTAATGCGATTTTGTCAGTGTAGACGCCCGTCCAAGCATGCCCAAAAAGCCTACTAATCAAGTGGGGTCCACGGCAAAAGAGGCCATGAGTCAGCGCAAAAGCATATTAGCGATTGCGTTACATGTACTAACGGGTGCGATCATACCAGCACTAATGCACCGGATCCCATCAGAACTCTGCAGTTAAGCGTGCTTGGGCGTGAGTAGTACTAGGTAGGGTGACCTCCTGGGATGTCCTCGTGTTGCAACCCTTTTTTTGGTTTTTTCTTTTGCTTCTTTCTTTTTCTTCCGTCTTCAAAAATAACATCGTACCTTTGGAACGACGTAACTTCTGGACCGTATGGAACCAGGCCGCCGTAAGCACCTTTTCGGGAAGCCCCAGGAGTGCTCTTCGGCTTGCCCAAGGTTTTAAGACCATGGGTGAGTTTTAAAATCGCCAAATTCTGCTGTTTAGACCCTTTCCTGGGCCGTTTTCTTTTACATACCAAATTACAGGTTACGATTCGATCATTTCGGACGTGGTTATTGCGATTTTCTCAGTGTAGAAGCCCGTCCAAGCATGCCCAAAAAGCCCATGAATCAAGTGGGGTCCACGGCAAAAGAGGCCATGAGTCAGCGCAAAAGCATATTAGCGATTGCGTTACATGTACTAACGGGTGCGATCATACCAGCACTAATGCACCGGATCTCATCAGAACTCCGCAGCTAAGCGTGCTTGGGCGAGAGTAGTACTAGGGTGGGTGACCTCCCGTGAAGTCCTTGTGTTGCACCCCTTTAATTGGTTTTTTCTTTTGCTTCTTTCTTTTTCTTCCGTCTTCGAAAATAACATCTTACCTTAGGAACGACGTAACTTCTGGACCGTATGGAACCACGCCGCTGTCAGCACCTTTTCCGAAAGCCCCAAGAGTGTTCTTCGGCTTGCCCAAGGTCTGAAGACCATGGGTAAGTTTTAAAATCCCCAAATTCCGCTGTTTAGACCTTTTTCTGGGCCGTTTTCTTTTACATACCAAATTACAGGTTACGATTCGATCATTTCGGACATGGTTAATGCGATTTTCTCAGTGTAGACGCCCGTCCAAGCATGCCCAAAAAACCCATTAATCATGTGGGGTCCACGGCAAAAGAGGTCATGAGTCAGCGCAAAAGCATATTAGCGATTGCGTTACATGTATGAACGGGTGCGATCATACCAGCACTAATGCACTGGATCCCATCAGAACTCCGTATTTAAGCGTGCTTGGGCGAGAGTAGTACTAGGTAGGGTGACCTCCTGGGAAGTCCTCGTGTTGCACCCCTTTTTTTGGTTTTTTCTTTTGCTTTTTTCTTTTTCTTCCGTCTTCAAAAATAACATCGTACCTTTGGAACGACGTAACTTCTGGACCGTATGGAACCAAGCCGCCATCAGCACCTTTTCGGAAAGCCCCAGGAGTGCTCTTCGGCTTGCCCAAGGTCTTAAGACCATGGGTGAGATTTAAAATCCCCAAATTCCGCTGTTTAGACCCTTTTCTGAGCCGTTATCTTTTACATACCAAATTACAGGTTACGATTCGATCATTTCGGACGTGGTTATTGCGATTTTCTCAGTGTAGAAGCCCGTCCTAGCATGCCCAAAAAGCCCATGAATCTAGTGGGGTCCACGGCAAAAGAGGCCATGAGTCAGCGCAAAAGCATATTAGCGATTGCGTTACATGTACTAACGGGTGAGATCATACCAGCACTAATGCACCGGATCCCATCAGAACTCCGCAGTTAAGTGTGCTTGGGCGAGAGTAGTATTAGGATGGGTGACCTCTCGGGAAGTCCTCGTGTTGCACCCTTTTTTTTGGTTTTTTTCTTTTGCTTCTTTCTTTTTCTTCCGTCTTCGAAAATAACATCGTACCTTTGGAACGACGTAACTTCGGGACCGTATGGAACCACGCCGCTGTCAGCACCTTTTCAGAAAGCCCCAAGAGTGCTCTTCGGCTTGCCCAAGGTCTTAAGACCATGGATAAGTTTTAAAATCCCCAAATTCTGCTGTTTAGACCCTTTTCTAGGTCGTTTTCTTTTACATACCAAATTACAGGTTCCGATTCGATCATTTTGGACGTGGTTATCGCGATTTTCTTAGTGTAAAAACCCGTCCAAGCATGCCCAAAAAGCCCATGAATCAAGTGGGGTCCACGGCAAAAGAGGCCATGAGTCAGCGCAAAAGCATATTAGCGATTGCGTTATATGTACTAACGGGTGCGATCATACCAGCACTAATGCACCGGATCCCATCAGAACTCCGCAGCTAAGCGTGCTTGGGCGAGAGTAGTACTAGGATGGGTGACCTTCCGGGAAGTCATCGTGTTGCACCCCTTTAATTGGTTTTTTCTTTTGCTTCTTTTTTTTTCTTCCGTCTTCGAAAATAACATCGTACCTTTGGAACGACATAACTTCTGGACTGTATGGAACCACGCCGCCATCAGCACCTTTTCGGAAAGCCCCAAGAGTGCTCTTCTGCTTGTCCAAGGTCTTAAGACCATGGGTGAGTTTTAAAATCCCCAAATTCCGCTGTTTAGAGCCTTTTCTGGGCCGTTTTATTTTACATACCAAATTACAAGTTCCGATTCGATCATTTCGGACGTGGTTATCGCGATTTTCTCCGTGTAAAACCCGTCCAAGCATGCCCAAAAGGCCCATGAATCAAATGGGGTCCACGGCAAAAGAGGCCATGAGTCAGCGCAAAAGCATATTAGCGATTGCGTTACATGTACTAACGGGTGCGATCATACCAGCACTAATGCACCGGATCCCATCAGAACTCTGCAGCTAAGCGTGCTTGGGCGAGAGTAGTACTAGGATGGGTGACCTCCCGGGAAGTCCTCGTGTTGCACCCCTTTTTTTTGGGTTTTTTTCTTTTGCTTCTTTCTTTTTCTTCCGTCTTCGAAAATAACATCGTACCTTTGGAACGATGTAACTTCTGGACCATATGGAACCACGCCGCCGTCAGCACCTTTTCGGAAAGCCCCAAGAGTGCTCTTCTGCTTGTCCAAGGTCTTTAGACCATGGGTGAGTTTTAAAATTCCCAAATTCCGCTGTTTAGACCCTTTTATGGGCCGTTTTCTTTTACATACCAAATTACAGGTTCCAATTCGATCATTTCGGAGTGGTTATCGCGATTTTCTCAGTGTAGACGCCCGTCCAAGCATGCCCAAAAAGCCCATTAATCAAGTGGGGTCCATGGCAAAAGAGTCCATGAGTCAGCGCAAAAGCATATTAGCGATTACGTTACATGTACTAACGGGTGCGATCATACCAGCACTAATGCACCAGATCCCATCAGAACTCCGCAGTTAAGCGTGCTTGGGCGAGAGTAGTACTAGGTAGGGTGACCTCCTGGGAAGTCCTCGTGTTGCACCCTTTTTTTGGTTTTTTCTTTTGCTTCTTTCTTTTTCTTCCGTCTTCAAAAATAACATCGTACCTTTGGAACGACGTACTTCTGGACCGTATGGCACCAGGCCGTCGTCAGCACCTTTTCGGAAAGCCCCAGGAGTGCTCTTCGGCTTGCCCAAGGTCTGAAGACCATGGGTAAGTTTTATAATCCCCAAATTCCGCTGTTTAGGCCCTTTTCTGGACCGTTTTCTTTTACATACCAAATTAAAGGTTCCGATTCGATCATTTCAGACGTGGTTAATGCGATTTTCTCAGTGTAGACGCCCGTCCAAGCATGCCCAAAAAGCCCATTAATCAAGTGGGGTCCACGGCAAAAGAGGTCATGAGTCAGCGCAAAAGCATATTAGCGATTGCGTTACATGTACTAACGGATGCGATCATACCAACACTAATGCACCGGATCCCATTAGAACTCCGCAGCTAAGCGTGCTTGGGCGAGAGTAGTACTAGGATGGGTGACCTCCCGGGAAGTCCTCGTGTTGCACCCCTTTAATTGGTTTTTTCTTTTGCTTCTTTATAACTCTAGATTTTTATAGATTTTGAACTATTTGTTACAAATTCATAAATTAATAACACCAGACTTTTAAATAATTTTGAAAACTTTTAATTGAATAACACCAGAATCTTTATATTTTTTTTTGTCTGCAAATCAATTATATTAATATCAAAAGTTTACAAAGAAACATAATCAATACAAACAACCGTTATACGCAAATATAGAAAATTGAAAACAATTTCGATAAAGAAGTCGAATATAACCTAGCTATCATTACAAAAGGCTTACAGGCTAACAGAAAATTTATGTTATGTCCCCTCTTCACGTACTTTTTGTTGGCTATCGGTTTGCTGCCGAAACTCCAAAATGCCCATGGCATTACTTTAGTTAGTAAATATAAATTTAATGTTGTTAAAGATGATTCTGACTCTTGTTGCTTCCTCAAAACTAATATACTTGATATTCCTGGTAGAAACCCTCCACAATTACACGTTGTTGCTTCCTTTGTAAGACAAGATTTCCACGTGAACAGATAATGATATCTGTTATATGCTTGATCTATCATTATTGTTCGCGGACTGAAAAAAACATTTTCCTTGGCTATTGTCTTTGTGATTAAAAGCCATTTTTGTTGAAGATGAAAGATCCAAAATCCCTCGCACCAAGAGATTACATGTATTTTGGTTGTAGAGAAGTCGCATAATCTTGATTTTCTTCTTGTTTGAGACAAAGTTGTCTCTTGCTCTGAATCACTAAATTTCTGTAGATCCATACATCGGCTATCTTCTGCTTCTCTGATTCGGATACACCATTGCCATTGTGGCTTTAGAATCCATAGTTGTGGCCATTCTAAATATTTCCAAAACCAAAAGAAAACAGAAAATACGGAGTCTAGAGAAGTGAAGCCTCGAGACAGCACCAACACCGTAATGATCGAGACAACTATGAGTTTCAGAAGTCGGTGTTTGTTCATATCGGTGTCGTTCAAATTCAAAACCAATCTGAATTTAAATTTCCGATCCTTCAGAAATTCATCATCTATATCGATTAGCAATTCGCCAGGATCCCAAATTTGAGCGGTTACAACAAAGAACCGAAGTAAGCCGTATAGAAGGGATCTTAACGGAGGGAAGCCGACACAGATTGATAATAGCCGGGATATGGTCGGAGAATCGCTCTCTCAAAGAAAGAGAAGAAGACAGAGGCTTTGAAGGTGGATCACCATGGAAACCTCCTTAACAATCGTTATTGCAGACAATTATTAGAAGCAGTAGAAACGTAAGAAACTTGAACAAAAGAAAAAAATAGTGCAGCCGACGCCGGAGCCGACGTCGGCCGGAGATTGTGATAGAAAACAATTGTTTTTTATGCGTTTCTCTTCATCGATCGAAAATCGCACTCAGAGCAAAACGGTTCGAGTTTCTTTTTTAACACCATAATCTTTATAAAAACTAAATCCTTGTAACTCTTTGTAAATACACAAAGCACCCCTTTCTCTTGTTTCTACTTGGGCCTAATTGATGAAAGCATAGTCTGATGGGTCGTCATTCACGGGCATAACACAGAAACAAATAGGCCCATTGCGTTTACCAATTTGGCGCGAATATCTCCCGCCTAAATCGTCGATACAGTCTGATAACTGAGTGTTATTGTGCCCTAAATTCCGGCACCGGAGCGAGTTAGAGAGATAGAGAGAGATAGAGAGAGATAGAGATAGAGAGAGATAGAGATAGCTAGAGAGAAATGGCGGGAGAAGATTCAGACAATCAGCCGTCGTCACCAGCTTCACCTTCTTCCGCTGGGTTCAACACTGACCATTTACCAAACAGTACGAGCCAGAACTCGGAGAATTTCTCTGATGAAGAAGAAGCCGAGGTAGATCCGCAGATCATTAGGGATGAGCCAGATGAGCCGGAAGATGAAGAAGAAGATGGAGAAGATCTCTACCACGATAACTTCATGGAGTAAGGACGCGCTTCACTTGAAAAAAATCACTTGTATTTGCGAATTTTTTTTCCCCTTTTTCTCATTTCTTCTCGAAATTGGCAGGGATTATGGGGGAAGGGGTGAGCAAGATCATTATGAGCCTGCTGGATTGGATGATTCCGTCGATGATGATAGAGATCTAGGTCAGAAAGCGGATGACCGTCGCGCCGCCGAAGCTGTGATCGAAGCTCGGGAAGGCCGCCTCGCTAATCGCAAGCTTCCTCATCTTCTTCACGATAATGGTAAATAGATCCCGAATTTCATCATTTAAAAACCCTAATCTCGTATTTAGGTTCACTGATTGCAATGGGCACACATGATTTTGACGAAATCGAAAACCCTAATTCGAGTGTTCGGTCCTTTGTTGTGTACAGATTCAGATGATTGGAACTACAGGCCTTCAAAGAGGTCTCGAACTACGGTTCCACCAAGAGGAGGCGGTGGTGGTGATCCTGATGGGAATCCAAGTTCGCCAGGAACATCACAGCCAGATATCTCAATGACTGATCAAACAGATGACTATCAAGATGAGGTATTGAATATATGATGATGTTTCCTGTATCTTTCGACTTCAAAGTGTTGAGTTCATTACATTAGTAGTACTAATCGTTGTTTGTAAATACAGGATGACAATGACGATGAAGCAGAGTTTGAGATGTATCGAATCCAAGGATCGTTGAGGGAATGGGTTATGAGAGACGAAGTTCGTCGTTTCATCGCCAAGAAGTTCAAAGACTTCTTGCTCACATATGTGAAACCAAATAGTGAGAATGGAGAATATGTTCGTCTGATAAATGAGATGGTCTCAGGTACTTTTATTTTGTAACTTGTAAATTTGCTGTAGTTCTTTTACTTGGTAGATTGAAAACGTTAGTTCTCTGAACTGTTTTGTGTTTCATGTGTGGTTTATTTGCAGCTAATAAGTGCAGTCTGGAAATTGATTACAAAGAATTCATTCATGTCCACCCGAATATTGCCATCTGGCTTGCGGATGCTCCACAACCTGTTCTTGAAGTCATGGAGGAAGTTTCAGAAAATGTCATCTTTGATCTGCATCCGAACTACAAGAATATCCACCAGAAGATCTACGTTCGTGTTACCAACCTACCAGTTAATGATCAGATTCGGAACATAAGGTAATTAATATGGCTGAATCTCATGTGGATAGTGATGAAATTGTATATTCTTCCCAAGATTTTCAACTTAAACCTTTTATATTTGTGGATGATCAGGCAGATTCATCTTAACACGATGATCCGCATTGGTGGAGTTGTCACGAGGCGTTCTGGGGTCTTCCCTCAGCTTCAGCAGGTGAAGTATGATTGTAACAAGTGTGGAGCAATTTTGGGGCCGTTCATCCAAAACTCGTATTCAGAAGTCAAGGTCGGTTCTTGTTCTGAATGCCAGTCAAAAGGACCGTTTACTGTCAATGTCGAACAGGTAGGTTTCTGTGTTCTCTCTATCATTTTACTTTAACTGAATGAACTTCAATGTGAGCTATCGATTGGAATGTGAAGTTGTCCACTCTGTTAATTACTCTTTTTGTTTCAGACAATATACAGGAACTATCAGAAGCTTACAATCCAAGAGAGTCCAGGAACAGTGCCTGCTGGACGACTTCCAAGACACAAGGAAGTCATCTTGCTGAATGACCTTATTGATTGCGCTCGTCCTGGAGAAGAAATTGTACGCTCGTCATATATTACTCCTCTTGTATACTTGCACATTTGTATATGATAGATTATTGATTTGTTCTTCCATGAGATATTTTGCAGGAGGTTACTGGCATATATACCAACAATTTCGACCAATCCTTGAACACAAAGAATGGGTTTCCTGTCTTTGCCACTGTGGTGGAAGCAAATTATGTTACTAAGAAGCAAGACCTCTTCTCTGCATACAAGCTAACCCAGGAAGACAAGACGCAAATCGAAGAGCTATCCAAGGACCCACGTATAGTTGAACGTGTGAGTTGGATAGAAATCCTTTGATTTGCTTCAAAGTTCATACTTAATGCCTCTTGACATTATATCAATTTCTCTCTCAGATCATTAAGTCAATTGCTCCCTCGATATATGGCCACGAAGATATCAAAACAGCTATTGCTCTTGCGATGTTTGGAGGCCAAGAGAAAAATATCAGAGGGAAACACAGATTGCGTGGAGATATAAATGTACTTCTTCTAGGAGATCCAGGAACAGCAAAATCACAATTTCTGAAGTAAGAATATCATCATAAAATGTAATCATTGATCTCCATCGAAACTACAAAAACATTATTCATTAACTGCAAAAAATATTTTCTTCTAGATACGTTGAGAAAACTGGTCAGAGAGCTGTCTACACGACCGGGAAGGGAGCTTCTGCTGTTGGTCTGACTGCAGCAGTACACAAGGATCCAGTTACAAGGGAGTGGACTCTCGAAGGAGGAGCTCTTGTACTCGCTGACCGAGGAATTTGTCTTATCGATGAGTTTGACAAGATGAATGACCAAGACAGGTAAGAAAATGCAACTATTGAATAAACCACCTTGCTGAAGAAATTAGTGTTGATGATTTATGTTTTGTTACCAGGGTGAGTATTCATGAAGCCATGGAACAGCAGAGTATAAGTATATCAAAGGCAGGAATAGTTACTTCTCTTCAAGCTCGTTGCTCTGTTATTGCCGCAGCTAATCCAGTTGGTGGAAGGTACATGAGTAATTAAAGCCTCAATTTAGTGACCTAAAATTTGTGATTTTGATCTTGTTAACATGTTTGTGTCATTCCAATTTCAGATACGATTCATCCAAATCATTTGCTCAAAATGTTGAGTTGACAGATCCGATCCTTTCTCGTTTTGATATTCTCTGTGTTGTCAAGGTCATTTTCTAAACTCATTCTTGTGATCATAACTGCTTGCGTTAACTTTTTTGTTTATTGACATGACTTAAACATGGCTGCAGGATGTGGTTGACCCAGTGACGGATGAGATGCTTGCGGAATTTGTTGTCAACAGTCACTTCAAATCACAACCCAAAGGTGGTAAGATGGATGATAGCGAGACCCAAGATGGCGTTCAAGGATCTAGCGGTTCTTCTGATCCCGAGGTTTGTGTGAATTTCATGTTTAGCTGCTTCTTCGAAGTTTCCGTGTTTTCATGTCTGGATAGTAATGCTATTTTCATATACAGGTTCTTCCCCAGAACTTACTGAAGAAATACTTAACATACGCGAAGTTGTATGTATTCCCAAAACTGAGTGAAATAGATGCCAAGAAGTTAGAAACTGTTTATGCTAATCTAAGACGCGAATCAATGGTAAGGATTCTTGCTTTGACAGTTAATCTTCAAGAATCAATGCCGGCAGAATCTCCTGACCTATTTAATCTTTTGTTCAGAACGGACAAGGAGTCTCTATCGCGACAAGACACCTCGAGTCCATGATCCGAATGTCTGAGTCACATGCTAGGATGCACCTTAGACAATATGTCACAGAAGAAGATGTTAACATGGCCATTAGAGTCTTGCTCGACTCTTTCATTTCAACTCAGAAATTTGGAGCCCAGAGAACTCTAAGAGAGGTATTAAAATAACTACTGCACAGCTTTATTCAGTGAGAGCTTCTATGGTTTCTGATGTCTGACTCTTATTCTATTGCAGAGTTTCAAACGATACATTACATACAAAAAGGACTTCAACTCTTTGCTTCTCGTTCTTCTCAAAGAGCTAGTTAAGAATGCTTTGAAGTTTGAAGAAATCGTTTCGGGATCGAACTCGGGACTTCCGTCTATCGAAGTTAAGATAGAAGAGCTGCAGACAAAGGTACTGTTCATATGATTAGGTTTGTGCTTAAGCCATAAGTATGCTTCTTATAAACTGTTAATGTCTTTTATATTTGCAGGCCAACGAATACGACATTGCAGATCTACGACCGTTCTTTTCGAGCACAGATTTTGCCAAAGCTCATTTCGAGTTGGATCATGGTCGTGGAATTATCAAGTGTCCTAGAAGACTAGTCACTTGGTAGAAACAAGAGGTCAAAGCTTACTGATGCTACAAACAAACTCGGGTTTTATCATTCTTCTTTAGTTTTTCACAAAACATTTGATGATTCTTATGAGAAGCTGTTGGATTATTTAGAAGCTGGTTTTAGTTTGTGTTAAGATTATTAGTCGTTTTAAAATATTAACGCGGGTCCTTTGAAATTGACCACCTTTTTCATCAAAACCTTTAAGTCTAAGCCTTGAATTTTGTCTAATTTTAAGGGTCTAAAGTTTTTATATTTGAGAAAATGGCCAAAAAAAGTTCCAATGTTCCAAAAATGCTCAAACTTTATCACAAAACTAATTGAAAAAGCTTCGTCATAAAACAACGGATTATTTTTCAAATCCTAAATTTATCCGAAAATAATAAAAAGGCAATATGTATATGTCCCTTTTTGAAGTAAAAAAGGAAATTTATCTCCTTTTTGTAAAAGGAAAATGAAAATCACCGTCAAGAAAAAACTACTTAAATCGCCCGCCTCGCGCTCTGCTTGTATTGTAAGTCTTATTGTTTTTTACTATCTTCTCCTCTCCTTTCGTTTCTCTTGTCGTCTCTAGGGTTTAAGTGAGTCTCTCCATCAACATCAGAGATTCTTCACTTGACACGAGATTTCACCAACTTTATCCTCTCGTCTTGTTAAATTCACCGATTTGATGCAAATCTATTTCTGATTTGTGTATAATCTCGTCGCCATAGACAGCAACTTCTCTCTTTTCATCCTTTTGCTTCTCCCCGATTTGCTTCCGCAGAGAAAAAACTCTCTCAACGAACATGAGATCTAACGAAGAAGAAGCGAGAAGAGCAATGGAACTCGCAGACAAGAAACTCTCAGAGAATGATTACTACGGAGCAAAACAATTCATCAACCAGGCACAGAATCTGTATCCAAAGCTCGATGGTTTGAAACAAGTGTCGATGATAATCAACGTTTATATCTCTTCTGCAACAAACGGAAAAAAAGAATCTGATTGGTATGGGATTCTCGGCGTAGATCGTTTAGCCGATGACGAAACCGTCAAGAAACAGTACAAGAAGCTAGCTCTCTTGCTTCATCCGGACAAGAACAAGTTCAATGGAGCCGAAGGCGCGTTTAAATTGATCTTAGAAGCTTCGTGTCAGTTGTCTAATCAAGAAGGAAAACAAAAAAAGAGCAGAATGAAGAAACCACCAAACCCACAAGAGCCATCTTCATCTCTAAGCCTAGGTCTGAGTCTAGGTCTTATCACCCTGAGCCTAAGCCTAAGCCTAAGCCTAAGCCTAAGCCTAAGCCTAAGCCTAAGCCTAAGCCTAAGCCTCAGCCTAAGCCTAACCCAAAGTTCGAACCTACCTTTTGGACAATGTGCAATAGATGCAAGACATATTGTGAATATGTGAGGGCTAATTATGTCAACCAGACCTTGTCTTGTCCAAACTGCGGTCAAGATTTCGTTGCGGCCGAGATAATTCCAGAGACCATCAATGGGAGGCCAGGCATCAGAATGAGTTCATCTTCTGATACCTCTTACTCAACTTCGGCAAAGGCTGAAAACCAAGCACACAAAAGAGTGAAAAGATGGTATGAGCCGAATCTTGAGTCTGATTCTCTATCAAGAAAGGAGAAAGTCAATACCTTTTGCTTTTGGACAGTGTGCAATCGATGCAAGACGTATTGTAGATTTGTGAGAGCTAATTATCTTAACAAGACATTGCCTTGTCCAAACTGTGGTCAAGATTTTGTTACGACCGAAATCATTCCAGAGATAATCAGTGGGAAACCAGTTATCAGATGTACCAGTTTTCAAGAAACAAGAAAAAGCAGAACTAATGCTTCTTCTTCAAAGTCGTCGTCTAATAGTGGAAAGGCTGCAAATCAAGCTAAAGGAGTGAAAGAATGGTTCGAGGAGTAACTATGAAATGTAAACTCTACTCTTGAAACAAAGTGGTTCCGAAATATTATAAAAAAAGTAAGATAGTCACATTTGGATGTTAAAGTTTTCTGTTTTCTTTTTCTTTTTTGATTTTTAAGGATTTGTTTTGCTAATTTTTCTGTTCTTTTTTTTATTAGGAAACAGCGTGAAGCAACACCAGATTAGAGGGTATCTGGGCTGTGGCTATACACCAAGTTTCAGCTTCTGCCGTTTACTATAACAACAAGGCAACAACGTAGTCTAAACCAATTTGAAAACATGTGACCCGTTTACATGAAAATCATGTGAAATCTACACCTTGATATAATAGACCTACCCCAAATACACAATTGAAAACTTATATAACCTGTGACATCTCAGGCCTAGGCCCAGAAGAGAGTGTACACAGAAGCCCATTTTCGATTGCATATTCACCAACCCAAGGTTTATTCCGAATTGATCTAAGGTTGCATTTCCCTCCCACTATAAATACAGGCGCTTTCTTTGCTGAAAAAACCATTCAGAAATTTTCAGCGAAACGCTGCCCAGTTTTTTTCAGAGCATCTTGCCAGATCAGTTGTTGGAGCCGCCGCCGCCGACCAGCCGTCGCCGGAAAATCGCCGTCGCCATCGCCGGAAAACCGCTGGAGTCACCGGGAACGTACCCCTTCGCGCCGTCTTCTCGAATCTGCTGCTATCTCTCAGCTTAGACTATGTGGTTAGTACATCTGAACCTTTTTCGTTTCAGATCTAGATTTAGTTTCCGGGATCTATTTTTTCCAGATCTGAATATGTTATTTTTCTAATTTTCTTTTCTATTTGCTGTGGGCTTGGACTCATGCCGTCGTAATACCCAGATTCGTTCGGCGAGGATCCGCAGTAATCAGATCTCCTTCCATTTCTGTTTTCCACTTTGATTTGAGACTAAAGTGAGGACTGGCGTGATCTATCTCTCTCAGATTCATAGTTGTTTCATACTGAGTAGTCTTTTGTTAATCCGCGCATATCTGCGCTGTATCTATATGAATACACGTATTTGATTGTTGATTGAACCTGACTAGTAGCGCTATATAACACTCTAGTAATTATTATTGTCCAGCGGTTGTTGATTGATAAACTTAGTATCATAGGTTGTTAAATAGAATATTGTTGATTGATGTACGAATAGTGTTTGCAGGTGTTTGCATTACATGGGGAAAATCACTTGCGGGTTGGGATAGGATGTAGGAACCTCTCTTGTTATGTATGGTTTGGATATGAAGGCGTGTGGGACTCCATAGTCCATCGTTGGCGGCTTGACGAGCCCTGCGTCTTGGGGACGGACAGCGTGTGGGCCGCTATATGCCACGGGGTGTGCGCCGGTGAGGGCGTGGATGCACCAGTTAGGTCTAGTGATGTCATTTCTTGATCTATGAGTGTCTTCGGACGTGTTTGCCTGTGTGTATTAGCTTAGGACTTTCGTCTGGAATGGTTATGCATGTGCGAGATGTATATCGTGGGTCCCTAGGATCCGTCCTCACTGAGTATTGTTGAAATACTAATCCCTCTTTCCTCTGCAGGTGAGCGCGTAGACATTCATGAGTAGTCTTGTGGCTTGGTGATGGTTTTGAGAAGATAGCGGGTTTTGTTTTATTATTCGTTATTTATTTTAAAGATGTTATTTGAATTTGGATTTATTGGTTAAGTTAAAATGGCATTTGTAAGACGTTTTGAATACGATTCCTGGGAATAAAAGTGGCATTGAACTAGCAAGGGGTTTCTTGTGGTGAAAGTTAATGCATTTTAACATGCCGTCTTGGTTTTGAAAGAGGCAGGTGTGACAATTGGTATCAGAGCCAAGGATTGCCAAACCAGTTCTGACCTGGGAGGCGGATTGAAAAAAAATAAGTTTTTAAAATAAGTTTTCAAGTTAGTCTTTTCTTAAAATATTTTTTTTTTTAAATATTTTCAAAATATTTTATATTATGGGTTTAGAAAAAGTTTATTTACTGATTTAAAAAGAAAAAAAACATTTTTGGTAAAATGGGGTATTTAAAAAAGAAAAATAAAAAAACATCACCTAGCTTGACTTGATCTCTGTATTCTTCGTGTGTTAGGTGTTTCGGCTTTGAGAAGAGTTTTTGACAGCATGCTTCTTCTGTGTTCAGGATGCAGCCAAAGAGAGCACGTGTCGTCCGAGCTCCGAGGGTTGTTCAACCCGCAGTTAGGGAAGAAAGCCAGGCTGTTTCGACAGAAAGTGTTCAAGAGAACAACACCGTGAATGCGCCAGGGGGTGTGGACCCAATCGGGGAAGCCGAGGGAGGTAACCAAGCTGCCGTGCATGCAGCCCTGTTGGAGGAGTTGCAGAGGTATCGTGACCGTTTTGGGGATCAGATGCGGAATGACCCGGGAATGGGGAATGTGCATCAGCAGGCTGCGTCGTTGAATGGCCAGAACGGGGGAGCACATTATCTGTCGCCGCCTCCACCACCGGTTGCGCATGTGCCAGCTCAAAGACCTTCGTACTGGGAAACGTTAACATTGATGAGGGATATGCAGATGAATTATTTTGACGGGAAGGCGAGTGCCTTGGCTGCTGATAATTGGAGGAAGAAGCTGGAAAAGAACTTTGATTCAATCAGGTGTCCACAAGAGTACCACAGAGATCTAGCTATGCAGTATCTGGTAGATGATGCCATGATTTGGTGGGAAGGTGTGGTAGAGTCGACAGAAGGACGTTACGAGTTGACTTGTGCTGATTTCAAGGAGGAGTTCACTCGGAAGTACTTTCCGCCAAAGGCCTTGGACAGGATGAAGAGTGCTTTTGACGAGCTTCGTCAGGATAACCGAACTGTCTGGGAGTATAAGGAGGAATTCAACCGTCTGAGGAGGTTTACAACCAGACGCATGGGCGAGGCAGAGCTAATTCGTAAGTTCATGAAGGGATTGAGAATTGACCTCAAGAACCGTTGTTCTATCAGGAAGTATGTCAGCATGGTGGACCTGGTGGAAACCGCTGCGGAGCAGGAAATTGGGTTGCAGGAAGAACTCAAATTGTCCAAGCATGCTCAAGCCAAGAGTGGGAAAGGAGCTGAGAATCATAAGAGGAATTGGGAAACCGCTAACTCCCAGCCAACACAAGGGACGGCCTCAAGGGGTGTTGTTTGCTACAGGTGCCATCAGTCGGGGCATGTGAAGAGAGATTGTACAGCAGCCTATACGCAGAGAGCAGCCCAACCACGGGTGGTCCATCCGATCCGAAGCACTTGTCATCGTTGCGGACAGGTTGGACACTTTGCAAGGCAATGTACGGTTCCGATTCAGGGGCAGCAGCCAAGAGGACAGAATCGTGAACAGCTTCAGTTACCAGCACCTCCAGCGGGGCAACCAGCAAGACCTCAAGTCTATGTTGTGGGCGAACACGGTGGTGTGGAACCGATCGCGGGTATGTCATTCTTATAGACATTTGTGTTTATTCATTGAGAGTCTTGTGTGAATTCGAATAGCATGCTTAGTGTAGTACCAACCGTGTAGGATCGGTTTTGGTTGGGGGAGTTGCTGCCCATACTTTGTTTGACACAGGAGCTACCCATAGCTTTGTGTGTCCAGCATTGACAAAGTGCTGGACCTTCAAAGACATTTTTGTCTCGAGGGAGAAGGAGATCGAGACAGCCGGAGATCAGACTGTGAAGTCCGCGGGAATTTATAAGGAAGTGCCAATGGTGATGGAAGGCGTAACAATGTTCGGGAACCTTGTGAAGATGGAGTTAAACCATTATGAAGTCATCCTAGGAATGGATTGGTTGATTGAACACCGAGCTGTGCTAGATTGTCCGCGAGCCCGAGTGCATATCCCAAGGACAGATGGAAAGCTGGTTTTTCAAGGGGTTAAGTAGCATACGGGGATTTCCATTATCTCAATGCTGCGGGCGGAGGAGTTACTAGCAAAGGGGAATGAAGCATATTTTGCCACCATTTCAATGACCAAGGAAGATGTGCCATTAGAGACTGTGCCAGTCATCGCAGAGTACAAGGACGTCTTTGAACCATTATCGGGGCCACCTCCTTATCGAGGTGATGCATTTACGATAGAGTTAGAGCCCGGAACAGCACCTATCTCGAAGGCGCCTTATCGCTTGGCACCGGCTGAAATGGCCGAGTTGAAGAAGCAGTTGGAGGACTTAGCCGACAAGGGGTTTATTCGACCGAGCAGTTCACCATGGGGAGCCCCATTGTTATTCGTTAAGGAAAAGGATGGAAGTTTTAGACTCTGCATCGACTATTGGGGGCTGAACAAGGTGACCATAAAGAATCGGTACCCGCTGCCAAGGATTGATGAGTTGTTGGACCAACTGCAAGGGGCATTGTGGTTTTCCAAGATAGATTTAGCTTCGAGTTACCACCAGATTCCGATAGCAGAAGAAGACGTGAGGAAGACAGCCTTTCGAACACGCTATGGTCACTACGAGTTCGTAGTAATGCCTTTCGGATTGACCAATGCGCCAGTAGCATTTATGAAGTTGATAAATAATGTTTTTCGAGAATATTTGGACAAATATGTGATCGTGTTCATCGACGACATACTGATATACTCGAAGAGTATGAGGGAGCATGAGTCGCATCTGCAAGTGGTGATGAATATTCTGCGGGAACAGAAGTTGTATGCGAAGTTGAGCAAGTGTAATTTCTGGCAAAGGAAAATTGGATTTTTGGATTATGTAGTGTCAGAAGCCGGTGTTGCTGTCGACCCCGAAAAGATCACCACCATCACCAATTGGCCAACGCCTAAAAATGCTACTGAAGTCTGGAGTTTCTTAGGATTGGCGGGTTACTACCGGAAGTTTGTGAACAGATTCGCTAGCATGGCTAAACCAATGACCAAGTTGATTGGGAAGGATGTCAAGTTTATTTGGTTAGAAGCGTGTGCTAAGAGCTTCGAGTACCTGAAGGACTACTTGACCCGGACTCTTGTGATTGTGCTACCAAGGCCGGGAGCAGGGGCGGATCCAGACTAATTTTTGACTGGTGCAATATAGCATATATAAATAAAATATTTATCAAAAACAATAATAATGGAGACATCGAACTCTGATCTCTAGATAATAATGGATGTACTATAGCCAAATAATCCATTTCAGATTAACAATATAGTGTAATTTTTTTAATTTTTATATTATTACGGGTGCACTTGCATCCACACCTTTACATGTAGCTTCGCCCCTGGCCGGGAGTGCAGTATATGGTGTATACCAATGCATCCGAGACAGGTCTAGGGTGTGTGCTTATGCAAGAAGGGCAGGTGATTGCTTATGCATCAAGGCAGTTGAGGCCAAATGAAGCTAATTATCCGACGCATGACCTGGAATTAGCTTCTGTGGTTTTCGATCTTAAAATATGGCGCTCATACCTGTATGGAGAGAACGTACAAGTATTTACTGATCATAAGAGTTTGAAGTACATCTTCACTCAAGGAGACTTGAATCTGAGGCAGCGGAGGTGGACAGATTTGTTGGCAGATTACGACTTAGATATAGTCTACCATCCTGGGAAAGCTAATCAAGTGGCAGACGCTCTTAGTAGACGTAAGGCTGATGTTTCAAAAAGGAAGGAAGTGGAAGAACTTGTCGTGACCTTGGCTACTTTGAGGTTGTGCACTACGTCTATTGATGAGGAGTCAACCAGATTAGAAGCCTTAGATCAAGCAGATTTACTGTGGAGGATCCGTGAAGCACAGCAAGTAAATGATGCGTTGCAGAAGTTGATCAACAAGGGAGTAGATGGATATCACACTACCGCAAATGGTACTTACTTGTTCAGGAACATAGTCATTGTACCCGACAATAAAGATCTGAAGGACGAGGTCTCAACGTTCTATATTCATCCGGGAGATACAAAAATGTATCGGGACCTGAAGCGTTATTACCACTGGGATGGGATGAAGCGAGACATCGCCGTGTGGGTTTCTCAATGTCAGACGTGCCAGTTGGTAAAGGCAGAGCGCAGAGTGCCTAGTGGGTTATTACAAGACTTGCTGTTACCAGAATGAAAATGGGATATGGTGACTATGGATTTTGTTACCGGGTTACCGAAGACAACCGGAAACAAGGATGCTATCTGGGTGATTGTGGATCGACTTACCAAATCGGCACATTTTCTAGCCATCAAGAAAACGGATGGAGCATATAAGTTGGCGCAGAGATATTTGGATGTTGTGGTACGATTGCATGGAGTGCCAGTTAGCATCGTGTCGGATCGTGACCCAAAGTTCACATCAATCTTCTGGCAGGCCTTTCAGAAGGCGTTGGGCACGAAAGTGCATCTTAGCACAGTTTATCATCCGCAGACTAACGGACAATCCGAGCGAACAATCCAGACACTTGAGGATAAGTTGAGAGCTTGTGTGTTAAACTGGGAAGGAAAATGAGGAAAGTATTTACCATTGGTTGAATTTGCTTATAACAATAGCTTTCACTCCAGTATTAGAATGGCTCCATATGAGGCTCTGTATGGGAGACCATGTCAAACCCTGCTGTGTTGGACCGAAGTGGGGGAGAGACGAGACTTAGAGCCGGAGCTGATTCAAGAAACAGTGGAACAGGTAGAATTACTAAAGGAAATACTAAGGGAAGCGCACGATCGTCAGAAGAGTTATGCGGATCAGCATAGGAAAGATTTGGAATTCGCAGTTGGTGATGCTGTGTATTTAAAGATGAGGACGTTCCGAGGAACCGATAAAAACCGTAAGCTGAAAAAATTGAGGCCAAGGTTCATGGGGCCGTATAAGATCATCGAGAGGATATGGGCAGTTGCCTATCGGTTGGACTTACCAGAAGTGCTCTCTGACTTTCATGATGTGTTTTATGTGTCAGTTTTGAGGAAAGTGGTTCGTGAACCAGAGCTGATCTTAGTCGTGCCGCATGTGGACGTGGGTCGAAACTTATTTGTTACGACTAAACCGGTGGAAATCTTGGATTGTCAAGAGTCTGAAATTCAAGGGAAGAAGACCAAGTTGGTTCGCGTTTGTTGGGAAAGAGATGGAATCCAGGAAGAAACTTGGGAGCCTGAGGTAGTTGGTGATGCTGTGTATTTAAAGATGAGGACGTTCCGAGGAACCGATAAAAACCGTAAGCTGAAAAAGTTGAGGCCAAGGTTCATGGGGCCGTATAAGATCATCGAGAGGATATGGGCAGTTGCCTATCGGTTGAACTTACCAGAAGTGCTCTCTGACTTTCATGATGTGTTTTATGTGTCAGTTTTGAGGAAAGTGGTTCGTGAACCAGAGCTGATCTTAGTCGTGCCGCATGTGGACGTGGGTCGAAACTTATTTGTTACGACTAAACCGGTGGAAATCTTGGATTGTCAAGAGTCTGAAATTCAAGAGAAGAAGACCAAGTTGGTTCGCGTTTGTTGGGAAAGAGATGGAATCCAGGAAGAAACTTGGGAGCCTGAGGCTGTGGTGCAGGCAAGTTATCTAGAGCTCTTTGGGGGCGTGGGTGTTCCACGGGATGTCGGTTTGAATTCGAGGGGGAATTCCCGTTTAGTGAGGCAGAATTGTGACATCCCAGGCCCAGGCCCACAAGAGAGTGTGCACAGAAGCCCATTTCCGATTGCAGGCCCACCAGCCCAAGACCTATTCCGAGTTGACCTAGGGTCGCTGGAAAATCACGGCCGCCGGCGCCGTCGCCGGAGTCACCGGGAACGTACCCCTTCGCGCCGTCTTCTCGAATCTGCTGCTATCTCTCAGCTTAGACTTCGTGGTTAGTAGATCTGAGCCTTTTTTGTTTTAGATCTAGATCTACTTTTTCAGATCTAGATCTAGTTTCCCGGATCTATTTTTTTCAGATCTGGATCTGTTATTTTTATAATATTCTTTTCCATTTGCTGTGGGATCGGACCCATGCCGTCGTAATGCCTAGATCCGTTCGGCGAGGATCCGCAATAATCAGATCTCCTTCCATTTCCGTTATCCACTTTTGATCTGAGACTAAGGTGAGGACTGGCGCGATCTATCTCTCTCAGATTCATAGTTGTTTCATAGTGAGTAGTCTTTTGTTAATCCGCGCATACCTGCGTTATATCTATATGAATACACGTATTTGGTTATTGATTGAATCTGATTAGTAGCGTTATATAACACTCTAGTAATTATTATTGTCCTGCGGTTGTTGATTGATGAACTTAGTATCATAGGTTGTTAAATGGAATATTGTTGATTGATGTACGAATAGTGTTTGCGGGTGTTTGCATTACATGGGAAAAATCACTTGTGGGTTGGGATAGAATGTAGGAACCTCTCTTGTTATGTATAGTTTGGATATGGAGGCGTGTGGGACTCCATAGTCCATCATTGGCGGCTTGACGAGCCCTGCGTCTTGAGGACGGACAGCGTGTGGGCCGCTACCTGCCACGGGGTGTGCGCCGGTGAGGGCATGGATGCACCAGTTAGGTCTAGTGATGTCATTTCTTGATCTATGAGTGTCTTTGGACGTGTTTACCTGTGTGTATTAGCTTAGGACTTTCGTCTGAAATGGTTATGCATGTGCGAGATGTATATCGTGGGTCCTTAGGACCCGTCATCACTGAGTATTGTTGGAATACTCATCCCTCTTTCCTCTGCAGGTGAGTGCGTAGACATTCAGGAGTAGTCTTGTGGCTTGGTGATGGTTTTGGGAAGATAGCGGGTTTTGTTTTATTATTCGTTATTTATTTTAAAGACGTTATTTGAATTTGGATTTATTGGTTAAGTTAAAATGACCTTTGTAAGACGTTTTGAATACGATCCTTGGGAATAAAAGTGGCATTGAACTAGCAAGTGGTTTCTTGTGGTGAAAGTTAATGCACTTTAACATGCTGTCTTGGTTTTGAAAGAGGCGGGTGTGACATAACCAATATAAGACTTGATAGCCTTTTTGTTAGTTTTAAATAGAGAAAAAACCTTGAAAATACATCAACATATCATATAAAATTAGCTAGAAAACGAATGAATTTTAATGGATAGTTCATTGACGTGAGTATATTTAAAACTAAATAAAGAAGGAAGATTGAGACTGAGGCCGTTGAAGGAGACAAACATAGTGTGTGGTTTGAAGCTAGTGTGGCGATTATATTAGTAATGAGTCTAACTCACACTCAAAAGCTAGCTCAAGAGTGGAGGATTGCCTCACAGTATATATATTGTCCACAAATTTCCCAAACTTCCGATGTGGGATATTTTCAACACGCCCCCTCACATTCAGAATTCTAAGTCTGAAGTGTGGAGTATAATTACGAATAAGGGCCACAATCAGGATTGTTGGGTATAACTTGGCTCTGATACCATATTAGTAATGGGTCTAACTCACACCCAAAAGCTAACTCAAGAGTGGAGGATTGCCTCACATTATATATATTGTCCACAAATCTCCCAAACTTCCGATGTAGGACATTTCCAACAGATTGTATCTTCAAACAGGTGGATTTGAGTACAATTGATAAAATAATCTTTGTGGTCAGTCAAAAAAAAACAGGACAGTATCCACCTATTTGTATTTTGATGTGTGTTTCAAACAAGGGTCTACGGAATATGATGGGAGAAAGCATGGAGAAACATCCTCACAAGTCACAACCAATGAAGCTAGTGAAGATTATTGACATGATTGTACACAACCATCTGAGTTCGATACAAGGGAGATCAAAAATATGAGGAAAAGTCTCATATACTGGTTTGACACATGAATTTAGTTTGTTTGTTCTCATGACTTTCATTTCCAAAAAAAAAAAAAAAATTGCTAGAAATATACAGAGTTTTTCTGACTTTCTAGAGTATACATAAACTAATAATCATTTTCTCTCTAAACACTCAAACTAATAGTCATTCTCTCTTTAAAAATACTTCAGCTATTATTTTTATTTTAAAAATCAGTTCTAAATAATTTTTTTTATTAATAACTTATAAAATAAAATATATTTTTTTGTTTGCCATCGTCCCTATCTTTGCAATTTCTAAAGATGATTTTTATGATTTTTATGTCTGTCCATTTTCTCTGCAACTTCTAATCGAGTCTTGAAATTTGGTTCATAAACCATAGATCTTTGATATGCTGCGGGACAGATGCGGGTAAAAAAAAAAATCAATTTGCAAAAAAGAAATAAGTTTTATGACGGTATATATTTTTACAATACGTAATGAATACGGATATCTTAATTTTATTTTGTGGATTTGTGAATTACTTTTTAATTATATAAAAAATATATATTAACTCTTTAATTTTATATCTGTGAACAGAATATATTTGTACGAGTTTAGTAACGAATTAACGATTACTGCTATATTAGAGATATTCGAGTCTACTTGTGTTCCATTAAAAAATGTTAAATACCGAGGAAAACGGTAGCGTATTGCTCCGTCAGAAAACTACATGCCGTTCATTTTTTCACAATGTAAACTCCTTGCTGTTTAACATATTAATTCACATCTGTGTAAGTGTATCGCGTGTTCTTCGAGATTTTTTTTTGTTGTTGATTCTGCAATCTGCAGCACTTCGTTCGTTTTCGATTAGGGTTAAGAATTTAGTGAAAGCTCCGCTTTGGTGAGCGATACTCTCTGATTCTTCATCGTTCCTGGTATGTGCTTTCGTGTAGTGCTATCCTAGTTAGGGTTTTGACTCATATGTTCGCAGAGTTTGAAAGTTTTTTTGCCCTTCAAAGCTTTCTGCAAGAATTAAGCTCTACGTTGGGATGTTTTTCTCTTCAGATTAAGCCGAAAACTGGAGAGTGGAAGCTACTTCTGTGGGAAAATGGCGAATAACCCTCCCCAATCATCTGGTTCCCAGGTACGAAACTGCCAAAGCTTGCTCTCTTTTACTCCGTTTCATCCTTCCACCGAACTCAAATCCATTCTATTGATAGCTTCTCACGCCTTACCTACAGAATCATACTTGATAGTTGTCAGAATCTAAGAAATTTGATATAGTGAAAGGTTTTGATAAAAACTACATAACCACAAAGTTTCTATGGGATCATAATCTGGCTGCTATATTTTGCTGAAAGATTTGTTTCAGTTATTGATTTCTAGTTTTAGTTAGTCTGTGATCTATTGGGTATGCTTTCAGCAGTTTCGGCCGATGGTTCCTGGTCAGCATTTTGTTCCTGCAGCTTCACAGCCATTTAACCCCTATGGACATGTACCACCAAATGTTCAAAGTCAGCCTCCGCAGTTTCCTCAGCCTATACAGCAGCAGCTCTTTCCGGTGAGACCAGGTCAGCCTGCGCATATTACGTCGTCCTCACAGCCTGTATCAGCGCCGTATATCCAACCGCAGCCAAATGCACCTCCAATGACTGGCTTTGGTACATCTGGACCTCCATTTTCCTCTTCATATACAGTGAGGCTTCTTGCTTTTCTTATATTTGTTCTTTGGAATGGGATGGCCTTTTATTTTATATGTGGTTCGTTTTCACTTTACTGGATTCTTTGTTCCTGCAGTTTGTACCACCATCTTATGGTCAGCAACAACCACCATCATTGGTCCAACCGAATTCTCAGATGCATGCAGCTAGTGTTGTCCCACCAGCAGCAAACTCCTGGGCTGCTCCTGTAAATCAAAGTACAACACTTGTTTCCCCTGTGCAGCAGACTGGGCAACAAACACCAGTCACGCTTCCCACAGACTCAGTAAGTGACTTTCGAAAACTGATCACACATGTTTAGGTGACTTGTATCGATGTATGTATATGCTAGTAATCGCTGAACTATCTGGTCCATCTCTTACTTAACAGTGAAGATCATATTATGTTGAGTTGTATTTATCATATAAAATGAGATGTCCCACATATGCCTTCTATCATTTATGGAATTTCAGTCTTTTTCTCTGTTCTATTTTGAGAGAATATTTATTTGAATGAATCGAGTGTTCCTCAACTTATTAGCAACGTTTAGTATATATACTCCACCTTATGTAGACTTATTAATTCTATATACACTTCCTCTAAATCTTAACTTAGCTCACACTCTTATAAGGTTTGAAAAGTTTGTTTATCTCTTACGTTTGAAGAACAGATACTGACCCCAGAATCCTGAAATCAGAGTGACCTAGGGGTTAATTCTAGAGAACCCAAAAACTCTCCCAAGCCTCAAGAGGCCCATAGCAAACCATAAAATACATGATACCTATAAACGTCATAACCTTTTCCTATTTATACTTAATTACGATTATCTGATGTGGTATTGTTGATGAACTCTTATCGAACTCTTTTTTTTTTTTTTGTGTGCAAATACTCTTATCAAACTCATTCTCTAGTATTTATGTATGCACTCTCTCATATACAGCTTTTCTTTGCAGCTCCGCTTACCTAACTCATCTGTGTTTTTTTTTTTTTTTTTTTTTTTTTGTTATTACACTTGTTGGATAGCAGGGACGCTTGACTCCGCAATCTGCATCTGACTGGCAGGAGCATAAATCCGCTGATGGGAGAAAGTATGTTACTGAACTACTCTTTTAAATTAAGGCCTATTAAATTCCTCCATGTCACTCTTTGTACGGTAGATTTGTGTTCATGCAAATCTCATTCGAATTTGATAATTTTAGCAGGACATTGTTCGTAAGCTTCTCACTTTTTGAAGGACTTCTATGCTCTTGTTTATTTTTCATGCAGATGTGTGTTTCATAGTTTTGGTTAGATGAAATCTAATACTTTTCCGCTTATCTGATAAGTACATTTCCTTTTTCTAGGTATTATTATAACAAGCAGACTAAACAATCAAGTTGGGAAAAACCTCTTGAACTGATGACACCACTTGAGGTAAGACTTACAAAGTAGTCAGTCTTTTAAGATGATTGTCATCCTACTGGTGGAAGCTAATTAGTGCTTGTGTGCCACTTCACTATTGATGTAAACGGTTGCATGCTTTATCTGGAAAATGTTGTTTTTATTTGTATTCTGTTTCATTTACATATTCTTTTCCACTGGTTTGGAGTCTCCATGATGACTGTGTAGATATACAATGACTGCTGCATGCTCATTTGAAGGCAGCTTTCACTTTATTGAAAGTGGCTACTATATTTTTCGTATTTTTAGTGCTTGTATCGCGTAGGTATTGCCAGACCATATTTTTGCATCTCTGTGTTTTTTTCTCTTTTCATTGTGAGATTTGATAAGTTTTCACTTTTTAGTTAGGCTTTAGTGGTACCGATGCTTCTCTACTTCGCATTAATTTATGTATGCGAATCCTTAGGTGACAACTCTATAGGCAGGTTGAGATCAAATTGCTAATGTTTTTCTGTTCTTCCTGTTCGTCCTTTTTATATTAAAAATATAATGTGTTTTTAGAGTCCGCCCATTTTTTCTATTTTAAAATAAATTCAAAAGTACTCTGTCCTACTCTCTTCTGAGGTATGCTGTGCTGTTTGAGTAGTGAGTTTTGTTCCCTCTCCGCTAATTTTGCTTTACACGACAATTTTATTGCATCATTTGGAAGAAGGATGAGATCTGAATGCAAACGTGAAACAGCTGGATTAGTTTGGGGTACTTTGAAACAAGCTGGTTGATAGACCTGATAAAATCCTGTTTTGGTTCCTTGCTTGAAGTTTCATGGACTTAATATGGTATTGCTCATTACTACTATGCATATATAGGAGTACATATATATATATATATTTTTATTTATCCGTTGGATCCTGTTACATTTTAATGACTGTCTGGGTTTCTGTGGAGTCGGACTTAAAAAAATTCCATCAATATGTATCTACTTATGCATGATTGTATAGTTACTTGCAACTTATAATCTCGTTTTACAGAGGGCTGATGCATCCACTGTATGGAAGGAATTTACAACAGCTGAAGGAAGGAAGTAGGCATCTTTAAATTCCATTTGGTCTTTATTTCTTGCTTATGCTTGCAACTGACTTATTGTTTTAATTCATACAGATATTATTATAACAAGGTTACTAAGGAGTCTAAATGGACAATTCCAGAAGACTTGAAGGTATGCCAGTTTATTTCTCTTTCGTATGCACATTCCCCAATGCGGAGACTCTATTAAACCTGGATAGTTGTTGTTTGCAGTTAGCTCGGGAACAAGCGGAATCAGCTAGTGCAAAGAGGTCCCTTTCAGAAGCTGGATCTACCTCTCTGTCTCACATCGCTGCATTGTCATCTGATCCAGCGGTTAGCACTACTGTGACCTCTGTTGTTCCCAACACATCTTCAACCATTTCTGGGCATTCTTCAAGCCCTATTCCAGCAGGTTTGGCTGTACCTGTCACCTATCCTACCCCCGTTGCTCCTGTTACTCCAACTTCTGCTGCTACTAGTGATACCGAGGCTACTGCAATGTACTATTTTTCGCTGGGAAGTCTTGTCTGATGGTTATACGCTCTATGAGGTCGTTGAATTTAGCTTGTGTTTCTTACCAGGAAATCGGATAATTTACCATCTCAGGGGGCAGATGATTCAAATGACGGAGCTCCAGCAGAAAACAATGAGGCATGACTTTGCTATTCCTGTTTTTAATGACTTGCCTAGAATCTAAAAGTCTAGTCGTATAAATTCTGCTTCCCTGCTTTCTACTTCAGTTTGACGTTAACAGAGGGCAATAATAACTTGTACAAGTGTTTGGTAAAATTATGTTCATTATTTACTGTACGGGTGATAAGTGGTGATTCTTGAATATATATGGTCAACTGTTACACCTTAATATGCTTTCTAATTACAGTTATTTTGAATTTTTTTTTGTTAGGCTGAGAATAAGGAAATGGCGGTAAATGGGAAAGCCAATCTGACAACTGGTGACAAAGCAAATATTGAGGAACCCATGGTATACGCTACTAAGCAGGTATTTTCTTGTCCTAGTTTTCTCGTCCTGATATATGTAGCTTTACGTTTTGTTGTGCAAGTCTAATTGTTTGACTTCTATCTATGTTTGCACCGTTGGTTATTTTTTTGTAGGAGGCCAAAGCTGCTTTCAAGGCTCTTTTAGAATCTGTAAATGTTCAGTCCGACTGGTCATGGGAACAGGTAATCTGGATGCAGATGCAAGTATTTGTGTCATTGCTTATGGGGACATTGATAGATATGACCTGTATTCTCTCCCTGACCATCTACTAGCTTCATTGCTGACCTTATCATTTCCTTGTAGGCAACGAAAGAGATTGTTCACGATAAAAGATATGGTGCTTTGAGGACACTCGGTGAGCGGAAACAAGCTTTTAACGAGGTATATATTCTCTTAGTTCTTAGGAATGATGTGCATGATGTGCAGATGCTTTTTTAAAATCCCTGTGTATAAAGCGTTGGTCGGTCTTTATTTAGGATCTAATTATTTTTTTTCACTTTGAGTAGCTGTATGCTTACATCTGATTGTCAAATATAATGTGCCAGTATCTTGGTCAAAGGAAAAAAGTTGAAGCTGAGGAAAGGCGAAGGAGACAAAAGAAAGCTCGGGAAGAATATGTCAAGATGCTAGAGGTATGTACCAAAGGAGTCAGAAGTTGGGTGTTTTGTCGGTTTAGTGTGACTGATGAGCTAATTTAGTTGTTATAATGATATTTTTTGACCTCAGGAGTGTGAAGAACTTTCATCATCCGTGAAATGGAGGTGTGGCTTTCATATAGTTCGAAAATCTTTGGTTGTTGTCGTTATTGTGTGTGTGACATATGTGCTAATGGAAACTATTTCCTTACCAGCAAAGCGATGAGTTTGTTTGAAAATGATGAGCGCTTCAAAGCTGTGGAACGTCCAAGGGATCGTGAAGATCTTTTTGACAATTATATTGTGGAACTTGAGAGGAAGGTAATCGTCTGGCTTCTTTTTTGGGTTTTATTTTTGGGGGTGTAGATTTCGCTGTTTGGTTAGATACTTTGCTCTGCTAAGAAGAACAAGCCATGGATATGAACATAAAGGGGACGAGGGAATTATTTTTTGCTGGTTTCTAGTATTACCATCCAAAATGTTCATTTTAATATGGAAAATTAATGCTTTTGGTGGGCACTTAGATTGGGGCTGAGAGAAGATCTGGTGCTTCAGAATGATAGCATTTTGAAGCTTCTATAGAGAATGTTTTTTTTTTGTGCTTTGTAGAAGGGGCAAATTCATTATTTGAATTGATATCATGAATCCTTTAATCCGCAGGAAAGAGAAAAGGCAGTGGAGGAACATCGGCAGAAAATGGGAGAATATCGGAAGTTTCTTGAAACCTGTGACTATATCAAAGTACATAATTATTTTTGAAGCTAAGTCCTGCAAACCTTTTTGTTTCATAAACATTGCCATAATGCTTTTTATAATACGTGTTTGAAGGCTAATTCACAATGGCGCAAAATTCAAGATAGACTGGAGGATGATGAAAGATGCTCAAGTCTTGAAAAGATAGATCGTCTGATTGGTTTTGAGGTAAGTAACTTCATCAAGGTTTTCAGGTTGCCACATTAGAATATTTTTCTTATGTTTGTTATCCCAGGAATACGTTGTTGACCTGGAGAAGGAAGAAGAGGAACATAAGAGGGTAGAGAAAGTAAGATCAATATTCAGAATTGTAACATCGAATTTGTTCTTATGAAGTCCAGTACTCATGCTTTCATTTTCATGTGGAGCTAGGAACATATTAGGCGGGCTGAGAGAAAAAACCGTGACGCATTTCGTACACTACTGGAAGAACATGTCGCTGCTGGCATCCTGACAGCCAAGACGTACTGGCCGGAATATTGCATTGAGGTGTCTGACCGATTTGGATCTTTGTTGGAAAAATTATATTTCATGTTAGATTCTTTTGCTCAGTTGTTTTATTGTACAGTTAAAAGAATTGCCCCAATACCAAGCTGTTGCCTCTAATACGTCTGGCTCAACTCCGAAAGACTTGTTCGAAGATGTTACAGAAGAATTAGAGAAACAGGTAATTTGGACTAATATAGTATTATACTTCTAGCTTTGCATGAGTTTGATAGTTGTGATAATCAAACCTGTTTTTTGTGAATTTGATTGACAGTATCATGAGGATAAGAGTTACGTTAAGGAGGCAATGAAATCAAAGAAGGCAAGTCAAATTTAGCTTGCATTTCTGCGTGTTACTTATGCCAAACTTATCTCTAATCCCTTTCTTTAACAGATTGCAATGGTCTCCTCGTGGATGTTTGAAGATTTTAAATCTGCTCTTTCAGAAGATCTTAGTTCTCAACCAATATCAGACATAAATGTAAAGGTACTGGCTCAGTTGTGAGAAAAACATTTGTCAGCTGATAAAGAAATAAACAGAAACGGTTATCTGAATTGTGTACGTTGGAAGGAATATAATAGTTACTGGATAAAACTTCTGTTTCTATATGTGTAGTGAGTTTAAATCGTTGTTCATGGCATGCTTTAACCCATCTGACACCTTCAAATGGGTTATTTTGCAACAATTTCTAGTTTCATCGTTGATGAGATTTACAGAATTAGAATTAACACTCAAAACTTTATAATTCTCGTTGACAAGATTGTCTTGATTACAACAAAGATGTGTGAAGGTGTTCTTTAAAAGCTGTACAGGCTCTAATTTGTTTATTTTCATTGTTTATTTTCAGCTTATATTTAATGACTTGTTGGAGAGAATGAAGGAAAAAGAAGAAAAGGAGGCCAGAAAGCTTCAGCGTTTGGCTGAAGAATTTACCAATCTGTTGCGCACTTTCAAGGTATATCTTACGCATTGTGACTCTGTTTTTTTGTCTGGATCTCCAGGACGTAAACATAACTTTTTCTTCTAGGAAGTAACCGCAGCTTCAAATTGGGAAGATATTAAACAACTAGTTGAAGAAAGTGAAGAGTACAGGTAAATAGTTTCTTGCTTCGAATAGGATTCTTCGTGGCTTTTCAAATAGTTCTTGTTAGCAAACTCCTATAATAAACAATGGAATAGGTCTTCGTATCATATTTGCCTTCTTAATGTCTTATTTCGAATTTCCTCAGATCAATTGGAGATGATAGTGTTAGCAAAGGGCTTTTTGAGGAATACATTACGAGTTTACAAGAAAAGGCAAAGGAGAAGGAGCGTAAGCGTGATGAAGAAAAGGTACTGATTCTTCTAGCCATGAAACTTATATGTCTTTTATGTAAAAAGTACCGTCTCTTGACACTTTGATTGTTGTGCACATTTTCAGAGTAGAAAAGAGAAGGAAAGGGAGGAGAAAGAGAAGCGGAAAGACAAGGAGAAGGAGAGTAGAAGGGAAAAGGAAAGGGAACGCGAGAAAGAGAGAGGTAAAGAGAGGAGTACTAAAAGGGAAGAATCAGATGGTGAGGCTGTAGATGTGAGCGAAGGTCACAGAGAAGAGAAAAGAAAAGGAAAAGATAGAGAGAGAAAACATCGGAGACGGCATCACAATTCTGATGAGGATGTTAGTTCTGATAGGGATGACAGAGAAGAGTCGAAGAAGTCGTCACGCAAACATGGTAATGATCGCAAGAAATCAAGAAAGGTAAGTCACTCTCAGCTTCAGTTCTAACAAGGGAAGCTTCAAAATTTTGATAAAAGATTGAAAACATTAAGAGGGATGGTTTTTTTTTGGCAGCACGCAAATTCGCCTGAATCAGACAGTGAAAGTAGGCATAAAAGACAGAAGAAAGAGCACCGGGAGAGTAGTCGTCGAGGTGGTAATGATGAGCTAGAGGATGGAGAGGTTGGGGAAGATGGTGAAATCAGACTTTAAAATCGCTGTGAAATGGTGATTACATTTTTACTTGTAGAGAGATATACATCTCCCAATGCGTTTTCTTGATTCATCTTTTTCACTGTAACGATATTTTTGTTTACTTTTCCTTTCTTATTAATTGGATATTAATACCTTAAATCTTCAAATATTACTGGTATTGTGAAGAACTACCCCAAAAGGACGTGAGACAAAAAAAAAATTTGCTCGAGACTTGTGGTTCTTTGTAGTTTTCTTATACATGCAAAAATAAATTAAACAACTGATGAGCTCAATATAATACTTCTTTTTAAGTAAAAATTTCCTTGATAATATCAATTACAGATGAAAACTTGATATATACAAACATCCGAAGGAACAAACTAAGGATCTAGAAAATTCGAAAATTATTTTGTGTGGACAACGCTCCAAACATTTGGGGCAAATAGGTTGAGACATGTGATCAGTGTTAGACAGAACACGTACCTGTCCACGGCCGTAGAAGGAAAACAATGAACCAGGTTTCATGTATACGTCTTTCCCAATCAAACATTTGATGTGTAAGGTGACACAACAATACTCATCACACATGTAAAACCCTTTTCTCAGATTTATTTTTCTTTCGCAAGTGTCACACCAATATGTCATGCTGCTTGTCTCGTCTCCATAAGAAAGAGTGAGGATGTGCTTGTCATGTATATACCTCACTTTTTGAGGTAAAGTAGCACACTTGAAACACAAAGCAACGCCATCGCACTCATCAATGCAACACTCATCAACACTCATCGTAATCTCTGCCTTTGTTCTCATCAAGTCTCAAATGATGATGTTCATGGCTGAAATGTCGTATGATTCCATCGCTTATCCTCACAAACGGCTCAACTTCTTCTTCTTCAATTTCCTCAGGCTCTCCCTCAAGATCTATGCCATCCCGCACATTGCTCTGCGTGGCACACCTTGAATGTGCTGCGTACAAACAACCGTTCTTCACGCAGGAATAAACCCCGTAATCATTGTTGATCTCTTTGCGACAAACTCTACAAAACCAATCTCCTTGGTCAATAGAAGGTGTAAAATAGATACGATGGAGATGGCGAGATATCCTTATGACCCGTGGCAATTGGATACAGTTTAGATGAACCACAAAGTCACAAGGGGGACACATATAAATAGGGGAGCTTGAATCGACTAAAGCACAGACGTTGCAAGTTAAGGAAGCCTGTATTGGAAAGAGAGCGAGTGTATGCTCATGCCACTTGGGAGGGGGTATATATAAGACTGGTGCTTTCTCCGAACAAGCTATGTTCATAGCATAATCGCATTTTCTGCAATAATAAAATACCCATAAGAGATTTTCGTCACAGCAATAGCATTTCCTGGTACTACGGGCCGGATCCAACACAAGCTGAAGAGAATGTTTCGGATGAAGAAGGTGTTTGATCTCAAGTGGAGCCTTTTCATATTCTTGATGGTACTCGCCATTGCAAAAGAAGCAGCGGAAGTGGATAACGTCTTCTGTTAACTTGAATTTTTCCCATTGTCCAATGAAACCGCTCCATCTCTCACCTATAAACTTTTCCCGGGGGCAAAGAAATCTTCCTTCAAGGGGATATGCTTCTTCTTAAGGAAATAAGTTTCTTCAACTTTGAGTTCATAGAGATGATGATGAAGACTATTTGACGGATGAGTGATATGAGCTCTGGTTCTGGCTTGAGTCTCAATGTTTTCTCAACGAGTTTTGCGAACTTCAGATCAGTCTCCTGCTTCTGGTCCGGATACAAAGAGATTTTTTGAGAAATGAGTGATATGAGCTCCCACAGAGGCTTAGGCAAAGAATCCAGATCAACAGAGCTCAAGAGGGAGACTGTTTGACTAACGAGTGACATGAGCTTCGATTCCGGCTTAGTCAGTGATATGATCTTCGACTCGAAATAATGATCCACAATGCTTTGGAGAGCCAGTAGTTGGGAAATGAGTGAAATGAGCTTTGACTCCGAATCTGAATCCATAAAGTTTGCCAGAGAGATGGATAATTTTGAAAGATATTTTGAGAATGTGAATGATCTCTATATGGGTATATGTATGTTTCTGAATGCTATTATTAATTCTAAGCCAGAAGTAGTTGAAGAAACTTAAATTTGAGTGGTTGCAATTGTTCGACTATGTTTTTTTTTCTATCTTACGCACTCAAAACAGATGTATGTACTGTAGTATGTAAGAAAAAATAAACAGTTCCGGTTTAATCTTGAGATGAGAAATTTACCAGCTGTCCCCCGTTACTTTTAACAAGTTCCATTTTAGTCAGATTTAGTGGGTTAATTGTTCCTAATCTGGAAGCTGTGAATTTTGTCTGGTTTCCTAATCTTTAAGCACAATCTGTGAATTCTGTAGATCTCTAGTTTTTAAAGCTCTGAGCTATGTTTTAAAGTTACCTCGGAAAAAGAAGAAGGAGAAGCTTCTTCTATAGCAAAAACACAGTGTAGTTTACTCATAAACCTGCAGCAAAATTGGCTATTACAGACTCTACTATTGCCCCAACAGAGATGGGAGTTGTTTAAGGACCAAAATCAGCCCATCATATCATTTTTCGGTACACAGTTGCAACCTCACACCTCTATGAGTTCTTCTGCTGAGGCTTCAACATCTAATGCTACCACAAAATCTGTTTCAAACATTTCTCAACTGACTGGTAAGTTATCATGCTTCTATTTTACTCGCATAACCCCTCTATAATCTTCATAACACAAGTACTGTTTCTCTACCAAATGGACTATTTGTGAATATTGCTAGATTGGGAATGAATGATTAGTCTTTAGTGAAAAGCTGACTCTTCGGGATGATCTGTACATCCCACAATTCAGATTTCATCTCCTGTATCAGTAGTTTAACTAAATCACTTTCTTGTGGAGTACGGATTTTATTTTAAGAATTGTGAAATCCAGAATCTTAGAGCAGCTTTATGGGTAGAGATACTTATATAGAAAATTAATAAAAAAACATTTATTTATTTGGTTCAATTAATTAAATATTATTAGTTAAATAGTTTGTTACTTATCTATTAAATCTTATTAGTTAAATAAATTAATATCCTAGTCTCAAATTAGACTTGTTCAAAATACGATACAAATCGATAAGATAATATTTAGTTAGGAAAATCTATATAAATATATGGTTCCATTAATATCATAAATTAATAATTATCATAAAATAATTTTATATAAATATATAAATATGATTATTTACTAAAATATAAATATATAATGGTTTGGTTTTTTTAAAATTGGAATAATTTTATGGTTTATCTATAATTTAAAAGTGAAATATTTAAAGATATTATTAACTTTTAAAATCAATATAATTTTTAATTAATTATTAATAAATAATTTATTTAATTCCAAACCGATAAATTTATAATTCTATAAATGAATAAAATATTGAAATCACAATATTATTAATTTATAAAAAATTTACAGTAATTAAATTGATTTATTTAAAGCTAACAAACTAAGAAAAAAAAAACAAGAACAAATCTTACTGAAAATTTGATATTATATATGATAAATCAAACATTAATTAAAAAAATAAACAATTAATATTGGTATTATCTTACCCAAAAAAAAGTAGGCAGTAATGATATATATCATATTTGTCATCTAAGAGTCATATATAAATTAAACCATAATGTAATATATCATATTTTTTTATATAGTAAATCCGGATATTAATAATATATATCATAATAATTTCGGAAATTCGTCATTATGACATTTTTTCATTTAATTGATGTTTGTGATGAAAACACAATCGTGCAATTTAGTGTTTGTTCAGTAAGAATAGGAAACACCGTCATTTTTTTTACAGCATTTGAAAAACACTTTAAAAAAACTCCCATAAGGAATAAAAACAAAGAAATTATCATTGTTCAGAAGTTGCAGATGAAGTTTCTACTGAAATGAGTGCTTTGACAACAATCACTCATAAACTCTTCAATCTAATAGAAGAGAGAGAAGCAAGACAACAACAAGAAACAGAAAAAAAAAAGAATAAAAAAGTTTATAATCTGGAAGAACATGTTCGTTACAATGCGATTAAAGTAATTCACCAATTAGGATTGTATAGAATTAACTAGTTTCTCAGTTTAATGTTAATAAAAACTAAGAATATCATTTCAGTTTTTTTCAACTAAACATAGACATATAATAACCAAAAAGATTAGCTTAAAGTGTTTAGTATGAAATTCTCAGATTACAATTTAGTGTCTGTTCAGTAACGTCGCTGAATTTATCATCTCTGTTTACTTTTAGTATGTAGATAACATTGCATATGTGTGATGTTCGATCTTTATGTTACGACAATTAATTGTTGATATAGTTTTCTCTTTGAATCTGTTGAATGTTTTACATCTTTCATTGCTTAATTTTTTGGTTAAATCCTGACTTATGTTATCTCAATAGTTCTTTATATCCCTAGTACACTTGTGATCCTTAATGCTTAATTTGATCCCACCATTTCAGTCTATTAACATTTTTTTTCTTTCTTTCTTGGGCATTTTTATGTTTATCATTTTTTGCTTCAACAGTCCTTGATGTGGATGCTAGACATTTTAATTTATTAATTTTTTTTTGCATTCTCTCTTTATATATTTTTTAGAAAAAACTCTTTTTGGAGTATTTTTCATACATTTCTGTTAGAACATCTAACCAAAAAAAAATTGTTGAGAAATAAAATTGATATTTTAAAAAACAATTTTTGATTTAAAAAAAAACCTTTGAATATATATATAATATACACCTATACTAATATTGTGTAGATAAATTTGGCCATGACTTTTTTGCCGGAAATCATGGGTTTGCAGATTTGACAAACACGAATTCGTAAATTTTACGGGTTTTACAAGTTTTAGCGGGTTTTATAAGTTTTAGCAGAAAATATAATTTTACGAGAAAATGCCGGTTTGACAAGAAATGTGTTTTTATAGATTTAGCAGAAACACATGATTTTAAAAATTTGGTCCTATATCATTATTTTACAGATTTTATGGGGTTTACGGGAAAACACGGGTTTACAGAATGCGAATAACGCAATTTTTTGGATTTTATCGATTTTACAGGTTTTAGCGGGAAAATATAGTCACACGGGAAAATGCGGATTTGTGGGTTTGGAAACTCGATTTTGCAGGTTTGGAAGAAACACATGAGTTTAAAAATTTAGTCGTAAAACATGATTTTACAGATTTTACAATTTTACAGAAAATATAGGTTTGTGGATTTGGCCAGAAACGTTATTTTACGGATTTAATGATGTTTACATGTTTTGGCGGGGTTTATGGTTTTGAAGAAAAATGCAGGTTTGTGGGTTTGATGAGAAACGCAATTTTGCAAGTTTGACAAAAACAGTAATTTTAGAAATTTGGCTATTAGAAACGGTTTTATGGTGTTGGGAAAACATAAATTTTGGTTTGTTAAAAATTGTGGGTTTACAGTTATAGAAGGAAAATACGATTTGATGGAAAATGCTATTTTTACAGTTTCTAGAGGAATTCCTGATTTTGGTACAACAACATGATTTTAGTAATTTTTGATTTTGTTAAAAAAATGTGGGTTTACAGTTTCAGCACGAAAATAATGTTTGAAGGAAAATGCTATTTTTACAGTTTCTATGGGAATTCCTGATTTTTGTACAACAACATGATTTTAGTATTTTACGGGAAAATGAGGTTTTTTATTTCGATTGGAAAACTCTGATTTTATGGTTTTGACAAAGAAAAAATTTGATTTTAGGGTTTAAATTAAAAGGTGTTTTGGTCTTTTAATTTTTGAGATTCAAATGCTGCATTCAAACTTTACTTTTTTTTAGCATCTTAAATATTCAAATTTTAAAATATTATAAATTTGTATCTACAGATATTTAAAAGAAAAATATTTGAACATTTACACGCAAAAACAAACAAAATCTTAGTAAATACTGAAATCTTAATTACAAACAAATAAAATCTTTCTTACATTATAAAATATAATATTTTAAAAATATTTGTTATAAAATTTAACTGGAAATTTGCTAATCAAAATATTTTTTCTTTTAAAATCAAGCCTAAATAATTTTAAGAACATAAAATCTTAATATAAAAATAGTTTATATAATCTAATAAATTTTTTTTGTTTAGACCACAATTTTAGATTTAATAATATAAACTAATTGTTTTGAACAAAAATTTAATATAAATCAATTTTTGGTATGGCTTATGAAAAAAAATCTGTGCAACTGGAGAGTCAAAAATCTAGTGGCAGATTAATCCGACATACAAAAAATCTACTAAATAAATGAACGTTATGCAAAAAAACGTAGCCGACTTAACCTCACTCTAAAAGTTTCCTTTTTCCCATATCTCTCTGCAAATTTCCATTTTTCAGTTACTGATCACAATCTAAATAAAATCCTCCGCACCAGCAGTCCAGATCTAATTCTGTAACTATAAAACTTTCCTATTCTCCACACTACAGTTTCCTTTTTCTCGCTCTCTATCACAAATCACAATCTGTTTTTTCCATTCTCTCTCGCTGCAATTTTTGTTTTCCAAAGTGATTTCAGTTTCGAATCTCAAGAAACCCTAAAGAGCAAAGATGCAATCGAATGAAGAATTCGTGAAATTTCTAGGCGAAGGTTCTTACGGCTATGTCCATCTCGTCAAATACACGAACCCCGACGGCTCCTCTTTTCACGCCGCCGTGAAAAACTCTTACACCGACGACGACGACTTCGACAATCTTCAGAGAGAGTTACGGATCCTACTCCAACTCAGAGGAAATCAGAGAATCATCGAATGCTTTGGAGACAAACTGGAACAAGGTCTCAGCTCTTACGGGAACACAGTCCGCAAATTGCTTCTCGAGTACGCACCTGAAGGCAGTTTAAACGCTTTCATGGAGAATTTCGCCGGCAGAGAGCTTCCTGAAGCGATGATTAGAGACTTCACTCGCATGATTCTCGAAGGTTTGGTCTCGATTCACCATCACGGCTATGTTCACTGCGATCTCAAATCGGACAATCTCCTTGTGTTCCCGTCGAGAAATTCATCGTACGAGCTGAAGATTTCTGATTTCGGAAACTGCCTAAGCGTCGGAGAAGTTCCTGATTACTGGGGAATTGATTCTCCGTTCGTGGGGACTCCAATTTACATGCCACCGGAGTCTCTCCGTGACGGCGTCGCCAGGAAAACCCTAGATCTGTGGTCGGTGGGATGCTTAGTCCTGGAGATGTACACAGGTGTGGTTCCATGGGAAGGTGTTAAACTCAGTGATCTCAAGGCTCGTCTCCTTGATGGTGAAGCTCCAGAGATTCCTGATTGTGTGCCTTGCGATGCACGGAATTTCATTGAAACGTGTTTCTCTAGCACACCTGAGGAAAGAGGAAGTGCGTGTGAGTTGTTGTTTCATCGGTTCTTGCGTCGTCTAGAAGAAGAAGAGCAGACTGTCGCTGAAGAGAGGCGAAATTCGATTCTATTGAAGTTAAAGCTGAGAATCAGACGAGCTTCCAAGAATGTTACAGAGAAGAAGGAGAAGCCTCTGAAACTGATGTTTCTTCCATCAAAACCTCCACAGTTGAAGAGCACTCTGAACAGATTCTTGAGGTTGAAAATTATGCCTATGAAGCGCTCTGGTTCCAATTTAGTTTCGGTTCAGTAACGTTGCTGAGTTTATCATCTCTGTTTACTTTAGTATGTAGATCAAAGTACATGAGTCTCAGGTTTCAATCTGTAAAGTTCCCTTTAAAGAATTTGATGTATATTATACATTTTTCCTACTTAAGTTTTTGGTATCATCCATACTTATGTAATCTCAAAACAGTACTTTCTTTATATCTCTAGTAGACTTGTCATCCTTACAAAAATGAAAAAGTGGTGATGATATTGATATGTGCATATTGAATCTCAAATCTCCATACGCAAGCACGTTCATGGATGTTAGGTTCCTTCACCACCGTCTTATTAATGAAGTCAACAACTGCAAACAACATATACGAACAGACATGGTGAACATATGTAAGAAAAAGGCAAACTCCAACATCTGGTTTTTGGTATTACTATGTATAACAACAACATACAAAACACCTAATGACCAAAAACTACAGGATGATGTTGACTTTTTCAGAATTAGAGAATGGATATGGCATACCTCAAATAGTTCGAAGGCGCTGCCTTTTCGATATGTATCATCTTTCTTCTTGGACTCTGAAGGAAGCACACTGAACAATAGAGCTCTCCAACCAATAAGTAAAACAGCAGTACTTCCCATTGTCACCAACATAAAGCTGTAAGATGGGATGTGACCGGATGAGGTTGACCGAATGATCATTCCAAGCTGCAAAGAAAGGAAGAAGAAGCTTAAACAGTTTAGTGGAACACATGAACAGATAGTTAACAGAGACGACAACATCATAAAACAAAGCTGATAAGGAGAACATAAACTTCATTATATACATTTGAGCCAGAGATAGATGAATCATGTACCAAAAAAACCAAAGCGTCATTTCAGTTTTCTCAGCCAAACATATACACACATCGCCAAGAGGATTAGCTTAACCCGTTTAGCAGACACATTGGGCATATAGTTAAACAGATAACCTCCTAAAGCATATATCAGTTTACTTTAAACAAATCTACTTCAGAAGAATTATACAATATACATAACTGACATGAACATATAGTTAAACAGATAACAACCTACAACAACAAGCTGATTAAAAAAGCTTCATTTTCAACCAAATGTAGCCAAATATAGCCAATAGGATAAACTCAAACAATTCACTAAGACATATGAACATATAGTTAACAGATAAAATCCCAAAGCTACATCAATTGACAAAGAACAAATCTACTTCAGAAGCATTACACAACAATGGAACAGCAGCAAAGGTGGCTGATGTAGAGAAGAACTAAAACAAGCTGTTTAAAGAGAACATAAACTTCATTAGATGCATTTGATCCAGATATAGATAAATCATGCACCTAAAAACCAAGAGCGTCATTCAGTTTTTTTCAACCAAACACATGAACATATATAGTTAAACAGATCAACTCAAACAGTTTAGTAGACACAGAGCCAAAAAGATAAGCTTAAACATTTTAGTAGACACATATAGCCAAAAAGATAAGCTTACACAGTTTAGTAGACACAGTAACAGATAGTTAATCAGATAACATCCTAAAGCTACATCAATTTTCTTCAAACAATCTACTTCAGAACAATTATACACAACAATGGCCCAGGAGCAAAGATGGTTAATGTAGAGAAGTACTAAAACAGGCTCATTGAAGAGAATATGAGATTCATTTTTCAGCCAAACATAGACACATTGTAGCCAAAAAATATCAGTAGATTGCTAGTTTTCAGCTTTACCGGAACTCCGAGACCCCAAGATTTTGCGGCTGCAACCACGGCTTTCGACTGACCCTTCATTCCTCTCCCTTCCTCCGCATATCCTCCCAAGAAATAAGCACTCAGAAACCATCCTGCCAACACAATTTTTCACATTCCATGTTAAAACAAAGCTTCTGAAACAACTCTGACACAAGATTCATAGCTGAGAGAAAGGAACAATACCAGCAATGAAAGGATCAGCTGTGTGAAGAGTGTCTAAGCTAAACACAGGGAATCCATGGCTGAATCTACCAATTGCAGAGAAGAGAAGCAAAGCTAAAACATCTCCACCAGCAAGTACCGCCACACGGCTGAAGAAATCACACACACATGAACAAAAAATCAAATCAAACAAACGAAACGCAAATCCCTCACCCACATTTCTTGACTGAAGCCTTTGAATTTGTTTTGTGGAAATAAAAATCAAAACTTGAAATGAACGAAAACAACACAAACGAAGCGCAAATCCCTCCTTACCCCCATTTCTTGATTGAAGCATTTGAATTGGGTTTATCGAATTGAATAACGCCTTCGAGAGGAACGTTCTCTTGACCAACGAAAACTGTGTCGTCTCCCCTAGATGGGATTTGAGGAGCTGAGGTAGATGGTGTCGACGATTTGAGGCTTCCGTTTGAGTCGGAGTTAGAGAGAGTGAGGACGACGCGTGGCCGGCGACGGCGAGTATTCGCGGCGGGAACGAGGCCGAGCCATGGGTCGGAAGGAGGAATACGAGGGTTGGGTTTGGTGATGAATCTGACGGCGGAGACGGGTCCAGTGGGAGTGCGAAGAACCAGCATTTCTCGTTCTATTTACCTAAAAGCTCCTTATGAAGCTTATCGTCCGCCACTCATCTGTATACTCACGCAGTCTTATCATCTTTATCATCATCATCTTTAATTCTGTTTTTTGTTCTTTCTAAAGATATTCAAATAAAAATATAACTCGTATAGTATTATTATTCCTCATTTCATATTATTCATCATTTTCTCGAGTTTATTACTTTCAAATGCACTTTCTGAAACTGATACTACAAAAACAAATACTTTCACTAATTTAAACATTTTTTTTATCTATAATAACAATTCTACTATTTTCTAATATTTTTTAGTTTTTGATAATAAACAAAAACCATGGCTACATAATAAAAAAATAAAAAATATATATTTTATAAATCTTTTTTTTTAAATTATCTAACAACAGCGATAAATTGTTTTCTTTTTATATTTTATCAATAACCTAATATCTACTAATTTGATAATTGAAAGTTTCAATCGGTGGTGATTTTCAGTGGTTCTTAACTACCGCGAATAGATATTTCAGCTAACAAATCAGAATTTTTTTAATTGATTACCTTTTAATAGTTTTTTAAATTCGAAATTAAAGATTAGATTGTAGATCCATCATAGTTGGATAAAAACCATACAAAAATAAGCAAATCCGACAATAATTGCGAAAATAAAATAAAAGACGGCCGTAAACTAGATAAGAATGTTGCAGAGCCAAGAAGGAGACGAGGCAAAATTGTAATTTCTGATTATTTTAAGCAAAAAATCAGGTTACCGTGGACAGGTAGCTATGGACAAGGTTTATGTGGACATGTTGTTGTGGACAGTGTGCTTTTGAGGACATGTTGTGGATATATGTTCTTCTTCTAAGTGTGAGGTTGATATGTGAGGGTGTCGTGGACATGTTTATGTGGACACGCTCTAATAGATACAACGACTCGATGTACACGGTTTGATGGACATAACTCGATGGACACGTTCTAATGGATACAACTCGATGGATACATATTGGTTGATAGATTGTTAAATCTGGCTTAAGTAGATAGCTTTTTTGGTTGATACTACTCTATTATCGATTATAAGACAATATGATTTGATAGACATTAAGTGATAGTCACAATAGAAAATAACAAGAATCTAGTACACAAATTCATAGTTTCTGCACATCAGCATCTATCCATTCATTCCTCTACAGAAGCATGTGGATGAGTCCATTGTGCATAAGCTTTTATCTATGGGTCATTTGTGTCAATTGTCCATATATATGCATCCACAGGCCTGAGTCCATATGCTATTTTCCAAGTAATTCGTGGACAGGACTTTGTGAACATACGTATATATGATGTTACCGTCTTCACCTCTTCACACTATCTTGTTTTCTCCACTGTCCATCTTCTTTGAAACCAAAAAGATTATATCCATGTGTGTGTGTCCATAATAGGGATGCTTTTCAAACTTTCTTGTTTTCAACATTGTCCATCTTCTTTGAAACGGAAAAGATTGTGTCCATGTGCGTGTGTACATAATAGGAATGCTCATCTAGTGTGCCGTGAGAGGATGTTCTTTCCTACTGTCGATTAGGTTGTGTGCATAAATGTATTAACATTTTTCTACTGCCAGTGGACAGAATGTCGTAGACAGATGGATGTGGACATATTCGTTTCTCAGGAAAATTTGTGAGTGTTGGGATTTCAGAGATAGATTTGTGAGAGAGGAAGCTACGTAGAGAGATTGAGGTGTGGACACCAACGCGTGGACAAGAATGGTTAAGTATCTATAAGAAAACAGATTATGGTTTCATGATGAACTTGTATCGACGGAGAAATTATTTTTCCATAAAGTTTTGTATACAATAGCTCTGTCACAATAACTGCTGCAATTTAATTATCTATCAGATTCAGAGATTAACACAGTTTCTTTAAAATTACTCTGTAAGTTAAAAAGAAACTCAGATCTGATGTGGAGTGAAGAAGCAGCCATGGCAAAGAAAAATCGAGTTCTTCCAAATCATGGAAAGCGGGGGAGGAGATCCCTTAGGAAGCGGCAGTGGAAGAATCAGCGGTGGTGGAGAAGCGGCTTCCGAATCATGGGAAGCGGTGGAGAAGAATCAGGTTCTTCTGAATCATGGGAAGCAGCGGTGGAGAAGTAAAAGTTTTGGGAAGAAGAAATCAAATTTTTTTCTTCCTTTTGCAGTAAGGGTAAAAATGGAAGAAAAAAAACACACACAAAAGTGTCTTAATTGTCAAAAGTGTCTATTTTGTAACTTGAAACTCATAAAGTGCCTCTGAGCGTAAATAATTCTATTTTCTCACTCTTCTTTTTTTCCTCCTTATCTCTAAAAAGTAGATCTAGGTTTTTGTGGCTACCATGATCGGCTCTGGTGGCTTAAACAGCATCAGAGCCAAGTTTCTTCTTAGTTGCTTACTTTTATGTTTGTCTGTAGTAGGTCTAAGGCTCGTTGATGGATCATTTTGGTAGAAAGTTGTTTCTTTGGATTAAAAAGCTCAGATCTGACCATATCTAAGTTACTATGAAGGGGAAATCACCGGATCTGGGTGTCTACTTAGTGATGGTGACCTGCAATCTCTTTTTGCAGATTTTGACTTAGATCTGTTTCGTTTCGAGGGTTCTTTTTCCTATCCATTCTTCTCGGTCTAGTTATCGGGTTCGTTTTAATTGAAGTTGTAGTGTGTATCTATGGGGAGTGGCCGATTTCTCAAGTTCTTTCTGTTTGCATTTTGCTTCGGTTTCTCTAGCTGTGTTCAGCTTCGGTATGAGCATCTAGTGGGTGAACACGTTTTCTCTGTCGTTGAAGTTTTAGGTCTCGGGGCAGGTTTCCCTCGGCCAGCAGTTTGTTTGTCCTTCTTCGCCTCTCAAATAAATTCTTCTATTGGTGATGCAGTTCCGCAGCTTTTCTCCGCTCCTCGGGTTATAGGTTGAGTGTCATTGTTTAGAAAAACTCGGTGTTGTTTGGTTCGTGGTTGCTGGTTTTATTCTTTGCTGATCTTCATTGTCTTTGTCATTCGTTTGGTTTCTGTTCTTAGCTACGTGCCAGGAGGGCAGTGGATTCTTTTGCATTCAGTTCTTCCCCCTATGGAAGAAGCCTCCCACGTTGGTGTCTCTTTTACCTTGAGGTCTCGTTACTGTTGTGGAGCAAGGTATCTGGCTGTCCAATTTTTGTTAAACGTTTGATTTTTCTTTTCAATTTTGGATTTGGGGGTAAAAGGCTTACTTGATTCGTGTTATATTTCGTTTTTTCAGTATCTCATCCTGGTTTGATTAGGGTCCCCTCCCTGTGCAGGTTAAATGGTTTCTGTGTCTTTGACAGCCGGCTTATGTATTCCGATTTGTATTTCATGTCCGTTCTTAATGTTACTTTCAGATGACAAAAAAAACTTGTATAGAGTTTTTCCCAATCAAAGTTTAGTGGGTTCTATTTCTACTGACAATTTCGTTTAAAAAATTTGTTCAGTTACTGAAAAAGATTCGTAAATTTAGTTCAATAAGCTAACTCAGTAAACTGATTATTAAGTAAAAGGATGTAATAATTATATTATTAGTTTTCTCACTGTATTATTAGTTTTCTCACTCTTATTTATATAAGTTTGTATAAAACACTTTTTCTCATTTAGGTTATTTACATTAAATATCATTCAATTTCAAACTAATATTAACATGATTATTGGTTATACTGTATAAATGATATCATTTACCATAAAATTTTGTAAAAATAACAATGTTCATTCAATAATAATATTTATATATGATCACTAATATTATATAAATTTAATGGTTAACTATGTAATTACTACTATAATTAATAGTGACACGATAACATATTATATATCTACCTTATATTAATGTGATAATATATACACTTTCACATGATATTGTTAACGTGATAACATATCGTATCTATGTATAAAATTAACTTATAATATACTGAAATTTTAAATATCTGAATAATAATTATATCAATATAAAAAATATAACAATAGTATATATATAAAAACATTTTTATGCAAAATATATTAACATAACCTATATTAAGTAGGATGAATTTATTAAATATACATAAATAACTTAATAATTATGTAAATTGTAATAGATAATTGAAAATCAGAAAAATAACAGAGAGAAAAAAATTTTAATCTAAAAATATCCTTCTTATTTGATTTAATTACAAAAATGCCATTAGACTAAAAACTATATTGGTGATATGAAATCTCGGCAACACTATTCACATTTCGTCCGACAATACTGATTACTAATTCTCGATAACAATCTTCGTCTAATTAACGTGTTAAACCAATTAACATATTGTAAAATTATCAAGTTAAACAAATTATAATATAACAAAAAGTATGCAATTGCCATACTGTATTAGTTATCATATCATAAATTATCATATTTACGAGTTATCAAATCATAAAAAATATAAAAAATAAAAAGTATCATATTAACATTATTAGTATATAATAAAATATATAATTAATTAATTAACTAACTTTGTTAACTTCATAAAATTATGCTAATTGTACTGATAACTAGTAAAGTGACTTTGTTATTGGTTAATTTACACTGTTAACACTATCACTGTTATTAACGTTGTTATCATCATTTCTGTTGCCGTTACCGTTATCAGCGTTTCCAGCATTACCATTACAACCGTCAACATTTTCATTCACACTTATCATCATCATCGTTGTCATCTTCACCATTAGCATTACAGTTAATATTATCACCATTCTTTATCCTTCTCCTATTCTTTCTCCTCCTTTTTTATTTTCTTCTTCAACTCCTTCTTTTTATATGTATTAGAGAGAGAAAAACAGAAAAATATAATTAATCTAAAAATATGAGGGTAAAATAGGATTTAAAAATAATTTACCCTGACCAATAGTAACTTGATGAGAGAGAACTAATTTCCACATTTATTAGTTACTATTTATTCATATTACTCCGTCAGTAATAGTACAAAATTAACATGATAAAAATATATAATAACAAGTAATACAATATACAAATTATTAATAATAATAATTTACTGACATTATCACCATCTTTCTCCACTGTTACCACCACCACTGTTACCGTTTTCACCACCACCACCACCAATATCATCTACTATTAACTTCCATCACCATCTTTCACCATCTATTTCTTTCTCCATCATTCTTCTTTTTCTCTTCTTCTTTCTCTTTTCTTTTTTTATCATTTTCTGGAAAAAAAGGAAAATTTAATATTAATAAAAAGCAAAGATATAATCTAATTGAGTCTAAAATACTAATTGTCAGAAAACATGCTTTTATGTTAATTAATTTTCAAAACATTAGACACCCTGCATTACAATAACTTTATTTAGTTTTAGAATAATTTATAAACTTTATAATTAAAAATTAAATACATTTGGTATATTTAGATTTTAAATAATAAAAATCCTAAACTTTCTTAATAGACATCCTAAATTTTCTTCTTTCTTCTGTCTTTTTATCTCGGAAATGAAGAAAGAGAAATGTAATATTAATAAAAAGTAAGGATATAAATATTATTGTGTCTGAAACAGTAGTAGTTAGAAAATATGCTTTTGTGTCAGTTAATTTCCAAAACATTAGACACTCTACTGTTTTAATGCTGCAAATAACGTTATATACGATTTTGGTGGAATCGACCATATTTCTTTAGTTAATGTAGTGTTTTCAAAACTTTAGATAGTTCATGTAGTTATTAGCATTGATTCATAGATCATATATGAATTGTCAAAAATTTGTTAGTTTGTAGGGGAATTGGTAGTTTTCCTTTCATGATTCATCTTTACGTCCGAATAATAGCTAGACCAGCAGTCGAACCTACAACCCGATCAAAGAAGTATACATTTAAAAATAAACATATGAGAAAATGGATTGAGAAAAAAAAATGTAAATATGAAAAGAGATATGGAAATTAGTTGATGCTTGCATCACAACCTTTACAGTTATGATACCCACATCTTTTTTTTTTGTTGGTCAAGATGCCTACATCCTCTTTAAACCCTTATTTATTATATTTTTTGTATCTTTTCCATCTAGGCTTTACATGTATTCTTTGTAAACCCTCTAGACAGATGTGATTATTAAATCCACATCCTGTATAGACTTTACATCCACAAGTCCAACAGTGTAAACCAATTGTTTACATTTATTCCCTCAATCATAGCATCATTTGGCATAATCTTACACACCAAATTCAATAGTGATAGTGATTGTGACATTTTAGTATATGTATAGTGGTGATTATACAAGAGGAGGCAGATGCTCACAATGCCATTGATGCTTTCTTAAACCTCATATAAATTCTAAACAATTTTAATAATGTCACATTAGTTGTTTGTGATTCTACCTCTGATTTTTTGAACAATTTTTTAACATTGCCTCCCCCACAAAAATAATTGAATATACATGAACATCCAGGATGGATATAAGATAAAACAATCTAAAACAAGCTTTATAATGTGAGTAGCATCCATCACAACTAAGGGCAGTTTTAATCGGGTTGAGAAAACTCTGTTTATTGCCTTCTAATACTACTTCTTCGGATTAAAAAAAAAAATTCTCTTTTTTTTTTTGATTATTGACATTATGCTAGTAAGCATACCCAACACGACCAAATTGCCAAAAATAATGCAATCAACTAAATTTCACTCATCTCATCTAGAAAGAATTCAACATGGATTAACCAAGATTTCTAAGCAAAGAGTTGAGACTTTAAAAATCAAACCCACACTGTCAATAAAAAATATAGTTTTATAATTCTTTTTTTAGTAAATTATAATTTTACAGTTTTTATAATCTTATTGGGTCTCATTCGTGTGCCTTCAGCATGCTTAGCATTTATAAATATCCAGTTGATAAGCAATTGAACTCTACACTTAAATTGTAGGATATCTCATATATGTATTCTTTTTTTTTTGCCGTCTTCCGATTATATTAAAACCCATGAAGGGTAGACCAGTTTACAAACTTATCGGGCCCAAACGTAACCCATTAACCTAATTACAATCGATGAACATGTGTACACAACGTGTAAGCAAACCAAAGCAAAGAGAATACACGTGTTTGCCGACAAGAATAACTATTGCAGCGCCGCTACCACCGCCGGTTTTAGCCACCACTGACGCTTTCCGACAAAGAACCACCACGAAACTGCTTAGCTCTTGAAACCCGCTCCTTCCTCTAACATCTAATCGCCGGAAGCTAAATAATCAGCTCAACTTTTTCACCAGAAGTGATGTCCAGGGACTCGCCGGAAAAGTTGAAACAGAGAATTCGCGGGACCGCTGCAAAAGACTTTGCTCCAGGAGACGCCAGCTCTACCTACTCCACTCCATCTCTTCCAATTCAAACTCCGAAATCTTGATTTGGGACTTCCCACAGAGAGACTCCGCCTTCCGCCTTTAACAGTGACGAAGATGATTAATCTCCGAAAAGAAAGAAATCAAGCATAACTTATGAAAAAGAGAGACTAATTAAAAGTTTCTGAAATTCAACATAACACATGCAAGAGGGTATTTTATAACAAAACTTCCGATAAACGGAAACAAACACCTAAACAAAGATCCGAAAGAATCGGATTTTATTATCCGAAGATCGAAAAACTACATAACAAAATAATCGCTCTCTCTCTCTGAATAATACGAAAGAAAGAAGAGAGAGACCCTGATTTTTATTATCATAGATGTATAACTTCTTTTCTAATATTATTAAAATGATTATTTAAATAATAATAAAATATACACTTTTTTCTTTTTGACTGTAATAAAAATATAAACACATATTAATAAATATATGTCTATTTTTCTCAGTATTTACACAGTTAATATGGTTTAATTTAATTTAATTTCCTTTATCATTTTATTTATACAGTAACCACCAAAATTATATATATGAATAAGGAAGAACTTTCTCCAACTGCTCTCTTATCCGAAAAAGTCGGTAATTCAGATAGAGTAGGGTCGGGTCATAAAATGCACATAGGACTGTTATATTCAGATCCATTTCGGCCTTTCCCTATCACGCTCCCTTCCCCGATCTGTAATCTCCGGAATGAAGAAATGGTTCGTGATCGCAGCCACAGTGGCGATAATCGCCGTAATCGTGAGACAAGGCGCCGGATCGAACAAAGAAGCGGCGTTAGAAGCTTTGAAAGATTGGTCTAATCGGCTCGGGATTTGGGCGATCCCGACGTACGTAGCGGTTCACACCGTAACCCTAGCTTTATGCCTCCCTCACGCCGTCTTCTTCGAAGCTGGTGCTTCTATGCTCTTCGGTTTCCTCCCTGCGCTTATTTGTGTCTTCTCCGCTAAAGTTCTCGCCGCTTCATTCTCCTTCTGGATCGGCAGGTCTGTGTTTAAGCATCAAATTGATTGGTTTATTGGCTTCAAATTGTGTTTAAGCATCAAACTGGTTTGGATTCTGATTCTCCTTAGTTTAATCATCAAAACCATCTGAATCTTCTCATTCCCTTTACCCATTTGGCTTCTCATATGTCCTAGAAACTCTATGCTTCATTACTACAGAACTTTTCTAGAAAGTTTTGGTACACATCGATTCAACTGTAAGCTCGATAGGAGAATGATTTCATTGTTGGTTATCGGAGAAGATGCTTGTCTTCAGATTCTTCTCTGTTTAACCATCAAAACATCCGGAGACTATATGACTTATCATGTTTCCTTGAAACTATTTGTTTCATTGCTATGCCACACTCTTGCCTTAGTTTATGTTATCGTTTTTGTGTAGTTTAAGCTTTTACTTGTTGATATATTAAATAATCTCTTTGCGTTGGTTTAGATTTCCCGTAGTGCACCATTGCGGAAACTTTATACAGAACTTTTCTAGAAAAACTTTTAGTTCGATAAGAAAATGATTTCATTGTTGGTTATCAGAGAAGATGCTTGTCTTCAGATTCTTCTCTGTTTATTCATCAAAACATCTGGAGACTAAATGGCTTATCATGTTTCTTAGAAACGATATGCTTCATTGCTATAAAAACACTCTTGCCTTAGTTAATTGTTATCCTATTATGTGTAGTTTAAGCTTTTACTTGGTGAGATAAAGGATAATCTCTTTTGCTTTGGTTTAGATTTTCCTGGTAATATAACCATTGCTGAAACCTTATACATAATATTTCTAGAAAAACTGTAAAATTGATAAGAAAATGATTATCAGAGAAGATGCTTGTCTTTAGATTCTATAATGTTCTTTGTCTTGTTGATGTAATGGAGAAGTAAGAAGAACTGTTAGATGCGTGTTGTGATTCTATTTACCCAAACATAGGCTGGAGAATGCATTATTGTGCAATGTTAACATGTATCATTTGTAATTATCCCTTTGGAGCATTTCCCATTCTCTCATACATACGTTTATATGTTTTCATCAGGTTTGTTTTCAAGAGTTCAAGCTCAGCAACAGCATGGGCACATAGAAACAAATACTTCAACATTCTCTCAAGAGGAGTCGAGCGAGATGGTTGGAAGTTTGTTCTTCTCGCAAGGTTCTCGCCTATCCCTTCCTATGTTATAAACTACGCGTTGGCAGCCACGCAAGTCCGGTTTCTATCTGATTTCCTCTTCCCCACGGTTATCGGCTGCCTCCCGATGATCTTGCAGAACGCATCAGTCGGTAGCCTCGCTGGTTTGGCCGTGGCTTCAGTAGCCGCCGGAAAACCAAAAACTCAGGTCTGGGGTTATGTCTTCCCGGTACTTGGTGTACTGTCAAGTGTTATGATTACAATGAGGGTCAAAAAGTACTCAGCTGGAATTACAGAGGTGTCATCAGAAACCTCTCCTTCTGCTAACAGCTCTAGTTTAGCTTCGTCTGAAGCCGCGAATCCCGCTTATGGAACCGATGGATCCAAGAAAAGTGAGTGATGATGATACAGAACATTATGGCAGTTTTTGATCGGGCATATACATTTTTTTTTGGTTTGCAGAGATCAGATTCTGAACATCGTGGCTTGTGTTGTGGAACTAGGCAGTAATATCTTGAAAAGGAACAGAGTATTAGCTTTTGTACTTCTTGAACAGAACACTAAACTTTCTTGAATTGAAGTTTATAGTTGGTTGCATGGAAACAAAGCATAATGATCATGATCTAATCTCCGAAACATGCCTATAAATTCTTTACCTAATAAAAACAATAACTCAAATATTTTGTCGAACCAAGTTGTATGTAGAGTATATATTAACTTGCTTAATGCCGCAAGCAAACCCTGGTTTCTGCTACATTTTGTATATAATATATGAAGAAAAAAGCTTTTGATTTGGTTAGAGTTGTTTCTCAATGTAGCAGTTTACTCACCATTTTCAATCTTCAATTTCATAAAACACAAGACAACGCTTGGTGCCGAGTACCGAGTATAGAGTTGTTGGTTGAAAGACTTACCTAATATTGTGGTACAATGAGATCATATGTGAGTGTAGGCACATGGATTCGTTCTTGGAGTTGGTACAAGACTTCAAAAAGACAAAGAGGAGGTTTAAAGGACAAGTTGACTATGTCTCTCTCTTCATCTAAAGATTCTAAAATTAAGGATTTGGTAAACTGGGAGCAGTTGATGGATCTCTTCAAGTATAAAACCCCAAGAGAACCCTCACCACTTTCTACACAACTCTCAAGTAACAAAAATGGCTATCTTAAAGCTAATTCCTCTTCTTGTGATCATTGCTTTGTTTTCTTTTGATCTTGGTGTTGCTCATCCAGGTTTTGGGTTCGGATGGGGAAGTAATGGCCCCAACATTGGAAGAACTTTCTCCTCAGGTCTTTTCCCACAATTCTACCAGTTCTCTTGTCCACAAGCTGATGAGATTGTCATGACGGTTCTTGAAAAAGCCATAGCTAAAGACACAAGAATGGCTGCTTCTTTACTCAGGCTTCACTTCCACGACTGCTTTGTCCAGGTTCTGTATATAAATGTCTGATTTATTTTGTTTTTCCTTGATCAATGTCTCATATGCTTAACAGTTGTCACTACTTGTGTAAAACAGGGATGTGATGCATCAATCTTGTTGGATGATAGTGCTACCATAAGAAGTGAAAAGAATGCAGGACCAAACAAGAACTCCATTAAAGGGTTTCAAGTAATCGATGAGATCAAAGCAAAACTGGAGCAAGTTTGCCCTCAAATTGTTTCCTGCGCCGACATTCTAGCTCTTGCTGCTCGTGGTTCAACTATGCTGGTAACTAAAGATAACTTGACCTTCAAGAATTTTTTTTGATTACATAGCTTTTGATATCTGAATGAATGGTTCAATATAGAGTGGTGGACCATCATGGGAGCTTCCACTAGGGAGGAGAGACTCGAGGACAGCGAGCCTCAATGGTGCAAACACGAATATTCCTGCACCTAACTCGACTATTCAGAATCTTTTAACAATGTTCCAACGCAAAGGTTTAAACCAAGAAGACCTTGTTTCCCTATCAGGTGAGCTTAACATGTACATTTTTCTTTTGTTATAGTGGTTGGCATGGAACGGAACAGAACCCGAAGTTAGTAGTGCAACCAAAAGATTTGTCAGTTAATATTTTTAATATAAATATATACCAAACATTACTTAAAATTATACTAAAAAATCTATAATACTTCCTCCCATTCAAATGAAGTTTGGTTGTAGGATTGCTTTTTTTTTTTGTTGTTTCACAATAAGTGATGTTTTCGATTTCAATAAAAAAATTTTTGACACAAAATAGTCAATCTAACCGCAAGATTAGATTAATAATTGAACATAATACCAAGAGTCAATTGTTCTTAATTGTATACTGTATCCGTTTAGAAAGGTTAATTTTACTAGGTGTTTTTTTTTTCTAGGAAGATAAATAATTTAGGTTTATAAAATTTTTTAAATTTATTATTAGTTTAGAGCCAGAAGAAATTGTTTAACACAAAAGTTTAAACATTTATAATTGATTTTTTTTTTTTTAACATGTATGAAAACTCTAATATATTTCTCACATATATTTATGTGAAAAATATCAAAGCGATAATTATGTGAAACAAATGAAGTAGTAACCTACTAATGGATTTTGTTAAGTTATTCATATAAAACCAAACTTTTGAAGCCGAACCCTAAAAACTAATTGGGATTTGTGTTTCATTTGCAGGAGGACATACAATTGGAGTAGCGAGGTGCACAACATTCAAACAAAGGCTCTATAATCAAAACGGTAATAACCAACCAGATGAGACGCTAGAGCGATCATACTACTACGGTCTGAGATCGATTTGTCCACCAAGTGGTGGTGACAACAACATTTCACCTCTAGACTTAGCCTCTCCTTCAAGATTCGACAACACATACTTCAAGCTCATCCTTTGGGGAAAAGGCTTATTAACATCAGACCAAGCGCTTCTCACTGGCAACGTAGGCAAGACTGCTGAGTTAGTGAAAGCTTATGCTGAAGACGAGAGCCTCTTCTTCGAGCAATTCGCAAAGTCGATGGTAAACATGGGGAATATTCAGCCACTTACTGGTGTTAATGGTGAGATCAGGAAGAACTGCCACGTGATTAATTAAAAAAATTAACACCTCAGTTTCTGTGTATTAATATTGTATTATGGGATGATGAGGAATAAGTCGTGTTATGTTTTTCCTATATGTTAGAGATGCGATGTGTTTGAATGAAAACGAACGGTTGTTTCAAGAAGTAGACATAAAATACTTTCTTCTTGTTCTATATTCGTTGTTTAGTTCACATCCGTCTTTAAAACATTAATATTCACTGTTTTCATATTCATGCAAGTGCGGTTTAAGTAACAAATATTACAAAACAAAGAATAGTAATATTTGGTTTGTCTTATCCGTTAATCATTTCAATTTATACTAATAGATTAAGAAATGAATCAAACCAATAGAAACAAGGATGGACATATAAAGAAATTAGATAACTAATTATAATGATAAATAGATAACTAATGATAAACAAACCCATAAAACGGAGTAGTTCTGCCATAGGCAACACGCATGTGGTTGATAATAGATAATCTCAAACTTGCAAACGATGCTCAATCGAGGAAGAAACAACGCAACATTTATTCTTTCAGTGTCTGTATGCTCAATCGATATGGAGAGGAGCCAGCTTTCTGTCCATGCAATTCTTCGATGCCGCAACAACACTAGCAACAAAAATGCAACTCTGCCTAAATAATATTCCATCTCAATGGTCTTATATCAAAGAGCTACCAATATGGATTCTATAGCGTCTATTGAAGAGCAGAAATCTCCTTATATTCCAATGGTAAAATATTCTGTGGCAAAAAAGTTTACAATCAGCAAGAAGGGACTTCAAAGAATGAACGGATATGGAAGATTATTTACGCTTTACCCAAATTGTAGCAAGACAACAGAGACTATACAACAATCCAACAGGAGTTGGCAGAAATTCAGCAACCAGAAGCGTACCAATCTCAAAGAAAAAATGGCAAAAGCCACCAGCAACATGGATGAAATGCAACGATGATGGATCTTTTATAAATTCAGATACATGTTCGCAAGCTGGATGGGTTATACGAAATGATAATGGATCATTTAAAGGAGCAGGACAAGCACAAAGGCATAGAGTATCATCAGCCTTTGAGGGTGAACTACAAGCACTACTTATGGCCATACAACATTGTTGGAGCATCGGATACAAAAAGGTCATTTTTGAAGGCGATTGCAAGAGAGTCTCAAACGTAGTACAAGGGAAAAAACTGAATTTCAGAATGCATAATTGGATTAGAGATATCCGATGCTGGACATCTCGATTTGAAGATGCCAAATTTGAATGGATACCGAGGGAAGCAAACTATGCCGCAGATATAATGTCAAAGCATCGAATACCAAAAGATACATCGTTTCATTACTATAACATTATTCCTCAGAGTATAAAAAATACTCTTGAAACAGATAATGTAAACACTATTTAAATTTATTTAAGAGAAAAAAAAAATACTTTACTTTTTGGTATATCATTGCTTTTTAGTAAATGTTAACCAATAAAAATTTATGAATTTAAATAATTTTAGTTACTTTTATTGAAATCTACAAAAAACTGTATTTAATATCTTAAAACATCAATCTTTGTGGAACAAAAAAAATATCCAAAACATCAATCTTTGTGGAACGGAGGGAGTATGTTTTTAACAAAATTAATAAATGGCAAATCATGTTCAGCTTTAAATATTACTCCAACAAGCGATGGCCATTGATCTTAATGAGCTTTGGTTTCATGAGATTAATGTTTGACTCGACTAGTTTAGGTCAACGACTTTGTATTGGACTTTTTGTGGGCCGGATCCGGACCACAATGGACATTATCTACACCGGACCATGAATATAATCCGAAATCTCCAAAATATAAATAAATAAAGTATATAAAAAAACGTTATCAACCCAACAATAACCCATAAGTCTCTCTATGGTTTGACACATCAACATTTTCAAGCTTTTAGGAGATAACACTTCAGCAAAAAAAAACACCAATAAAAACATTTCATTAATACAAGTCATCAATATATTTTAACTTTTAAATTTAAACCCATTAAAAACCCAAATATTTTTTATTGTTAATTTTAGTTTTATTTTTTGGTCAAGCTCAAGCCTAAATAATAAACAACAGCAAATAAAAAAATATGTTTTATTTTTTTTGCCAAACTCAAATAATAAATAACAGCAAATAATAAAATTAAATCTTTGTTTTATATTTTTGCCAAACCGAAACTAAAATAATAAATAACAGCAAAAAAAATTAAAATTTCTACCTATGTGTTTGCTTGATAGATACGTATATGATTGAAGAAAGTGTAGACTCATCATCAACTATGCTTCCATAACAACAATGCAAAAAGCGTTATGTTATAAGAAGCTCACACATCAGCAAAAATTTGAACCAATAAAAACATAACAATAGTACATATTATTAACACACTAACAAAATCAATTTACTATTTTGCTGACCCATTAAAAAGTCCAAAGTTTACAAAAAAAAAATGGAAGACGAAAGCAAATGAGGAGAAACTCAGACCACCACAGCTTGGAGATTCGCATTTCTACTGGTTACCGAGAACAAATTTTCTTGGGTTTGGCGGAAATAGAGAATTTCTTGGTTTTGGTAGAAAAATGTGATTTTTAATTTTGGTAGGAAAACATAGTTTCTCGGGTATGGCAGAAAAAAGTGAATTCTCGGGTTTGGCAGAAAAATGTGAATTTTTGGTTTTGGTGAGAAATAAAAAATTTGATTTTGACGAGAAAATGCGAGGGAAATGCAACTTTTCAATTTTGACGAAAAATACGATTTCTCAGTTTTGATAGAAAATGCAATTTTTTGGCTTTTGATGGATAATGTAATTTCTTGATTTTTGCGGAAAATTGTAATTTGACAATTTTGGCAGAAAATGCAATTTTTTGGGTTGATAGAAAAGCAAAATTTCTCGATTTTGGCAGGAATAAACAATTTTTGGTTTTGATGGGAAATGCAAATTTTCAGTTTTTGACATATAATTTGATTTTTTTGATTTTTGAGGGCAAATATGATTTCTTATTTTTTGCGGAAAACGCAATTTCTCATGAGATAATGCAATTTTTGGTTTTCGCGGAAAATTGTAGTTTATCGGTTTTGGTAGGAAGACGTGATTCTTGATTTGACGAGAAAAATATTTTTTTTCTTGTTTTGGTGGGAATAGAAGATTTTTGCAGAAAAATATCTTTTTGGTTTGACGGGAAAATACTATTTTTTTTTGTTTTTGCACGAAGATGAAATTTTTTGTTTTTGGTGAAAAAAACTTAATTTCTCTGTTTTGACAGGAAAACACAGGTTCTCGCGGAAAAATATGATTTTTTGGTTTTTGAGAGAAAATGTAATTTCTTTGCTTTGGTAGGAAAATGAAATTTCAGGTTTGACGAGAAAATGATTTTTTTTTTGGTTTTGGCGGGAATATGCGATTTCTTAGTTTTGTGGGAAAATATTTTTTTGTTTTGTCGAAAGTTGCAATTTTTTGGTTTTTGTAAAATGATAAATTTTCTCTGTGCTAATTTTTAAAGTTACAATATATTTATAGTAACCAAAATTGAATTATTTAACTTCAACTAAATTGATATTTCAACAGTTCAAATAGAACTTTCTATTTAGTTCTAAAGTAATAGTAGTGATTTTGATATGAATTTATTGATTATAGTTTGGTAGTTTTAGAAACATATGTCTATAATAAATATTTGATAAACAAATAAATTTTATAGTTTAAAATAATTATATTAATTAATATTTTTTTAAATGACAATTTGCTTTATATAATTTCAAAAGAGGATCAAGTAGCAATTTCGTAGAGAAAATAAATTATATTTACCATTAGCATGAAAGTATTTAAAAATGTATTGTTTTATTCTTACATATACATTTATAGATAGTTAGCTAAACAAATTTGATAGTAGATTAAAATTTTAAAAAATTAAAACATTAATGATATATACTATTTATTCAGATTTAAAACATATAAATACATGACTTAAGCTAATAAAAAATAAATAAAATACTTATTTACATTATAGAAATAATTTTATTATATTTAAAATATATATAAATCTAGAAAAAATATCCCGCAACTTAGCGCGGTTAAATACCTAGTATTTATAATGCTTAAGAAAACCCATCGCTCAAGAAAAGAAATACTACGAGTGTATAAATAACTTTAAAAAGAAAATAAATGAAATAATATATAAAAGTTTGATAAAAATTGCTGCTTTCGGTCAAGTTTTTGAGATCTGCGGGGACTGAATAGTGTAGAAGAAGGATGAGCGACGGAGAGGAAGCTGTTAGACGCCGTACCGCGGCGGTGGCCGAGTACCGGAAGAAGCTTCTACATCACAAGGAGCTCGAATCTCGTGTCCGTACAGGTTCGATTTCTAAAAAACCATCCTCATTCTCTCACCTCGCTCCTACTATCTCTGGGCTTCGTTTGAAAGCTCTGTGTAAAACTGAATTTAGGGTTCATCAAAAATCTTTGAACTTTCTTCTGCTTGACGCGATTCTAGGGATTCTGGATAGTAATTTTGAATTCGATAAAGAGTTCTATTGATTTGCCTAGTTGGGTTTTGTAATTGAGATTATAATTCTGGGTTCTTGTGCTTATGCAGCTAGGGAAAATCTAAGAGCATCTAAAAAGGAATTCAACAAAACTGAAGATGATTTGAAGTCTCTTCAAAGCGTTGGACAGATTATCGGAGAAGTATTACGCCCACTAGATAACGAAAGATGTAATTTTTCTGTCTCTACTCTTATGTTTGTTTAGCGTTTCTCTGTACTACACTTTGTGTTCTATCATCTCAAGGTTGAAATTTTTCTTCAGTGATTGTTAAAGCAAGCAGTGGCCCTCGTTATGTCGTTGGTTGCCGTAGCAAGGTTGACAAGGAGAAGCTGACCTCAGGAACTCGCGTTGTCCTCGATATGACTACGCTAACGATTATGCGAGCTCTTCCCCGTGAAGTAGGCTTTGACATTTTTGGCATTCCTTCTCTTTAGTGTAGTGTTTGTAGTGGCTTTAATGTGGTTTCTCTTCTTGATGATAGGTCGATCCTGTTGTTTATAACATGTTGCATGAGGATCCAGGCAACATTAGCTACTCCGCGGTTGGTGGTTTAGGTGATCAGATTAGAGAACTCAGGGAATCTATTGAGCTACCTCTTATGAATCCTGAGCTTTTCCTTAGAGTAGGGATTAAACCTCCTAAGGTACTTACTTAATCCTCTCTTCAATCGTCTAATGCTGTCATAAACTATCTCGTGCTTCACGTTAAATTCCGCTAATGCTCTCGTTCCAGGGTGTTCTTCTCTATGGACCTCCGGGTACTGGAAAAACTCTACTAGCTAGGGCTATTGCCAGCAACATCGACGCCAACTTCTTGAAGGTTTGTACTGTTCTTGTATGTGGTTTTGTGTTGTTATTCGATTATTCCTTGTTTGTGCTAAATAAGCTCTCTGTCTTCTGCATTTATGTTTAGGTTGTATCAAGTGCAATCATAGACAAATACATTGGAGAAAGTGCTAGGTTGATCCGAGAGATGTTTAACTACGCTCGTGAACACCAGGTAGGACTAGGCTTTTGACTAGCGTATCCTCTTTTCTTGTACCTTTGTAGGCTTCATATTGATGTTCATGACTTGACTATTCAATCTCCTCTTGTGTCTGTCTAGCCTTGTATCATTTTCATGGATGAAATCGATGCTATTGGTGGACGGCGTTTTAGTGAAGGAACTAGTGCTGATCGTGAAATTCAAAGAACACTTATGGAGTTACTCAACCAGCTTGATGGGTTTGACCAACTCGGAAAGGTACTACTACTAATACTACCTATAGCCCTAGATTAATGTCTCTGCATAAAACGTGTGATATAGTTATTTCATGAGGTAGAGATGTGAAATTTGTTGGGATACCTACAGTTGAAAGTGTTGTTGCTTCCAAACTTTTCACAAAAGTGGTTACAATATGAAAACATCACGACTGTTCTTTACTTCCATGAGATATCTACTGATACTTGGGAGATAATGTATTAGGTGAAAATGATAATGGCCACCAACAGGCCGGATGTTCTTGATCCAGCACTTCTCCGTCCGGGTAGGTTAGATAGAAAGATTGAGATCCCATTACCAAATGAGCAATCAAGAATGGAAATCCTCAAGATCCACGCATCTGGTATTGCCAAGCATGGGGAGATAGACTATGAAGCTATCGTGAAACTAGGAGAGGTATGACTCTTTTTCTTACATGGTCACGTCTACGTTGTAGGTTTTGACTCTGTTGTAGATCTCACTGATGTTCCTCTATATCAACATCTACAGGGTTTCAATGGTGCCGATCTTCGAAACATATGCACGGAAGCTGGAATGTTTGCAATCAGAGCAGAGCGTGACTATGTGATCCACGAAGACTTCATGAAGGTAGAAACAATAAAAAAGATATAACACTCGCAACTTATTTTTGCTTATCAAATCGTTGGTTGGTACAGGCGGTGAGAAAGCTGAGCGAGGCCAAGAAACTTGAGTCGAGCTCTCACTATAACGCAGATTTCGGGAAAGAGTAAGAAAAGAAAAAAAAACCACTTGAGAGGAAGAGAGCTCTGTTGTTAAACTTTGAGGCATATTGCTAATGACTGTTTCAGTTTCTCTATGTTCTGTTTTGAGATTTAAGTACACGCAAGTCTTCTTGCTTTGGAAATGAAAACAAACTCTATGTTTATTCATTCTAAAAATCTCAAGTCTTATGGAATCTTCTTCCGGCGCCACGAGTTCTTGCCCAGCTTGCAAAACCTTCGAGTCAAATCCCAAAAATTGTGTAAAACTTAGAAAGGACTTGTATATATGAATTGGTTGAAATCGGTTTTGTGAAAACCAATCCCACATCCCCATGTTAATAAGGGGATCCGCCAAGCAGTGCATGAAGAAAGAGTTGTCAACTGCTACTAAGAACCTAACAGAACTTTTATATATTTATGTATAGCTATCTTAAGGTTTCATTGGCGTCGAAGGTAAATAGAAGATATGTTGGTATGAACCTTAATTGATTTCAGAGAAAAATGACCCATCAACGGAGTTGATGGGCCCAATGAAAGAAGAGACGAGAAATGAATAAATAGAGAGAAGACGAAAAGAAAAGTGGGGTTTTCCTGAGATAAAAGGTCAGAGGCACTGGAAAGGATGACTGAACATCCAGAAACAGATAAAGTAGCTGATAATTGAGCGCTCCTCATAATGGCGAGCCCTTTCGGTCATGTTTGTGTGAGCCGACTCGTCGTGAGCGCTTTTCCACCCTCTCTCACACCAAACTGAGGTTGACCTACTATCACTAAAAGTGTAGACAGGTTTCGTGATCTTTGGACGTCTAACTTCACTTGAACCCACTCAGATTCATCTTCTCGAATATTTGTTCACATTTATATGCGTCTATGTCCTTGAGGGCCGCTTGGCCGTTTGTTGATGATTCCATGTCTCGAGGACCCGACACGACTCCGCCTCGAGCACTATTCATCCTTGCAGGGAATAAATCCGGGATGAGAAATTAAAATAACCTAAAGAACACACCCACCTCCGTTACATCCTGCAAAATATCTCAGAACATTTAGTTAGCGCTAGAAGTAGAGAAAAATACTAGTAATTGACTTAACAAAAACATCAGCAACATGCGAGCAAACACAATGTGGAGCTCTAAAACGGTGTCCTTTGACCAGGGGTAAACCTTGACTAAGGTTGATATATTCTAAAGGGTCTATTGTACTTAACATGACATCTAGCTGTATTGGGTCTTTGTTGTTAGAAGGAGGTAGGACAGTTCACTCAAGGTTTGGTATTCCTATTAATCCTGATGATTTTACTTTATATTTGATGAAAGCTGGATCAGATCTTGCTAATATGGTTAAAGAAGCAGCGATGATAATCTGAGACGAAGCCCCTATGATGAGCAAGTATTGCTTTGAATCCTTGGATAGAAGTTTGTCTAATATTATTGGAAACGTAGATAACAACCCTTTTGCAGGCAAAGTTATGGTTTTTGGAGGGGATTTTAGACAGGTTCTACCTGTAATTAATGGTGCAGGAAGAGCGGAGATAGTTATGTCTTCATTGAATTCGTCTTATATTTGGGAACATTGCAAGGTGCTGAAGTTAACTAAGAACATGAGGTTATTGTCTGGTAATCTGAGTCGCGATGAAGCTAATGAAATTAAGAAATTCTCAGAATGGTTATTAGATGTCGGAGATGGGAAACTTTCGGAGCCTAATGACGGTGAAGCTCTAATAGATATTCCTGAAGAATTACTTATTACTGAAGCGACTGATCCCCTTGAAGTGATTAGCAATGAAGTTTATGGTGATCCAAATTTGTTGATACAGAATGATGATTCTAAGTTTTTTCAAGAAAGAGCTATCTTATGTCCAACAAATGACGATGTTGATTTGATCAATGAACTTATGCTTGATAAAATTAAAGGTACCTTCTTATTTCTTATAATCTTTACATTTAACTGGAAAGTTGTTATTAATATATGCATAAGTATATTGAGTCAATTATTTATTTGTATCAGGTGATGAAAGAGTTTATTTAAGTGCTGATACTATAGATCCTATGGACACAATTTCAAGCAACAATCCAATATTCACTCTTGATTTCTTACACAGTATAAAGGTACCTGTATTACCCAAACATTCTATACGTCTTAAGATAGGTGTTCCAGTGATGTTGCTACGAAACATAGATCCTAAAAGGGATTATGTAATGGAACTAGATTACAGATAACACAAATGGCTGATCATGTTTTAGAAGCTCGAGTTATTACAGGAGATAGAGTGGGTTCTAAGGTTTTGATTCCTAAGATTGTGATTTCTCCATCAGATATTAAGTTGACTTTTAAAATGAGAAGAAAACAGTTTCCATTAACTGTAGCTTTTTCTATGACGACTAACAAGAGCCAAGGACAATCACTAAAGGAAGTTGGTCTGTTTCTTCCTCGGCCCGCGTTTTCTCATGGTCAGCTTTACTTTGCACTCTCTCGAGTTACTTCTAAGAAAGGTTTGAAAATTCTTATAATAGACAAGGAAGGGAATCCTCAGAAGCAGACTACAAATGTTGTTTTCAAAGAGATTTTTCAGAATTTATAGTTGTTATAACAATGAGTTAATTTCTTTTAGCTGTTACTATTATTTGATTTTTTATAGTTGGTGTTTTTCTATTTGAAACTTATCTATTTTCAATCAATCATCATATATTAAGCAAAGAATTTTTATTGAAACACTCATCATTCATCTAACGTATACTCAGGAATATAAAATAACGAAGAGAAACTGATATGTTCTTCTGGATTTTCTTTGAATTCCGTTTAGTTGCAATAAGTCCTTTTATTTTCCAAATGTGCAGCATTTCATGTATTCGGAATTTATATCTGTTCACGAACTTCCTGTTTTAAAAAAAAACAATCAATTGTAATCAGTTTTTGTGCTAATTCACAAAAATAACAAAATCTATATTCCTGATACAACCCTCATTACTTATACATCAGAATTTGACCAAGAGAAGAGCCTTGGAGCTAAAGAGGAAGGAGCAAAGCTTGTAGCAGTGGGGAATGGAGAACTTGTAGCTGAAAGCAATGGATGTATTACCTTGAAACGCCAACGTTTTAAGCATCAAGATGACCAGCTGATTCGTTCTAACCATCAAGAGGACCAGTTTAATCATTCAAAAGGAGGACCGGTTCAATCTAAAGAGCAAAACATCTCATCTAAACCGCCAATTGGACCTACATTCACATATGACGAGCTACATAAGGAAAGCACGACTTTGCCTTATTCCTTGGAGTATTTAGAAGAGAAACCAGCCAATTTACAAGCCAATAACCGGAGTTATATGGAGCAAACCAAAGAAGAACCGCTACCTTCCATAAATGGAGCCGTTGGAACATCAAAGCAAATATACAAAGGAAACTCGAATATATGTCATGCTGGAACATTATATTCGCCCCACACCACGTCCACAGAAGCCTACACAAGCCTTACCACACCAGAACAAGCCATTACTCGCCCCATTACATCAGAAGTCAAAGGAAATTACATTAAGGAGAGGCTTTCCTCATTTGAAGATCATCATTCATACCCAATCAAGACTAAAGACCAAAGACCATCATTATCAGTCAATCTCGACCCTACATCATCTCTACAAGATCCTGAACGTCCAAGCCTCACTGAATAGCACAGATTAGTTCCATGAATCAAGCCATCTCACAAATCAAGCAAATTCCTTCCATTAAGCCAAATGGCTAGTCTTTCATCACACCATACTTTCAGCCTTTGTTTTAATATCTTATGACCGTTTTATTTACATTATTTTGAGCATTATATAAGCTCCAACCTTTGTGCTTTTATAGTTACCAAATTATTAATAAAGAAAAGTTTATTTTGTTTCAAAGAGAGTTGTCTTTTGAATTAATATTGTTCCTGCTTTTTATTAAGTTATATTTGAGGGATTCAAAGAACTTGTGAGAAGTGTAGAATCTCCTTAAGCTCTTGTGAGGATTAGCCCTTGAGCTGAGAAGAATCTAACCCTTGGTGTTTGGGGTCATCAAGCATCAACAAGGCTACAAAACCACCAGTCTTTTCATCCATTCTATCAAGCTTAAAGCAATCTGTTCTAAGACACATTCTTTAAGCTTTTGAGGATTGTATCAATTCCGTACGAAGAAATATTCATCAGAAATCTGGATCATGTTTATAATTAGTAATAAAATACATAGTTTCAATTAATTATTTGTTTAATTATCAAAAATATCAATTATAATTTTCACGCTTTCATAAATAATCTAATGATTTTGATTATTTACTAAAACAGCCAAGATAAAAAGGTAAGACACTTATCTTAATTATTTTTTTGTTGATGAAGTTTTCATCGGACCTTTCTTTCCGATCCATCCCTGTAAGATGCACAAACAACGATTGATCTAATGTTAGTCATCACCACAATGATTTCTGAAACTAATTGTACATGCATGAAAAGATCTATAATTACTTATCTGGAATTTGCCTCCTCACGAACAATCGCAAAGTCAGTCGGCCAAATTTTGACTTCATACTCTGAAAACGGGGCTTCAATTTATCAGATCGAACAGATCGATTGAACGGATGATTGAATTGCATCAAATGATCGGAACTCTTCGTTGTTTGTAAGATCGAAGGATGTTAACGGCGAGATCAATCGACTTTGCTATTAGATCGATGTGTTTGAAAGAAAATAGAAATTTAAGTAGATCGGAAGTTTAGAGGAACTTCTGTTCATAGATTTATGTGATTTGGGGGAGAAGAAATAAAACAGGACAAGAAATGAATCTGGATTTTGGTTTGTCTTTTCATCAAAGTCGGGAGAAGAAGAGTCGAGATGGATTTTGGTTTGTCTTTTCGTTTTTCTGGAGAAGAAGAGTCGAGAGAAAGAAAAATAATCTATTATACTGTTTTCCTTTTTTGGGCTTTTTGAAATTGGGCTTTCCATTTTTGATTTTTGAGATTTTATTTTGTTTCATTTCAAATTTGAAGTAATTTATACAATTTTTATTCAGTTAACAATTCAAATTATTGGTTTAATTTTTTTACATAATTTCAACATCAACACTGATATTTTTTCTGTTTAATATTTTTTAAAAATAACATATTAATAATTCATAGAAAATCATATGTAATATAAAAATCATAACCAGTTGCAATGGTAGATAAAAATAATTAAATATATGTATACGCATAATATAACTTATAGGTTTCGATAAAGGTAAATTTTTTTTTTAACATTTTAAGTAATTTTCATATATGTATCTATCATAAAAGTATTTTTATAGGAAATCAAAATATAAGTTTTCCATATTTCTTAATTTCACCACAATATAATGGTAAAACACAAAAAATAAGAATGTTCATATATTCATCTAATATATAATTTTAAAGAGTCTTATTTAATTTAATATAACAACTAACAAATGTTTTTAATCGAATATTTTATTTTATATAATAAAATTCAGAAAAATAATTCACATACATTTTAAAAATCTATCGAAGTCTAAGTCTAAATCTTAACTATAACAAAATATAATCGACAAAGGATCCAATAATAACTACAAACTTACAATACATATCACACGTAAAGAAAACAAAATACTATTCACAAATAACAACACTTTTTACTTCAACAAACAATAAAACCAGACAACAAACAAACTCAGCCAATATATTAAAAATATATATCTACAAAACTAAACTTCATAATATAATTTAAATTAAATATATATATAATCAATTACCCCGCACGTAGAGCGGACTAAATCCTAGTATTCTTCTATGACTGTTGACTTGCCGTGAGCGCTTTTCCACCCCCTCTCACGCCAAATCGTGGTTAACCTATCTATCACTAAAAGAGCAGACAAGTTTCATGATCTTCGACCGTGCAACTTCACTTGAATCCACTCAGATTCACCTTCCCGAATATCATTCACAGTTATATACGTCTATATCCCTCCCAAAAGGCCGCCTGGCAGTTTGTTGATAATTCCATGTCTTGAGGACCCGACACGATTCCACTGAGTTTAAGCATATCAATAAGCAGAGAAAAAGAAACTAACTAGGATTCCTTTAGTAATGGCAAGCATTCGAATTGTAGTCTGGACAAGTGTTTTTAGCGGTGGACCGGGCCTAAGTTCCTTGGAAAGGGACGCCAGAGAGGGTGAGAGCCCCGTCTTGTCTGGCCCCTCTCGCACTGTCTACGAGTCGGGTTGTTTGGGAATGCAGCCCCAATCGGGTGGTAAATTCCGTCCAAGGCTAAATATGGGCGAGAGACCGATAGCGAACAAGTACCGCGAGGTAAAGATGAAAAGGACTTTGAAAAGAGAGTCAAAAAGTGCTTAAAGTTGTCGGGAGGGAAGCGGATGGGGCCGACAATGCGTCCCGACACGATTCCGCCCTGAGCACTATTCATCCCTCCAGAAAATGAATCTAGGATAAAAATTTAAACGACCTGAAGAACATCCTCCCCCCACCCCCCTTACATCATGCAAAATACCCCCCAACAATTGGCGCTAGAAGCAGGGAAGAAGACTAACGCTCGACTTAACAAAAACAACAGTAACATGCCTGGACCAAAGACAATGTGGAGCTCCAAAACTGCATCCTTCGACCAGGAGTAAGTCGGATGCATTACAAGGCACATGAAGAATCTCCTCGGGAAAGCTTCCAATATGGCTTATATAGGAAGGTCGTCCAACATTCAGAGCTACACAGTGTCGTGAGACAGCCATGTATCCAAAACAATGAAGGATTAGGGCGCAAGTTAGTAGGATTTTTCACTAACAATTAATCTCTACTACTTATGTCATTGTAATATTTGAGATGTCAATCCAAATGGGGGTTGTTATGAACACTAAGAATGCATAAAGGTTCTTAATCCAAGCAATATCAATAAAGTTGTGATATATCATGGTTTTTATGGTTTTTAACCATGATATAAATCCTTTTTATTGAGTCTTTTTGGTCTTTTTAGAGTCCTAGTAGAATTTTTGCAGGTTATAGCATGTCTGAGGCACAATTAAAGATTATGGAGCTTTTTGGAGCATTGCAAGATACAACCACGAAGTGTGCAACTCAGAAGGCGGATATTGGTGTTGGTGACGATCTTCACCACTCAAGGGTGACGCTCGTCACCTGTATCTGGGAAGGAGTCGCGACTATTGTTAAAAGATTGAGAAGAAATTGCAGTTTTAGCCCAGAAGTTCTGGTATTTGCAAAAGTGTTACAGCTCGTGTTTTAGCTTGTATATATTAGGTTTTCAGCCATTGTTGGCTTTTAGCTTAGATTTTAGAATTCAGAGAGCTTTAGAGAGAGATTTATTCAGAGCTGTTTAGGGAGACAGATCCTGTACTCTTTTGAGAAGATTTCGAACCCCTTCAACTTTTACTCTATCTCTTTAATGCAATTTTATTCAGCTATGCTTTGTGTTTTCATGATCATGTCTGAGTAATCTGCTAGTTAAGTTAGGACTTTTCAAATGATGATGAAGAGTTTGTAGAATCGCTAAACCTGTTAGGAATATCTTTTGGTTCTTCATCTCTGCTTGCTTCGAGGAATGGTATTGTAGGCTGATAAGAAGGAGGAATGTATATTGGTTCCTTGCTTGTCTCCTTGGGTACCTCTTTATGCTTCTCTTGAATCACTTTCTTGGCCTTGCTATTCCTTGAGCATTCACCAACCTCAACCACTTCATCATCTTCTACTACTGTCTCTTTCTTGGAGATAACCTTTTCTTTCCTTGAGGCAGCCACATAGACAGCTTCCTTCTCCTTCTCTCCTATGGCCTTTACTGTTTTTTCAAGTCCCTCCCCCACACTTAGAGCTTCAATGTCAGCATTGATGATAGAGGGTGTCACCTTTGGAGTTATAGGGACAAACTCATGGCCATACAGAAGGCATTCAATCTCAGCAATAGAGTTTTCATTCTTCTCTTGAGTAGTTAGGGAAGTAGAGGAAATACCATAACAATACTCTAAAGGCTTCTTGAAGGTGATTGGCTGAGCATTGTTCTCTTGCCTACTCAGCTTCATAGTCAAGGAGTCTATTTGGGATTGGAAGTTGTTGATGGTGGAGTCAATACTTCTTTGAATTTCAGCAGCCATGCTTCTCTGAATTTCAGCCATACTTCTTTGAATTTCAGCAGCCATGCTCCATTGAATTTCTGCAGTTTGGACTTGTTGCATCTGAAGTAGCATCTGCTTGATGTCCAACTCTTGAGGTGGCTGAGTGCTTGGTTGTTCTTGAGGCGCCAAGGCAGGCTGCATAGGAGTAGCAGGGAGTATCATGTTCCCTTGCTGTTGGTGATAGGTGCCTAGTGGTTGAGAAGGAGACCTTTGATGGCGTTGAATGTGAGGGCCTCCATTGAGCAGCATATCCACCTTTTCTTGCATAGCTTTTTATCACATGTCTTGTTGTTTCAAACCTCTCTTCAGCTGTCTTTGCATACTGCTCAAACTCATCCACATAATCCCAATTGCTTAGTGTCATGTTCTCCACCAATATCCAACCTTCATCAACATCTTTGCCAAGGAAATAGTCATTGCTTGCTGTATCTAGAAGTATTCTTATATTTGGGAGAACACCTCTATAGAGTGTGGATAGAAACTTTTCTTTGGTGAAGCCATGATGAGGGCATTGATGAGTGAAGCCTCTAAACCTTTTCCAAGTGTCTCCAAAGCTCTCATTAGACCACTGTTTGAAGTTTGTGATCTCATTTCTGAATCTTGCTTGTGGGAGAGATGAGAAACGCAATTTTGCAAGTTTGACAAAAACAGTAATTTTAGAAATTTGGCTATTAGAAACGGTTTTATGGTGTTGGGAAAACATAAATTTTGGTTTGTTAAAAATTGTGGGTTTACAGTTATAGAAGGAAAATACGATTTGATGGAAAATGCTATTTTTACAGTTTCTAGAGGAATTCCTGATTTTGGTACAACAACATGATTTTAGTAATTTTTGATTTTGTTAAAAAAATGTGGGTTTACAGTTTCAGCACGAAAATAATGTTTGAAGGAAAATGCTATTTTTACAGTTTCTATGGGAATTCCTGATTTTGGTACAACAACATGATTTTAGTATTTTACGGGAAAATGAGGTTTTTTATTTCGATTGGAAAACTCTGATTTTATGGTTTTGACAAAGAAAAAATTTGATTTTAGGGTTTAAATTAAAAGGTGTTTTGGTCTTTTAATTTTTGAGATTCAAATGCTGCATTCAAACTTTACTTTTTTTTAGCATCTTAAATATTCAAATTTTGAAATATTATAAATTTGTATCTACAGATATTTAAAAGAAAAATATTTGAACATTTACACGCAAAAACAAACAAAATCTTAGTAAATACTGAAATCTTAATTACAAACAAATAAAATCTTTCTTACATTATAAAACATAATATTTTAAAAATATTTGTTATAAAATTTAACTGGAAATTTGCTAATCAAAATATTTTTTCTTTTAAAATCAAGCCTAAATAATTTTAAGAACATAAAATCTTAATATAAAAATAGTTTATATAATCTAATAAAATTTTTTTGTTTAGACCACAATTTTAAATTTAATAATATAAACTAATTGTTTTGAACAAAAATTTAATATAAATCAATTTTTGGTATGGCTTATGAAAAAAAATCTGTGCAACTGGAGAGTCAAAAATCTAGTGGCAGATTAATCCGACATACAAAAAATCTACTAAATAAATGAACGTTATGCAAAAAAACGTAGCCGACTTAACCTCACTCTAAAAGTTTCCTTTTTCCCATATCTCTCTGCAAATTTCCATTTTTCAGTTACTGATCACAATCTAAATAAAATCCTCCGCACCAGCAGTCCAGATCTAATTCTGTAACTATAAAACTTTCCTATTCTCCACACTACAGTTTCCTTTTTCTCGCTCTCTATCACAAATCACAATCTGTTTTTTCCATTCTCTCTCGCTGCAATTTTTGTTTTCCAAAGTGATTTCAGTTTCGAATCTCAAGAAACCCTAAAGAGCAAAGATGCAATCGAATGAAGAATTCGTGAAATTTCTAGGCGAAGGTTCTTACGGCTATGTCCATCTCGTCAAATACACGAACCCCGACGGCTCCTCTTTTCACGCCGCCGTGAAAAAACTCTTACACCGACGACGACGACTTCGACAATCTTCAGAGAGAGTTACGGATCCTACTCCAACTCAGAGGAAATCAGAGAATCATCGAATGCTTTGGAGACAAACTGGAACAAGGTCTCAGCTCTTACGGGAACACAGTCCGCAAATTGCTTCTCGAGTACGCACCTGAAGGCAGTTTAAACGCTTTCATGGAGAATTTCGCCGGCAGAGAGCTTCCTGAAGCGATGATTAGAGACTTCACTCGCATGATTCTCGAAGGTTTGGTCTCGATTCACCATCACGGCTATGTTCACTGCGATCTCAAATCGGACAATCTCCTTGTGTTCCCGTCGAGAAATTCATCGTACGAGCTGAAGATTTCTGATTTCGGAAACTGCCTAAGCGTCGGAGAAGTTCCTGATTACTGGGGAATTGATTCTCCGTTCGTGGGGACTCCAATTTACATGCCACCGGAGTCTCTCCGTGACGGCGTCGCCAGGAAAACCCTAGATCTGTGGTCGGTGGGATGCTTAGTCCTGGAGATGTACACAGGTGTGGTTCCATGGGAAGGTGTTAAACTCAGTGATCTCAAGGCTCGTCTCCTTGATGGTGAAGCTCCAGAGATTCCTGATTGTGTGCCTTGCGATGCACGGAATTTCATTGAAACGTGTTTCTCTAGCACACCTGAGGAAAGAGGAAGTGCGTGTGAGTTGTTGTTTCATCGGTTCTTGCGTCGTCTAGAAGAAGAAGAGCAGACTGTCGCTGAAGAGAGGCGAAATTCGATTCTATTGAAGTTAAAGCTGAGAATCAGACGAGCTTCCAAGAATGTTACAGAGAAGAAGGAGAAGCCTCTGAAACTGATGTTTCTTCCATCAAAACCTCCACAGTTGAAGAGCACTCTGAACAGATTCTTGAGGTTGAAAATTATGCCTATGAAGCGCTCTGGTTCCAATTTAGTTTCGGTTCAGTAACGTTGCTGAGTTTATCATCTCTGTTTACTTTAGTATGTAGATCAAAGTACATGAGTCTCAGGTTTCAATCTGTAAAGTTCCCTTTAAAGAATTTGATTTATATATTATACATTTTTCCTACTTAAGTTTTTGGTATCATCCATACTTATGTAATCTCAAAACAGTACTTTCTTTATATCTCTAGTAGACTTGTCATCCTTACAAAAATGAAAAAGTGGTGATGATATTGATATGTGCATATTGAATCTCAAATCTCCATACGCAAGCACGTTCATGGATGTTAGGTTCCTTCACCACCGTCTTATTAATGAAGTCAACAACTGCAAACAACATATACGAACAGACATGGTGAACATATGTAAGAAAAAGGCAAACTCCAACATCTGGTTTTTGGTATTACTATGTATAACAACAACATACAAAACACCTAATGACCAAAAAACTACAGGATGATGTTGACTTTTTCAGAATTAGAGAATGGATATGGCATACCTCAAATAGTTCGAAGGCGCTGCCTTTTCGATATGTATCATCTTTCTTCTTGGACTCTGAAGGAAGCACACTGAACAATAGAGCTCTCCAACCAATAAGTAAAACAGCAGTACTTCCCATTGTCACCAACATAAAGCTGTAAGATGGGATGTGACCGGATGAGGTTGACCGAATGATCATTCCAAGCTGCAAAGAAAGGAAGAAGAAGCTTAAACAGTTTAGTGGAACACATGAACAGATAGTTAACAGAGACGACAACATCATAAAACAAAGCTGATAAGGAGAACATAAACTTCATTATATACATTTGAGCCAGAGATAGATGAATCATGTACCAAAAAAACCAAAGCGTCATTTCAGTTTTCTCAGCCAAACATATACACACATCGCCAAGAGGATTAGCTTAACCCGTTTAGCAGACACATTGGGCATATAGTTAAACAGATAACCTCCTAAAGCATATATCAGTTTACTTTAAACAAATCTACTTCAGAAGAATTATACAATATACATAACTGACATGAACATATAGTTAAACAGATAACAACCTACAACAACAAGCTGATTAAAAAAGCTTCATTTTCAACCAAATGTAGCCAAATATAGCCAATAGGATAAACTCAAACAGTTCACTAAGACATATGAACATATAGTTAACAGATAAAATCCCAAAGCTACATCAATTGACAAAGAACAAATCTACTTCAGAAGCATTACACAACAATGGAACAGCAGCAAAGGTGGCTGATGTAGAGAAGAACTAAAACAAGCTGTTTAAAGAGAACATAAACTTCATTAGATGCATTTGATCCAGATATAGATAAATCATGCACCTAAAAACCAAGAGCGTCATTCAGTTTTTTTCAACCAAACACATGAACATATATAGTTAATGGATCGGAAGGAGGAATACGAGGGTTGGGTTTGGTGATGAACGAGCCTTGCTATTCCTTGAGCATTCACCAACCTCAACCACTTCATCATCTTTTACTACTGTCTCTTTCTTGAAGATAACCTTTTCTTCTCTTAAGGCAATCACATAGATAGCTTTCTTCTCCTTCTCTCCTATGATATTTACTATTTTTTCAAGTCCCTCCTCCAAACTTAAAGCTTCAATATCCTCATTATTATAAGGACAAACTTTGGAGTTATAAGGACAAACTCATGACTATATAAAAGGTTTTCAATTTCAGCAATAGAATTTTCATTCTCCTCTTAAGTAGTTAGGAAAGTAGAGGAGATACCATAACAATACGCTTTTTGAAGGTGATTGGCTGAGCATTGTTCTCTTGCCTACTCAGCTTCATAATCAAGGAGTCTATTTGGGATTGGAAGTTATTGATGGTGGAGTCAATACTTCTTTGAATTTCAGCAGCCATGCTTCTCTGAATTTCAGCCATACTTCTTTGAATTTCAGCAGCCATACTTCCTTGAATTACTGCAGTTTGGATTTGTTGCATTTGAAGTAGCATCTGCTTGATGTCCAAATCTTGAGGTGGCTGAGTGCTTGGTTATTCTTGAGGCGCCAAGGCAGACTGCATAGGAGTAGCAGGGAGTATCATGTTCCCTTGCTGTTGGTGATAGGTGCCTAGTGGTTGAGAAGGAGACCTTTGATAGTGTTGAATGTGAGGGCCTCCATTGAGCAGCATATCCACCTTTTCTTGCATAGCTTTTTATCACATGTCTTGTTGTTTCCAACCAATCTTCAGCTGTCTTTGCATACGGCTCAAACTCATCCACATAATCCCAATTGCTTAGTGCCATGTTCTCCACCAATATCCAACCTTCATCAACATCTTTGCCAAGGAAATAGTCATTGCTTGCTGTATCTAGAAGTATTCTTATATTTGGGAGAACATCTCTATAGAGTGTGGACAGAAACTTTTCTTTGGTGAAGCCATGATGAGGGCATTGATGAGTGAAGCCTCTAAACCTTTTCCAAGTGTCTCCAAAACTCTCATTAGACCACTGTTTGAAGTTTGTGATCTCATTTCTGAATCTTGCAGTTCTTGTGGGAGAGAAGAACTTGGTTAAGAAAGCACCTTTGCATTGTTCCCAAGAAGTGATGCTGCCTTGTGCTGGATATTTTTTCCACATTTGAGCTCTATCACCAAGAGAGAATGTGAACAATCTGAGCTTCAACCTATCATCTGAAACTCCACTAAGCTTTGTCAAAGCACAAATCCTCTCAAAGTGATCCAAGTGCTCAAGAGGGTCTTGGTTAGGCAAGCCAAATAACTTCTTTTCTTGAACCATAGTAATAGGCTGCTCTTGATCTCATAGTGATGAGTCTCCATAGGTGGAAGAATACCTTGTCTTGAAGCATAACTTGAGGGTATATCAGCAGCACCTATAGGCCTTAATGGTCTTTGAACTCTCATGCCCCAAGCTCCTTGTAAACCAACCTGACCTTGTTCACCTTACAAGCCTTGAATCCCTTGAAGACCTTGTGGACCTTATTGTCGTTTTGGCAAAGATCGAGTGGCAGATCGAGTAAACTGATCGATCCAGCTCGAGGATCGAGTGAGGTCAGTTGATCCATACCTCGTTTTATACGCATTAATGGGTCATCTTCTCATTATCGACTGATTCACTCGATTGTCTACTCGATCTAATCTAGATCGAGTGTCTCCACTCGATTCACTAGCTCGTTCTGGCAAAGATCGAGCCAGGGTAGGTCGATCCGCTCGATCCCTTGCCTCTACTTCTCCTTTCCTTGCCATTTTGACTCCAACATCATGATCTCCAATCCTTTATCCTTTCACCTACACGCTTAAACATAAAAAAGCATAAAACTGAAATAGAAAGAAACCAAAAATATGTACAAGATAGACATGGGAATGGCTCCCAAGTGCGCTTGTTTAACGTCCTAAGCTTGACTTTACTTGGTTCAGGCTAGAGGTGGATCTTGGAGAAGCATCGTGGTGCTCTCCTTGCTGCAATCACTCGCCAAGTAGGGCTTGACTCTGTGCCCATTAACCGTGAAAGCCTTTCCACTCTTACCAACCAAAGTAACCGCTCCATAAGGTAGAACTTCTTTGATCTCAAAAGGTCCACACCACCTTGACTTTAGCTTTCCTGGGAATGACTTCAAGCGTGAGTTGTAAAGCAAGACCAGATCTCCCTCCTTAAGCTCCTTGAGTACCAGCTTCTTGTCATGAACCGCCTTGGTCCTTTCCTTGTAGATTTTGGCACTCTCATAAGCGTCTAGCTTTAGCTCATCAAGCTCGTGGAGTTGAATCAACCTCTTCTCCTATGCCGTCTTGAGACTGAAGTTTATTTGCTTCACTGCCCAGAGTGCTCTATGTTCCAGCTCCACAGGGAGGTGACAAGTCTTTCCGTAGAGGAGATTGAAGGGAGTGGTGCCTACAGGAGTCTTGAAGGCGGTTCTATACGCCCAAAGGGCATCGTCCAGCTTACTTGCCCAATCCTTCCGTGTTGCTCCTACGGTCCTCTCTGAAATAGCCTTGACCTGTCTATTTGAGACCTCCACTTGCCCACTAGTTTGAGGGTGATAAGGTATAGCTACCTTGTGCTTCACTCCATACTTCTTCAAGAGACCCTTAAACACTTTGTTGATGAAGTGGCTGCCCCCATCACTGATTACTACCTTGGGAACCCCGAATCTTGGAAAGATGATGGTCTTGAAGAGTTTGACAACCACCTTTGAATCATTATGTGGGGAAGCTATAGCCTCAACCCACTTAGAAACGTAATCTACAGCCACCAAGATGTATTTGTTGCCGTATGAAGATGGAAACAGTCCCATGAAGTCTATTCCCCAGGCATCAAACACATCAACCTCAAAGATTGGCACTTGAGGCATCTCACTTCTCTTGATGATGTTTCCAGCTCTCTGGCAAGCCTCACACACCTTTACAAACTCGTGAGCGTCTTTGAAAAGTGTTGGCCACCAAAACCCGGCTTGTAGAACCTTTGTAGCTGTCTTGAAAGAGGCGAAGTGTCCACCATATGACAAACCGTGGCAATGTAGGAGAATGTCCCTTGCTTCCTCTCTTGAGACATATCTTCTGTATAAGCTATCTACTCCTCTCTTGTACAGGTAAGGCTCGTCCTAAAAGTAATGAGAGATGTCTCTCATGAACTTCTTCTTGTGGTAGTGGTCTAGGTGAGTAGGCTCCTCACCACAAGCTAAGAAGTTTACTATATCTGCATAGCAAGGTAGGTCTTCTTCCTTGAAGCTCAAAACTTCTTCAAACTGATCCTCTAGCCGTGCACATACAACAGTGTTGACCATCATGAGCTGCTCCTCGGGAAGTAAATCATCCAAAGGTAAGACTTCATTCACTCTCATCCTTGAGAGATGATCAGCAACACCATTCTCTATGCCCTTCTTATCCTTGATCTCCATACCAAACTCTTGTAGAAGAAGGATCCACCTTAGGAGTCTCGGCTTGGTGTCTTTTTTGGAGTAGATATACCTCATGGCAGCGTGATCAGTGTACACAACGACCTTGGAGTCCACCAAATATGATCTGAACTTCTCAAAGGCGAATACCACAGCTAGTAGCTCCTTCTCGGTGGTAGCATATCTCACTTGCGTGTCATCCAAGGTACGGCTGGCATAGTAGTTAACGTGCAGCCTCTTATCCTTTCTCTGACCCAACACAGCTCATACAGCGTAGTCACTCGCGTCGCACATGATCTCGAAGGGTAAGCTCCAGTCTGGTGCTTGCACTATAGGTGCTGTAACAAGAGCTTCCTTGATCGTCTTGAAAGCGTGAAGACACTCATCATCAAACACGAACTCGGCTTCCTTGCATAACAGTCTTGTGAGAGGGCGTGCTATCTTGGAGAAATCCCTTATAAACCTCCTGTAGAAGTCTGCTATCTTGAACCGTTCTTTCCTCAGAGATCGAGTCATCCAGTCAATCTTCCTCTCGTTCTGGTCCGGATCGATTGCACTCACATCAATCTCTTTCTCGATTTGATATGGATCGAGCAGAAGATCGATTCACTGAGTCGTTCTCTGAACTGATCGAGTTGCCTCCCTCGATCTTCTCATCGATTTCTTTTCTGGATCGATCAACCTTCTCGATTCTCTTGTCGATCGTTACCCTGGATCGAGTGATCTCGTCGATTTCCTGATCGATCTCTAGGCATCCGCCTTCATCTTCTTTCACAACCTTGCGAGAATCAAGGATGTGTACGTACTCTCGGGTCTGCTCACTCAGAAAGCCATACTCTCTACAATCCTTAGTCAAAGCTAGCTGAAGGTGATCCTCTTGTGCTAACTCCTCAAGCAACTCATTCGCTAACTCATCCAAAGTTTCAATGTAGAAAGCTTGTCCTTCAATAGTCGGCTTCTTCAAGACTTCATTGACGTCAAAGTCTAGCTTGATGTCTTTGCCCAAGTGTAGAGAAATCTTGCCATTCTTCACGTCAATGATGGCTCCAGCAGTTGCTAGAAATGGTCTACCAAGGATTAAAGGGTCCTTTGGCTCTTCATCCATTTCTAGCACAACAAAATCAGTCAGCACGTTCACACCACTGATCCTCACGGGCAAGTCTTCAAGCATACCTACAGGGAGCCTTATGCTTTTATCAGCCAGCACGAGAGAGATCCTACACTCCTTAAACCTTGTAAAGCCTAGCTTCTTTGCAATGGAGTGAGGCATAAGATTGATACTTGCTCCTAAATCACACAAGCAACTTTCAAACTTCAAAGGTCCAAGATCACAAAGGATGGTGAATGATCCTGGATCTCCTAACTTCTTAGGAACTATCTCCTTGTGGATGATTTCACTGCACTCTTCACTCAACACCAAGACCTCTTCCCTCTCCTTTCTTTTCTTAGTAAGGGTATCCTTGAAGAACTTGGCGCATATTGGCATCATGGCCAAACAATCAACCAAAGGCAGTTTGATCTTAACATCCTTCAAGTGCTTCTCAAAGACTGCTCTATGCTTCTCAAGCAGCTGCTTCTTGAACCATCCAGGGAAGGGAAGCTTCGGTTTGTAGGGTGTAGGTACATAAGCTTCTTTTTCCTTGCTAACCTCCTCTACCTTCTTCTCTACAACCGCTTCTTTACCCTTCTTAGGTCTTGCAATCCACACATCGTCAAAGGTGATCCCATGATCATTCAAAAGCTTACCCTCCCCCTCTTGAACAACAATGTCCTCATTGTCATCGGGTGCAGTCCACGGTGGTAGCTCTTTCCCACTTCTCAAGGTAATGGCGTTTGCATATTCCTTGGGGTTTTGCTCACACTTCCCGGGTAAGCTGTCTTGACCGCTTTAATTGGCTTTGCCTTTCTCTAATTGTTTGATCTTGTTGTTCAGGTTGGTGATCTGAGTAGACACATCAGTTAGAGAAGAGTCTAGCCTGTTGTTCATGTCAACAAACTTCTGATTTGTGCTTGCTTGTCCCTGAAGCAATAGTTGAAACATTGCTTGAACCGGATCTTGAGGAGGCGGTTGAGCCTGTTGCTGTTGAGGTATGAAACCAGGAGGAAACACAGGAGAGTAACTCTTGTTTCCTTGCTGTTGCGGACCTTGAAAGTTGCCCTGTCGCTACCATAGATATCCGATGTTGCTTGTAAACCCTGCCTTTGTTATAAGGGACAAAGGGTTTGCCTTGCTGTGGAGGATACGCCTGATCTTTAGGATTCTCCACGTTAGTGCTTCTAAAAATCGAGAACTAAAGTGGGTAAATAGAGAACTTTTAGCAACTTAAGGTGATAAGCAATGAAACTAAAGCAAAGATGCAAACTTTAAGACTTGGGAATGAAAACTTGAGGTTTTGAAATGCTAAAAGGAGGATCTAAGGTTGAGGATCATATTAAGAGGGGTCAAGGTTCAAGCTTGGGTTTGAAAAACACTAGATCTACTCATTTGATGAGCTTAACTCTAAGCCTTGAGAAACTTAAACTAGGATCATCTATGGCGTGTGGTATGACCCCTTTCTTTGACCCTTCCTCCAAACCTATGGCGTTTAGTGGAAAGATGGGTCAAAGAACATTAAGCAAAGATCTCAAATTGTGGCTTAACTAACCCCCAATACAACCATGGCATTTGGGAAAGGGAAGTTAGCCTCTTGGATTCGGTTTTAGGGGATTTCTGAATCCTGTCAAGGTAAAGAGATCCCTAGGATCATAAAGATCTTTCCCAAGACTCCTTAAGCACTAAGAGCCCGAATCCAAGAAGAGAAGAGATTAAAAACAAGAAAAGACCCAAGCTTTAAACCCTTAAACCCCTTAAATCGCCTCAACCTTAAACCCAAAGAAATCTACTCACTACACATAGCTAAAACACACGAAAATGCAAGTAATGAAATGCTAAACATAATTAACAGAGATGGATTAAAGAAAATGCTTAAGATTAACCAAGATTCAAAAGTTTAAAACAAGAAAAGCTTAAAAGTTTGACAATGGCGGAAAATCGCCTAAGAGAAAGAAGAAAAAGATAAGGCAAAGTGTGTGTTTCGAAAGTGATGTTCGCCCTTTGCCCAAAATAGCTAAACAGTCCTAATGGTCCCCTCACTACGCTCCAAATATGAGCCGGCCGGATAAGGTCCCAGAGATCGACTTGGGTCACTCGATCTCTGGCTCGATCTTCTTCATGGATCGTCAGCTTTTGCTCGATCTTTGAGTTGATCCTTGGATGATCGGGTCGTGGTCTCGATCTGGCTCTCGTTCTGCATGGCGTAATCCACGTCCGTAATCACGATCGATCTCCTCACTCGATCTCATCCTCGATCCCTTCCTTGAAACGATTCGGGCTTAGTCGATCTTCTGGTCGATCTCATCTAGATCGACCTACCTTGCTCGATCTGCTTCTCGATCTCAGGTCCTTTGCATGCATGGCTGAGTTCTCCAAGTGTCCACAAGCTTCCTCTCGATCCTATGCACGTCCATGCAATCTCCACAACTCCAGTGTGTTCCAAACAACCTGAATATGATGCAAAAATGCAGAAAACATGCAAATGCTAATGCAATGTGCACTTAGGTCCTATAATGAGACAAATGGTGCAAACTAGCCTAATATGAGAGATGAATGCATGAAAACTAACCTTAAATGCATGCGAAATATGCAAAATAGGCAAGTATATCAGACGGTCGTCACCCACTCCAAAACGAAGCTATTTTGCCTGTAACTGCAGATAATGGCCAGGAACGAGTCTATAAACCCAAAACACCATTCCCCAAGCATCCTAGGAAGTCTAAACAAGAGATAGAAGAAGCCATATGCAAGGCTATGATAGACAAGTTGATGCTTGAGATTCCTCTTGTTGATGCAGTCAAGCTTTCACCAGCATTAAGAAGGTATGTTAAGAGGATGGTTGTGAATGGTGTAAGTCCTGAGGAAGGAATATTGCTTACCAGAGACATCAGTGCAATTCTCTAAGGCACAGTTCCAAAGAAAAAGAAGAAGGTGACTGTTTCTGAACAAGTCAGTGTCATCATTTAAAGCAGAATTCCAGAGAAGCTTTCTGATCCAGGGACCTTTGTACTTGATTGTTCAATCTCAGCAGGACGTTTTCCTCATTCACTTTGTGATCTGGGGTCAAGTATCAACTTGATGCCTTCCTCTGTTGCTGCTAGACTTGGAATGACTGATTTCAAGCCAGCTGGGATCTCTCTTATCCTAGCTGATAGATCCATAAGAACCCCAGAAGGTATCTTAGAAGATGTTCCTGTTAACATTGAAGGCTGCATAAGTCCTACAGATTTTGTGGTTCTGAAATATGCTGAAGAACCTAAAGATCCTCTTATTCTGGGAAGATCATTCTTAGCTACTGCTGGCGCCATCATTTATATGAAAAAGGAGAACATATAGCTTGATTTGGGTGTTGTTGTCATGAACTTTGACATGGATAAGTTAAGAGAGAGTTCTACCATTGATGGTCAGACCTTTTCTGTAAGGACTTCCAGGAATGAAGAGACAGTCATGTAGTATTCAGAAGACACTACTGCTGGATATGTCACTGAATCAGATGCTTTTGAGCAAGTGAACAAGATGGCTATTAAAGGGGTAATATCTAAAACTTCTGCAAAAGCTGTTGGGTTTGAAGATTGGAGTGAAGATGATATCTTCAACACTAGGCTTGCAAAAGAGGGTCCAATGAATGTCAAGTTGTTGGAGGAGGACGAGTTTGTGATGGAGGCAAGACTTGCAGAGATGGATTGCAGAAAAAACTACAGAAATTCGAACTGCAGGGTCAGTGACGACCGTCACTGACCTGGTGACGATCGTCACCAACCTGGACACAAAGGAGCGACATGATCTTTCAGCTGCAAGCCCATCTTTGCCAAACCGAAAATTCAACATTCCCAAATCCAGAAACCTGCAACTAAGCAAAGGTATGTGCTTCATGGAACCAATTCCAAACCTCCTAATCTTATCAATAAGAACTTAAAAGATGCAAAAACTGCTTCACACTTATACAAGCAACGAGATTCTCGTAGAAAGCTTAGTGGTTCTTTTGATGATTCTGCAGGAAAAAGAAGTATCCCACCCACAGTCAAAACCCGCCCTACTGATGTTCCTCACTTTCTCCATGGATGAAGAGACATTCTTCTCCAAGGCATTCAATGCCACCTTCTGTTCCACCAGCTGTCTGAGCAGCAATCAAAGTTGAGCTAATGACATTAAACAAGCGCTTAGTGGGAGGTAACCCACTGGTAAGTTTTCTTGTACTTAGTTTCGTTTTCTATTACATAGCTTAAAAAAAAACCCCAAAAACATGAAAAAAACCGAAAAAACAAAAAAGAGTCAGTTTGTTCAGTTTGCTTTGAGGATGTTTTGTGAACTTATAAAACCATGGGTTATGCTTTGTTTGGATATTTTTGATGTGTGTTTTGAGTGTCCTAACAGTCTAACTTTGGCGTACACATGATTGCATATCGTTTAAGCATTCAACATGACGATTCTGGAGTACCAGAGATGGTGAGGATCGTCACCAAGCTGGTGACGCTCGTCACCCGATCCTTCGTGAGGTACCACTTTTCCACCTTGTTTTTACACGTTCACATGCTTCTTTTTGACCAACTCTAAGCTTAATAACACTGGGGACAGTGTTGTTTAAGTCAGGGGGAGGTGGTTATTGACGTTGTGTGCTTTGTGTCATGTTTATAGAGTCTTAAAGTTGAGTCAAAAACCTGTTTTTATATAGTCAAAATTTTGAAATTCTCAGTTTTTCTTGGAACTTACCTCAGAACGCCAATACTGATAAGAACCATTGCCACAGTAGTTGATTACAAGTCTTACTAAGTTGAAAGTCATAGGTGAATCAGTCTAGCAATGAAGGTTTAGGTTCTTAGAGAATTTGGAAAATTTGTTGTTAGCTCCACCTTAATGAATTTCAAACTTCTTATCTTGGGGCTGGATTCTCATTGATCTTGATTCTCTCTTTCAACACTGACAAGTATGTTCAGATGCAGTCTCTCTTTGATCTTCTCTGATATAGCTTTAAGAGTTTGAGTCAAAAGAATGGTGCATTCATGACCCTGTCTCCTCACAAGGAACAACAGTAATGAACACACTGAAGAACATGTCTCCTCACAAGGAACACAAGTATTGAGTAACACCATATCTTAGACTGTAAAAAATGTGAAAAAGAGTTGAAAAAAAATCAAACAAAATCAAAGGAAAAGATCAAGGGAAGAGAAAATAGGAGAGCTGTGTTGAGATTGCTTTGTTCAGTTGTTTAGGAAGGGAAACAAATCTGTAAGTGATTGAGATGATAAAACCTTGATGAGACATCACACTTAGATAAAATAAGGAGTTAGCAGCAGAGATTTCGAATTTCTTTAAGGGATTTTGTCTAGACTTGAGAGATTTGCTAAGCTTGTGATGATTAGACTGAAATTTGATCTTGTGTTGACTTTGTGGTATGTGGATTCGAAAATGTTAACTAATGTGGTGTTCCCGATGTTTAGCTGACTGTTTCTTGTTTTCAAACCCCGACCCTGTTCTCTGTCTGATGTTTGCTTGAAGGAAAGCAAAAGCTAAGTCTAGAGGAGTTGATATATCATGGTTTTTATGGTTTTTAACCATGGTATAAGTCTTTTTTATTGAGTCTTTTTGTCTTTTTAGATTCCTAGTAGAGTCTTTGCAGATTATAGCATGTCTGGAGCATAATTAGAGATATTGAAGCTTTTTGGAGCATTGCAAGATGAAGCCACGAAGTGTGCAACTCGGAAGAAAAGTATAGATTTGGGTGACCCGTAGAGGAAGGCTCGTGGCTGATTTATTATAAGATTGAAGATTATTTGCAGAATTGGTCCAGAAGTTCCAGTATTTGCAAGAACACCCCAGGACGTGTTTTAACTTTTATATATTAGGTTTTCATCCATTGTTGGCTTGGATCTTAGATTTTAGAATTCAGAAAGCTTTAGAGAGAGATTTATTTAGAGCTTTTTGGGGAGACAGATCATGTACTCTTTTGAGAAGATTTCGAATCCTTTTACCTTTTACTCTTTCTCTTTAATGCAATTTTTTTCAGCTATGCTTTGTGATTCCATGATCATGTCTGAGTAATTTGCTAGTTAAGTTAGGGCTTTTCAAAGGTTGATGAAGAGTTTGTAAAATTGCTATCTGTTAGGAATATCTTTTGGTTCTTCATCTCTGCTTGCTTGAAAATTGATTTCTTAGACACATCATCTAGAAATCCGAAAATCATAGGTTGTTTCATAGATGTGAGAGCATTATTGATAACTTGATCTAGCATTAGATGAGCAAAACAACTTAGTGCAAAGAGATTTGGCTTAGGAGTTTTGTGAACAATTGAACTTGATCATTACTGCATGTTTAGATTGTTAGGGTTTGCAAAGAGATTTGAAACTCTTTGATTTAGACATAGTTAACTTCTGCAATGAGAATTGATTAGTTATATATTTGCGATTCATGTTCAAGATGGTTCTTAATCATTCCTGATTTCATGCATTCTATATTCTCGGATTCAACCTGTGAATTGTCCTGACTTAGCGCCTTCAGTTTTCTGAGTCTTAGATCAAAAAAAATTTGCATGCTATCTTTAGATTTGTTATTTCGCATTACATACACTATTTATTGTTTAGCCTAATCTGAATCTGAAATCACTAGTGTAGTTTACATACTCCTTTGGGATTCGATACCCCTTATACTACGACTGCTTTGCTGTGCACTTGCAGTAGTTTTTATTTGGGTAAAACCTGAGCCCTATCACCAACCTTGCTGATCAGATCTTTCAAGAAATGAGATTAGAAGACACCTTGGAGAGGGCGTTGACCACTTCTACAGCAGAGTATGAGCATCTGGATGCAGCTGCTATTAGCTACACAAAGATGATGGATGCTACTGCATATGTGATGAAACTGGTTGCACAGGATGAGTGTAACATCCGTGATCCTTGGATCAAACTGAATCAGTCGGATTAAGGCCATGAACATGAAAAATCAGGGGGTTGTCTGAGTAAAGATTGGGCTATCGGTTAGAAAAGAGTTATAGCCGAGCTAAAACGAGCTGGATCGGGTCAGTTCAGCTGATTCGAGTGTTTAGACGGGAAGGAATGAGTCGGACAAGTGAAAATCCGACAGTCCGTGAATTTTGGATAGTTGGTCGGATTTCCGACAGGTCAGTTTACTGAAGTCCGAGCTGAGATTGAGCTGAGCTGATTATGTCCGAGTGAAAATGGGATTTGGACAAGGAAGCTTCGGACAAACCGTGTTTCTCGGGCCTTTGGTCGGGATTCAGACAAGACAGTTATGTTTGTTGGAGCCGAGCTGGGATGGTCGAAGGACTTTGTGGAATTATCGGATGAATTATAAAAATATCCGAGAAGTTAATAAATAGCCGAGCGGGAGCGGTTATATCCGAGAGAGTTATTGAAAAAGGCACGGACAAGATTGGCAGGAACAGTTATCGGTTTCATCCGAGAGAATTGATCGGCTAAAATCAATCAGAACTGGCTATTTGAGTGAACCAAGCAGATTTCGTCAGTTCAAGTGAAAGGAAACATCAATCTGGTCCAGTTAAGTTAATTGATCGAGCGAAAAAGTGCGGGAACGGTTCTGGCATTCGGTTACTTGAGGGAAAACGCAGCGAATTGAGTCACTGATCAGTTATATCCGAGAACCGTCATTCATTTAACTCGGGAAAAACCAGAGAAACTTCATTATTCTGCCTAAGTATCCGAGAGAAAACAGAGAGAAAAGAGAAAGAACAACCGAAAGAGATTTCATTCGAGAGTTTGTGTTTTCACCGAGAGATATCTGAGAGTTCATCGAATTCGATCGTGAGATAGCCGGGTGATTCCGTCTATCGCCGAGAAACTTCGACTGCGTCCGAGAGAAACGTTCTGAATCGGGGAGTTCTTCTGAAAACCGTCGGCTATCTTCTTGAATCTGCAACAGCCGAGAAACAAAGGTGAGTGCACGACCGTGGGCTATAGTTTAGACTCGTGATCTAGCATAGATTCGATTATTTACTGATTGCTTGAACTGTTCTATGGTACCTTTACTGTTATATTCTGTTTCTCTGCATAATAGTGAAGGTCCGAGGCCAAGTTAGGCTTTATAGCCGATGAGGTCCGATGACCATAGAAGGCCCGAGGCCAAAAGTGAGGCCCGAGGCACTATGAGGGCTGTTTAGCCGATCATTGATTGTTTAAGTGATTATTGGATGATTGAATGGACTGTTTGATAGCGATTTTTTTTACTTTGGTAAGTGGGACGGGATGACCGCTCTCACTAAGCAATTATGTTGCTTATGCCTCCTTTTCGTGGATGCAGGTGATTTAGCCAGTGATGGGAACTGTTTTGGACCGCGGGACTAAGGCAAGGAAGAAGGATGTTAGGCTTGGGTAGACTATGGTCGAGTAGAACAATGTAATAGCTTATATCAAACTGTATTAGCTTATAGCGAACCTTCATTGTATGCTCGAACCTCGTTTTTACCTAAGTAATGAATTTGTGTTTAAAATGGCTTGAATGAATCGAAAGAAAACGCTGAAAATGACTATGTATGGGAAAAACTTAAAAATACCCGAGACTAGCCAGGAAGTGGCCGAGTCAAATCCTTACCGCAGTTCGGATTTCCGGGTTAGGGCATTTCAATTTGGTATCGGAGCGTGGTCGGTTCTAGGACAAGTCTTTTGCATAAGTGGGTTAGTGGGATACATCCTTCCGGCCTGATGTCTCGCGGTAAGTTGTTTTCTGTGTTAACTAAGTTGATTGTGGCAAGCTTAGTTATAGAATTTCACCTTGCAGATGGCTAAGGGACAGTGTTCTGGTAGGAGAACTGCGAGAGAGACTGGGGAAAACTCGGTTAACAGAGCTGATGGTCAGGGTGATGAGAATAACCGTGAGAATACTGAAGTGAACACGGCTGGAAATAATGTTGCTGCGGCTAATGCTGGGATAGCTGGGGAAAATGCTGGGATTGGGAACATGGCGGCTGCTGCTGCTGCTGCTACGGCTCCAGTTGGATTAGAGGCTGTGTTAGGCATGCTGGCTCAAGTCTTGCAGAGATTGCCGGCTGCTGCACCTGCCCAAGTGAACCCACTACCGGTGGTGGATGAAGAACCGGCTGTGGAAGAGGTGGAAGTTGTTGCTGCGCCAAGAGTTCCATCCTACCTGAAGGTGATGGAGCATATGCAGAAGCTGGGAACTAAGTTCTTCACGGGTGGTGCTAAGCCTATGGAGGCGGATGATTGGATCAATCGGCTGGAAAGGAACTTTGATTCCATCCGCTGTCCTGATGGCTATAAGACGGATATTACGGTCCATTACTTGGAAGGGGATGCGCATGTTTGGTGGAAAGGTGTAGTGACTCGCCGTGATGGCCGGGTTACTAATTGGGGAAGCTTCTGTGCGGAGTTCAGGAAGAAGTACTTCCCACGAGAAGCTTTCATCCGACTGGAAGGTGCTTTCATAGACCTTCAGCAAGGATCCATGACTGTGAGGGAATACGAGGCTGAGTTTAACCGACTCAAGAGGTATGGTGGCCGTGACTTAGAGGATGATGAGAATCAGGTCCGCAGGTTTATGCGCGGTTTGCGAGTTGAGCTAAGCAACCGTTGTAAGATCCGAGACTATGCTACTGTGGCCGAGCTGGTTGAGAAAGCAGCCGAGCAAGAGGCGGGATTGGCCGAGGAAGCAAGATTGCTGGGTCATGCATCGTCGGCTAAAACTGCAAGTGTTGCTGGGAAAAATCCGAAGTTTGGAAAGAATGCACCATATGACAAACCGTGGCAATGTAGGAGAATGTCCCTTGCTTCCTCTCTTGAAACACATCTTCTGTATAAGCTATCTACTCTCCTCTTGTACAGGTAAGGCTCGTCCCAAAAGTAATGAGAGATATCTCTCATGAACTTCTTCTTGTGGTAGTGGTCTAGGTGAGTAGGCTCCTCACCACAAGCTAAGAAGTTGACTATATCCGCATACCAAGGTAGGTCTTCTTCCTTGAAGCTCAAAACTTCTTCAAACTGATCCTCTAGTCGTGCACATACAACAGTGTTGACCATCATGAGCTGCTCCTTAGGAAGTGAATCATCCAAAGGTAAGACTTCATTCACTCTCATCCTTGAGAGGTGATCAGCAACACCATTCTCTATGCCCTTCTTATCCTTGATCTCCATATCAAACTCTTGTAGAAGAAGGATCCACCTTAGGAGTCTCGGCTTAGTGTCTTTCTTGGAGTAGATATACCTCAAGGCAGCGTGATCAGTGTACACAATGACCTTAGAGCCTACCAAATATGATCTGAACATCTCAAAGGCGAATACCACAGCTAGTAGCTCCTTCTCGGTGGTAGCATATCTCACTTGCGTGTCATCCAAGGTACGGCTGGCATAGTAGATAACGTGCAGCCTCTTATCCTTTCTCTGACCCAATACAGCTCATACAACGTAGTCACTCGCGTCGCACATGATCTCGAAGGGTAAGCTCCAGTCTGGTGCTTGCACTATAGGTGCTGTAACAAGAGCTTCCTTGATCGTCTTGAAAGCGTGAAGACACTCATCATCAAACACGAACTCGGCTTCCTTGCATCACAGCCTTGTGAGAGGGTGTGCTATCTTGGAGAAATCTTTTATAAACGGCATGTAGAAGCCTGCGTGAACCAAGAAACTCCTTATCCCCTTCACATTAGCCGGCGGCTCAAAGCTCATCATGACCTCTATCTTTGCTTTATCAACCTCAATCCCTTGCTCAGAAATCTTGTGCCCAAGTACAATGCCTTCCTTCACCATGAAGTGACACTTTTCCCAATTCAGCACCAAGTTTGTCTCCTCACATCTCTTGAGTACCTTGCAAAGATTTGACAAACAAGCAGAAAAAGACGCACCAAACACAGAAAAATCATCCATAAAAACTTCCACCATTTCCTCTATAAGATCAGAGAAGATAGACATCATGCACCTTTGAAAGGTTGCTGGTGCATTACAAAACCCAAAAGGCATCCTTCGATAAGCGAAGGTACCATAAGGGCATGTGAAAGTTGTCTTCTCTTGATCGTTATGATGAATTGGTATTTGAAAGAAACCACTATAACCATCAAGAAAGCAGAAGTATGGGTGATTAGCTAATCTTTCAAGCATCTAATCAATAAAGGGAAGAGGAAAATGATCTTTTTTAGTAGCTGAGTTAATCTTCCTATAATCAATACACATTCTATGTCCAGTTATGGTTCTTGTAGGAATCAACTCATCTTTTTCATTTTTAATGACAGTGATACCCCCTTTCTTTGGGACCACATGGACCGGAGAGACCCATGTGCTATCACTGATAGGGTATATCACGTCAGCCTCTAACAGTTTCAAGATCTCTTTCTTAACTACTTCTTTTAAGTTTAGGTTCAAACGTCTTTGATGTTCAATAGAAGAAGTGTTTTCATTCTCTAAGTGAATCCTGTGAGTACAAAGCATTGGTGAAAGGCCCTTGATGTCACTTAGAGAGTACCTAATGGCCCTTCTATACTTTCTCAACTCATTAAGGAGTGAGTTTAACTCATCATCACTCAGATTTTCATTCACAATGACGGGATAAGTGTCATTAGATCCCAAGAAAGCGTACCTTAGCCCATGAGGGAGCTCCTTTAGGTTCACCTTTGGGGCTAGTAGCTCGCTCCAGTCCTCCTCGTGGCTTGTGTTGACGTTGCCATCCTCATTCGCCTCCTTTGAACCTGAGTCATGAGCTTTCAGGCTGCTATCTTGAACCGTTCTTTCCTCAGAGATCGAGTCATCCAGTCGATCTTCCTCTCGTTCTGGTCCGGATCGATTGCACTCACATCGATCTCTTTCTCGATTTGATATGGATCGAGCAGAAGATCGATTCACTGTCGTTCTCTGAACTGATCGAGTTGCCTCCCTCGATCTTCTCATCGATTTCTTTTCTGGATCGACCAACCTTCTCGATTCTCTTGTCGATCGTTACCCTGGATCGAGTGATCTCGTCGATTTCCTGATCGATCTCTAGGCATCCGCCTTCATCTTCTTTCACAACCTTGCGAGAATCAAGGATGTGTACGTACTCTCGGGTCTGCTCACTCAGAAAGCCATACTCTCCGCACTCCTTAGTCAAAGCTAGCTGATGGTGATCCTCTTGTGCTAACTCCTCAAGCAACTCATCCGCTAACTCATCCAAAGTTTCAATGTAGAAAGCTTGTCCTTCAATGGTCGGCTTCTTCAAGACTTCATTGATGTCAAAGTCTAGCTTGATGTCTTTGCCCAAGTGTAGAGAAATCTTGCCATTCTTCACATCAATGATGACTCCAGCAGTTGCTAGAAACGGTCTACCAAGGATTAAAGGGTCCTTTGGCTCTTCATCCATTTCTAGCACAACAAAATCAGTTGGCACGTTTTCACACCACTGATCCTCACGGGCAAGTCTTCAAGCATACCTACAGGGAGCCTTATGCTTCTATCAGCCAGCACGAGAGAGATCCTACACTCCTTAAACCTTGTAAAGCCTAGCTTCTTTGCAATGGAGTGAAGCATAAGATTGATACTTGCTCCTAAATCACACAAGCAACTTTCAAACTTCAAAGGTCCAAGAGCACAAGGGACGGTGAATGATCCTGGATCTCCTTACTTCTTAGGAACTATCTCCTTGTGGATGATTGCACTGCACTATTCACTCAACACCAAGACCTCTTCACTCTCCTTGCTTTTCTTAGTAAGAGTATCCTTGAAGAACTTGGCGCATTTTGGCATCATGGCCAAACAATCAACCAAAGGCAGTTTGATCTCAACATCCTTCAAGTGCTTCTCAAAGACTGCTCTATGCTTCTCAAGCAGCTGCTTCTTGAACCATCCAGGGAAGTGAAGCTTTGGTTGTAGGGTGTAGGTACATAAGCTTCTTTTTCCTGGCTAACCTCCTCCACCTTCTTCTCTACAACCGCTTCTTTACCCTTCTTAGGTCTTGCAATCCACACATCATCAAAGGTGATCCCATGATCATTCGAAATCTTACCCTCCCCCTCTTGAACAACAATGTCCTCATTGTCTTCGGGTGCAGTCCTCGGTGGTAGCTCTTTCCCATTTCTCAAGGTAATGGCGTTTGCATATTCCTTGGGGTTTTGCTCACACTTCCCGGGTAAGCTGCCTTGACCGCTTGAATTGGCTTTGCCTTTCTCTAATTGTTTGATCTTGTTGTTCAGGTTTGTGATCTGAGTAGACACGTCAGTTAGAGAAGAGTCTACCCTGTTGTTCATGTCAACAAACTTCTGATTTGTGCTTGCTTGTCCCTGAAGCAATTGTTGAAACATTGCTTGAACTGGATCTTAAGGAGGCGGTTGAGCCTGTTGCTGTTGAGGCATGAAACCAGGAGGAAACACAGGATAGTAACTCTTGTTTCCTTGCTGTTACGGACCTTGAAAGTTGCCCTGTCGCTGCCCTTGAGCTCCATTCCTTCTTCAACATTTTGCCCAAGAAAGTTTCCCTTACTTGCTGTATCTAGCAACATGCGAATCTTTGGGAGTGTTCCTCTATAGATTATGCTCAAGAGATTCTCTTCACTGAAGCCATGATGAGGGCATGCTATAGTGTAGTCTTTGAACCGCTCCATAGCTTCATTAAAGGTCTCATTCTGCCTTTGTGTGAAGCCGCTGATCTCACTTCTTAGCCTTGCTGTTCTTGTGCTTGAGAAAAACTTTGAGAGAAAGGCATTCTTGCAATCAGCCCATGAAGTGATGGTCCCCTGAGGTAATGTCTTCTCCCAATGTCTTGCTTTATCCCCAAGAGAGAAAGGGAATAGCTGTAGCTTGAAGCTGTCCTTCGAGATACCATTGATCTTTATCATCCCACAAACTTGCTCAAAGTTGACAAGATGCTCCAAAGGGTCCTCCATAGCAATCCCATGGAACTTCTTGTTTTGAACTATGGAGATGAAGCCTGGCTTAATCTAGAAGTTGTTGTTCTGCACTGGTGGAGGAGTGATTCCAAAGCGGTTATGATGTGTGTTTGGAGCATCACCAGCACCAATGATTCTCGGCTGCCTTGGAGCGTGGTTGGGGTTTCCATTGCCCCTGGCACCAGCAGCACGGTGAGGTGGAGCTTCTTCTTGGTCTTGCTCAGCCATAACCCAAAATTCAGCTAGACCAGGTTGCTCTATCTCCTCAAAGTTCTGTTCTTGCTCTATTGTCCTTCTATGCCTTGCACTTCCGAGTTGGTGAATATTGTCCAGAGGTTGTAGTAGATTGTTGTCACCACTGGACCTCAAATTCATGTACCTGAGAAGACAATCAGTAAGGTAGAGCAATGAGTAACCAAAATAAAAGTAAAAGGCTTAGTCTTTACTATGCTCCAAATCCTAATGCTTCCTAATCAAACCCAAGATGGCAACGGCGCCATTTGATAAACAGAATGTTTTGGGACTGTTTTGTCAAAGCCAAATACACTGTTAATGATGTAGTATAGTGCAAGAGGTATCAATCCAGCCTGGGTTGTAGAAAGAACACTAAGAATGCAAGAGCAATGCAAAGCTAAGCAGATTCAGGTAAATAAGGGAGAAATTATACAAAAACTAAATGCATTGCGAAATGAACAAGAAAACTATTTTAAAATCCATGGAAGAGGGTTAACAACTACTAGGAGAAGACAGAAAATTTAAAATGCAGAACTACTAATTACTAAAAATCGAGAACTAAAGCGGGTAAATAGAGAAGTTCTAGCAACTTAAGGTGATAAGCAATGAAACTGAAGCAAAGATGCGAACTTTAAGACTTGGGAATGAAAACTTGAGGTTTTACAATGCTAAAAGGAGGATCTAAGGTTGAAGGTCATATTAAGAGGGGTCAAGGTTCAAGCTTGGGTTTGAAAAACACTAGATCTACTCATTTGATGAGCTTAACTCTAAGCCTTGACAAACTTAAACTAGGATCATCCATGGCGTGTTGTATGACCCCTTTCTTTGACCCTTCCTCCAAACCTATGGCGTTCAGTGGAAATATGGGTCAAATAACATTAAGCGAAGATCTCAAATGGTGGCTTAACTAACCCCCAATACAACCATGGCGTTTGGGAAAGGGAAGTTAGCCTCGTGGATTCGGTTTTAGGGGATTCCTGAATCCTGTCAAGGTAAGGAGATCCCTAGGATCATAATGATCTTTCCCAAGACTCTTTAAGCACTAAGAGCCCGAATCCAAAAAGAGAAGAGATTAAAAACAAGAAAAGACCCAAGCTTTAAACCCTTACCCCTTAAATCGCCTCAACCTTAAACCCAAAGAAATCTACTCACTACACATAGCTAAAACAAACAAAAATGCAAGTAATGAAACGTTAAACATGATTAACGAAGATGGATTAAAGAAAATGCTAAAGGTTAACCAAGATTCAAAAGTTTAAAACAAGAAAAGCTTAAAGGTTTAACAATGGCAGAAAATTGCCTAAGAGAAAGCAGAGAAAGATAAGGCAAAGTGTGTGTTTCGAAAGTGATGTTTGCCTTTAACCTAAAATAGCCAAACAGCCCTAATGGTCCCATCACTACGCTCTAAAAATGAGCCGGCCGGATAAGGTCCCAGAGATCGACTTGGGTCACTCGATCTCTGGCTCGATCTTCTTCATGGATCATCTGCTTTTGCTCGATCTTTGAGTCGGTCCTTGGATGATCGGGTCGTGGTCTCGATCTGGCTCTCATTCTGCATGGCGTAATCCACGTCCGTACTCACGATCGATCTCCTCACTCGATCTTATCCTCGATCCCTTCCTTGAAATGATCCGGGCTTAGTCGATCTTCTGGTCGATCTCATCTAGATCGACCTGCCTTGCTCGATCCGCTGCTCGATCTCGGGTCCTTTGCATGCATGGATGAGTTCTCCAAGTGTCCACAAGCTTCCTCTCGATCCTATGCACATCCACGCAACCTCCACAACTCCAGTGTGTCCCAAACAACCTGAATATGATGCAAAAATGCAGAAAACATGCAAATGCTAATGCAATGTGCACTTAGGACCTAGAATGAGACAAATGGTGCAAACTAGCCTAATATGAGAGATGAATGCATGAAAACTAACCTTAAATGCATGCTAAATACGCAAAATATGCATGTATATCAACTCTCCCAAACTTTCCTTTTGCTTGCCCTCAAGCAAACAAAATTCAAGAAAGGAAGAGAGGTTTTAAAAGCGAGGGTTCAAATTCCTTGCAAAAGTGTTTTTCAAATGAATGAATTCAATAGTTCTAGTTCTTAATCCTAAGATGCAATGCACAAACTCATACTCCAAAGAACTTAGCCATATTCATCACATGTTGAATCTCAAATCATGACTCTCATATTCCAAACAATCCAAGAATCCTAACTTTTAACATTCATTAAGATCAAAAAAGTGAATCACACTTATGCACTTTAAAACCGAATACATTTGGCTAGGGACAAGATTATGAGATAAAAATGATCTCATTCATAAGGGTAAATCAAGCAATGGGTTCTCTCAAAGAAGGTTGAACTTATGCATAATGCTAAAGGTAAAGACAATTGATGCATACATGACTAGACTCTCATCTATCTATATACACTAACAATGATCCTAATCACTCTCTCATTTTTCTTTTCTTTTTAAGCTCACTCACCCTCCTAAAGACTACCCACATCAACAAGGCAATTCGCCTAGAAAAAACTCAAATAAAAACATCATTTTAAAACTCTTTTGGCTAGTGGTAAGGCTATAAACATACTTAGCTCTTTTAAATACTTTTGGTAGTCCTCTTCTCTTATTTTTTTTTTTTAAAAACTTGGCCTTTTGGCTCTTTTCTTTTCTGATTTCTTTTTTTTTCTTTTTTCTTTTCTTTGAGAAAGAAAATTCAAATTAAGGTTCTTACTTGATAGGGAAGGATTCAATTCATGAATGTTCAACTTAAACCACGAAAATCAAAACAAATGATCCAAAATATAGTTAGAGGTTACTTTCAAAATGTGAACAATGCATCAAAGAGCTACTAACTAGGATCTTGAAACAATTCATGAGCTTAAAACACTTTTCAAGAAAAACTTTTGCCCCTTATGCAAATGCAAACAACCTAAATGCTTATAATTCTAGACTCAATCCTAAAATGTTTAACAATTCAAATGCAAGCTACATGAATTTTTTTGAAACTTTTTTAAAACAATTATTATTTTTTTGTTCTTTTCTATGCCATATGTGATGCATGATGACTCAAGTATGATAACTCAAAATAAGATCAAAGAAAACATGTCAAAGCACACACATACTCCCCCAAACTTGAATGACACCGTCTCGGTGGCAAATAAATTCAAGAGGAGTCAACAAACACAAAGCAAAAACTTAAAAATGCATGGTATTTACAAGGTTGTGTGTTGGTACCTTGGAGCTAGGCACGGCTGGAGCTTGAGGATGCTCCAGACTTCCTGCTCTTTCTAGGAGTGTCATGGGTTGTCTCCTTGCCTTTGTCCTTGCTCGTGGCTTCTTGTACAGAAGGGCGAGGAGCTTGAGCGCTTCCTTGAGGCTCACGGATCTCAATCCCTCCGGTGGATCTCCTTCTCTTCTCTGGTTGCTCAACCTCCTCACTTGAAGATGCATCAGATGAGTTCCCTTGATGGTCCTTGATCTTCTTGGCCAGCTTCTTTATCATTTTGCTTTGCCACTTGTTCACCTTCCGCTTAATCTCTACCATGGATGCAAGGAACTTCTCGGTTTTGGTCCTTGGCTCAAAATCAAGCGTAGGGAGGTCGAAGCTGGCTGGCATCACGACATTTGAGGGAGGTGACTCTGAAGGTGCACGAGCAACTTGAGGCGGTGCGGTTGTGGCTCCAAGAGGCGCAAAACATTCCTTTTCATTCGGAACGAACTCGATGGTGCCACAGCTCTCTAGGTGCGTCTCATCCACGTTAGGCAGGATGCACACTCTCTTTGTGTTGTTTTCGCCGTAGAACAAATAGGTATAAAACCCTTGAGCTGATGTGCGTCCCAAGGAGTCAGTGTTGCGCAAGCAAGTCTCGTCCATGTAAGCTCTCTCCGCGCAAGGTTGAAACTCCAAGATAGGTATCCCCGCTTGTATGAAAAGCGGTGTGAGGAAGCCTCCAATGAGTGCTGAGCTCGCCTTGCATCACATTTCTCACGCCTTGTACTTGACCAAAGAAGAGGCCAAGATACAACCATAGTTGACATCATTGCCAAGCTCATCCTTCATTGCCACTTCATTCTCTTCTTGGCTGCATAAGATCTTCTTAATCCCTTGGAATAGAAAGCACAGCTCATTCTTGGTGACTGTTGGAGCCACGTATCGCCCACTGAAGGTGTTGGCAAGGAGTTTGAGGGCGTATCTCAGCACGGGGTTACAAACCTTCTTGATCTTTGCGGTGTTAGCCTTGTAGCCTTCGTCGTGAAGCAAGCCCCATAGGTCGTTGGCTTGTGTGAAAGGAGGGAACTCCACTTGCTTGGCCGCTGCATTAAGACTGTAGGCTTGGCAAAGCTCTAGGATAGAGAGGTGATAAGCCTGTCTCCTGATCTTGAAGGTGAGGTAACCTTGTGATGGAGTAGGGAGGCTCGGATTCTCATAGGAAAACTCCAAAGTTGAGAAGAAGTCAAGCGTGACTTCTGGAAAAGGGGGGCAATCCATCCTTGAGAGGCAAGCAAGCCCTATGTCCTTGAGAAGCTCATCAAAGTTTTCCTAATAGCCCCATCCTCTCCAAGAGGTCTCTTCTTGCAAATTTGGGTTGCTCAAAGTGCAGCCTCTCAAGTCTCTTCTTAGCCTTCTTCTCCTCCTTACTCCATCTAACCCTCTCTTGAACCACTTGTTGACCTTCCTCTTGCACCACTTGCTGAGTTTATTTCTCCTTGGTTGAAGTTGCCACATCTTTGCTTCTCTTTGGTGCCATCGGGACCTTTGAAAGGGATGAAACCAAGAAGTTCTTGGTTTTAAAACAAAGTTCACACTCTCTCTTTACTTTTAGAAAACAGTTCGAACACAATGAGAGAGAGTGTGGATGCATGTGGAAAAGCCAAGAAAACCATGGGCAAAACCAAGTGGTTTCTGAAAAATTGTGGTCAAGGCACATCTTTCATTGTCAAAGATGCTTGCCTTGACCACAATTCAAATTTAAAACAGGAGGTAAAAGAGAAAAGAGGGAAAAATTTTGACTTACCTCGGCATGAGATCGAGTCAATTTGGTCGATCTTGAACTCGATCTCATGCCCATGTTGGCTAGGATCGAGAGGGTTGATCGATTAGGGACTCGATTTGGATTGCATTGAGTCTTAGATCGAGTGTGCCCCCTCGTTCCATGATTCTACGTCATTATGGCTATTGTCCTTGGATCGAGCCACATGATCGATTTGGAGGTCGTTTTGGCAAGGATCGAGTGGCAGATCGAGTAAACTGATTGATCCAGCTCGAGGATCGAGTGAGGTCAGTTGATCCATACCTCGTTCTAGACGCATTGATGGGTCATCTTCTCATGATCGACTGATTCACTCGATTGTCTACTCGATCTAATCTAGATCGAGTGTCTCCACTCGATGCACTAGCTCGTTCTGGCAAAGATCGAGCCAGGGTAGGTCGATCCGTCACTCGATCCCTTGCCTCTACTTCTCCTTTCCTTGCCATTTTGACTCCAACATCATGATCTCCAATCCCTTATCCTTTCACCTACACGCTTAAACATAAAAAAGCATAAAACTGAAATAGAAAAAAACCAAAAATATGTACAAGATAGACATGGGAATGCCTCCCAAGTGCGCTTGTTTAACGTCCTAAGCTTGACTTTACTTGGTTCAGGCTAGAGGTGGATCTTGGAGAAGCATCGTGGTGCTCTCCTTGCTGCAATCACTCGCCAAGTAGGGCTTGACTCTGTGCCCATTAACCGTGAAAGCCTTTCCACTCTTACAAACCAAAGTAACCGCTCCATAAGGTAGAACTTCTTTGATCTCAAAAGGTCCACACCACCTTGACTTTAGCTTTCCTGGGAATGACTTCAAGCGTGAGTTGTAAAGCAAGACCAGATCTCCCTCCTTAAGCTCCTTGAGTACCAGCTTCTTGTCATGAACCGCCTTGGTCCTTTCCTTGTAGATTTTGGCACTCTCATAAGCGTCTAGCCTTAGCTCATCAAGCTCGTGGAGTTGAATCAACCTCTTCTCCTATGCCGTCTTGAGACTGAAGTTTATTTGCTTCACTGCCCAGAGTGCTCTATGTTCCAGCTCCACAGGGAGGTGACAAGTCTTTCCGTAGAGGAGATTGAAGGGAGTGGTGCCTACAGGAGTTTTGAAGGCGGTTCTATACGCCCAAAGGGCATCGTCCAGCTTACTTGCCCAATCCTTCCGAGTTGCTCCTACGGTCCTCTCTGAGATAGCCTTGACCTGTCTATTTGAGACCTCCACTTGCCCACTAGTTTGAGGGTGATAAGGTATAGCTACCTTGTGCTTCACTCCATACTTCTTCAAGAGACCCTTAAACACTTTGTTGATGAAGTGGCTGCCCCCATCACTGATTACTACCTTGGGAACCCCGAATCTTGGAAAGATGATGGTCTTGAAGAGTTTGACAACCACCTTTGAATCATTATGTGGGGAAGCTATAGCCTCAACCCACTTAGAAACGTAATCTACAGCCACCAAGATGTATTTGTTGCCGTATGAAGATGGAAACAGTCCCATGAAGTCTATTCCCCAGGCATCAAACACATCAACCTCAAAGATTGGCACTTGAGGCATCTCATTTCTCTTGGTGATGTTTCCAGCTCTTTGGCAAGCCTCACACGCCTTTACAAACTCGTGAGCGTCTTTGAAAAGTGTTGGCCACCAAAACCCGGCTTGTAGAACCTTTGTAGCTGTCTTGAAAGAGGCGAAGTGTCCACCATATGACAAACCGTGGCAATGTAGGAGAATGTCCCTTGCTTCCTCTCTTGAGACATATCTTCTGTATAAGCTATCTACTCCCCTCTTGTACAGGTAAGGCTCGTCCCAAAAGTAATGAGAGATGTCTCTCATGAACTTCTTCTTGTGGTAGTGGTCTAGGTGAGTAGGCTCCTCACCACAAGCTAAGAAGTTTACTATATCCGCATACCAAGGTAGGTCTTCTTCCTTGAAGCTCAAAACTTCTTCAAACTGATCCTCTAGCCGTGCACATACAACAGTGTTGACCATCATGAGCTGCTCCTCGGGAAGTAAATCATCCAAAGGTAAGACTTCATTCACTCTCATCCTTGAGAGATGATCAACAACACCATTCTCTATGCCCTTTTTATCCTTGATCTCCATACCAAACTCTTGTAGAAGAAGGATCCACCTTAGGAGTCTCGGCTTGGTGTCTTTCTTGGAGTAGATATACCTCAAGGCAGCGTGATCAGTGTACACAACGACCTTGGAGCCCACCAAATATGATCTGAACTTCTCAAAGGCGAATACCACAGCTAGTAGCTCCTTCTCGGTGGTAGCATATCTCACTTGCGTGTCATCCAAGGTACGGCTGGCATAGTAGTTAACGTGCAGCCTCTTATCCTTTCTCTGACCCAACACAGCTCATACAGCGTAGTCACTCGCGTCGCACATGATCTTGAAGGGTAAGCTCCAGTCTGGTGCTTGCACTATAGGTGCTGTAACAAGAGCTTCCTTGATCGTCTTGAAAGCGTGAAGACACTCATCATCAAACACGAACTCGGCTTCCTTGCATAACAGCCTTGTGAGAGGGCGTGCTATCTTGGAGAAATCCCTTATAAACCTCCTGTAGAAGCCTGCATGAACCAAGAAACTCCTTATCCCCTTCACATTAGCCGGCGGCTCAAAGCTCATCATGACCTCTATCTTTGCTTTATCAACCTCAATCCCTTGTTCAGAAATCTTGTGCCCAATTACAATGCCTTCCTTCACCATGAAGTGACACTTTTCCCAATTCAGCACCAAGTTTGTCTCCTCACATCTTTTGAGTACCTTGGAAAGATTTGACAAACAAGCAGAAAAGGACGCACCATACACAGAAAAATCATCCATAAAAACTTCCACCATTTCCTCTATAAGATCAGTGAAGTAAAACATCACGCACCTTTGAAAGGTTGCTGGTGCATTACATAACCCAAAAGGCATCCTTCGATAAGCGAAGGTACCATAAGGGCATGTGAAAATTGTCTTCTCTTGATCGTTAGGATGAATTGGTATTTGAAAGAAACTACTATAACCATCAAGAAAGCAGTAGCATGGGTGATTAGCTAATCTTTCAAGCATCTGATCAATAAAGGGAAGAGGAAAATGATCTTTTCTAGTAGCTGAGTTAAGCTTCCTATAATCCATACACATTCTATGTCCAGTTATGGTTCTTGTAGGAATCAACTCATCTTTTTCATTTTTAATGACCGTGATACCCCCTTTCTTTGGTACCACATGGACCGCAGAGACCCATGTGCTATCCCAGATAGGGTATATCACGTCAGCCCCTAACAGTTTCAAGATCTCTTTCTTAACTACTTCTTTTAAGTTTGGGTTCAAACGTCTTTGATGTTCAACAGAAGAAGTGTTTTCATTCTCTAAGTGAATCTTGTGAGTACAAAGCATTGGTGAAAGGCCCTTGATGTCACTTAGAGAGTACCTAATGGTCCTTTTATACTTTCACAACTCATTAAGGAGTGAGTTTAACTCATTATCACTCAGATTTTCATTCACAATGACGGGATAAGTGTCATTAGATCCCAAGAAAGCGTACCTTAGCCCATGAGGGAGCTTCTTTAGGTCCACCTTTGGGGCTAGCAGCTCGCTCTAGTCCTCCTCGTGGCTTGTGTTGACGTTGCCATCCTCTTTCGCCTCCTTTGAACCAGAGTCATGAGCTTTCAGGCTGCTATCTTGAACCGTTCTTTCCTCAGAGATCGAGTCATCCAGTCAATCTTCCTCTCGTTCTGGTCCGGATCGATTGCACTCACATCAATCTCTTTCTCGATTTGATATGGATCGAGCAGAAGATCGATTCACTGAGTCGTTCTCTGAACTGATCGAGTTGCCTCCCTCGATCTTCTCATCGATTTCTTTTCTGGATCGATCAACCTTCTCGATTCTCTTGTCGATCGTTACCCTGGATCGAGTGATCTCGTCGATTTCTTGATCGATCTCTAGGCATCCGCCTTCATCTTCTTTCACAACCTTGCGAGAATCAAGGATGTGTACGTACTCTCGGGTCTGCTCACTCAGAAAGCCATACTCTCTACACTCCTTAGTCAAAGCTAGCTGAAGGTGATCCTCTTGTGCTAACTCCTCAAGCAACTCATCCGCTAACTCATCCAAAGTTTCAATGTAGAAAGCTTGTCCTTCAATGGTCGGCTTCTTCAAGACTTCATTGATGTCAAAGTCTAGCTTGATGTCTTTGCCCAAGTGTAGAGAAATCTTGCCATTCTTCACGTCAATGATGGCTCCAGCAGTTGCTAGAAATGGTCTACCAAGGATTAAAGGGTCCTTTGGCTCTTCATCCATTTCTAGCACAACAAAATCAGTCGGCACGTTCACACCACTGATCCTCATGGGCAAGTCTTCAAGCATACCTATAGGGAGCCTTATGCTTTTATCAGCCAGCACGAGAGAGATCCTACACTCCTTAAACCTTGTAAAGCCTAGCTTCTTTGCAATAGAGTGAGGCATAAGATTGATACTTGCTCCTAAATCACACAAGCAACTTTCAAACTTCAAAGGTCCAAGATCACAAAGGATGGTGAATGATCCTGGATCTCCTAACTTCTTAGGAACTATCTCCTTGTGGATGATTTCACTGCACTCTTCACTCAACACAAAGACCTCTTCACTCTCCTTTCTTTTCTTAGTAAGGGTATCCTTGAAGAACTTGGCGCATATTGGCATCATGGCCAAACAATCAACCAAAGGCAGTTTGATCTTAACATCCTTCAAGTGCTTCTCAAAGACTGCTCTATGCTTCTCAAGCAGCTGCTTCTTGAACCATCCAGGGAAGGGAAGCTTCAGTTTGTAGGGTGTAGGTACATAAGCTTCTTTTTCCTTGCTAACCTCCTCTACCTTCTTCTCTACAACCGCTTCTTTACCCTTCTTAGGTCTTGCAATCCACACATCATCAAAGGTGATCCCATGATCATTCAAAAGCTTACCCTCCCCATCTTGAACAACAATGTCCTCATTGTCTTCGGGTGCAGTCCTCGGTGGTAGCTCTTTCCCATTTCTCAAGGTAATGGCATTTGCATATTCCTTGGGGTTTTGCTCATACTTCCCGGGTAAGCTGCCTTGACTGCTTGAATTGGCTTTGCCTTTCTCTAATTGTTTGATCTTGTTGTTCAGGTTGGTGATCTGAGTAGACACATCAGTTAGAGAAGAGTCTAGCCTGTTGTTCATGTCAACAAACTTTTATTTGTGCTTGCTTGTCCCTGAAGCAATAGTTGAAACATTGCTTGAACCGGATCTTGAGGAGGCGGTTGAGCCTGTTGCTGTTGAGGCATGAAACCAGGAGGAAACACAGGAGAGTAACTCTTGTTTCCTTGCTGTTGCGGACCTTGAAAGTTGCCCTGTCGCTGCCATTGATATACGATGTTGCTTGTAAACCCCGCCTTTGTTATAAGGGACAAAGGGTTTGCCTTGTTATGGAGTATACGCCTGATCTTTAGGATTCTCCACGTTAGTGCTTCTAAAAATCGAAAACTAAAGCGGGTAAATAGAGAACTTTTAGCAACTTAAGGTGATAAGCAATGAAACTAAAGCAAAGATGCGAACTTTAAGACTTGGGAATGAAAACTTGAGGTTTTGAAATGCTAAAAGGAGGATCTAAGGTTGAGGATCATATTAAAAGGGGTCAAGGTTCAAGCTTGGGTTTGAAAAACACTAGATCTACTCATTTGATGAGCTTAACTCTAAGCCTTGAGAAACTTAAACTAGGATCATCCATGGCGTGTGGTATGACCCCTTTCTTTGACCCTTCCTCCAAACCTATGGCATTTAGTGGAAAGATGGGTCAAAGAACATTAAGCAAAGATCTCAAATTGTGGCTTCACTAACCCCCAATACAACCATGGCATTTGGGAAAGGGAAGTTAGCCTCTTGGATTCGGTTTTAGGGGATTCCTGAATCCTGTCAAGGTAAGGAGATCCCTAGGATCATAAAGATCTTTCCCAAGACTCCTTAAGCACTAAGAGCCTGAATCCAAGAAGAGAAGAGATTAAAAACAAGAAAAGACCCAAGCTTTAAACCCTTAAACCCCTTAAATCGCCTCAACCTTAAACCCAAAAAAATCTACTCACTACACATAGCTAAAACACATGAAAATGCAAGTAATGAAATACTAAACATAATTAACAGAGATGGATTAAAGAAAATGCTTAAGATTAACCAAGATTCAAAAGTTTAAAACAAGAAAAGCTTAAAGGTTTGACAATGGCGGAAAATCGCCTAAGAGAAAGAAGAAAAAGATAAGGCAAAGTGTGTGTTTCGAAAGTGATGTTCGCCCTTTGCCCAAAATAGCTAAACAGTCCTAATGGTCCCCTCACTACGCTCCAAATATGAGCCGGCCGGATAAGGTCCCAGAGATCGACTTGGGTCACTCGATCTCTGGCTCGATCTTCTTCATGGATCATCCGCTTTTGCTCGATCTTTGAGTTGATCCTTGGATGATCGGGTCGTGGTCTCGATCTGGCTCTCGTTCTGCATGGCGTAATCCACGTCCGTACTCACGATCGATCTCCTCACTCGATCTCATCCTCGATCCCTTCCTTGAAACGATTCGGGCTTAGTCGATCTTCTGGTCGATCTCATCTAGATCGACCTACCTTGCTCGATCCGCTTCTCGATCTCAGGTCCTTTGCATGCATGGCTGAGTTCTCCAAGTGTCCACAAGCTTCCTCTCGATCCTATGCACGTCCATGCAATCTCCACAACTCCAGTGTGTTCCAAACAACCTGAATATGATGCAAAAATGCAGAAAACATGCAAATGCTAATGCAATGTGCACTTAGGTCCTATAATGAGACAAATGGTGCAAACTAGCCTAATATGAGAGATGAATGCATGAAAACTAACCTTAAATGCATGCGAAATATGCAAAATATGCAAGTATATCAGACGGTCGTCACCCACTCCAAAACGAAGCTATTTCGACTGTAACTGCAGATAATGGCCAGGAACGAGTCTATAAACCCAAAACACCATTCCCCAAGCATCCTAGAAAGTCTAAACAAGAGATAAAAGAAGCCATATGCAAGGCTATGATAAACAAGTTGATGCTTGAGATTCCTCTTGTTGATGCAGTCAAGCTTTCACCAGCATTAAGAAGGTATGTTAAGAGGATGGTTGTGAATGGTGTAAGTCCTGAGGAAGGAATATTTGTAAAATTGCTATCTGTTAGGAATATCTTTTGGTTCTTCATCTCTGCTTGCTTGAAAATTTGATTTCTTAGACACATCATCTAGAAATCCGAAAATCATAGGTTGTTTCATAGATGTGAGAGCATTATTGATAACTTGATCTAGCATTAGATGAGCAAAACAACTTAGTGCAAAGAGATTTGGCTTAGGAGTTTTGTGAACAATTGAACTTGATCATTACTGCATGTTTAGATTGTTAGGGTTTGCAAAGAGATTTGAAACTCTTTGATTTAGACATAGTTAACTTCTTCAATGAGAATTGATTAGTTATATATTTGCGATTCATGTTCAAGATGGTTCTTAATCATTCCTGATTTCATGCATTCTATATTCTCGGATTCAACCTGCGAATTGTCCTGACTTAGCGCTTTCAGTTTTCTGAGTCTTAGATCAAAAAAAATTCGCATGCTATCTTTAGATTTGTTATTTCGCATTACATAAACTATTTATTGTTTAGCCTAATCTGAATCTGAAATCACTAGTGTAGTTTACATACTCCTTTGGGATTCGATACCCCTTATACTACGACTGCTTTGCTGTGCACTTGCAGTAGTTTTTATTTGGGTAAAACCTGAGCCCTATCACCAACCTTGCTGATCAGATCAGATCCTTGGATCAAACTGAATCAGTCGGATTAAGGCCATGAATATGAAAAATCAGGGGGTTGTCTGAGTAAAGATTGGGCTATCGGTTGGAAAAGAGTTATAGCCGAGCTAAAACGAGCTGGATCGGGTCAGTTCAGCTGATTCGAGTGTTTAGCCGGGAAGGAATGGGTCGGACAAGTGAAAATCCGACAGTCCGCGAATTTCGGATAGTTGGTCGGATTTCCGACAGGTCAGTTTACTGAAGTCCAAGCAGAGATTGAGCTGAGCTGATTATGTCCGAGTGAAAATGGGATTTGGACAAGGAAGCTTCGGACAAACCGTGTTTCTCGGGCCTTTGGTCGGGATTCAGACAGGACAGTTATGTTTGTTGGAGCCGAGCTGGGATGGTCGAAGGACTTTGTAGAATTATCGGATGAATTATAAAAATATCCGAGAAGTTAATAACTAGCCGAGCGGGAGCGGTTATATCCGAGAGAGTTATTGAAAAAGGCACGGACAAGATTGGCGGGAACAGTTATCGGTTTCATCCGAGAGAATTGATCAGCTAAAATCAATAAGAACCGGCTATTTGAGTGAACCAAGCAGATTTCGTCAGTTCAAGTGAAAGGAAACATCAATCTGGTCCAGTTAAGTTAATTGATCGAGCGAAAAAGTGCGGGAACGGTTCTGGCATTCGGTTACTTGAGGGAAAACGCAGCGGATTGAGTCACTGATCAGTTATATCCGAGAACCGTCATTCATTTAACTCGGGAAAAACTAGAGAAACTTCATTATTCTGCCTAAGTATCCGAGAGAAAACAGAGAGAAAAGAGAAAGAACAATCGAAAGAGATTTCATCCGAGAGTTTGTGTTTTCACCGAGAGATATTCGAGAGTTCATCGAATCCGATTGTGAGATAGCCGGGTGATTCCGTCTATCGCCGAGAAACTTCGACTGCGTCCGAGAGAAACGTTCTGAATTGGGGAGTTCTTCTGAAAACCGTCGGCTATCTTCTTGAATCTGCAACAGCCGAGAAACAAAGGTGAGTGCGCGACCGTGGGCTATAGTTTAGACTCGTGATCTAGCATAGATTCGATTATTTACTGATTGCTTGAACTGTTCTATGGTACCTTTACTGTTATATTCTGATTCTCTGTATAATAGTGAAGGCCCGAGGCCAAGTTAGGCTTTATAGCCGATGAGGTCCGATGACCATAGAAGGCCCGAGGCCAAAAGTGAGGCCCGAGGCACTATGAGGGCTGTTTAGCCGATCATTGATTGTTTAAGTGATTATTGGATGATTGAATGGACTGTTTGATTGCGATATTTTTTACTTTGGTAAGTGGGACGGGATGACCGCTCTCACTAAGCAATTCTGTTGCTTATGCCTCCTTTTCGTGGATGCAGGTGATTTAGCCCGTGATGGGAACTGTTCTGGACCGCGGGACTAAGGCAAAGAAGAAGGATGTTAGGCTTGGGTAGACTATGGTCGAGTAGAACAATGTAATAGCTTATATCAAACTGTATTAGCTTATAGCGAACCTTCATTGTATGCTTGAACCTCTTTTTTACCTAAGTAATGAATTTGTGTTTAAAATGGCTTGAATGAATCGAAAGAAAACGCTGAAAATGACTAAATATGAGAAAAACTTAAAAATACCCGAGACTGGCCAGGAAGTGGCTGAGTCAAATCCTTACCGTAGTTCGGATTTCCGGGTTAGAGCGTTTCAATTTGGTATCAGAGCATGGTCGGTTCTAGGACAAGTCTTTTGCATAAGTGGGTTAGTGGGATACATCCTTCCGGCCTGATGTCTCACGGTAAGTTGTTTTCTATGTTAACTAAGTTGATTGTGGCAAGCTTAGTTATAGAATTTCACCTTGCAGATGGCTAAGGGACAGCGTTCTGGTAGGAGAACTGCGAGAGAGACTGGGGAAAACTCGGTTAACAGAGCTGATGGTCAGGGTGATGAGAATAACCGTGAGAATACTGAAGTGAACACGGCTGGAAATAATGATGCTGCGGCTAATGCTGGGATAGCTGGGGAAAATGCTGGGATTGGGAACATGGCGGCTGCTGCTGCGGCTGCTGCTGCTGCTGCTGTTGCTGCTGCTACGGCTCCGGTTGGATTAGAGGCTGTGTTAGGCATGCTGGCTCAAGTCTTGCAGAGATTGCCAGCTCCTGCACCTGCCCAAGTGAACCCACTACCGGTGGTGGATGAAGAACCGGCTGTGGAAGAGGTGGAAGTTGTTGCTGCACCGAGAGTTCCATCCTACCTGAAGGTGATGGAGCATATGCAGAAGCTGGGAACTAAGTTCTTCACGGGTGGTGCTAAGCCTATGGAGGCGGATGATTGGATCAATCGGCTGGAAAGGAACTTTGATTCCATCCGCTGTCCTGATGGCTATAAGACGGATATTGCGGTCCATTACTTGGAAGGGGATGCGCATGTTTGGCGAAAAGGTGTAGTGACTCGCCGTGATGGCCGGGTTACTAATTGGGGAAGCTTCTGTGCAGAGTTCAGGAAGAAGTACTTCCCACGGGAAGCTTTCATCCGACTGGAAGGTGCTTTCATAGACCTTCAGCAAGGATCCATGACCGTGAGGGAATACGAGGCTGAGTTTAACCGACTCAAGAGGTATGGTGGCCGTGACTTAGAGGATGATGAGAATCAGGTCTGCAGGTTTATGCGCGGTTTGCGAGTTGAGCTAAGCAACCGTTGTAAGATCCGAGACTATGCTACTGTGGCCGAGCTGGTTGAGAAAGCAGCCGAGCAAGAGGCGGGATTGGCCGAGGAAGCAAGATTGCTGGGTCATGCATCGTCGGCTAAAACTGCAAGTGTTGCTGGGAAAAATCCGAAGTTTGGAAAGAATGCACCTTCGGGCAAGCCTTCGGCTGGACGGAAAGTGTGTTTGACTTGCGGGAAACTGCACGAGGGTCAGTGTAGGAAAGCTTCAGGAGCATGTCACCGTTGAGGTAGTCAGAGTCACATGATCCGTGACTGCCCGGAACCGGATCAGAGGGTTTGTTTCAATTGTGGGGAAACCGGGCATTACAAGGATAAGTGTCCGAAGCAAGTGCTACAATAGCAAGCTGGAAAGCGGGCAAGTGACGGACAGTATCCGCAGGCAAAGAGGCAGACTATAATGCCGCGGGTATACTCCATTGGAGAGGACACTGCCGAGGGAAGCACTTCTCGTCCGATCACTGGTAAGCCTTATCCCTTACCTTAGTATTTTTCTCGGTGAAAAGTGCTTGTTTCGTGATAGGATAGGTTCTTAGTATTCGGATAATGTGTAGGGACCTTAATCATGGGTGGGGTGGCAACCCATGTATTGTTTGACTCTGGGGCATCCCATTGCTTTCTTCACCCGGATATGGTTGGATCCGGTGAGTTCCTGAAAGAACCTGGTGATGACTTTGGTTTAGTTCAAGCAGCCGGTGGTCAAATGATGTGTACCCTGGGGAATATCCGAAACGTCTCTGTGATGATCGGAGAGGTGAACATGCCGGCTGACTTGGTGATTTTCAGAGTGAAGTCTTATGATGTGATCCTCGGAATGGATTAGCTCAGGAAGCATAAGGCACATCTAGACTGTCACTGAGGCAGAGTTCAGTTTGAGTCGGATAAAGGAAAGCTGGTGTATCAGGGGATCCGATCAAGGGATGGGAGCTTGATTGTCTCGGCGATTCAAGCAGAGAAACTGATGGAGAAAGGCTGTGAAGCTTACTTGGCTACGATCAATACTGTGGAAGTTGGTCCGAATATGCAGCTTAGTGAGATTCCGGTTGTAAGTGAGTTTGAGGATGTGTTCCAAGCATTGAGTGGATTACCTCCGGGGCGGTCTGATCCATTCACTATCGAGCTGGAGTCTGGGACAGCTCCTATATCTAAGGCATCGTATCGGATGACTCTGCCGAGATGGCTGAGTTAAAAAAACAGTTGGATGAGCTGACCGAGAAAGGGTTTGTGCGGCCTAGCAGTTCACCGTGGGGAGCACCGGTTCTGTTTGTCAAGAAGAAAGATGGTAGTTTCAGACTCTGCATAGACTACCGTGGGTTAAACCGAGTAACAGTGAAGAACAAGTACCCTCTTCCAAGGATAGACGAGTTGTTGGACCAACTCCGAGGGGCTACTGTGTTCTCCAAGATAGATTTGGCTTCGGGTTATCATCAGATCCCAATAGACGAGGCAGATGTTCGGAAGACAGCCTTTCGGACAAGGTACATGCACTATGAGTTCGTGGTGATGCCCTTCGGCTTAACCAATGCACCGGCTGCATTTAGGAAACTGATGAACAGCGTGTTCAGAGACTGTCTGGATGAATTCGTGATCATCTTCATAGATGATATCCTGCTTTATTCCAAGAACCCGGAGGAACATACGAAACATCTGGCCACGGTCATGGCGAGACTAAGGGAACATAAGCTATTCGCCAAGCTTAGCAAGTGCAGTTTTTGGCAGAGAGAGATCGGTTTCTTGGGCCATGTTGTTTCGGACAAAGGGGTGTCTGTTGATCCGGAGAAGATAAAGGCTATAGCAGAATGGCCGAGACCCAAAAATGCATCCGAGATAAGAAGTTTCCTCGGTTTGGCTGGTTACTATCGGAGATTTGTTAAAGGATTCGTGAGCATGGCGTAACCCATGACTCGGCTGACTGGAAAGGATGTTGCTTTTACTTGGTCAGCGGACTGTGAGAAGAGTTTCTCTAAGCTTAAGGACATGCTTGCGAGTACTCCGGTCCTAGCTCTACCAAAACCCAATGAGCCTTATGTTGTGTACACGGATGCATCAAAGACTGGACTGGGCTGTGTTCTGATGCAACACGGAAGTGTGATTGCTTATGCATCACGGCAGTTAAGGAAACATGAGCAGAACTATACGACACATGACTTAGAGATGGCGGCTGTAGTGTTTGCTCTGAATATTTGGCGGCCTTACTTATATGGGGAAAAAATCCAAGTCTTCACGGATCATAAGAGCTTGAAATACATTTTCACTCAGCCAGAGTTGAATATGAGACAGAGGAGATGGATGGAAACAGTTGCAGATTTTGACTTGGATATAGCTTACCATCCGGGAAAGGCTAATCTAGTGGCTGATGCTTTGAGTCGGAAGAGAGTAGCCGTGGATTCAGAGAAGGATATGGAGGAGCTAGTCAACATGGTGGGAACCTTACACTTGAATGCCTTGACCGACGATTTGGAACCGTTGGGTCTTGGTGCTGCGGATCAGGCAGACTTGCTGACTAGGGTTCGGTTGGCTCAGGAGTTAGATGAGGATTTGGTTAAGGCAGCAAAGAATGATCAGTCTGAGTACCAGACTTCGAACAATGGGACTATAGTGGTGAATGGCCGAGTGTGTGTTCCGAATGATCAGAAACTCTAAGAGGAAATCCATAGGGAAGCACACCAGTCGAGATTTTCGATTCACCCCGGGACGACTAAGATGTACCGTGACCTTAAGCGATATTATCAGTGGGTCGGAATGAAGCGCGATGTGGCTAAGTGGGCAGCCGGATGTTCGACTTGTCAGATGGTCAAAGCCGAGCATCAAGTTCCGAGTGGATTGCTGCAAAGTTTACCGATTCCCGAGTGGAAGTGGGACATGATCACGATGGATTTCGTGACTGGGTTACCGTCCGTGGATAAGAAGGATGCAGTATGGGTTATAGTCGACAGATTGACTAAGTCAGCACACTTCTTGGCGATTAACAAGATGGATAATGCTGCGGTTCTAGCCAAGAGATATGTTGAGGAGATAGTCCGGTTACATGGAGTGCCGGCTAGTATTGTATCCGACAGAGACTCCAAGTTTACTTCGGCTTTCTGGAGAGCCTTGCACAAGGCGGTGGGAACTAAGTTATACATGAGTACGACTTACCATCCGCAGACTGATGGACAGTCCGAGAGAACTATCCGGATACTTGAGGACTTGCTGCGAGCTTGTGTCCTGGATTGGGGCGGCAAATGGGAACATTATCTGCACTTAGCCAAGTTCTCTTATAATAATAGCTACCAAGCTAGCATCGGGATGTCGCCTTATGAGGCTTTGTATGGCCGGCCTTGCAGAACTCCTTTATGTTGGACCCAAGTGGGGGAGCGAAGCATCTTTGACCGAGACTTTGTTGAGGAGACAACTGAAAGAATCTGAGTATTGAAGCTTAAGATGAAAGAAGCTCAGGACAGACAGAAGAGTTATACGGATAAGCGCCGGAAAGAGTTAGAATTTGCAGTGGGCGACATGGTTTATCTCAAGACAGTCACCTACAAGGGAAAAGACCGAGCTTCACTGAATGGAAAGTTAAGTCCGAGGTACATGGGACCGTATCAGATTCTTGAGAGGATCGGACCAGTATCTTATAGGCTGGATTTGCCACCGTCTATGGAACAGTTTCACAAGGTGTTCCACATTTCTATGCTAAGGAAATGCATAAGTGACCGGGATAACGTGGTGCCTGAACCAACTTCGGACTTAAAGGAAAACATGACTATTGAAAGGAGACCAGTCCGGATTGTGGGAAGGAAAGTTAAGGCAGAACGCAGGAAGAAAGTTCAGATGATTCAGGTTGTTTGGGATTGTGATGGTGAAGAAGAAGTAACCTGGGAACCAGAGGCGAGAATGAAAGCAGAATTTCCTAAGTGGTTCGATAAACTTAAGGAAAACCCGGAGTTAAGTGGACCAAAGAAGACTCGAGGACGAGTTTCAGCTAAAGGGGGGAGAGTTGTAACATCCGTGATCCTTGGATCAAACTGAATCAGTCGGATTAAGGCCATGAATATGAAAAATCAGGGGGTTGTCTGAGTAAAGATTAGGCTATCGGTTAGAAAAGAGTTATAGCCGAGCTAAAACAAGCTGGATCGGGTCAGTTCAGCTGATTCGAGTGTTTAGCCGGGAAGGAATGGGTCGGACAAGTGAAAATCCGACAGTCCGCAAATTTCGGATAGTTGGTCGGATTTCCGACAGGTCAGTTTACTGAAGTCCGAGCTGTGATTGAGCTGAGCTGATTATGTCCGAGTGAAAATGGGATTTGGACAAGGAAGCTTTGGACAAACCGTGTTTCTCGGGCCTTTGGTCGGGATTCAGACAAGACGGTTATGTTTGTTGGAGCCGAGCTGGGATGGTCGGAGGACTTTGTGGAATTATCGGATGAATTATGAAAATATCCGAGAAGTTAATAAATAGCCGAGCGGGAGCGGTTATATCCGAGGGAGTTATTGAAAAAAGCACTGACAAGATTGGCGGGAACAGTTATCGGTTTCATCCGAGAGAATTGATCGGCTAAAATCATTCAGAACCGGCTATTTGAGTGAACCAAGCGGATTTCGTCGGTTCAAGTGAACGGGAACATCAATCTGGTCCGGCTAAGTTAATTGATCGAGCGAAAAAGTGCGGGAACGGTTCTGGCATTCAGTTACTTGAGGGAAAACGCAGCGGATTGAGTCAGTGATCAATTATATCCGAGAACCGTCATTCATTTAACTCGGGAAAAAACCTGAGAAACTTCATTATTCTGCCTAAGTATCTGAGAGAAAACATAGAGAAAAGAGAAAGAACAACCGAAAGAGATTTCATCCGAGAGTTTGTGTTTTCACTGAGAGATATTCGAGAGTTCATCGAATCCGATCGTGAGATAGCCGGGTGATTCCGTCTATCGCCGAGAAACTTCGACTGCGTCCGAGAGAAACGTTCTGAATCGGGGAGTTCTTCTGAAAATCGTCGGCTATCTTCTTGAATCTGCAACAGCCGAGAAACAAAGGTGAGTGCGCGACCGTGGGCTATAGTTTAGACTCGTGCTCTAGCATAGATTCGATTATTTACTGATTGCTTGAACTGTTCTATGGTACCTTTACTGTTATATTCTGTTTCTATGCATAATAGTGAAGGCCCGAGGCCAAGTTAGGCTTTATAGCCGATGAGGTCCGATGACCATAGAAGGCTCGAGGCCAAAAGTGAGGCTCGAGGCCATATGAGGGCTGTTTAGCCGATCATTGATTGTTTAAGGGATTATTGGATGATTGAATGGACTGTTTGATTGTGATTTTCTTTACTGTGGCTAAGTGGGACGGGATGACCGCTCTCACTAAGCAATTCTGTTGCTTATGCCTCCTTTTCGTGGATGCAGGTGATTTAGCCCGTGATGGGAACTGTTCTGGACCGCGGGACTAAGGCAAGGAAGAAGGATGTTAGGCTTGGGTAGACTATGGTCGAGTAGAACAATGTAATAGCTTATAGCAAACTGTATTAGCTTATAGCGAACCTTCATTGTATGCTAGAACCTCGTTTTTACCTAAGTAATGCATTTGTGTTTAAAATGGCTTGAATGAATCGAAAGAAAACGCTGAAAATGACTAAGTATGGAAAAAACTTAAAAATACCCGAGACTAGCCAGGAAGTGGCCGAGTCAAATCCTTACCGCACTTCGGATTTCCGGGTTAGGGCGTTTCAATGAGCTTGTCACGTCATCTGTCATAGCTGCTGCAATGGGTGATTGGAGTGCATAAAAAGCACCAAAAGTTGAGCTTAAGCAGCTCCTTACAGGGCTAAGGTACGCTTTCCTTTGAGAAAACTCCACTTATCCTGTCATTGTTAATGCTTCATTGAAAAATGCAGAGCTCACTCTTTTGCTAAGTAAGCTGCACAGATTTCGCAAAGCTCTTGGCTACTCTCTTGATGATATTTCAGAGATTTCTCCATAATTGTGGATGCATAGGATACATTTGGAGGATGAATCAAAATTATTAGTGGAGCACCAGAGGAGACTGAATCCGAACCTGCAGGATGTGGTCAAGAAAGAGATCATGATGTTGCTGCAAGTTGGGATCATCTATCCCCTATCAGACAGTGCTTGGGTCAGTCCAGTACACGTGGTCCCTAAGAATGGAGGAGTTACAGTGGCGAAGAATGACAAGGATGAGCTGATTCCAACCAAAACAGTGACAGGACACAGGATGTGCATCGATTACAGGAAGCTGAATGCAGCCACAAGGAAAGATCACTTCCCTCTACCTTTCATCGATCAGATGCTTGAGTGGCTGATGAATCACAAGTATTACTGCTTCCTTGATGGCTATTCAGGCTTCTTTTAGATCCCCATCCATCCTGATGATCAGGAGAAGACCACTTTTACCTGTCCTTATGGCACCTTTGCATATCGCAGAATGCCTTTTGGATTGTTTAATGCTCATGCAACCTTCCAGAGATGCATGATGTCGATCTTCACTGGCATGATTGAGAGGTTTATGGAGGTTTTCATGGATGACTTCTCAGTTTATGGGTCTTCCTTCAAGAGCTGTCTGGACAACTTATGTGCAGTTTTGCATAGATGTGAAGAGAAGCACTTGATTCTTAATTGGGAGAAGTGTCATTTTATGGTACAAGATGGCATTGTTCTTGGTCACAGAGTCTGTGGAGATGGCATAGAAGTGGATAGGGCGAAAATTGAAGTGATGACAAGTCTGCAAGCGCCTGATTCAGTCAAAGCAGTGAGGAGTTTTCTGGGTCACGCTGGGTTCTACAGAAGGTTCATCAAGGACTTCAGCATGATTGCAAGACCTCTTACTGCTCTCCTTTGCAAAGAGGTGAAGTTTGAATTCACAGAAGAATGCAAGTCTGCTTTTGAACAGATCAAACAAGCTTTGGTGACAGCTCCTATTGTGCAGCCTCCAGATTGGGACTTACCTTTTGAGGTGATGTGTGATGCCAATGATTTCGCAGTAGGAGCAGTGCTGGGATAGAGGAAAGACAAGAAGCTACACGCCATCTACTATGCCAGCAGGACATTGGATGAAGCTCTGAAGAACTATGCAACAACTATGAATGAACTGTTGGTTGTGGTCTTTGCCTTTGAGAAATTTTGCCAGTACCTTGTTAACTCCAAGGTCGTGGTCCACACAGACCATTCAGCACTGAAGTATCTGATGCAGAAGAAGGATGCAAAGCCAAGGTTGTTGAGATGAATTTTGCTTCTTCAAGAGTTTAATATTGAAGTCAAGGACAAGAAAGGAGTTGAGAATGGAGTTGCTGATCATCTCTCTAGGATCAGGATTGAAGATGACGTGCCAATCAATGATTTTTTTGCTTGAGGAGAATGTGTATCTGATTGAGACTCTACTGCATGAAGAAAGTATTGAAAACCTGCAATGTTCTCGCAACTACAGGGCAGTGACGAGCGACACCAGGGGGGTGATGCTCGTCACCATCAAAGCAGATTCACGACCCAGTTTGATCACGAAGCCAGTGACGCTCGTCACCAATCTCAGACTCTGGCTTCGGTTTGTGCAAGCCTGGAAACAGCTTTTGCAGTGCATTTGTATGCCATTACTGATCCCCAGAGACCCTGGTATGCTGATATTGCCAACTATCTTGCTGCAGAGGATGAACCACATGATTTCAAGGGATATGCAAAGAAGAAGTTCTTGAGAGAACTAAGGAGATTTTACTGGGATGAGCCATATCTTTATAGACATTGTGCTGATAGGATTTACAGGAGATGCTTAGCAGAAGTAGAGGTTCCAGACATCCTATTTCACTGTTATGGCTCAGAGTATGCTGGATACTTTGCCACATTCAAAACAGTCTCCAAAGTTCTTCAAGCTGGTTTCTGGTGGCCTACTATGTTTCAGGATGCACAAGCATTTATCACATGCTGTGATACATGTCAGAGGAGAGGGAAGATTAGCAGAAGACATGAGATGCCACATAACTTCATTCTTGAGGTTGAAGTCTTTGATTGTTGGGGCATTGACTTCATGGGTCATTTTTCTTCATCTTATATGAACAAATACATTCCGGTTTCTGTTGACTATGTGTCTAAGTGGGTAGAGGCATTGGCTACTCCTACTAATGATGCTGCAATGGTTTTGAAGCTGTTTAAGACCATTATTTTCCCCATATTTGGTGTCCCGCGAAGTGTTATCAGTGATGGTGGTTCTCACTTTGTTAACAAGGTCTTTGACAAGCTGCTGAAGAAGTATGGTGTGCAGTACAGAGTGGCAACGTCTTATCATCCCCAGACCAGTGGACAAGTTGAGGTTTCCAACAGACAGATCAAGCAGATCATGGAGAAGACAGTTGGGAAGACAATGAATGACTGGTCAGCAAAACTGGATGATGCATTGTGGGCTTTGGGACTACACCATTCCATCTGCTCTATGGCAAGGCGTGCCATCTTCCAGTGGAGCTAGAGTACAAAGCAGAATGGGCTATCAAGAAGCTGAACTTCGATCTGAAGCCTGCTGCAGAGAGGCGCTTGATGCAGCTCAATGAACTGGATGAAATCAGATATCTGGCCTATGAAAACTCCAAGTTATAAAAGGAGAGGACAAAATCATATCATGATAAGAATATCATCTCCAGACATTTCGACCCCAATGACCAGGTACTCCTTTAGAACTCTCGTTTACAGCTTTTTCCTGGTAAACTCCGTTCTCGTTGGTCAGGTCCCTTCACTGTCAAAGAGGCTAGACCAGATGGCGCCATTGTCTTGATCAACTCCAAAGGAGAGGAGTTCACTGTCAATAGACAGAGGGTGAAGCATTATTGGGCGCAAGCTAAGATTCCAGCAGGACACATTGTGTCTCTGGATGATGGACCAGGTGTCTAAACAGCAATCACAGTCGAGCTAATAACTTTAAATAAGCGCTTGGTGGGAGGCATCCCACTGGTAAGTTGTCTATCTATCATATTTTAGTTTCTTTTCGTTTTCTAACATTAAAAAAACAAAAAAAAAGAGAAGAAGAACGGAGTTATTTGAGCAGAGTCGATCTCCTCACCAGGTGAGGATCGTCACAAGTAGTGGGTGACGCTCGTCACCCCATCCCTTTGTGAGGTACCACTTTCATCTCTGCTCATTGCATTTTGTTTCTTCTATTTTCACAAACTCTTGGCTTAATAACACTGGGGATAGTGTTGTTTAAGTCTGGGGAGGTGGTTACGGACGATTGTGTATATTGTGTTTGATTTTTAGAGTCTTAAAGTTGAGTCAAAAACCTGTTTTATAGAGTCAAAATTTTGAAACTGTCAGATTTTCTTGGAACTAACCACAGAACGTTGATGCTTATAAGAATCATTGCCACAGTAGTTGATTACAAGTCTTACTAAGTTGAAAGTCATAGGTAGATCAATCTAGCAATAAAGGTTTATGTTCTTAGAGAATCTGAAAAATTTGCTGTTATTTCCACCTTAATGAACTTTAAACTCCTTATCTTGGAGCTTGATTCTCATTGATCTTGATTCTCTCCTTCAACACTGACAAGAATGTTTAGATGCAGTCTCTCTTTGATCTTCCCTGATATAGCTTTAACAGTTTAAGTCCATAGAATGGTGCATTCATGACCTTGTCTCCTTACAAGGAACAACAGTAATGAACACACTCAAGAACCTGTCTCCTCATAAGGACCACAAGTATTGAGTAGCACCATATCTTAGACTGTAAAAAAAATGAGAAAAGAGTTAAAAATTTGAAAATATCCAAAGGAAAAGATCAAGGGAAGAGAAAATAGGAGAGTTGTGTTGAGATTTCTTTGTTCAGTTGTTTAGGAAGGGAAAAAAATCTGTAAGTGATTGAGATGATAAAACCTTGATGAGATATCACACTTAGATAAATATAAGGAGTTAACAATATAGATTTTGGATTTCTTGAAGGAGCTTGAACTGGATTGGAGAGATTTGCTAAGCTTGTGATGATTAGACTAAAATTTGATCTTGAGCTGGCTCTGTGGTATGTGGATTCAAAAGTGTTGATCAATGTGGTGTTCCTGATGTTCGGCTGACTATTTTTGTTTTCAAACCTCGACCCTGTTCTTTGTCTGATGTTTGCTTGAAGGCAAGCAAAAGCTAAGTCTAAGAGAGTTAATATATCATAGATTTTATGGTTTTTAACCATGGTATAAGTCCTTTTTATTGAGTCTATTTGGTCTTTTTAGTGTCCAAGTAGAGTCTTTGCAGGTTATAGCATGTCTGGAGCATAATTGCAAGTTTTGGAGCTTTTTTGGAGCATTGCAAGATACAACCACAAAGTGTGCAACTCAGAAGGTGGATATTGGCTTGGGTGACGCTCGTCACCACTCAAGGGTGACTCTCATCACCCATAGCTGGGAAGGAGTCGCGACTTATTGTTAAAAGATTGAGGATTATTTGTACTTTGGCCCCTAAAGTTCCACTAATTACAAAAGTGTTCCAGCTCGTGTTTTAGCTTGTATATATTAGGTTTTTAGCCATTTTTGGCTTTTATCTTAGATTTTAGAATTCAGAGAGCTTTAGAGAGAGATTTATTCAGAGCTTTTTGGGGAGACAGATCATGTACTCTTTTGAGAAGATTTCGAATCCCTTTAACTTTTACTCTTTCTCTTTAATGCAATTTTATTCAGCTATGCTTTGTGATTCCATGATCATGTCTCAGTAATCTGCTAGTTAAGTTAGGGCTTTTCAAAGGTTGATGATGAGTTTGTAGAAATCGCTAACTGTTAGGAATATCTGTTGGTTCTTCATATGTGATTGCTTTAAAACCGATTTTCTTAGACACATCATCTGGAAATTTGAAACCTAGGTTGTTTAATAGATGTGAGACCATTATTGATAACCTTATCTAGTATTAGATGAGCAAAACGGCTTAGTGCAAAGAGATTTGACATAGGAGTTTTGTGAACAATTGAACCTGATCATTACTGCATGTTTAGGTTTTTAGAGTTTGCAAAGAGATTTGAAACTCTGTGATTTAGACATAGTTAACTTCTGCAATGATAATTGATTAGTTATATATTTGCGATTCATGTTCAAGACGGTTCTTATTCATTCCTGATTTCATGCATTCTACATTCTCTGATTCAATCTGCGAATTGTCCTGACTTAGCGCTTTTAGTTTTCTGAGTTTTAGATCAAATCAAAATCGCCTGCTTTCATACTAAAATTTGATCTTGTATTGGCTCTGTAGTATGTGGATTCGAGAATGTTGATCAATGTGGTGTTTCTGATGTTTAGCTGACTGTTTCTGTTTTCAAACCTCGACCCTGTTCTTTGTCTGATGTTTGCTTGAGGGCAACCAAAGCTAAGTTTGGGGGAGTTGATATATCATGGTTTTTATGGGTTTTTGACCATGATATAAGTCCTGTTTATAGAATCTTTTTGGTATTTTTCCAGTCTTTACAGGTCTAGGTATGTTTGGAGCATAATTATGGATTTGGAAGCATTTTGGAGCTATCTTGAAGTTGTAGCTGAAAAGACCAAATCGGAGCAATATTTGGTGCACGGTGCGATCGACACCAGCCATTCGTGTCGATCGACACCGATCGTGGACGCGAAGTGGAGTTTTAAAAGCTCTTTGAAGAATTGCAACTTGGCCCAGAAGTTTTCGATTATTTACAAACTTGCCCCAATCGTGTTTAGAGATGTATTTAAGTTTTGAGAGCTATTGTTAGGCCATTATCTTGTTTTCATTAAGACTTAGAGATAGATTAGATTCAGTGCTTTTAGGGAGAAAAATTTGTACTCTGTTAGAGAAGAATTTCGAACCCTTTTATCTTTTACTCTATCTTTTTAATGCAAAATTATTTAGTCATGATTTGTGTTTCAATTTTTATGTCTGAGTAATCTGCTAGTTAGGTTTTGGGTTATTCAAAGGTTGATAATGAATTGTTAGAACTGCATAACTGTTAGGATAAATCTTTTGGTTCTTCATCCAGATTTCTTTAAAACTGATTTTATGATTGATCACCTAGAAATCAGATCTTAGGTTTGTTTAATAGATGTGGAAACATTGTCAATCACCAGAACTATCTTAGATGAGCATAATAACTAATTGCAAAGGAATTTGGATTAGTGATTTTGTGAACATATTGAACTTGAACTTTAATTCATGTTTAGGTTGTTAGAATTTGCAAAGGAATTTGGAATTCTATAATCCGATCATAGGTAATCTCTGTGAGGGAAGTCGATTGGTTTTACATTCGTGTTTTCGAGTTCTACAACGGTTTTAATTAAGTAGCCTTGCAGTCTGTAGTCAGTGATTTATGTCAACCTGCGAATTTCCCATTGCCTAGCACTTTGTCTCATTGATTTTAAGAACCTTTAATCCGCCCCTGCTCTTGTTACTTTTATTTGACATTTCGTTTACTTTGTTATTGATTTGCTTACCTGCATTTGAACCTAAAGTCTGTTGTGTAGTATTCTTAAGTCCTTGTGGATTCGATCTCTAAGTACTACAATAGTTTTTTAATTTGAGAGAGTAGCTCTAGGGATAATTTGATATCAAGAGTCGTGGGTTCCCTCCTCCTCGTTTGAGTTTTCTTCTTCTTCTTCTCATTCTCTTCTTCTTCTTCTTCTTCTTCTGGTCCGTGTTTCTCACCATCGAAACCATAAATCCCTCCCTCTCTACTTCTCCTTGAACCTCTTCATTCGTTCTGACATTCTCACAATCGCAGCCGACGAACAGCTCTCTACATCTCGAGCAATCTTCCTCTTCTTTCTTGTCCACTTTGTCTTAGCCATCTATAGAAAACGAAAATCGAGTAATTCCTAGTTTCACGAACAGAGGTGAATGAAAGAAGAGGAGTTTGAGAGAAGTCGTTAGATTTTAAAATTAGGTGAGTTTAGGGAGTTAGGGATCCGAAAGAAATGCTCAGTTTTCTCAGAATTTTTAGGTTATATCTGAAAGAGTTGGATAGGCAGATAAAACTCAGATACAAGAAGTAATTTTTGTTAGTTGGCTAAGATTTTGGATAATTTACATTATTTTTAGTCTTAAAAATATTGAAAACAAAATATTTTATAAAAAGGGCATATCAGGTTTTGGTTTTAGATTTAGGGACATTTCAAACAAAAAAAACCTCTTTTTTTTTAATCAAAAATTTGGAGCTGAAACAAATGAAATCGGTTCTCTTTCTTCATTGTTCGATCTCTACCTTCCTTTGTGTCTTTTCTTGTGGCAGTTTATGTGTGAGCAATGATGGAGTTTGTGATTGTGATTAAAAGCGTTGGTTGTGGTGAAATCGATGGTTAAGGAAGACAAAGAGGAGCAGAATCAGCAACTCTCTCTTGTGGAGTTTTTTTTTTAATAAAGGAGGAGGAGAAGAACGAAGTGGAGAAGAGAGAGGTGGAGAAGATGGAGAATGAAGGAGAATGATGGAAAATCGGTGGAGAAGATGGAGAATGAAGGAGAATGATGGAAAATCGGTGGAGAAGATGGAGGCTCCCTTATTTAGGGGGAAAAAAATTAGGTTTATTTTTTTTTAATCAGGTTTTCTAGTTTAGATTAAAAAAAAACAGCTTTATGGTTTGGTTTGGATAATTGATTATTTTCGGATTTTACTTGATCCGAATCGAAATCCGAACTGAAATTGACCAAAATCCAATCGATTATTTAGCTGAAACTGAAACCGAATCAAATCGAATCAAATTTTTTGAGTTGGATCGATTCGGGTTCGCCAGGTTATTTATGGAAAATGCTAATCAAAACACAATTAGGCTAATTTATTAATTATTTATAGATTTTACTTATTTTACTGAATTGAGCGTTTTATAAATATTTTAGGCTTATATCAATAAATTATAAAACATTAATATATTATATATATACATTAAGAAAATTTCTAAAATGAACTACTAAAAAATCAAGATAAATAATTCATTTGGTTTGGTCCAAAGTCGGCCCTATGAATAGTAAATTCTAACTAGTCCTGAAGATTACTTCATTCAAAAGCTTTTTTGTTTTGATAAACATCTCCTTCAGAACCCAGATTTTAAGTCATACGTACATCAAAAGTGGCATTCTCGATCAAATGCGAGATATTCTTTCCAAGATAAAATTAAAGATGTACAACACGCAATGAACCAATGCCACCGTAACTCTAAATCCAACTTAGCAAAGCAAATTGAATTAGACCTTTGCTCTTAATGCTGATGATCCGCCACCGTACGATATCTAAAAATTAGACATGAACTTGTTCAAGCTTATCGCAATGAAGAAACTTATTGGCACCTTAAGAGCAAGAATTCATGGTTGGTTGTGGAAGACAGAAATGCTTCTTTTTACCATGCTGTAACAAAGGCACGATACTCACGAAACTGGATTCACTATATCACAGATGTAAATGGCGATATTTATAAGGGGAATCGAGAAATAGGCGACCATGCAGAATCTTACTTCTCTAATATGTATTTGAGCAATAAAAATATCATTGACCATACCATCTTTGATAACTTTACTGCCACCATAACACCCGAGATCGATGAAAACATTGCAAGAGAGATCACATGATCAGAAATCTATGAAGCTGTGTGTGCAATTGGGGCTGACAAAGCACCTGGTACAGATGGACTAACAGCACACTTTTATCAACAATGTTGGAATATCATGGGAAAGGATGTTACGAAGGAGGTTCTTACATTCTTCGCTTCATCAACTGTGAAAGACGGATTCAACCATACAAATATATGTATGATACCTAAGGTTAAAACTCCGATAACTCTTTCTGATTACAGACATAGTGCTTTATGTAATGTATTTTACAAAATTATGTCCAAGATCCTTTTTACAAGATTAAAAAGCTACTTAGCTAAAATAGTGTCTGAATCGCAAGCTGCTTTTGTTCCGGGGCGTTTAGTCTCTGACAATGTTTTGGTTGCTCATGAACTTATGCACTCACTCAAAAATCGTAAGAGAGTCTCCCAAACATATATGGCAATCAAAACGGATATGTCCAAATCTTATGACCGTGTTGAATGGGACTTCCTTGAAGAAACCATGAGAGCTCTTGGCTTTAAAAACAGATGGATCTGTTGGATTATGGCCACAGTCCGTTCTGTAAGTTACTCTGTTCTTATCAATGGAAACCCCCAAGGTTATATTATTCCACAATGAGGCTTACGGCAAGGAGATCTACTTTCTCTTTACTTATTTATCCTATGTGCTGATGTTAAGAGCCATCTGTTAGACCAAAATAGTAAACATGGGAAGCTTAATGGCATTAAAATTGGAAATGGTGTTCCAAGACTAACACACCTCCTTTTTGCTAACGTTTCTCTTTTCTTTTGCCAAGCAAATGAGAAGAATTGTACTGCTATACAGATGTTTTCAAGATCTATAAAAAATGTTCAGGTCAAAAGATCAAACAACAAAAATCTATGATAACCTTCGGCTCTTGTATTCCTGGACAAAAACAAGGACGATTAAAGTATTCTTGGCATTTTGAGCACTGGTGGAGGTGGCAAATATCTAGGTCTTCCTGAACAATTTGGACGTAAGAAGAAGGAAATGTTCGCCTATATTATTAATCATGTTAAACAAAAAACGTCCTCTTTGAGCTCCAAACTACTATCCCCTTATGGCAAGGAAGTCTTAATGAAATTTGTCGCCCTCACAATGCCAGTATATTCAACGTCTTGCTTTAAACTTCCAAATCAAGTAACGACTGAACTTGATAATTTACTTACTCTTTCTGGTGGGCCAAAAACCCTGACTCAAAAGGTATCCCGTGGGTGGCATGGAAGTGCCTTCATTACACAAAACAAGGAGGTTTGGGGTTTAAAGATCTTACTAAATTTAATGACGCTTTGCTTGCCCAGCAAGCCTGGCGGCTACTTGAACATCCATATTATTTGTTTTCAAGGCTATACAAATCAAGATACTTTCCGGATGACCATCTGTTTGATGCCAAAATAAATAAATGTTATGAGCCATCTGTTAGACTAAAATAGTAAACATGAGAAGCTTAATGGCATTAAAATTAGAAACGGTGTTCCAAGACTAACACATCTCATTTTTGCTGACAATTCTCTTTTCTTTTGCCAAGCAAATGAGAAGAATTATACTGCTATATGGATGTTTTCAAGATCTATGAAAAATGTTCAGGTCAAAATATCAATCAATAAAAATCTATGATAATCTTTGGCTCTCGTATTCCTGGATAAAAACAAGAACGATTAAAGCGCATTCTTGGCATTTTGAGCACTAGTGGAGGTGGCAAATATCTGGGTCTTCCTGAACAATTTGGACGTAAGAAGAAGGAAATGCTCACCAATATTATTAATCATGTTAAACAAAAAACATCCTCTTGGAGCTCCAAACTATTATCCCCTTCTGGCAAGGAAGTCTTAATGAAATCTGCCGCCTTCAAAATGCCAGTATATTCAATGTCTTGCTTTAAACTTCCAAATTAAGTAAGGACTGAACTTGATAATTTGCTTACTCATTTCTGGTGGGCCAAAAACCCTGACTCAAAAGGCATCCCATGGGTGGCATGGAAGCGCCTTCATTACAAAAAACAAGAAGGAGGTTTGGGGTTTAAAGATCTTACTAAATTTAATGACGCTTTGCTTGCCAAGCAAGCCTGGGGGCTACTTGAACATCCTGATTGTTTGTTTTCAAGGCTGTACAAATCAAGATACTTTCCGGATGACCATCTGTTTAATGCCAAAACAAAGAAATGTCAATCCTATGGTTATGCTTCTATTTTATGTGGCCTTGATCTTATTAGAAAGTGGTCCAGCAAAATTCTTGGTAATGGCTGTAACACCAGAGTTTTTCAAGATAATTGGCTCCCTTCTCACCCTCCCCAACCAGCTCAAGGTGATGATATGAGTAGCAACCTTCTCGTAAAGGATTTAATCACTAGGAATGGTGACTACCAATATTGGAATGAATCTACTCTGTCTGCAACTTTAAATGTGGCCGATTGTGCACTAGCAAAAACAATATACTTGGGTTAAGAAAACAGACCGGATAACATTCGTTGGAACTATACGAATGATAAACAGGATTTTTGCAAGCAATAATATCAAAGCCCAAACCACAGTTATGATGTAGTATAGTGGCAAGAGGTATCAATCCAGCCTAGGTTGATGAAAGCCACTAAGAAAGCTAAGCAGATTCGGATAAATGGATGAGAAATTATGTAAAAACTAAATGCAACGACCAATGGGCAAGAAAACTATTTTAAAAATCTCTCATAAGGGTTAACAACTACTAAACGAAATCTAAGAATTTAAAACGCAAAACTACTAATTATTAAAAATCAAGAACTAAAAGCAGATAAACAGAGAATTTCTAGCAACTTAGAGCGATGACTTTTAAAGATTAAAGATGCAAACTTTAAACTAAAGGATGGTAATTTAAAGGTTTTGAAAGGCTAAAAAGTGGATCTAAGGTTGAGGGTCATATTAGGAAGGTTCAAGATTCAAGCTTGGGTTTTGAAAACATTAGATCTACACATTTTATGTGCTATCTCTAAGCCTTGAGAAACCAAAATAGATTTATCCATGGTGTATGGCATAACCCCTTCCTCAACCTTTCCTCCTAACCCATGGTGTATGGCGGAAAAATTGGTCGAAGAGCATAAATCATAGATCTCAAAAAGTGGCTTAACTAGCTCCCTAAGCATCCATGGTGTTTGGGAAAGGATGAGCTAGTCTCTTGGATTTGGTTTTAAGGGACTCATGAATCCTGCTAAGGTAAGGAGATCCCTGAGATCATAAAGATCTTTCCCAAGACTCTTTAAGCACTAAGAGCCTAAATCCAAGAAGAGAATAGATTAAGAACAAGAAAAGTCCCAAGCTTAAACCCTGTAAACCCTCTTAATCGCCCCAACCTTAAACCCAAAGGAAAACTACTCGCTACACATGATTAAAATCGATTGAAAATGCAAAGGAAAGAAAGCTAAACATGATTAAGCAAGAGCGATTAGGAAAAGCAGTTAGATTAAACAAGATCTTAAAGGTTCAAAACATGAAAAGCTTGAAAAACAGTAACAATGGCGAAAAGCCTAAAAGAGCATAAGAAAATATCAAAACTTGTCTAAGACAAAATGAATGGTTCACGCCCATTTGCCTAAAATAGCCAAACAAAGAAAATGGTCCCCTTACTACACGCCAAAAGTGAGCTGGCCGGATAAGGTGTAGAGATCGAGCTGAGTAGTTGATCTGATCACTCGATCTTCTTCATGGATCGTCCTTATTTGCTTGATCTTTGGGTCGATTCTCGGATGATCGAGTTGTGGATCTCGATCTGGCTCTCGTTCTGCATGGCTTAGTCCATGTCTGTACTCACGATTGATCCCCTTGGTCGATCTTGACCTCGATCCCTTCTTTGAAATAACCCGGGCTTAGTCGATCTTCTGGTCGATCTCATCTATATCGACCTGCCTAGCTCGATCCTTCTCTCGATCTCGGTCACTTCGCTGAATGGCTGAGCTCTCCCAAGTGTCCACAAGCTCCCTCTCGATCCTTAGCATGTCCACGCAACCTTCACAGCTCCAGTGTGTCCAAAAGAACCTGAATATGATGCAAGAATGCAAGAAATATGCAAATGTTAATGCAAAATGCACTTAGGACCTAAAATGAGACAAATGGTGCAAACAAGCCTAAAATGTAAGATGAATGCATGAAAAACTACTCTAAATGCATGCTGAATATGCGAAATATATGAGTATATCAACTCCCCCAAACTTGCCTTTTGCTTGTCCTCAAGCAAACAAAATTCAAGAAAGGAAGGGAGGTTTTAAAAATGGGGGCTCAAATTTCTTGCAAAAGTGTTTTTCAAATGAATCAATTCAATGATCATAGTTCTTAATTCTAATATGCAATGCACACACTCATACTCCAAAGAACTTAGTCATATTCATCACATATTGAATCTCAAATCATGACTCTCCTATTCCAAACAATCCAAGAATCATATCTTTTAACATTCATTAAACTCCAACCGTGAATCACACTTATGCATTTTAAAACCGAATACATTTGGCTTAAGGACAAAGGTTATGAGACAAAAATGATCTCATTTAAGTGGGTATATCAAGCAATGGGTTATCTCAAAAAGGAATGAACTTATGCATAATGCTAAAGGTAAAGGCAATTGATGCATACATGACTAGACTCTCATCTACCCATATACAGTAACAATGATCCTAAAACCCTCTCTCATTTTTTTTTTCTTTTTAAGCTCACTCACCCTCCTAAAGACTACCCATAAAGAACAAGTCAAGACGCCAAGCATTACCCAAATAAACACATCATTTTAAAACTCTTTTGGCTAGTGGTAAGGCCATAAACATACTTAGCTCTTTTCAATACTTTGATAGCTCTCTTCTTATAATTTTTTTTTTTTTACTTGGCCTTTTGGCTCTTTTAGTAATCTCTTTTTTTTCTTCTTTTTCTTTTCTTTTTGAGAGCTATCTTCTTTTTCAAACTAGAGTTTTCATTTTAAACACAAGGCCTACCACTTAAAACCATTCATTTCCCTTTTGTTCAAACCCCAAACACAAAAATCTTTTCAAACCGAAACCAAAGCAAAACAACCCCCGTGAATCCCCGTCCCAAAACAAGCCTAAAACTAGCTTCAAAGTGCAAAGCTAGCATCAATATGAGAGCCTAATCATGTCGCCTAAACCTAACACTTTATGCCAAGTTCAAACCGAAAACAAGGCCTCACAAATCACACAAGAAATATTTGGTTTGAAAGGAGGGTAAGGGTCAAGGTGAGGAGTTCTATTCAGGCTTACAAGAGAGTGGTGAAAGAGATAAGAAAGCCTGAATATGTATAAGTGATCCATGTATCCTTTTTCAAATGCATAAGTATGATAATTCAAAAAATCAAATTAAGGTTCTCACTTGATAGGAAAGGATTCAATTCATGAATGTTCAACTTAAGCCACGAAAATCAAAACAAATGATCCAAATATGGTTAGAGCTTACTTTCAAAGTGTGAACAATGCATCAAAGAACTACTAACTAGGGCCTTGAAACAATTTATGAGCTTAAAACACTTTTCAAGAAAAACTTTTGCCCCTTATGCAAATGCAAACAACCTAAATGATTAAAATTTTAGACTCAATCTTAAAATGTTTAACAATGCAAATGCAAGCTACATGAATTTTTTCGAAAATTTTTAAAAATTTTATGATTTTTTTGTATTTTTCTATGCCTTAGATGATGCATGATGACTCAAGTATGATAACTCAAAATAAGATCCAAAATAAACATGTGAAATAACACACACTCTCCCCCAAACTTGAATGACACCGTCTCGGTGGCAAACAAATTCAAGAGGAGACAAAACACCGTCTCGATCCCCTTGGTTGATCTTGACCTCGATCCCTTCTTTGAAACGACCCAGGCTTAGTCGATCTTCTGGTCGATCTCATCTAGATCGACCTGCCTAGCTCGATCCTTCTCTCGATCTCGGTTCCTTCGCTGAATGGCTGAGCTCTCCCAAGTGTCCACAAGCTCCCTCTCGATCCTTAGCATGTCCACGCAATCTTCACAGCTTCAGTGTGTCCAAAACAACCTGAATATGATGCAAGAATGCAAGAAATATGCAAATGCTAATGCAAAATGCACTTAGGACATAAAATGAGACAAATAGTTCAAACTAGCCTAAAATATAAAATGAATGCATGAAAAACTACTCTAAATGCATGCTGAATATGCGAAATATATGAGTATATCAACGAAAAATAGTCAATATACTATATGATCAGGATATCGTTTCCTACGCCATCTCCCTCAAAACCAAATGATTGCACCTGCTATTCCTTATGGTGACCCTTTGCTTAAAACAAAGATACAGAAACTAGGTATTATGCCTAAGATAAAGCACTTCCTTTGAAAAATCCTATCCAAATCTATTGGGACTACTACACGTCTCTGTAGTCATGGTATATTATTAGATGACACATGTCCACAGTGTGGCCTAGAGCCTGAAATGATACAGTATTTATTCTTCACATGCTCTGTTTCACTCTCTACTTGGCGTGTATCAAATACACCCTTTAACTTCATAACTATCAATACACAAGATACTGATGCAATTATCAACCAGATCCTTGATGCTCAAGAAATAGCTTCTATCCCTTAGACAGATAGACTTTTATCTTTCTGGTTTCTAGTCACGCAATGACGTTATTTTTTAAAAAGAGAAAATTAAAATTGCTAAAGATGTGAATAAAGCTCGAGCAGAAGCTACTGATTGGCTCAAAGCTACTATAGATACTTCGGATATTTTGGCCACTCTAACATCATCTACACCCTACCAGTGTCAACACATTGGACACGACCACCACCCCTAACATTCAGATGCAACTATGATGCGACATATAATGCACAAACTCAATAAGCTACAACGGGCTAGATTATTCGTGACTCTCTAGGGCATTACATCTCATACGGCTCTACTCCTTTAGGATCAGCAATATCAAGCTTTGAAGACGAAGAAAAAGCGCTAATAATTGCATTATACAATACATGGCATCTTGGAATTGATAACGTTTACTTTGAAGAAGACTGCCAAATTTGAACTAAGTTAATCCATGAAAAGCTTCAAGACGTCTCTGTTCTTCACCTTATCTATGATATTCAACATTGGTTATCTTAATTTTTAGTGCTTCTCTAAATGATGTAATACGAGCTTGTAATAATGCTGCTCATATTATAGCCAAACATGCTGCTCATATTATAGCCAAACATGCATAATTTTGATGTAATTTTTATTAACAATTCTTATCCACCTCCATGGATAACAGATATTCTGTACTCGGATCTTACCGATTCTTTATAGTAAATATATGTTTGAAAACAAAAAATTACAAAAAGTAATTTTTAAAAATCATAGATTATTTTTAATTTATTTTTGTTTTTAAATTAATTTTTATTTAACGTTTTTATATCTAAATATATTTATATTTATATAAGAGTTTTTCCAATTATGTTTTATATATATATTATGGCCCTATTTTGTGATTAGTTTCGAGCTTCCAAAATTTCAAAGCCGCCCTCACAAACTCAAATAAATTATTTCATTTAGTAGATATGCAAATCGCTTGTACTGATGTTGTTGTTTTTTTTTTTTTTTATGTACTCTGATTATGCTTGTGTAATAGTGTTTGGATAGTAAGTGTAGGAATAAAAATGAAGTTTTATATAAATCACATGCATGAATCAAAGTTTATCCCCAAAACCTAATTTTTTAAGTACGCTCAACAAAGTATCATACAATGCTGTTAAAATTCAAAACCAATCTTCATTTGAATTTATATAATGTTTTTAATGCAATGTTTAAGAAATTAAGAGACCCTAAAAACACTATTAAATATGAAAACATATGAAATTGATTGATGACTTTTGAAAAGAAGTAATGAATATCCTCATAATTAACAATCAAAAACATACACACAAATTCGTTTATTATCTTTCTTATCTTTAGTCTATTTATTTTAACTCATTTTCTTGTCTTTCCTTACGCAGTTTATTACACCACAAGTGGTGAGAGACAATGGGCTTACTGTAACACCTGTCTCTTACTTTTTTGAGAAGGCATGTTAGTTATCAACTTAAACAATGATAAATCATTTCCGAGTTCAAATAATAACTTTTTATTAAACTATGTTTAAACCGATTCGACACAAAATCATCTTTAAACTAATAATAAAGAAAATCTACTAAAACTATTTTTTTAATTTAATAAATAAATAATACTTAAAATAATAATAAATAAAAACTTCTATTATCCCGAAAACGAGCATCACATCAATACAATTCCTTCGGTTACTCCACACGCTCACCTGTAAGAGAGAGGGGTGAGTATTCTAACAATACTCAGTGAATACAAGCTTTAGAGCTCACTCAATTCATCATACACATTTATAACTACGAACATACGCAAGTCCCAAGTTAAAACACACAAACAATCATCACGTCCTACCGATGCACCATTACAATAAAGATAAAGTCCTAGTAAACTATGGTGTCCCTGCATTGGCTCCAGGAATCATCCCATCCACCCATGCAGCACCCGTCTCGTCAGACAACCCTGAACTATGACCGTCCACGCAAGGCTCGTCGGCACAGCTCAACACGCAAAAGTATCACAGTGAGGGTAAAACCCTTTGTACTTATGATTTCAACCCGCGGATACACCCGCCATATGCCCCAAGGCAACATTACTTATCGTCTCGCAAACGATACTACTTTTTTACCACACATTATCACACATTATTCACCTCATCAATCAACCATATTCGTTTTTAAACAATCTTATTTTTTCTAAGTTTTTCTCAATCAACAATGAACACATTATATATATATATATAAATATATATACTTATATAAATATATATAAATTAGTTATTTATATACCGTTATCACACAAATACACATATGTTATATATCATATATATAGGTATATGTGTCTTAATTAAGACTTAACATATATACGCATTATAAACGTAATTAACGGAATGCACCACCACGATCCTCACCTTAGTCTCTCGGCTGAAGACAAAACGGAATGGAAAGTAACGAGGTCGAACAACTGATCGAGCGGATCTGAAACATCACGAGATCAACAGTTCCTTAAGACGCAAGCAACAGTGGTGCAACATCAATACAAATCCAATATGTGAACAAAGGCGTGGTCTCGCTTACCCAAAGCGATGATAACACCAGACCAACATAACAACTTGGCGTGGAGAGACAAAGCTTGACACTGAAGCAATCAACATCAACAACAATGGCGGATCAACACCATGGCTCACGGTTAACAATTGTAACATAAGTGACGGAGGAGATCGGATCTGCTTACCACGATAACTCACGGGCGATGACAATGACTCGGAGTACAAGATCGGCGGTGGCGGCGAGTTGTGATGGCAAAGTCGAGAAGAAGATGGCTTAGGATTGATTCACGGTTGCTTCTCCACACGTCAACGGTGTCACGTGATTCTCAGATGATCAAACGGCAGTGGGGTTTCACGTTCCAAGGCTACGACTTGCACAATGGCGGCGGCGGCAAGGCTGACAGAGCTCCGGCAGAGGTTCGGCATCGTCAAAGATGTGTGCGGCTCATTCGTTTGTTGTTGCAGCTTTTTGACGAGGGAGGAGGAAGAAGGTGATGAGGGTTTTGCTCTCTCTTGGGCTGGAAATAATGTGGGCTTCCATGGGCTTAGTGATGCAAGTGGGCCTTCTCCCATTTTACTGGGTCTGGGTCATTACAATTCTTCCCTGCTTTAGAAGAATTCGTCTCTGAATTCGATGTTTCCCGTATGACCGCTCCTGTCCTTAAAGAGCTCGGGTAAGTTATCCAGCATTTGAGTTTCTCGTTCCAATGGTTCCTTGCTGATATCCTCTCCCTCCTGTATATACTCTTGTATGGTGACATTATAATATAAATGGGTCAGTCCGTCCATTTCTAAAATCATGTCGTAGTGGTCGAACTCCATTTCTCTGGGATTTTTCGTTAACTCCATCCCTTCTGGTATAATGGTAGATTCCGGTAGACTCTACTTTTCCGTACCATCCTTCTGTATCTATTTATTCCATGGGAAAAAAAATATTTCCGCAAAGCTCCAATACTTTGTCAATCCCGGGCTCACAAAACTGTGTGCCGCACAGGTATTAGAAAGCGTAAGGCTAGCCTACCCCTAACCAAAGCCAATTTTACATATATTTTACTTACGACTAAGCATGCCATTCAATTTCACACACAAATTTTTACCACAGTCCTTAAGCATGATAGAAGTAAAAATAAATCAATACGTACCGGTAATTAGGTCGGCGCCATTATGGTCTCCAGCAGTAAAAGCGCGCAGTGCTATCGCCAGCCTCGCTGGTGGTGGTGGTAGCTGTCCCTGGTTACGGTCTCCTAGCTGCTGACCTGGTAGCTCAGTCATGCAGTCCTTAGCGATATGACCAGTTTGCCCACAGCGATGACAGCCTCTGAAAGGTTGTGCCCTCCATGTGCAGTCTTTATGATAATGCCCCAGACGATTACATTTGTAACAAACGATATTCCTCTTGTTGCAAATTCCATGGTGCCTTCTCCCACACGTTTCGCACACATTAGGTGTGGCTGATAATTGAATTGCATTTGCGGTGTCCCATGTCCTCTTGTGGTTTTCCACTCCCTTGTCTGCCCTTGCTTGGACATTCTTATTCTGCTTAAGCTCCTCCTCTAACCCTTTTTCTTGCATTGCTGCGATTTCAACTAACTCGACCATGTCATTGTAAGTCCTCAACTGGCAACGGTTCTTAAGCTCAATCCGCATTCCCTTTATGAACCTACGAATCTCCTCATGCTCATCCATGAACTTGCCTGCAAACCTTTTCAAGCGGTTGAATTCTTCCTCATACTCTCTGATGTTTCGGTTCCCCTGACGAAGATCCTGAAATTCACCTTCCATATGATCCATGGCTTCACGCGAAAAGTATTTCCTGAAAAACTCTTCCTTAAAGTCATCCCAGTTCAGCTCATAACGCCCCCGCATTGCTTTCACCACACCATCCCACCATACTAGTGCCTCATCTTTGAGATACTGAACTGCCAGATCCTTACGATACTCCACTGGGCACCTGAAAGCATCAAAGTTCCGCTCTAATCTTTTCTTCCAGTTATCCGCAACTGTGGGGTTGGACTTTCCCTCGAAGAGATCTGTGCCCATGCTTTTCAAACGGTCCATGACCTCCCAATATGTTAGTCCCTGCGTTGGTGCTTGTACAACCAGTGGCGGAGGTGGATGATGGTTGTGTGCAGCAACATTCGGCTCAACAAGCGGTGGTGCAGCTCCTCTTCCCACTGGATTCTCGAGCAAATTCCCAAAATGAGCTCGGTACCTCTGAAGCTCTTCCAACACAGCTGCATGCTCAGTGGCTCTTGCATTTTCCTGAGCTACTGCTGCTTCAGCAGCATTCACTTGCTTTGAGTTCTCATTGTGCACACTTTCGGACGATGCAGTTGGGGTTTCCACTCTTGCCCTCGGGCAAACAGCAGCTCTTCCACGTGCTCTCTTTGGCGGCATCTTCAAATAAAAACACCAATGATCAGACTCTTCAAGACGAACTAAACGCAACAGCCAACAACACAAACCAAAGCAAGTTCGATCCCGGTGGTGCTCCTTTTTTTTCTTTTTATAAAACTCTCCCCCCTTTTTTAACTTAATAATATTTGAAAATATTTAATATTTTTGAAATTAATCAATAACTTTGGAAACAATTTAATCGAAAAAATAAATAAAGGGATAATACTTTTAAAATATTTAGTATTCGAAAAATTAATCAATAAATCGAAAGTCCAAAGAAATCAGTTTTTTTCCTAATATATATATAAAAATTTATTCTAACAAATCCGAAAAAAAAATCCATAACCATATAACTCAAACCGAATATAACATTTTTTTTTCTTTTCTAAAACCGCCTCCCGGATCAGAACCGGTTTGGCAAACCTCCGCTCTGATACCAAATTGTAACACTCGTCTCTTACTTCTTTGAGAAGGCATGTTATATATCAACTTAAACCACAACAAATCATTTCCGAGTTCAAATAATAACTCTTATTAAACCATGTTTAAACCGATTCGACATAAAATCATCTTTAAACCAATAATAAAAAAAATCTACTAAAACTATTTTTTAGTTTAATAAATAAATAATATTTAAAATAATAATAAATAAAAACTCTCATTATCCCGAAAACGAGCATCACACCAATACGACTCCTCCGGCTACTCCACACGCTCACCTGTAAGAGAAAGGGGTGAGTATTCTAACAATACTCAGTGAGTGCAAGCTTTAGAGCTCACTCAATCCATCATACACATTTATAACTACGAACATACACAAGTCCCAAGTTAAAACACACAAACAATCATCACGTCCTACCGACGCACCATTACAACAAAGATAAATTCCTAGTAAACTATGGTGTCCCTGCAACTCATTTAGCTCCGGAAATCATCATATCCACCCATGCAGCACCCGTCTCATCAGACAACCCTGAACTATGACCGCCCACGCAAGGCTCCTTGTCACAGCTCAACACGCAAAAGTATCACAGTGAGGGTAAAACATTTTGCACTTATGATTTCAACCCGCGGATATACCCGCCACATGCCCCAAGGAAACATTACTTATCGTCTCGCAAACGATACTACTTTTTTACCACACATTATCACACATTATTCATCTCATCAATCAACCATATTCGTTTTTAAACAATCTTATTTTTTTTAAGTTTTTCTCAATCAACAATGAACATATATATATAAATATATATACTTATATAAATATATAAATTATTTATTTATATACGGTTATCACACAAATACACATATGTTATATATCATATATGTAGGTATATGTGTCTTAATTAAAACTTAACATATATAACGGAATGCACCACCACGATCCTCACCTTAGTCTCTCGGCTGAAGACATAACGGAATGGAAAGTGACAAGGTCGAACAACTGATCGAGCGGATCTGAAACATCACGAGATCAACGGTTCCTTAATACGCAAGCAACAGTGGTGCAACATCAATACAAATCCAATATGTGAACAAAACGTGGTCTCGCTAACCCAAAGCGATGATAACACCAGACCAACGTAACAACTTGGCGTGGAGAGACAAAGCTTGACACTGAAGCAATCAACATCAACAACAATGGCGGATCAACACCATGGCTCACGGTTAACAATTGTAACAGAAGTGACGGAGGAGATCGGATCTGCTTACCACGATAACTCACGGGCGATGACAATGACTCGGAGTACAAGATCGGCGGTGGTGGCGAGTTGTAACGGCAAAGTCGAGAAGAAGATGGCTCGGGATTGATTCACGGTTGCTTCTCCACACGTCAATGACGTCACGTGATTCGCGGATGATCAAACGGTAGTGGGGTTTCACGTTCCAAGGCTACGACTTGCACAATGGCGGCGGCGGCAAGGCTGACGGAGCTCCGGCAGAGGTTCGGCGTCGTCAAAGATGTGTGCGGCTCATTCGTTTGTTGTTGCAGCTTTTTGACGAGGGAGGAGGAAGAAGGTGATGAGGGTTTTGCTCTCTCTCTCTTGGGCTGGAAATAATGTGGACTTCCATGGGCTTAGTGATGCAAGTGGGCCTTCTCCCACTTTATTGGGTCCGGATCGTTACACTTACATTGATGAAGAAGGGGCCATGGAAGGAGCAAGATACAGTCACATGCAAGATAAACTTTGATACTTCATAACAGAATCCATGTTCACCCTATCAAGGTCCACAACACTCGTTTCCGACTTTAACAAAAGCATGCTGATAACATCATACATTGCTCTTTCAACAACAACAAAAAAAAAACATCATACAGTGCAATGACGTTAAAAATCGTCTGGATCAATTTTTGTAATAGCCGATATATATTTTATAATTTAAATGGAGTTGTATTTTTGTAATAATTTAATAATGTGATAACACAAATTCTGTAATTGATTTAAGAGCAATTACTTGAAATAACATGGAAAACATGTTTTCATTCCAAAAATACCACACACACTTAAATATGATATCTTTAACATTTGGGGGAATTGCTGAATATGACTCAAAACTTGAGTTGAAATGCAAAACTAGATATCTTATTGCATGTTTGACAAAAATAACTCACAGGGGTAATAAAATTACAACATTAACCCTTATGACTATACAAAAAAATGTCAGCATCAATTTTATCACAGAGAAGTCTACTCTCTAATAATATATTTACAATTAATTTTAAAAATCATAAAAAATAATTTGATAAAAAAATTAGATACATAACAACAAACATATACTTTTTTACACTTATTAAAAATAAAATTTAACAGAAAATAATCAATTTAAATCATCATAGATAAATTAGGATAAAAAACAATACTAAGAGACTTTTCGAGTAGACTTCTCGGTTTCTCGAGTAGACTTCTCAAGTAGACTTCTTGGAGAAATCTACTTAAACGATTTTATTTTTACATATATAAGGAGAGCTTAACCTAATTGTATTAACAATAAAGTTTCTCTCTATCTAAAAAACGCCTCTCTCTCTTCTCCCTTCTCTCTGGCCATGAATTTCTTCTCCTTCCTCTCTTGCTATCGATATCCTCTCCATCCTCTCTATCTTGCATTCAACCTCCTCTCACTTGCAGGTTATGGTAGTGGTAAGCAAATATGAGCTTTTGTGTTCCTCTTTTTGTTTGCTTTGTGTTCATATTGCAAATCTGAGCTTGTTATTATAGATTTGAGCTTATTGTTGTAGATCTAAGTTTATTTTTGTAGATCTGAGTTTATTGTTGTATAAATTTTGTAGATTTTGTTGTAGATCTGATTTTTGTTGCAGATCTAATTTTTTGTTATTGTTGCAGAGCTGAATTTTGTTGATTTTTGTACAGATCTGAATGTTATAAATATAGTAGAATATCATTATAAATCCGAGCTTATTATTATAGATTTAAGCTTATTGTTGTAGATCTAAGTTTATATTTGTAGATCTGAGTTTATTGTTGTATAGATTTTGAAGATTTTGTTGTAGATCTGAATTTTGTTGCAGATCTAAATTTTTTGTTATTGTTGCAGAGCTGAATTTTGTTGATTTTTTTGCAGATCTGAATGTAGACTTCTCGATCTCGAGCAGACTTCTCGAGTAGACTTCTCGATCTCGAGCAGACTTCTCAAGCAAACTTCAGTTGCATATATAGTTTTCAGAGATTTTAGTTTAGTAGTAATTTCTTAAGCCAATTTTAAGAATTATAATCAGTGATCCTTAAATGTTTGTTTGTTTAGAGAGTTATATTCTATGTAATATTGAATTGCATTGAATGTTTTGTATCAAATTCCTAAATTATCTATATTTATTCTACAAAATAGACTTCTCTTGTCTCGAGTAGACTTCTTAAAGACATTAATTTTACAGAACTTAAAAGTGATTCAGAGGGACATTTCTCCCATTTATATCAGATAACTTGTCAACCGAGTAGACTTCTCTTGTCTCGAATAGACTTCTGAAGTAGACTTCTCCTGTCTCGAGTGGACTTCTAAAAGACATTAATTTTACATAACTTAAAAGTGATTCATAGGGACATTTCTCCCATTTATATCACATAACTTGTCAACCGAGTAGACTTCTCTTGTCTCGAGTAGACTTCTGAAGTAGACTTCTCCTGTCTGGAGTAGACTTCTTAAAGACATTAATTTTACATAACTTAAAGGTTACAACATTTTCCCTCTTTTGCTATTCGCCCTCCTTTGCCAACATTCACCAAGAAGCTCACCATGTGTGCAACCATCTCTTAAGAACAACATTCGCCCTCCTTTGCTATTATCCACCTCGAACTGCCACACTGGTTCACTCTTAACCCATTCTCCATACACAGCGGGTATGTGAACCTTTCTCTGTGAAAAAAGAACAAAATCCAAACCACAATAAACATCAAAATTGAATAAGTAGACTTCTCTGAAAGTCGGATGAAGTCTACTTAGTAGACTTCTAGAGTACACTAAGTTGGGGGTATTGGATGATTGATTTTAAGAGAATACAAAAGAATTAGAAAATAATTGATTTTGAAGTAATTTAAATTTTTTGTTGAGAATTTAAATCAATTCTATCAATATGACAGCAAAAATGGTAAGAATTGGTTTTTTACAAAATTTCATTGTAATTCTATTAAATTCCTTTAAAATGACAATAGCATAAGAAGAGCACTAAAATTGAATAACACTAACAATTAATGGAATTAGAAAATCACTACATTGAATAACACTAGAATTTAAAGTAATTTAAAAGAATGATTTCAAATATTGAATCCAATAACACATGAATTTAAAAGAATTTGTGAAATACAATATTGAATAACAATGGAATTTAATAGAAAGCCTAATTTCTTCTAATTCAATTAAATTCCTTAATTGAATACCTCCCCCTAAGAAGTCTACTCTTAATAAGCTAAGTATCATATAAAACATGAAAACTGATTCGACTATACCTATAAAATATAAGCATGTAGAACTTATACATAAGCAAGAAAACTTAATAACAGAACCTTAGGATCACAAAAATCTTAAAAATTTGTTATATATTGTATTAAAATGAATTTTAAAAAAAAACAAGAAAAGTAGACTTCTCAGATAAAAGTAGACTTCTCGCAGGTTAGTTTTGCAATTGCCAAAAGATTAGTAGACTTCTCTATGAAAAGTAGACTTCTCGGAAAAGTCTACTTTCGTAAGTAGACTTCTCGCAGGTCATTTTTGCAATTGAAAAATATTTGACTTTTTGGTCAATTGCAAAAATGACCTGCGAGAAGTCTACTTACGAAAGTAGACTTCTCGCTAGACTTCTCGCAGGTCATTTTTGCAATTGAAAAATATTTGACTTTTTGGTCAATTGCAAAAATGACCTGCGAGAAGTCTACTTACGAAAGTAGACTTCTCGCTAGACTTCTCGGAGAAGTCTACTTTCGTAAGTAGACTTCTCGCAGGTCATTTTTGCAATTGACCAAAAAGTCAAATATTTTTTAATTGTAAAAATGACCTGCCAGAAGTCTACTTACGAAAGTCTACTTTGCATAGAGAAGTTTACTCTACAAAGTCAAAGGTTGGTCAATTACAAAAATGACCTCCTTCTAAAGAAGTCTACTCGAGAAGTCTACTCTATTTTTTTGTTATCAAAGGAAATAGAGTAGACTTCATTCGGACCAAAAGAAGTCTACTTTTTCATACGGTCAATTACAAAACTAACATGAGCGTTGACTAGTAGACTTCATTCGGACGTAGAGAAGTCTACTTTCGGAGTATTTTTGTAAATAAGTAAGGAAGATGAGGATTAGTTGGTCATTTGGATTTTCGAAAATAAAATAAATAAATTAAAAACAATGGCAATTTCGTGAATAGCTGAAACTATGAAGGATTGTTTGGACACAAAATGACAAATGTTGGGAAGATGATTTTTGTGTATTAGATTTACATTTCAAATCAAATTTTAGGTCATTTTTACAAAAATTTCTTAACATTTTTTTATTAATCCACTGACTTTATTACCCTTATTTAAACAAGAAACCTTTTAAAAAAAACTCTTTTACAATTCAAACCTTTGATTTAATGCAGTTCAAGTAATATATTTTCAACTATTACATGTTATTTCTTATTTTAGAGTAATAACAAATTTGTTAAGCATTCATTTTAAAAAAGTATTAGAGATTTTCAATATTTGTATATCTTTTTATAAAATTACATATAAATATAAAATGATATAATTTTTAATAAAATAAACTCTTATCTAATAAATGATTAAAAACATAAATTTTAATAAGGGCAATTCTTATATTTGCCGTCAAATATGGTTTTTGGGTCAAATATACCCAAGCAAGCTAAAATATTCTAAACCTAACATCTTTCATTAAACTACTTGACAAAAATGCTCATATTACAAATAGTTTAAGCATTTCTTGGAAGAAAAAAAATCGAGGCACCTCTGTACTGTATGCTTAGCTGGATATAGCTTTCTTAAGATCCTGATCTCGCTAGAGCAAAATCCTAGAATCAGCCAGCAAAAATGTTGCGAGTATGAGGGAGGAGGCTTTTATCTGTTTCGCAGAGATCTTCGATTGTGACTTGCTTCGTCCTTTCCCGAAAGTATACCTTCTCTGTTGGCGGCGGCTCCTCTTCTTCCCCCATACCCTCTGTTGATCTTTAATGTTTCAATTCTTACCATCGGAGCCTCAGGTGTGCCGATCTACAATCCTTTCTCTTTTTCTCATTTCAGATTTTGATTTTATATAGTATGTATTGAGTAAATTACCGTAACTGCATATATGAAGTTCATCCTTAATTACCCTAATTTGTATCTCAATTCGTGATGGTTTGAGGTCTGTGTGATTGTTGCACAGTTAACTATCAATAAAAAAGTATATTTCATATACTGGATTCTCAACTTTACAAAAGCATTTTCAGTTAAGCTCTAACACTTTATTCCCGCTTCTTTCTTTGTTTTGTTTAAGTGTTATTCTGCTATGACCTATGAAATTATGGCTGAGGGTTCCACTGGTTAAAGACTGAATTCTGATTATGATTCAATGGATGCTACCTGAGAAGGTCTGGTAAGACAACTATCAAATTTTATGCAAACTTCATATTGTTCTTAGTTTTTGTGTCTTCTCAAATTTTTGAGCCTGCTTGTGTTTATTGGCCTTTTCCTGAGGCTTGTTATCATCAATCTTTTAATTGCAGGTTGTAGTTTCTGTAGAAGCTAGCTTATTATGTTTTGGCGCGTTTACTGGATCCTCACAAAAACTCGGAGACATCATCGTTGACTTTAGTTTAATGATTCTTTGTACACTGCAAATTTTTTATGTTACTCGGCTATTTTATGACTAGTTGATAATTGTTGTAACATACAGATGTTACATTAAAGGATTCATGTTCAAACAACAAGAAAATTATTATTATTCATAAGTATAAAGAAAAGCTTGAGTTGGTGTGTGTGATCCATCACCGTTTTTGAAAGTTGAGTTTGGCAACAAAGAAAGCTAGCAAACATAGAAGCCAATGCAATTTGGGAATACAATGAGAACTATATCTGTAATCATCAATGATGGAATCAGAAAGTTTAGGAATGGCTTCATAAAATTTTAGGAAATCTGTTTAAACATTTAGGAATGTCTTCCTAAACTTTAAGAATCTACAAGTATAATTTTTATGAGAAATCTTTGTTTTGTCACTTCTTAAATGGACACAAGAAAAAGAGGGCATTGGAAGTTAATATGACACAGCTCATCAGTTTGCTCTGCTAGCTTCTTCAATGAGAACTTTAACTGCAATGCAGCTAAGAAGCATCTTGATTACACACATGCTGTGACACTTGAAGTGCGTTTAATTTAGATAAAATTGTGTTTCATCATATTCAGTTGCTTGATAGCACCTTTGGTTACATATTAGGTCGTGTTGAATTAGCAGGGAAATGCATTTGTACAAAATTGATGTTACTAAAGGTTCTAATGTTTTTGTGAAATACAATTGTATGAAACTAATGCGGTTAAAGATAATAAAACATTGACAAGTTCTTGTTTTACTTTTTTTTTAAAAGTGGACAAACAAGTTGACAATTTAAAAAAACATAACAATAATATTTAAGAAGACTTTCCTAAATATGTAAGAATCCTGGGTAAATTAGAAACATTCTTCTAAAATTTGTATAATAGTTTCTAATAACTTTTAAAAAGTTTTCAAAAATATGAAGAAATAGCTTCTTAAGTTTCTTTAATAACTTTCTAAAAATTTAGGAAGACCTTCCTAAATATTTATACAAATTTATAATTTATAAATTCGTAAAAATCCTTCCTAAAAATTTAAAAAAGTTTCCTGAATTAAAATTTTTAAATAATTGATGTAGAGATTTTTAAGCCTTAACTCAATCCTCAAACACACATGTCATTGTAGTACTTGAGGTGTCAATCCAATCCAGAGGCTCAGGAACAATCAAGATGCAGAAAATTTGCTAAGCTAGGCCTAAACATAAGAAGGGAATGAAATCTAACAACCTAAAGCAAGAAATACAAACTAGAAAACAGAGATTCAAGACTAATGAATAACAAAGTGAATCTAAATCATGATCAAGGTGAAAGAAACAATCAATGCATTAATCTCTAGGCAAGGACTACTGATATAGACTAGCCCAATTCCTCAGCACTAATCCCTTATCTAACCACATATTCAAGATAAATTCTTTTACTCAAACACATGATCACCAAGCATGAAGGTCAAAGTCCATAGAGCCAAAAAGCATGCTAGACATCTAGTTTCTTATGCTAGGTTTACTAATCTCTTGTGCAATAGAACTAACATTAACTGACACTTCCATGCATAATCAATGCCTAAAGGGCAATTTCCCACCAATATGGTACTAAGCATTAAGCACATTCACGATAGAAATGATAGATGCTAAGACTCATGATTATCTAAACATCATTTTCAAGCATTGAACTTCATTCAAGCATTTCATCAAACACATAGAGCGCAGATGAAGACCTAAGATCAACTTCTCCAACAAAGAGGTACTAAGCATGAAAACAGTCACACAAGAAGAAATAATCAATGATCCAACATTTTAACACCTTAAACAATCATTGGAAACACTTTTGTTCTTCAAAAACCAAGAATTTCAAAACTCAATAACAGAAATTCAAAATAAGAAATCAAGACTAAGAGATTAAAGACTAAAAGAAAAAACCTTAAAATAAAATAAAAGTATATACATGTGATCCAATCCTAACCCACAAAGGGTTTGTTCTTGTTCTATGAAAAACCAAAGCAAAGCTTTGGGGAAGAGAAAGGATAAGTGAGGTTGGATCTAGGGTTAGTTATTTATAGGGAATATCCCCAAAATAACTTTAGAAAGCAAAAATAAAAGAGTCAAAGATGGTCAACTTTGATTCTCGGGTTAATGCATATCGAGGTGGAGGAAGGAGGTCTTGATCGATATGCTGCTTGGTACAGCGTTCTGGTTGCGGGCAGTGAAGATGAAACCGTCGTATCTTTTGAACCACTGATCGGATTGACTTGATTCGACCTCCGTTGGAAACCTTATTCGACCTACAACTTCAATGAAGGACGCGGAGACTGAATCGCACCAGAAGACCTTCGTTAGGACCCATACATTTCATATCGATCTGCATACCGGGCAGGTTTTCACAGCTTTGGTCGATACAAGACTTTGGTGCAGCCTAAAACCCGTCAACTTGGCCACTAATACTTGGTTCTTCATGTCCTCATCATTCACCATTCTCCAGATGTCTTTCTTGCTCTATTTAGACCTGAAAAAGACTCCAAACAATGCAAAACATGCAAATGTCTAACCTAAAACCTATTATGTCTAATATGAATGCAAATGGAGCAAAACATGATGAATGAATGCATGAAAGAGACCAAAAAATAAACTAAATATGCTAAAACATGGAAAATTATGAGGTTATCAACACCCCCACACTTAGATCTTGCTTGCCCTCAAGCAAGTATGAACATGGTGGAAGAGAAGTTTGAAATTATAGCTATCTGATTTGAGAGATGTCAATAATAAAAATCAAGTCATTGACAAGTTAATGATTCTAAGATGCAATGCTTGTTCTTACTGAAAATCTAGCCACACTCATCACAAGCATATACAAGAAAATCAAGTCTATCTTACACAATCAATCACATATCCAATCTCTTTAACATTTAATTAACTCATCAACCAAGTGGATCATTCTTATGGAAATCTTGTGTCTTCATTTGGCTAAGGATAAGGCTTATGAGGCAAGGATGACCTCAAATAATTTCGAACTGGTTATATTTAAATGCAAGGGTTCTCTCAAGAAAATAGAATGAGCCTTGGTAAAATGCTAAGGGTAAAGAACAACTTATGCATACAAAGGTAAACTCTCATCTACCCAAAAATCCATAAGTGATCTAAACTCCTTTTCTTTTTCCCCAAAACATAATCCTATTCTACTCTTTTTTCTTGAAGCTTTTTGCTTCTTTGATCCCACTCTTCTTTCTCCTTTGGAGCTTCTTTGATAGTGCATGTTTATCTCTGATTCTTCTTGGTGATTTGGCCATTTCTTCTTTGCTTTTGCTCTTCTTTAATTTGCTGGTGTATCTTTGCTTTGGACACCTTTTTCATTTCCATTGAGCTTTTAATGATTAGCCAAACTTCCCAAGGTAACAATTTTTGCACTCCTTTTCCTTTGCTTTCTCTTTTCCTTCTTCACTTGATAGCCCAAAATCGAAATCTCAAAACCATCCCTTATTAACCAAAACATCCTAGCCTATCTAGCTCAAGAGGGTGAGATAGTTCTACAATGGAAGGGTCCCTTTGTAGTTCTAACCCAACAATTTTTACTAAGCCCATTCCTTAAAGAAAAGGCCTCACAATCACTCACAAATAATTTTTGTCTTGAAGGAAGGTTTGGTTAATGGCAGGGAAATCTATTTGGACTAGCAAGAGAAGACATAAGAAGGATAAACAAAGCCCAAGTATGTGTATGGTATCCATGAAAACACTTTCAATGCATAAGACATGATAGTTCAATATTCAAATTATGGTTCTAGTAAATAGAGACTGAATTCAGATCATGCAAGCTTCATCAAGACAAGAGTATCAAGCAAAGAATTCCAAGTGTGGTTTAAAATTCAATTCAAACTAGACCATAACATCAAAGAACTAACAACTTAGGCAATGAAGTGATTTCAAAAATTAACATCTCTCAACGGCAAACATCATGCTCAAAATTTTCAATGCATGAAACCTCAATACAAATGAAACTATACGCTATCCTAAAGTGCAAGATGCAACTAGATGACCACTCAAAACTTTTAAAATTTTCAAAATTTTTGAAAAAATTCAAATTCTTGCAAGTATGAGAGATATGCAAGAGATGAATGCCAAAATTTGAAAGAGAATTGTTAATATCACACCCTCCCCCCCCCCCCCCCCCCCCCCCCCCACACACACACACTTAAATTACACAGTCCCTGTGTAATTCACTGTGTAATGAAAGTGCAAGAGGAGTCAATATCCAACAAACAATTCAAAAATTAAGAGAAGAAGAAAAATGCAAAGATTTTGGAGTATACCTCAAGGTCTTGTAATGGGGGAGGAGTGTAAATATTTCAAAGAATGTCTGGGAATGGTGAATGGTGAAGAAGAAAGCCTTCATTCCATTGAAATCAGCATTTCGTCCATACTGAGCAAAACCATGTAGGCATATCGACCTAGCTACCCGATATGACCTTTTGGGCTCTTGCAGCACTTTTGCGAAAATCGCGTTATCTCTAGAGAAACTGAACCAAATGACACGAAACTAACACCATTCGAAAGCTAACTGAACTGGCTACAATGTTTATGAAGAACCCCAATGCCAAATCGGAACAGAAACACTTCATCTGAGCTGATTTGCAGTCGAGGCGTCGTGCAGAATGGTTTGTAGCGGGCTAGCCTTGCTCGATGTGCAGCTCGATACATTTGCCTTCAAGGTGTATCGAGCTGGCATGCCCAGTATGTACTCCGATATGGTGTCCTATGACTTGTGTATCGACCAGTGTAGGCCGATATGTACGTCGGTATGCCTCATATCGAGTAGCTTGCTCGGTACACTCCTCCATATGGCTTGTCAGCTCTGTAGCGGTTTCACGAAAACCTCAATATCTCATCAACCGCATATGGGAATGACCTGAGAGAAAGTCCAACGGTAAGCTAACGAACGTGGCTACAACTTTGATGTTGAACGCGGAAACCAAATCGGAAGGGAAACTGTCCGTCCGAGATAATCTTCAGTCGATACGTTTTGTAGGATTGTTTGTACCGGGATGACATGATTGCCCGATATGCCTTAACTGGAGATGATTGTATCGACGAGTGTATCGACCAGATTCTAGGTCGTGAAGCTAGAATAAGTAATAAACATAAATCTAGATGAAGAACTAACAGATTAATCTCAACAGTAATTCAATTCTAACGATTCATAACCTTTGAAAAATCTAAAACCTAACTAACAAATTACTCAGACATGGTGCATGAAATAAACATCATGAATAGAATAATTTGCATAAAAGAAATAAGAAATAGAGATAAAGGAGTTCAAAATCTGCTCTGAAGGAGTCTGATTTGTCTCTCCAAAAGCTTTGGTACAAATCTCTCTCTTTGACTCTCTTGAAAATAAGATACCAGCCAAAAGGTGTCTGAAAAACCTAAAATGCGGACCAAAAACAAACTGGGGTACTTTTGCAATTAATAAAACGTCTGGGAAAAAATTGCAATTCTTCCTACATCTTTTAATAAACTCGCGATTGCTCCTCAGATGTGGGTGACGAGCGTCACCCATTCAGTGGTGACGATCGTCACCAAAGGCATCACATGTCTCCATGTTGCTCTAGTTAGGAAGATCTCCTGCTTTGCTCCAGAATGCTCCAGAATCTCCAATTATGCTCCAAACACGCATTAACCTATAAAGACTCTAATAGGACTCTAAAAAGATCAAAAAGACTCAATAAAAAAAGACTTATATCATGGTTAAAAATCATAAAAAACCATGATATATCAACTTCCCCAGACTTAGCTTTTGCTTGCCTTCAAGCAAACAGAAGACTAAGAACAGAGTTGAGTTTGAAAATGCGGGAACTCACCTTCTCATAGATTATTATTTTGACACAATTAAATGACACTCAAAACAGAACACAATGTCAGCAACAACCTTGGCGTGAACGGCAGGATCAAAAACTTGATAGGCTTCGGGAATTATTGCAGTGCTAGTTGATATATCATGATTTTTATGGGTTTTAACCATGATATAAGTCTTTTTTATTGAGTCTTTTTGGTATTTTTAGAGTCCTATTAGAGTCTTTACATGTTAATGCGTGTTTGTAGCATAATTGGAGATTCTGGAGCATTCTGGAGCAAAGCAAGAGTTCTTCCCAACTAGAGCAAGAAGGAGATGTGTGATGCCTTTGGTGATGATCGTCACCACTGAATGGGTGACGCTCGTCACCCCCATCTGAGGAGCAATCACGAGTTTATTAAAAGATGGAGGAAGAATTATAGTTTTTGCCCAGAAGTTTCATTAACTGCAAAAGTGCCCCAGTTCGTTTTTGGTCTGTATTTTAGGTTTTTCAGCCACTTTTTGGCTGGTATCTTATTTTCTAGAGAGACAAAGAGAGAGATTTATACCAGAGCTTTTGGAGAGGCAAATCAGACTCATTCAGAGCAGATTTTGAACTCTTTTATCTCTATTTCTTATTTCTTTTATGCAATCTATTCTATTCATGATGTTTGTTTCATTCACCAAATTTGAGTAGTTTGTTAGTCAGGTTTTGGGTTTTTCAATGGTTATGAATCATTAGAATTGAATTACTGTTGGGATTAATCTGTTAGTTTTTCATCTAGATTTGTGTTTATAGCTAATTCTAGCTTCGTGACCTAGAATCTGATACTAGGTTGATTAATAGATGCGAGTGTATTGTTAATTACCTGAACTAATCTTAGATGAGCAAAATTACTATCTGCAAAGAGATTTGATTTAAGAATTTTGTGAACAGATCGAACCTGACATTATTGTTTGTCTGAATTGTTTGAATTTGCAAAGAGATTTAAAATTCTAGGATTTAGACATAGAAAAACTTTGCAGTGAGAGTTGATTGTTTTTATATTTGTGTTTCGAGTTCTAGAACAGTACTTAAAAAATATCTTGACAGTTTTCATTCTGCAATTTTGACTTCAACCTACAAATTTCCCAAAGCTTAGCGTTTTGTCTTCTTAATTTTAAAACCTTCTAATCGATCATCTGCTGCTTTCTTTTAGTTTATTTGCATTACTTTTATTCAGTTCTCTTAGCTTAATTCAAATCTAGAATCTGTTGTGTGGATTCCTTAAGTCTCTTGGGATTTCGATACCCTTTATACTACATATATTTTGCTGTGCACTTGCAGTAGTTTTATTTAGGTGAAACTTTGAACCTATCAGCGGTTACAATGGAAAACCAACATAAGAATATGAATATTGAAAGAAAATCTGAGAACTGTTGCAAATGTCGTGTATTATGTCTTTTCGTTGCGATACCAGTTTTGTTTGCAACAGAAATCTCAACAAAGGTACCAGAATTGATGTAGGACAAATATTTGGAAAGTACGGATCCGTGTTTGGAATCTGATGAGAATGACAATTCCAAATCTGATGGCCACATCGTTTCTATACCACATCAGATGTGCAGAATCTATTTAAACAGAAAGGAAAGAAGAGTATGGTCGACGCTGGAGTCGACGTCGGCCGGAGAAGATTGGTAAAAACGTTTGGGGGTGGTTTGTTGAGTCGCTTCGTAATCGCTGCTGAGAAGAGAGAGAGAAAGGATTTTCTTTCTATTTCTTTTTTTTTGCTATATTTATACAATATCTAAAATAAATACAATTTATGTTTAAACATATTTATTTAATATTTAAAAAAGAATAGAGAAAATGCGTTAAAATAATCCAGAATAATAAAATAATGTAAAATTGGTATCTCATTGAGGAAAAATTGTGAAACTGACCTCTTTCTACGATTTTTATAAATACCAGCGCTATCCTTCTAACTACTGTTATTTGTAGACTAATGGCAGACTGAATGCAGACTACTGACAAACTGATTGATCAAATAATTGAGTGTAGATTACTGGCAGATTAATGGTAGACTAATTGTAAATTACTGGCAGACTAAAAAAAGATTAAAAGCAAACTAGTTGATCCTTCTAATGAATCATTTTAGGAAGATTATATTGTCAAATAATTTATTTCAAAAATTATCCTCCAAAAAATAATTAATAATGACAATATAAACATTTATTATTTATTTGAAACTATGTAAAAAGACAATCAATGTCAAATATATGACTGCAAGATAGTTTTAGAAAAACTTTTTCATTCATAATTTTTTCTTGACCACGCACATATTACTCTATATTTATCAAAAATATTATTTTTTCCAAGTAGTTGATTGCGTCTTGAGTAGGAGGCTTTGGTATAACAATCCATGAATCAAAAAAATCTTCAATTAGTTGTTGCTCTCAAATATTCTCATAACTGACATGTTGATGAATATGTAATGTTAATAATAGTGTCATGATTTTTGAATATGAGTAAGTATTTGACTCAGTCATCTCACAAGCCATAAGTATAAGATACATTAGAACCGTGCTTGCCTCTTTTAACTTCCATTCCTTCATCTATCAAAGATTTATAAAAATTATTATATCTGTAAACTCTTCTTCAAATATAAAATTAATGACCTTTAAAATAATCAACTTTAATATTGATATTGAAACGAAATTGTTGTAAACTTAACAATTATAATAATTATAATAATTGTTCCACATCATCTAATTAGTATCACTTACATAATATATCTGGAGTGGACACTTCTATCATTTATATCTGAAAACATTATCCTTACATGCATGAATACAGAGAAGTCAAAGTTTTCTTTTTTACAATGGAAATTTATACACAAGTAAATAAACAAATACTTATTTATTTTTCTTCAGCAACTAAAACGATGTGATTTGATAGTAAGTGAATGTACATATAAAACTCAGGTCTCGCTCAATTAGATTTGTTAAAATACAAAACAAAAACTTTGCATAATATTTCAGATTCCGGTCTAAGAAATCCCTGCTTAATTATTAATATTAGAGTCTGCCGCGGAGAAAGATTCTTGCACAATCTCTAGTGTCAATAAAACCAGATGTCACAACTGTCTCCCACCCTCTCATGTATGCATACTTATATAAATGAATGATCCTGGATTCCGTGGTCTAAATAAAGCAATTTAGTTTAGAAAAAAATAATATAGATTAGCGAGAAACAAAATTATTAAACGTCATTAAATAAAACAAGGTTCTCGCTAGGTTGACGTGAAATTCTCGCTTGTTGATTAAGAACTAGGTGGTTTGCCCGCACAATCTGTGCAGACCGCAAACTATAAGGAAAAAATTCATAAATAGATCAAAAACAAATACCGATGCCCAGAAACCCCAAAAAAAAAAAAGGTATTACAACCAACCATGTTATTATCAGCCCAAGATATAGTAGTCATACTAATAACTAAATGTTATTATCGCTCATTATGTCACAAAATTTTTTTGCTTCTACAAATGGAGGGTCCAATAAAACTTACGAACATTTAAAAGTGGTTTCTACTCTCCAATAACCATTCCTTTGAACAATCGACACAAACCTCATTATACAAATAGCGAGCTGCTGATTGCATGACGACCAAACTTCGAGAAAATCCCCTGAATATTCATTTTTCAAAAGTACTGGAACTCGCGAGCCACTGTTACCATTGTAATAGATACATAGCTCATTATCACCCAAGAATTTTAAATGGATCATATCAACATGCACCAATCAAAGTTAGAAAAATATACCGTTCATCCACAAGTTCAAAGTTATATCTGTTCGCTTACGAAAACCAAGCGCATGAAGTCCTCTCAATCTGTGTATTTAGGCTAGATCTGCTCACACTTAAGGTTTAGATGATTACAAAACAGAGAACTATTAAAAATATAATAATACACTTAAATTAAAGGAGATAATTTATAATTTGACTACTCATCATCGTACTTATGTGTATTGTTTCCCAAAAAGGCCAGATATTGCATTCAAACTATTCGATTGATATTACGAATAAACTACATTTATTGGAATAAAGGAATATCGATTAGATAGATATAAAAACCGAACAGAGTTAACCAAAGTCGAGAAAACCAAAACATATCCTAAAACTATCATAAATAAAATTACATAACAATAATTAATAAATAATATAAAAAACAAAACCATAAACCTAAACCACAATATTTCCATGCAAAAACGGTTTGATCACTCGAGAGGTTTGGATTTATTCTCAACAGTGATATCACCCTTCTCTCCAGAATCCGATGCAGATGGCGCATCACGTTTCCTTGACGAACTCGTTAGAGAAGACTATGAAGAGAATTCAGACGGGGCCTATAAATGAAACAAACAATTAAATTCGTACAATATATATACTAATTAATATATACAGGATCTTATATATAAAAAATAAATTAATAAAATTTCCGACCGAATACCTGCGATGATGCATCTTCGTGGTATAAGTCGATCCACTCTTGATCAGAACTCATTATATCTACGATATATGGTGCTTTTCTACTCTTCAGATAATCGACACCAACACTAATCTTGAAAAGATACTCCTTCCTGACCAGAACATTCATCGCTAGAGGCAAAGTGTCTGGATCAGATTGGGTGCACATAACAATAGTTAGGACCATTATTACCAATAATAGACAACAAAACAACCACTGCAACACACTATCCAAAACTAGGGAACAACATACCTCATGATGCCTCTCGGCTAAATCAGCTGCTGATATCCCAAGTTCAATTTCAGAGACACTATCAAAGAGCATGAACCGAGCCTCATCTCCATCCAAATCTGAGACGTGTACGATAATACGATATCGTGCAGCAACATCCGAAACATCTCTCTTACATTCCAAGCAATCGAAAAGGAGAGGTCCATCATAACCGGAAACGTCCTCACATGGCTCAACTTTCTTATTAGATCGGTCACAACCAATATAAACCACTTAGGTAACTCAATATTGTCGATAGTAGCAGTAGTAACAAATTTACCAACCTAAAAAAATGTCATAGTTAGTATAAATCTCTTTTGAGCACACTACCAAGAATTTACAAAATAACAAAAAGAAAATACCTCAGTAGAACGAACGATCATCTCGATAGGCCTCCTCATGTTTTTGATGAAAAATTCATTGTGGAGTGACACAGAGGAAACAAATGATAGCTGCCTATTCTCAGTCTTAGTAATCACCAAATTATCCTTAGGAAGCCTAGCAAAATCAAAATATCAATAATCCAAACAATGACACATATTCATTGATTACTAACAACAGTACACACCTCAGAGAAAAAAACATACAAAAATTTGAATTCCTTGACCTCAGTCGAACATGGCTCGTAGATCACACGGGTCACATTCAGCAAATTAGATAGACTAAAATTACCTACACAAGTTTTAAATTACCATAAAAAATCATAGATCACAAATAAACATATACACTAAAATAACAACTATAGATGATTACGACATACCATTCCACTCCTTGATCAATGCAAAATGGATAAGACAAATGATATCCTTGCCCTCATTTTTAGCATAATAATCCGCAAAACCCGTAGCGTAATCATTCCAGAAAGTACAAGTCAGGCTATCATCCCTAACAAAAAAACACCACAGTATTATTATAAATAGAAACAGTACTAATATATTACAGAGAAACGAATACATCAGCCCCACTTACAATATATCACGCAGGTAAACATTGAACTTAGGAACCTTCTTTCCCTTAACAACCACATCCTCTAGAGAACCCACAGACACAACCTGGCCAAAGACATCTAGAAAAACCAGCAATAAAATATTTAAAAGAAACAATTAAGATCTAATATGCGTCCTAAATACATATAAACAACAACATCCAAAACATAGACTTACCAACTAAGACACTCCGATCCAGTTTTCCATTCACAATATCCGAAAAACTGGCAAGATACTTCTCTGGCAAATCCAAGGAGAAATTTGCGCAAGGAACGACGACAGTTCGTCGATGAAACTGAATTCTAAAAGGCAATGGATTTGTTTTATAATCAGACGTGTAATCAACAAAAGTAAAATTACTCAAGGTAACGCATCCATTCTCAGCCAGCAGCTTTGAATACTTCGCCACCAAGGCTTCGTCAATAATGGCGTGAATCTGAGTACCCTATAAACATTTAGAAAACGAATTATCAAAAAATAATAATTTAAGAATAAATAACACCCCAACAAAAGAAAACCAAAGAAAGAATACTTACAACCCCATCGACCAGAACCATATCAATAGACTTTCTTGTTTTTTAAGTAACTCCATAACCTAAGAATGCAAACATCCATCGAATAGCGATCCAAATGAGGTTTAATGTCATTAACCAAGGCAGAAGTGAGTGGTTTTCTCTTGAGGTACGACATGGCCGAAACTCAATATGACTTAGGACCTAGAAACCAAATTAGACAAAAATTTCAAAATAAGAAGCAAAGATGTAGAATAAGACAGAACATGCTCGGTATTTATACATAAAATCAATTACATATAATAAAGTATTTCCATGTTATATTTCCAAGAGATTATCACAAGATATATGCTATATTTCCATATATGCCTTCATAAAGATATGTAATATAAACCGTATGACATATAAATTATAAATAAACGCATATCTATCCTAAAAAATAGTGTAACCAAAGAGAACTTTCCACTTATCAAGTCTACCAACCATCAATATCGACAATTATATGCCAATCGATCACACGAAAATGTATAAATCCCATATAGTTGTCGACTGCGAATCAGAATACAATATATGATTAAATTTAGAAATCTATTATCCATATCAGAAATATCAATAATACACATATAACTAGAGAAATATTTTCAATTATATGATTACTGGTATGAGTATCTACTCCACTAATATTATATCCAATGTAATTTTTCGACTATGGTATAAATTGAATGACTATGCCATACCAATCCAAGAATTAATATAATCCCAAATAAAATCATAGATAGAAGAACAGCAGTACTCAAATTAGTACAGATCTTGGCAGAAGAAAGAATGTACATATAACTAAAGAAACATATACTAAAATTACAACACGTACAGTTTATCATCGATTATAGTATAATTTATATTAACTTATATATCTCTGTTATACTAATTCCAATATTAATATCGAATGAATACTTAAGCTCTGAATGAGGTTAAAGAAGAATAACAGTAGTAGGAGAACAACCTCCACACCATCGCATCATACATCCGGCAAACTATCACCCAACCGAAGCAAAGGAAAAAACAAAATGGTGAAATACGTCATTGTTACACCGAGAGGGTTTTATCAAATATTTGAAACTAATTCTTATTTAATAAATTAAACAACAATCCAATAATGAAAATACACTCAATATAATATCATGCCCGCACGATAGGCCATATTCTGAATTTAGTAACAAACAATACTTGATTGCCAACCTTGATTCAAATTTATATATAAACAAACACCAAAAGAAAGAAAACAGCGTGAAATTATAAATTAAGGTATAATAATATCGAGGCTAAATAAAAATCCAGAGAACCAAGCAAACATCATAAAATTTATGAAAACGTGCACCCAATAGTTGCATGGGGACAAAAAAAGCTTAAGTACATAGATCACCAAAAAAAAAAAAACAATAACTCCAAATCTTGAAAACAGGTACTTGCTTCAAGGATTGTCAACTTTGCTATTCTCCATATGGATCTTCGAGCGCTTCCTTGGTAGCATGAAAAATATTTATAAAAATCATTCATATATACCAGAAGAAGAAACTCAGACTTTTTCGAAAAGCTTACATGGATCTGAATTTGGCTACTTCGGCAAGGCGAGGGTTCACCATCATCACGGTAGGATGCGTAGTAGATATAGTAACTTTTCCTAAATATATATACAGCAGAAAGCTATCAAACAAATCAAATTTTAACAAAAAACGCAAAAAAGCAACAGATAACTGAATATCACAAACCTGCGTAGACCTCGACGATAGCCCATCTCGCAACACAAACCGCTATATCATTGCTACAAGTAGACTAATCATTATAGAAATTCCTAGCATCACTACCGAACATTTCGCATTTGATATTAACGTTACTGCACAAACGAAAGAACATATATTACACCAAAAAACCAATTAAAAATTTAGACATTTACGTAAACACCGGGACAGACCTTATATCACTCAGTTCAAATGTAAGCATTGCATACCCACCAACGTCTTTATCACGTATTCTCAGATGTCCAACATTCACAACATCTCCGATCAAATCTAGAAATTGAGAACTTACACACTCAGTACGCAAATCAAACCAATACAACATCAAATTTCATAGCCAAAAACACGTAAATAATAAATTTACATACCAACCAACGAACGCTCGGAAGACGGCCTGATGAGAATCTGACCAAAGCTTACAAAATCAAAAAAAATCCGGTCACATGGATAAACTTGCTTATCAACCACAGTCGGACTCAGAATAAGCAACTCACTGCGATGAGATGTAATCCTATAATTGTCATTCAAATCGACAACAACAAATTTCCTGGCTGTAATCCAAACACCATCGCTCAGAACAGAAGAGAAACGGTCATAGTCAGCAGCATAAACAGTTCCACAGATCTTCACACCCTACGACACAATAATAAAACGATACAATGAAATAGACAGGTACGAAAACAGCAACACGGTACCAACGAACGAAACATTATAACAGACCTTATCATCACAAAGAATCATGCTGAATCTTTTACCACACGAATGAAACGAAGTAGTCCAAACTCGTAGAATCTTCACAAAGATTACTGATTCAACAAAACCAGGTGTCAGTTGCGAGACTCCAAACAAAGCTGGACAACGCAAAAAAACCTTTTCGTATACATTCCAAATTCAAGCGAGAGCTAGGATTAGCGTCCGAGCGTGAAACAGAAATAGAAGGTGCCTCAGAGACAGAAACGTCATATTTACTAAGAAATCCATCCCCAGTGGCATTATCTGCAGCGGAATCATCGTCAGCCTCTTCATCGCTTAGACTTTCATCACTGTCAGATCCACCATGTTCATCACATTCAGCATCAAAACAGCGATCACCATCGCTACCTAAATCATCATCAGAGGCATCACAATTCCCACCAGATGATTTGGGGGTTTCGCTTCTGCAATCCCCGACCGATGAATCACAATCCATGTAATCACAGCCATCGCCATCTAGCCACACTTCGGCGATTGGACCACACATAATATAACGCATCCCAAACCCGGGAGAATGATGACCATGACGTGCATAATGTCTATTACCAATATCTGTGTAAATATATAAAAGCACGAGTAAAAATCACAATAATTGAGCAAACAACCAAACACTCTAACAACAATTTGGACAGGACACATGGTTTCACTATAACACAGAGTATATCAACCACAAACATACCTTGTGCATTTAAGAACTCATGGGGCAGATTATAAGATCGCAGATTGTCATCATAAATCTGTTCATCTCGACCCATCGAAGGATCTCACAGAACAACCGATATTAGAGAAATATAAAACAACGAAACCAAACAATGTCATAGCCTATATATTACCAAAAGAAGATATATACCTGTAAAATTGCATCCACGCAATAATGATTGAGCAAGACGATCAGGATATATAAAAGTAGAGGATGGCGGCACAATAACATATAGAGAAAGGACCATGACGTTAAATTAGGCTATATTCAATGATCGTTCTTATTGTCAAGTCTATGGCAGTAAAACTCTACGAAATAACCAATAATGAGTAGTAATTATACCAACTCGTAATATAATTTTTAAATTAGATAATATCAACAGTTAAAATAAATATTACATTAATTAACGGGTTATTAACAATATTATTCAGGCAACTTTATGTTTAACTAACATTTAACAATACACTAAAATATACGAATATACATATGAACTACCTTCACGAATAGATTTATATTATAAAAATTCACGATTATCGAATATACATAAATAATTATGTACACATATTTATCTACAATCAAGGCAATCTAAATATCCTTTAAAAATTCTCTGTACTCATCAACTACGTCGTTCAAACCAAATTTAATTAAATAGAATAAAGTACCAATCGAAAACAGCTAAATAACCATAACATAAAAAGTAAATTTATCTACAAATAAGGCATATTAAATATCCTTTTAAATCTTGCTATGCTCATCAATTGTACCGTACTAATCAAATTAAACTAAATAAATAAATAGAATAAAGTATCAACCAAAAACAATTAGGCACCCATACAGTAAAAAAGTAAAATTTGCAAACCGACTAAAAACCCTAACATCAGAAAGAATATATATAGTCCGCTCACCGAACATAAAAATGATTAGTTATCTAAACAGATAACCTATTCGAGTTCGCTATCCTTGTACGATTGTGCGATGAAGTTATTACCATTCCATCTCCCACATACAAATTTAATAATAGACGACGAAGAAGAATCACCGCAAATAATCCACAAAACCCAATTTGTAGCCTGGATGGATAGCAACCGTTTGTACCCTGAAGCGAGAGACTATCTGTACATGGATTTTCCACTACATTGGGTTTGGCATACGAAAACAAAAGACTGGCTTCCTCGTAAACATCGAAAAAACATAACAGAAGATGTTGATCTACCATTTGTTCCGAAGGGTTACAGTGAAATATATTATCTAAGGCAACTACTACAAGTAAGGCGAGGACCAACATCATTCGAAGATATCAGGACCGTCAATGGCACTGTGCATAATACTTTTGCAGTAGCATATCACGCCTTACAATTAAACCAAGGACAATAGGGTTGAGTAAGGAAGAAGTTATGCACAAGATCGCTTCATTAGTAGATTTACTTTTTTGAATTTTATAATATTTAAACCAAGATTCGCTATATTATGGTTTATTTGTTTCAGTTTCTTTTATATATGAGACTTTTTTGTTTAATAATTATATAAATTATGGTCATCGATATACCGTTTTACGTATCAGAATATACACAAATACTCGTTATCGATATATTTCAACTCCAATACAAACTCCAAATTGAATAACACAATATATTATACAAGAGTCAACATCATTACCGAGACATTCTGGTACAGAAGTCACAAATCAATTAAAAGAAAATGTCATGGAATGTAACAAATACTTAAAACACATAAAATTTGTAAACATATTCATTCAAATCATACGTGAAGTATAGGATTTTCTTCTTCGGCCTCATCGTCCTCATCTTCACTACCTCCAATTCTAATCAAATATAAACAAGCAATAGAATTAAAAATCACATAATCATTACCACACGTACAAAATAATTGTAATAAATTAAAAATACAATCTTACAGAATGTCCTGTAACTCAAACGCATCTTGGATGTCTGGACTGAATAAAACACTCGAGACACCGATATGATCAGAAACATGATAATTTTCCGTGCGCAAAACATGTTATTGTTCGTTCACTGAAATTATATCAGTCCCACTGGTTCGAATTCACAAATCACGTTAAGCCAATTACGGATAATAATCAAACACTTACGTTTCATCCCGCAAAGTAAATTCGATCTTTGCTGTCTTTTTTGACTCAAAAGCTTCAAACGAACGATCTTTTACAACCTCAAATTCGCCAACCGAATCAACGACTCCCACTAAATCTTAAAGCATTATCATAAAGTAAAAAACCTATAAAGCAGAATCATTAAATCAAAATCACAATCGAGCGACCCATAGCAAGACTTACCAACATGACAATTCTGTTGAAAGCGTCCAAGGTAGAAATCCATGGTAACAATAATATGAAATATACAAAATTCACGGTAACCACATCACACAAACGATGTGCTTGTAGCATTTTTCACAAGTAGCGCTTCCAAACAATTGGTTTAATGATCATTCGCACCGCATCTTGCAGTCGAGAACTCTTCATCACACTATAGCCTTTAACAAAAACCACGACATGAACAAACAAATGGTAATCATTAATCTAAATATTATATAGTCATTGTGGTGATAATACCTAGCACGAAAATCACGAACATCAGGAATATTTGCATTGAAAAGGAATTCACAATATTTCTTCACTGCGTAAACGTTTGTAATGCCTACACCAAAACAGAATACGGTGGATCAAAAGACAACACGTACAAAATATTCAAAATAAACAAACATAACTTAGTACATTGTTGCAATACCGGCGTATTCATTACTGATACACCACCACTTCAGAATACAGAAAACTTCTATGCCACAAAGTTGAGCCCATCGAAAGGCAAAATCCTCAGCCAGTTTTCCCATAGCAAAACATTGGATGACATGTTGCCTACAGAAGAAATCATTTTAGTAACCAAACCAATTAATACTATAATAACAAAATATACAATCTTCTCACCTGTCATCTCAAAGTTCAAATGGAATAACAGCGTAGTCTTCATGTATTTTATTCTCATCAAAAATCTCAAGATCGCTGACGTTCACAAGAACACCAATCAAATCTAGGAAAAAAAAAAGAAAAATTAAAACATCTCTTTATTCCATTCAACTTTAATGATTTTATTATTGATTATGACAAAACCTACCAATAGTATACGTGACATCAAGACGACCCCCAAGAACATCCCCAAAATCAGCTAAAGACAGAAACAAATCACCTCTAGGACCACCAACACCAATAAATGTGGTGTTTGTAACAAACTTTAACTTAAATGGATGTCTTGCCAAACGCGTAAAACCATTAGAATTTTTAACCACAAACCCACACAAGAGCTCCCATCGGTCTTCAACAAGCAGATCTTCAAACAAATGTACGTATTTATTTCCAATCGAAGCTTGTAATTTTGACCCCTGTAAACATTATCCAAAACTCAATCGAGACACAAATACAGCGTAGGAGATACAAGAAAAAGAAAAACGACATGAAAATCGAATGAGAAAACTTACATGTATATCAACTAAGATCATCTTCAACTTAAGACGGCAATGCCTATCCCTCGCATGCCATTTCTTTAATACATTAATTTCAAATCTGGGATCGACAACCAAATTATCTAACTCGGATACTTTAACGATGTTCCGCATCGTAGCACAAAGATGAAAAATAAAGAGCTCAAAGAAGATAAAAGTTTGTAAAAGATTCTTCTATCTACATACAGCGAGAATCTTTAATTTTTTCGTTTTCAAAGTATAATAATTATGCATGTATGGGAGAAATGAAAAAATCGAATAGCGCAGAACTTTCACTGTTCTCGACAGTTTACAATCTCCAATGAGGATTTTGATAAATTAAATTCAAAAACTTTAGATAAAACACATATGAATATTGTCTACAATAACAACCGTTGAAAAATCAACATATCAGTATACAGCTCAACTTATAGCCCGGAAATATTATTTGGACTGTTGAGCCAAACACCGTGTTCTTGTTTACTGATTATGTTATGTGAATTATATATAAACTAAACATCACAAATGGTCCGTTGTTGAATGCGAACTATAGTATCGTTCTGAACAATTAAAAGAGCATAAACATAATAAAACATACTAAACCACGTAACTCGCGTGCTAATTGCAAACTATCTTACTTTACCGTCATGAACAATATCACCATACTCTGTCAAAACCGAAAGAACCAAATGGTTCAGAACTCTCATTAATCTCGATAGATTACACCAATAGAAATCCCGAGCAAAGAAATTAGAATGGTAGATTTAAATTCTTTGACACTATCACATATCATAAAATCAACTTATTAAGGCCCGGATTAATTAATAATTCACACATATTTATTGGACTTTTAAGCCCAATATTATTTGTCTGCTCGATAATCATACAAATTATTAGATTTAAAATAATACTTTGAATATACTTATTGGACCTATAGGCCCAACTCCTTTCTCTTCTCTGTAGTCATTCGAATAATTAAAAAACTTAAGCTCCGAGATAACATACTACAAACACCCAAGAAATAAAATGAAAACGCTCGCAAATAACACATGAAAAGCAACTACAAGAAATTTAAAAATTTTATGTGAGACAACATTACACACCCAGTTTAATTTACACTTCGTAGAAGTGTATTGGACTTCTAAACCCAACACTTTTTCTTCTTGATAACCACACGAATTTGCTAGAAATTCCACACACAGAGGTCCAGTTTAAATTACACTTTATACAAACGTAACGAACTGCCAGGCCCAACATTTTGTCCTCATCGATAATCATATGAATAATAATTAAAATATATTAAAGAGTTCGTCTTGAAACATCGAAACGTACAAAAAATAAACTTAATTGTTCGAAAATAACACTTATAACAGGTCCGAGTATTAAAAAAAATTCCAGTGGAGACAACGACGACATAAAAGCCAGTTCATGCCAAACACCTCGTCACTGGATAATGCGGCGGTCGAGGCTACCACGACTGCATTGGAGTAGATTCAGAATATTAACAAAACAAAAGCATAAACATGAAATATGTACCAAAGAAATAGTTGATCATAAAATCCAGAAACTCACATCTCCTGAAACTCGCGGACATCATCATCGAAAGGGTTAAATATGAACTGGGAACTTGGATAATGAGACCGCAAGACAACATCCTTAGAGTCTGGACCTGTACAACAAAATATATTAAATAGACTCTTGAAACAAAGAATATCAATCAACACTCATTAGGCTTAATTAGAAACTGAATACAAATTATATCATTTTTTTTTACTTATTACACATAATAATATACTTACCTTTTCCATCACATACCATCCAAAACCTGAGAACACATACTATCGACTCAGCATCATTTTGCTCGTACACACGAACAAAGTGCCTAGCAATAGCTCCTTTCGCAATACACGCAATGACACCATCCTTCCTAAGACAACGACATCAACTATGAATATACCATAAAATAACAACAAAAATGTTTTATTCAAAAATAATTTACAAACTACTACCCTCGCATCGCAGAGTTCAAAACAAACGTGACACAAATCCTCCTCGTATGCATCCCTATTATTGTCCTGTAGAGTTCCCATTCTTAAAACCGTTCCCATTACATCTGTGACAAAACGTATTTCAGACACATATAATCACGCTAACCAAGTATGAAACAATTCAAAAAAATTCAAAAAAAAATTACCGATTAAAGATCGAGGTTCAAACTCCCTAGTACGAATATTGAAAATTCGCCGACAGAGAAGAAATTGTCCAGGAGGTCCATCATCAAATCTCCTAACCCTTGTCAAACGCGCGTTTAACTTCGAAATTACAGAACTCATACCAAGACCCTTCCTTGAAGTAGTTTTCATAAATAAGCAATTCACCGGGCAAGACAGTCACCGAGATTTGTGTTCGCTAGCCAAAAATAGAAATCAAAATCTAAATAAGCCACAAATTCTGGAAAGAATTTTCACATGCAAAGAGAAAAGAGTAACCTGTTCCATTTATTGATTTTTAAAAACTTACATGAGCATCGGTAACTATTAGCTCCAATGTACGACCGAAGAAATTTACCTCCAAATTTGAAGAACCTTCACACGAACAGACCGCTCAATGAAACCCTTTTTTATCCCAGAAAGAGAACCCATAGCAAAGAAAAGAACACCAAAGCAAAGTTCGGAAGGTACTCTCTGTAGGTTCTGCGGCTTAAAGAACCCTAAAAGGCGATATATGGCACTAAACGATCTACTTTGGAGACAAATATTCTTTTAAAAATCACTGACATCCGTTCGCTTTCCAATTATTTGTCTATATCGAACTCGTTACAAACCATATTGGGCCCAAGTAAACGAATAGTTAATTAGTTCAACCCATAAGAATCCAATGAAAGTAAATAAACATTGAATATAAATAGACACGACAACAATCTACACTATCACTATCCAAATATTTTTTAGAGAATATAAACGACAACGATTTTAATATCTTAGTATAGTCCTAGATATCCAATATCGAACAACATGATATCCCTTACAATTCTGATCTATAAAAACTTAAAATAAATTAATATAGAAATTTCTGGATTGATAAGAATAGTATACTGCAGGATATATCCCATTTTATTTTTTTGACTTAGAAGATGTCAACAATATACTCCTATTATATGTATATATATTAATATGCATATAAACAACCAGTCTTATATAGTCTCGATCAAGATACCATATATTAACAAATTTCAATTAGTACGCTAAGCTCCTATTTTTAAACATCTTAAAAAAAAAAGAAGATATATGATCAAAATATCACTGAATAACCAAATAGAATAAAAAATAATTTATTAAGAGAAGACATCACTATTACAAATTATAGACGGCCTAAATACAAATCATAGATAACATAATACAAAAAAATTATACTAATCTCAACTGAATATCAATGAAAGTGTTTCTCTTCAAAGCATACATGACCAAGCAGATACACCCAAGAATCCGAAAATTTCTATCTTTGATGATCCCAATACATCCTCTACACTCCAAACTCAACATTGGACAAATTATTAAGTACACCATTGCAAGAACTCTCTCACACATTAAACATTACAGTTAAAAAAAAAAATTATATATAAATATAGAAAAATATGAAATACAGTTTGACCTTATTAAGAGAATATAAATATCACAAAATAGATTATACACAAACTCTGAAATATTAAGTGAATAGAAAAACCATAACGGCACAAACCTCTCGAGTAGAATGTGAATATATCGACAATATATTCAAAACTACGATCACGCCACACCACCAAATCCCCAACTAAAAGTGAACAACCCTTAGCCATCAGAAACAAAACAAAAACTCATATCAATATCACAAAATACTTAACAAAAATAATCTTACTTAAATTCATCAACTAAGACTATAGGATATACCAAATTAAATCAAAACGAATACATAGTACCTGCATATACATGAAAAGAAACTAAAGAAGCATATACAAAATCAAATTGTATTATCCATTAAAAAGCTACGAAAACGAAGTAACATTTTGATAATACCTCACAAACCCAAAACCGGCATATATAGATGAATATCCAGTCATTAATAAAAAGACAAAAAAATATGAACGAAAATAACATAATACATCTGTATATTCGCTATAAACAGAGAACATACCGCTTAAACCAGATCAACAATTCGAGATGATAAATAAACCATATCACCTACATAATACATATAAAGAATTTATTAGATATGCATACGAATAAATCCTTCAAATAACTGTTATATAAGAAAATATTAATCAAATATACATAAGAAAATATAAATCACATATAAAATTAAAAAAATGATCAGCTGCAAAACTACAAAGAAGGAAACAACATCTCGATGATTCTTCACGTAGTCGAAATGCAGTCAGCGCCGAAAACCTATCCCTCAACAAAATAAAAAAAAAGGTTAAACGAAAATCCAAATCAACAAAAGAACGTAATACATCTATATGATATATGTAGAGAGCATACCGTCTAAGCAGAGCAGTAATTCAAGAAGATCAACAAAGCCATCAACTGCATGCATATAAAAAAAATTCATTAGATACGCTTATGAAAATTTCACCAAAATACAAAATCTAACAAACACGAAGAAAAAATAAACAAATCGATAATTTTTGCCGATCCTAGAATATGGAACTATGTATATAGAGAAGATTAGGGTTACATGACAACCGCTCATACATTATGGGCCATGTCCCGAATTAAAAAGAATAATCTTAAAATTTTAGAAAATATATGAAACTACCTAGATTTTATTAAGATCCGCATAGGATAATGGTAACTATATTAATGTTATTTCCAGTTTGATAACCATAGAATCATTAAACCAAACGAATATTGTTTTTTGATTAGTTTCTAACTTATTTAGAACTTAAAAAATGTTTAAAATATCTAAATATTAAATTCGAGATATACACAAAATTAGCAAAAAATAATATTAAAATATCAGAAAATATAAGAATAAATGAGCGATTTATTCATTAAGGGTACTTAGGTTTAGTGAGGTTGAATGAGATAGCTCCATTCCTCAAAATCACTTCACAAATAATGGTTTAGATTTCTGAGTCTAACAATAATTATTGTCAAAATTAAGTTTAGCTAAAAACAAAATTGTTATTTAAGAAAAAGAAAACATAACTAACCAGAGAATTAAGCGAATAATAGATACTATAGTCGACTAGTATGGTAGTGACGTGAAATAAAAATTGATAGAAATAAGTAAATTTTTAGAAATAATTTAGAGTTTAGAATTACAGTTCCAGTATAAATAAAATTGAAGAAGCACAAGATAAAAGTGTAATGAAAAGAAGTGATGCTTAAAAATGGTTACAAACATTCGATTGAAGTTTAAAATTACAGCTCCAGTATAAACAAAATTGAAGAAGCACAAGATAAAGGTTTAATGAAAAGAGGTGATGCTTAAGAATGGTTGCAAACATTCGATTGAAAGCAAACATTGGTTTGGTTTGGTAGAATAATTAACCACAAACATTGGATTAGATTTTTCAGATTATTTTTTTCTGAAAATAATAGAAACTTATTTTTCATTTTTATATAGTCATCTTAACTATTATTTGAGAAGCATGTTTAATAAAAAATCTGATGTGTCATTATCTTAGCAAAAGTTAGTGTAAATTAATGGTGACATGGAATTGTGACATGGAAAATTTCCTAAAATAAACGAAATATTTTGATTGGTTTAAATAAATTATAAAATTATAACATAAATATACTAGGTTATAACAATAAAAATAATAAATTTAAATAAATAGAAAATAATAATTATTTTGATTTACATTTGTTTTTACATATATTCATAATATATTACATAAAATATGATTACAAAAAAATTTACAACCAATATATATTTTAAATTTTTAAATAGAAAAATTATATTAGACTATCCAATAAGATAGTATATACACTGTATATTAATAATGTTGGGAGTATGATATATTATTATTTGTATATAATTTTTAAAATTTTTTATATTATTGTTTTCTGGAATTTGTATAACTTGCCTTACATTACTATTTCCTTTTATCTCTTATTCTTTTTTAAAAATAAATTAAAAGTTTATATCATAGTTATACTCATATATACAGTCTCATTGTAGATCGAGAATTTGAGATCAGAATTAAAACGCAATGTAACCGAATGGAAAATTAAATTAAAAATAAGAAAAAACAAATATGAATAAAAGTAGAAGTAAAAAAAAGTCTCTATAGTTTTGTTTTTCCGTAACACTTTCAAACTTTGTTTTACGGAATCCTTTAAAAATATTAAGAAAGAAATTTTATAATAAATGCATGTGTGACTCAAATTTTATAATGAACACATGCGTACAGACCAACCATAAGAAAATTATTTTCTTCATCAAACCAATTCCTCAATATTGGACAAAGAGATGAGCAGAGAGCTACCGGAAAATTTTATAAAATATAATTTTACAAATTTTATAACAAACATTTATTATGAATTTTATTTGATATAAATAAACATATGAATAAGAAGTAGAAGTAAAAGTAAAAATGAATTTTTATGACTTCGATTTTCTGTAAAACTCTTAGGCTATGCATTTGGTTTAAAATACTTCTAACCCACATTTCTTTTAAATCTTCTAATTTAGAGGAAAAATAGCGATGTTATTTTTTCTTGTATAATTGGAGAAAAAAATAATAATCTTTCTTTCTCCATTAAAATAGAAATAAGTTAGGGAGAAATCCCCTTATATTTTAGAGAAAAAAATAGAAAATTACATTGGAGATGATCTTAATGTTTAATATATTATTCAAAATTAAGAAAAAAAATTTGAGTCAAAGAAGATAAAAAAAAGAATAATTTTGTTCGATTTTATGTTTTTATTTTGAAATATTTAAAAATATTATCTTACACATATTAATTCTTTCATGCATATATATTTTTTTCAACATCTCAAAATATTATTTCATAAATCAAGTTTTGTATATGTTATGATTCATTAGATATAAGATTAACACATATATCAAAATTAGGAACAGAAGAACTCTTATTTTGTAATATAACAATTAAATATTAAATATATTATTTTACACTTTCAGCCATACATATATAAGTTTAGGATCCGGCTAGTTTTTAAACGCTGCAGTTACATAGAGTTTGTGAAAGCGAGCGATTGCGGGCTATAAATAATTTGATGAAGAGGTTACCGGAGAGCTACCAGAGAATTTTATAAAATAAGAATTCACAAATTTTATAATAAATCTTTATTATAATTTTGATTGAGAAACCATATATCATAAAATACTGTAAAATAAAATTTTTTGATTAAATACAAAAAGTTAGAACGGTTTTCGTGATTGTAGTTAAACGCCAAAAAACTGTGTTGTGTAAAATCATAATGTTTACGGAAAATATCAGAAAAACTAACCAACACCTAAATATTACAATTAACTTATTTATAAATCATACTTAAATGCATAATATACATATTTTTTCTTTAAAAAAAATCAATCATACATTATAGAAATATATATTACAAAACATATATTTTGTTATTTTCTTTTAACACATAAAATCCATACTTCGACTTTTCACAAATATGCAGGTAGATATAAATATTAATTGTTCAAAAATCAAAGTCACATGCAAATTTGTCGTGCATGCATTTTTTTAACCCCTCGATTACAGTCCAATTTTAATTTTAGTTATTAGTCAATTTGTGTTTATTAAAAAAATCTCTATATGTCCTAAGATCGGTGAGGTGGTTAGTACCTACGAATGTGCGGACCAACCATCTATTCGCTCTTAGGATAAGTAGTAATGGTAAAACCTATTTTGGTTTACTTAGCAATAGTTCAAGAAAAAATATATACTTAAAATATATATATTGACAAGATTATATTATGCAAATGGAAAAATAAATATAATATAGATAATATTCCAAATATATCATAAGAATTTAATTATTATTTAATATAACTTTTACATTTATAATTATATGTTACTATAAACATTAGAAAAAACAAAAAGATTTCAAAAGACACTAAACGATATGAAACGTTTGTGTGATTGTTGTTAAACACTAAAACTGTATTTGTAAAAAAACGTAATGCTTACATAATAAGTTTTCTAAAGACATAAAATGATATGAAATATTTATGTGATTATTGTTAAACGCTAAAACTGTATATGTATACAAACATAACGCTTACATATGTATAAGAAATTAATCAATACTTAAATATTACAACTAATTATATCTATAAAAAATTATACTTGCACATGCGTGCGGGCCAACCATAAAAATTAAATAAATTATTACATATTTTAATGTTTTCAGTTTATTTAGTTATCATATTTACACTTTTTATTTAATAAAGTATTTTAAAAATCTGGATTAATGTTTTTTTATCTTCAATTTCTATTGAAATCTATAATATTTTTCATTTGATTTATTATTATGATTAATTATTAAATATTTATATAATTTTATTATTAATATATAATTAACCATATACAAATAAAGCATATTTAATATATAATATTAATCATATACAAATAAAGCATATTTAATATATAATATTAATCATATATTTAACATATAAAATATTTTATAGCCCACACACGGTGCAGACCGATCACCTAGTAATTCATAAATGATAATCACACTTATAAACAGAAGTTGTAGGATACATGAGTTTATTGTTCCTTTTTTTTTGTTATGCTATTATTTGAAAATTTCATTACTTAAGAAGTAACCATTCATATGGACTACCATATTCATGACTTGGGACTCAAGAAACGCTTTTCCATGTAGTTTTGTGATACTGATCCGAGCTCACCATTCAATGTAAGCTCCATCATCCACTACACTGCAATTTCCACGAATGTCCATGACGTGGTCTCCAACACTCATTGACGTGTCCAAATAGTCAAGCGGCATTTTTTTTTTGTCCCGGCGTTTCACATTCTGAGGTATTGGCTGGCGTCTAGCAAACTGACTCAATCACCTATACGGAAACTGACTCAATCACCTATACAAATATCGTTTTCGATCTTCCTAGAGCTCTTATCTTCATTTGGATTATGCTTTAATCTGTGGGAGATCATGTTCTCAACTCTTTCAAAGAGGCACCAAATTATCTGCATTTTCCCCAAGATACCGACGATTCCATATCCAGGCCCTCTTATCAGGATTTGGCTTTGACTTCGCTCTTTTTGAATTCAGCTTTTGACATCATTTACCCATTAGTAGTTATGGTACCCTCTTTCTTTTCGGCAATTCTGCAAAGACATATCCAGAAAAAGTCTGAAGTTGATGTGTCCTCTCCTCCATGTTAAATTTCGAAGTGGCTCTCGCAATCATATGAAGTAAAAATAAAGATTCTTTGCTAACCTTACCTAAAGCTTCTTGTGCAATTTAAAAACTATTTTTCATTTTTTTTTATAATTCATGAGTACTTTATTAATTTCAGCACAATTAGCAACGCTTCTTTCTTCTATATCCACTACTTTCTTGGAGTTTCGTCGCGTTTCCACTTGGGTCGATTACAAAATTGATCCCTCTCGCTTTCCAATCTGAATCAAACTCCAGATTCGCCGGTTTATACAGGCTACAGCAATGCTAATGTTTTTCTTGGTGAAACAATTACATGGCTGCCAATAAACGCCGTGTTACCAGCACACGCACTAGCTTCATCTTCCTCTATTTCACATCTGTTAAAACTCTGGAATTTTTGACTGCAGTTATTTCTAGTATTACCCAAATTATGCTTACTCGATTCTTATGGAACATCAAATATATTATAGAATTGCTGTTGAAAATTACATAACTTGCTTTCTCGGGAAACCATTTTTTCATTAACACATTCATCAAACATACGTCATAATCGTAATTGATTTGTAACATCACAATGATATACTAACATCACAAACAAATTGCATAACTATTTGTTCTATACATAGTTTTTGGAAAACGATTAAATGAAAGATTATTTACTATTTATCTTTTTCTATTTATAGAAAACAATTTAGATAATATATTTTTATGATAAACCATTATACTAATAAAGTAAAAACCATACTCATACACAAATGATTTTTTATGTAGTTTTGAACAGTATAGATAATTTTGAAAAAATACAAATTACAGTTGTGATGAAAAAACGCAACCATTTATTATGAAATTACGCAACTCTTTATAATGAAAAGATACAACCACAAAGTCTAAAATGACACAACTTATCAAAATGCAAGTGGCATTTATTTGGATTATTATTATAGATAGATAAATATTTTGCTATTAATTTTATAGTTTATTTTAGCATATAAGATTCTTTTTTTTTATAATTGGTAAAGCTTTGTTGTTGTTGATATTTCAAAGAGATAGTTAAGAAATCGTATTAATTTCCTTTTTAGATATATTTTTTTATATTTTTTGTTCAGATTTTCATTTTATTTTGACATATACGATTTGTTTTTCAGGTATTTATATTCTTCAAAACATAATATTTTGTTTACTAGCTAGGCTTTTTGGTAATTTTTAAAAGAGTTAGCTAAATGTAAGTTGATTTTCTTCTAGACTATTTTTTGTTTTTAATATAAGTTTTTAATATTGATTTCCATTTTATTTTGAAAAATAAAATTTTGTAAAAATTTTTCCCAACTGAATTTGAGTTGACAAAAATTACAATATGCATTATTTATAAGAAATGTTTCATATCACTTCTTTTTTTCAAACATGATGTAGAATATTTTTAGTTTAATTAATTTTTTAATATTTTTTTTACCGTTAGTTTTATTTATTTTTTACACTTAACTATTTTTTTATGAAGCATTGATATAAACCGTCTATCACATCCTTATAACATATTTTTGTACCTTTAAGGGAATCTATAACATATTTTTTTCATAAAAAAATTTAAACACAGACTACAACTAATATATTTTTAAATACATGTTCAGATTTTTAATTGTTTATCATAATTAATAATTTAAAGTAGTTTAATTATGGTTTTAAATACAGTTTTTAATTATGATATTTAATTTATATTATTTTTCTTTAATAATTTAATAATATATAAATTTTCTCTTTATTGTTAATAAAAAAATAAGATATAATTTCCTTACTTTCAAAACAAAATTATTTAACTATAGATGATGGTTTAAAGTATCAATTTTTATTAGTATATTAGGTGGTTGGCCTGCACATATGTCTGGGTATAATTGTTTTGATATACATAGTTAATTGTAATATTTAAGTGTTGATTAGTTTCTCAAACATTAGTATGTTTGTATATATATATTGTTTTAATATTTCACAAACTTTTTTCAGAAACCAATGTATTTTAAAACTTTTATTTTTATAATGCTTGTAATAATATATAATCACAAATATAAAAGTTATATTAAATAATAATTAAATTCTTATAATATTTTTTAAATATTTCTGTAATATGCTTTATTTTTTCTTACACAATATACAATATGCTTTTTTGCGTCTTACATAATATGAATTTGCACATACACATATAATATATTTTAAGTATATATTTTTTTTTGATTTATTGTAAATTAAACTGAAATAGTTTTTACTATTTTTATTTATTCCTAAGAATAGATAGATGGTTAGCACGCATGTGTGGGAATACCAACCACTTCACTACACTTAGAATAGATAAATTTTTTTTTAAAAATATAAATTGTATAATAATTTAAATAAAAATTAGAATCAAGCTTAACAAACTATATGCACAAAAAAGTTCGCATATGACTTCAAGTAATGTACAATTAATATTTATGTCTGTACACGTATTTGTTAAAAAATTGAAATAAGGCTCTTACGTGTTAAAACATTTTTAAGTGACTTTGTAAAACAAAGTGTGAGAGATTTACTTTTATATATTTCTATTTTTATTTCTTATTCATATTTGTTTCATCTAATTTAATTTATTCTTTCGGTTGGTTATTTTTCATTTCATTAATGATCTCAAATTTTTGATATACCATGAAAATATAAACTTTTATTTTTATTTAAAATATGAAAAGAGATAAGATGAGATGGTAACATAAGTTATGTATATTTTAGAAAACAACAATAAAAAGATGATAAAAGTTATAGAAAAATATATGGTACTATTAATATTATAAAATAATAATTAGTATATATTTTATTCATTTAGTAAATATTGGTTTGAAAAGAAAAACTATTTTAAATTACGTTTTAAAAAAAAAAAATCAATAAAAGTTAATTATTTTTATTATTTTTAACATTTTATTCTTTAAATTATTTTTATCATGATAATTGTATTATTTAATATTTTTTTTATTTAAAAATTGTTTAGATATTATTACTATATTATATTTTGTAAATTAATAACTTTCTGAAATAAAAATATATTATACTTCAAGTATTATTAATATATAGAATTGCTACTATCCTATTGGATAATTTAGTATTATTTTTTTGTTTTTATATGAAATTATAATATATATATTATTGAAAAAAAATGTAATTATATTTTATGAAATTATGATATATGTAAAAAATTAAAATTATAATAATAATTATTTTCTGTTAATTTAAATTTGTTAATTTTAGTATTATAAATATAATCTAGTGTATTTATGTTATAATTCTATAATTTCTATAATTTTAATTTAACCAATCAAAATATTTCATTTATTTTAGGAAGTTTGAGATGTCACATTTACATGTCATCAATTAAAAGCACTAATTTTGACTGTAATATTGACAAATCAGCTATTTTCAATAATGTTATTTTTCAAATAATATGTAGTGGATGATGATGATGATTGCCGGTGAGTTCAAAAACTCTAATTCGATCAAAGTATAGAGACTGGAGAGTGTCGTAAGCCCTAAATTTCTGTTTTTCGTTCTCTCTTTCTTCTTTACGTTTGGCTCAAGCTAGCTAGCTACAATGGCCATCAGTGAGCTCGCATGTACCTACGCTGCTCTTATCCTCCACGATGATGGAATCGATGTCACCGTAAGCCTTTTTAGTTTCCTCTTCTTACCTTTAATTTCCTTACTTTTAGCTTATTTTCTAATTGTAATTAATGTGTTTTATCTGTCTATTCGCCGTTTAAGCAACCGTTCAATTTCTTAATTCCATGTTCGTTATGTCAATTTTAATTTATTTAACGCGAGTCTTCAACTGAGATACGGTATGAAAACCATAGATTTAGGCTAAATTTAATCTTAGATTTGGAACTCGAGCTCGTATTTCTCAATCTTCTTTTCAGTATATAACCCTAATTTTGTGAGGAATGACTTTAGTCTGAACCAGTAGCTTCTTTGATACCATCATCATATAAGATTTCTCACTTCAATTTTGTTGTTGTATAAACTGTTTTATACTTGCTTAAATCATTTTGTTAACTTGTTAAACCTCTCTTATGCATTGGTTCGATATGTATACTTGACTTTTAAGTTATAAATGATGGTTTAAGGCATCAATTTTTATTAGTGTTAACCAGAAAATCATCACTATGGATTTGATTTACAGTTGTGGGTTTCGGAGAACAAGTTCTCTATTAACAGTTTGAAAGTGAAGCGATTACAAGAGATGGCTTAACCGAAAGGTTATGCCAAAGTGAAAAGAAGTGTTTTCAAAATAAACTAGAAAGCGTTGAGTTTTTGGTTTTAACTCTGCTGCTCTGTATGTTGTATGAGTTGTCCCTCTTGTGCTCCAAGGTCTTCTTATTAATAGGAATAGGAGGACGATTGCTCCGAACTCTTTTTCCTTTTTTTTTTTGGTGAATATTTTCATATTTGCGATATTGAAATATCACTTGTTCCCCAAAAAATATGGAAATTCTCCTTTATCCTTGAATATTCCTTAAAGTCGACCCGCCTTTATGGGACTTTCAAGATTATCTTCGAGGTTTTTTTTTTTGGAACTATGTCGGTGTAGTCTTCCTAGTCTTGATGGGTTTGGGTTATTGCTAGAGAAAGCCTTTCAGGAAATATGCTCATTTTCCCTCTAACAATAAGTCACCCCCACTTCAGCGAGACTGATTGTAAATCAGCTCGGCAGACTTCATGAAGTTAAGTGGGTTTGATCTCGCAATAAGCATTAGCTTGTCGAGAGCGTTCCTCCGTGATGGCCAGCTTGGCCCGTTTTTAGATGGACTTGACACGTGGCGCCTCCCCTTTTATTAAAAATAAATTTATTTAAGACATGCAACCTATTAGGGTTTTCTTCAAGCAGGAAAGCTAAAGGTTCGGTGAGATTGTGCGAATCTTGACACGCATCTTTTAAGTAAACTGCTGATATTTCCTATGATTTTATCATCGAGAATTTGCCTCTTCATCTCCTTACTCCCAAGGGTTTTACCTTCTTCAGATCGCTTTGCAGAAATCTTCTCCGCGATAGTCTCCTTTGCTCGTCTGTCTTCCTTCTTCTTTCTGACTTTGGATTTTAATCAATTATTTCTTCTGGGAAACATGGGATTAAGGAAGAGAAACAAGATTCCTTCATTGGATATCGATATCCATGATTTTCCTCCAACTAAGAAGCCCAAGCCGGTGGTTCCGTCGTAAGATCCAACCACCGCTGGAGATGACCCGCTAGATAAATCAGGCATTACTGTTACGGATGCGCGATCTTCTCCCTCGAAGACCTTGATGGCGGATCCAGAGGTTGCATCGCCAATCGAGGAGCAACTCTGCTTTCGCGACGGCAGAGGAGAAGGAAACTAGTTTATCAAGTCCATCGAGCAGCTCGCCGAAGGACCCAGAGGGTGCTGATGAGGATTCGGATTTTAATCCTCACCAATTGTTGCTCCGGTGGAACGAAGATTTCCCGGCGATGCTTGATCAATTTTTTTGCATCGAATTTGGTCTGGCAGTGTAGAGCAAAGCCAAACCAGGGGATGTCCATTGAGAAATTGAAGCGTTTTGAAGGTTTCTCGGGTATGGCCCAGCGATTTGTGCAAGGTTTAGGCCTATGCAAATCTTTGATTGACTCGTATGACCGAGAATCGGTGCGAGAAGACAGAAGAGCCAAGGAGCTGATAGTCAAAGATCGAGAGCTCCATGACGCATTGGCGAGGATCAAAGAGCTTGAGCGCGAAAAGCTCGATTTGGAGCTTAAATATCAGGCTTCTAAAGTTGAATCTGCTAAAGAAAGGCAACTCCACATGGAAGTTTTGGAGAAGAGGGCAGCCGAAGAGACCGAGAAGTTGTCCGCCGTTGAGAAAGAATTTCGAGAACAGCAACGCAAGTCTGTCGATCACGTCGTCGACTTGATGTACCGACGTTCTCGCGAGTGGTATAACCCTCGTTTTGAGCGAATAAAAGCGTTTATGTCGCAGGAGCCCGATATTCAAAATCTCGAGCTCAAGATTGTTGATGCCGAAGCGCGGGCGGACTGCTACAAACGGCTGCGAACTGCGGGGCATGCGGTCCCGATCAAGGAGCTTCTGTCCTATTCTGCCAGAGTCGATCGTCTGAAAATGGAGCGTCATGATATAAAAGATGCACCTATTACAAAGGATGACTTTGCTGCTCCGACAGAGGCCCACATCCAAGTGCCAAAGCGACGTTGAATGGTATTTGTTTTTCATTATTTTTTTGTAATAATTTTCTTTGTCGTAGTTTTTTTTGCGAGAATGTATGTGAGATGGACGTTTTTTCCTATTAAAAGAAACCATAATGAAAAATTTTAGTATTTAATCTTTAACGCTCGTTGTCGAGGTAGCCCTTGTCTTTGAGAAGTTTGCGAAGTCAAAAAGTTTTTTTTTTTGTCTTGGGGTGCGTGGGCATTCTTTAGGCCGGTACTGAAAGCAAGATTCGTTCGCTCGTCTTATACCAAACGACGGTCGAGATCGAATACCAAGCTTTTCGGGGTTCACTTCAGCCCAAAAAGGTATGATCAGGGGTCGTACGAGTATTTTCCTCGGCTTTCGTGTTATCCACTTCATAAGTAATTAAATCGAACCGAAGTATCAAAGGAATGGTGATCAGCCACGGAATTTAGTTTTTGCTTTTTGCTTTTTCGAATCGAATGTTTGCCAGAACATCGATTCAGCAAGATGCATTCGCATAAGGTAAGATTGCTCTACGTGCCGAGCTTATTTTATGGTTGATCCCGACCACTGGATGCCTTTTACTTTGAACGCCGAGCTGGTTGAAAAATATAAAGGTAATTTTATTAAGATAGTAACTGAACCCGAAGGCTGTCTACGTACCCAAAGCGGGATCAAGTCGTTCGTAGTTTTTGGTAACAAATGTAGACTTATATGTCGAGCTGCTTATTCTAAGGGTAGTATTTCCTTAAATTCATTGAATTTCGTGCTCGCTTGAATGGTTTGCCATTCATTTTCTGTAGTCTGTAGACGCCGAGTTTGACAACCTCTGTAATGCAATAAGGTCCCTTCCAATTTTCTTTCAGTTTTGTTGGATTTGTAACCCTTCGTAAAACGAGATCATGAAGCGCGAACAGTCGCCTACGAACCTTTTTGTTGTAGTACCTAGAGATTTGCTGCTGATAATTCTGAATGCGTAATAAGGCTTTATCGCAAAGTTTTTCTAGGCCATCCAGAGTGTTGATTAGCTTTTCCTCGTTTAGTTGCGGGTTCCGAACCATTAAGGTTCGTCAGGCACTTGGTACATGCGCTTCGGCAGGTGCCAAGGCCTCACAGCCGTGAGACAGCAAAAATAGGGTTTCTCTTGTTGCAGTTCGTGGGGTCGTTCGGTTAGACCAGAGGACGCCGTCCAGTTCGTCTGCCCATCTTCCCTCTAGGTTTGTTAGTCGTTTCTTAATACCGTCGAGAATGGTTTTATTGGAAGCCTCCGCTTGACAGATCCCTTGTGGATAGCAAGGCGTTGAGTAACTTATGCGTATTCCCCAGCCCTCACAAAAGTTTCGGAAGGTCGACGAGGTGAATGGCGTGCCGTTATCTGTGACGATATCATATGGGAGGCCATGCCGGCATATGATGTTTTCCCATATGAAAAGCTGGACGTCGATTGCCTTTATGGTGGGGTATGCTCTGGCTTCAATCCACTTTGTAAAATAGTCTGTCAGGACCAGGATACATTGATTGTGACCCGACTTAAGCATTGGTCCGATCGCATCCATTGACCACCTCATGAAGGGATATGGCGGGACGGTGGTTTGAAGGAGCTCGGTGGGGGTGTTGATGATGGGTGCATGTTTTTGACATGATTCGCATCGTAGCACAAACTGTTCGCAGTCTTGGACCATTCTTAGCCAGAACTGCCCATGCTTCTTTATTTTCAGGGCTAATGCTCTTCCCCCGGAATGGTTGTCGCCTGCTCCTTCGTGAGTCGCAACATTGTAGTATTACTTTGTTTGCTGTCCATCGGAAAATGTTGCCCTCCTGAATGAAGTATTGCGCTGCTTTTCTCTGGAGATGCCGAGCTACCCATCTATCCTCTGGGACCGTTCCTTCGAATAGGTAGCTATTAATTTCATCCCGCAAGGCTGCTTTTGTTGCTCGGTGTCTACTTCCATTGGGTCCTCATCTTCGTCTTCCTGATGTAAAACCATGCTGCAAGATCCTTTGGAAAGTTAGATACTTGGTTGTTCGATTATTTCTACTGGAATTGTGCGGCGAAGTGCATGATATGTTGTTGATGCCAATGCTGCTAGTGCGTCCGCGGCAGTATTCTCGGTTCACAGAATTTTGATTAGTTCGAAAGAATCGAATTGCTTCGTTATCTCCTGGACCTGTTTTAGGTAAGCATCCATTCGTTCGTTTTTTGCGTCGTAATCTCCTTTAAATTGGCTGGCGACGAGTTGAGAGTCCCAAAAAGCATGAAATTTTTTGTTCCTACTTCTTTGGCGAGACGAATTCCTGCGAGGAAAGCTTCGTACTCGGCTTCGTTGTTTGAGGCAGGGAAGCCGAGCTTGAATGATTGCTGAAGGACTTCTCCTGTTGGAGATTTCAAACAGATGCTGACTCACGATCCTTGCTTCGATGAGACGTCATTGACATATAAGTTCCAACGGTTTTCTGTTGGTGTTTCGTCGTTCAGTAGGTCTGGTGGTATTTCGGTCATGAAGTCTGCTAAGAATGTAGATTTGGCGCTTGTGCGAGCTTGGTATTCAATGTCGTATTCGGACAGTTCTATTGCCCATTTAGCCATTCGGTCGGACTGACTAGGATTGTGCAGAATGCTCCGAAGTGGTTGACTAGTGAAGACGACGATAGTGTGAGACTAGAAGTAGGATCGTAATTTCTACGCCGAGATAATTACTGCATAAGCGAGTTTTTCCAGAGCCGGATAACGAATCTCGGATCCATCCAGAGTTTTACTGATATAGAAGATCGGTTTTTGTTCGCCGCGATCTTCTCTGACAAGGACGCCGCTTACTGCCGTCGTCGAAATCGTAATGTAAAGGTACTGGGTCTCGCCATCCTCCGGTTTTGCTAATATCGGCGGGGTGGTTAGGTACTCCTTAAACTGTGTAAGCGCTTCCTCGCATTTGTCGTCCCAGTCAAAGCGTTTATTACTCTGAAGTAATTGATAAAAGGGGAGACATTTATCCGTTGAACGCGAGATGAATTTGTTTAGCGCGGTAATTCTCCCGGTTAATCGTTGTACCTCGCGCGTATTTTTGGGTGACAGGAGATCCAGTATCGCTGAGATTTGTTTTGGGTTTGCTTCTATTCCTTGGGTGACGATGTAACCTAGGAATTCTCCTGAAGTTACTCTGAATGTGCATTTGGCTGGATTTTATTTCATTCCATATTTCTCGAGGGTTTTGAAGCAATCCCTGAGGTGGCCGACGTGATCTTTAGCAACTACGGATTTTACTAGCATATCATAGATGTAAACCTCCATGGTGCGGTCGAGCTGACTTGCAAACATTTTGTTGACCAACCGCTGATATGTAGCTCCTGCATTTTTTAGTCCGAAAAGCATGACTTTGTAACAATATGTTATGCGGTTGATGATGAACGCCGTCTTCTCTCTATCGTCGGGATGCATAAAGATTTGATTGTATCTGGAAAAGGCATCCATGAAGGATAATAGTTGATTCCCAGCTGTTGACTCGACCAGTCGGCCAATATGGGGAAGCGGAAAGCAATCTTTCGGACAAACCTTGTTGAGGTCGGTAAAGTCGACACAGACCCTCCACTTGCCGTTCTTCTTTTTGACGACGACGGGGTTGGCCAACCAGTCTGGGTATTGAACTTCGGTGATCGATCCAGCTCCGAGTTGTTTTTCCACTTCGTCGGTTACTGCTTGGGCCTTCTCAGGGCCGAGCTTCTTTCGTTTTTGCTTGATTGGTTTGAACGTAGGGTCCACGTTTAACTTGTGCGAAGTGATTCTAGTATCAATTCCCTTCATGTCTTCCATAGACCAAGCGAATAGATGCACGTTGTTTCGCAGAAGTTTGACGAGCTCTGTTTTAATATCTTCTGTGAGATCGCCGCCGATGCTGACGGTTCTTTCGGAGTGTTGCTCATCAATGTTTACCTGTATAACCCTCTCCAGCTTCGGTCTTTTGTGATAAGGAAGGCGTGGGTCTAGATCTTCGTTCGCCATACACTCAGTTGCCGTCCTGATCTTCTTCTCACTGAGGAGGCACATTCGTGTTGTTGATTGATCGCCTTGAAGGGTGAACATACCTTTGGGAGTCGGGAATTTGATGCATTAATGGTAAGTTGAGACTATGGCTTTCATGCTATGGATCCATGGAGTTTCGAGTATGACGTTGTAAATAGTCGGGCAGTTGATGACCGCAAATTTTGCCTTCTTGGTTACGCCGCCGATGTAGGTGAGTAGATATATCGAGCCGATGCTGTAAGAGGTATCGCTAGCAAATCCCATTAATGGTTTTGCTGTCGTTACTATCTTATCTTCACCGATGTCCATTCTTCTCAATGTATCCTTGAAGATGATATTGGCGGTGCAGCCGCTGTCGACCAAAGCTTTGGCGACGGTGCTCTCGTGAATTTGTAAGGTTATGACCAGCGGATCATTGTGCGGTGTGTGCGAGTTTTGCAGGTCCTCTGCTGCAAAATCTATTGGTGCTTCGTTTCTCGGAACGGATGGATTGTATTTTGCTGCTACCACCTTTTCTTCGTAACGCTTAATTTCCTTAAACGAGCAGTCGTCGAATAATCTGCCCATGATCATGTAGGCATCGTCGGTTGTTGCAGATCGTCCTCTGGGTGGTGGCATCGTGGTGATAGGGTTGTCGCGCTCATCGAGGGCAGGCGTGTCAACGCGTGTGGTAGTATCCTCTACGTTAGAGGTGGGGTTGGTGAGGTTGCTGTTATCAGACGGAAGGCTCATCGCTTCGGATCTTTTTGCTAGTTTTTAGAATTTATTCTCCTAGTCCCCATAGACGGCACCAATTGTTGAACCATAAAATCACCACTAGGGATTTGATTAACAGTTGTGGGTTTTGGAGAACAAGTTCTTTATTAATAACTTAAAGATGAAGCGATTACAAGAGATGGCTTTACCAAAAGGTTATGCCGAAGTGAAAATAAATTGTTTTCGAAATAAATTAGAAAGCGTTGGAGTTTTTGGTTTTAGCTCTGCTGCTCTCTAGGTTGTATGAGTTATCCCTCTTGTGCTCCAAGGTCTTCTTATTTATAGGAATAGGAGGGCGGTTGCTCCGAACTCCTGTTCCTTTTTTCCTTTGGTGAATATTTCCATATTTGCGATATGGAAATATCACTTGTTCCTCGAAAAATATGAAAATCTCCTTTATCCTTGAATATTCCTTAAAGCCGACCCACCTTTATGGGACTTTCAAGATTATCGTCGAGGTTTTCTTTTTTGGAACTATGTCGGCGTAGTCTTCCTAATTTCGATGGGCTTAGATTATTGATAAAGAAAGCTTTTTAGGAAATGTATTCATTTCTCCTCTAACAATTAATATATGATGATGATGATTGCCGGTGAGTTCAGAAACCCTAGCTCGATCAAAGTATAAAGACTAGGGAGTGCTAAATTTCCGTTTTTCATTGTCTCTCTTCTTCACGTTCGCTGAAGCTAGCTAGCTACAATGGCCATCGGTGAGCTCGCATGTACCTAAGCCGCACTTATCCTCCACGATAATGGAATCGACGTCACCATAAGCCCTTTTAACTTCTCCTTCTTACCTTTTCGGTTACGTTATCTTTTCTGATTGTAATTAATGTGTTTTACCTGTCTATTCGCCGTTTAATCAACCGTTCAATATCTTAATTCCATATTCGTTATGTCAATTTTAATTTATTTAACGCGAGTATTCGACTGAGATACGGTATGGAAATCATAAATTTAGGCTATATTTAATCTTAGATCTGGAACTCTAGCTTATATTGTCAATTTTCTTTTCAGTATATAAACCTAATTTTGTGAGGAGTGACTTTAGTCTGAAGTTTGAATCATTAGCTTCTTTGATACTATCATCATATAAGATTTCTCGCTTCAATTTTCATGTTGTATAAACTGTTTTGTATTTGCTTAAATAATTTTGGCAACTTGTTAAACCTCTTATGCATTGGTTCGATATGTATACTTGACATTTAACCTATCTGATATTCGCATATGACATGTTCTGATCTTAATACAGGCTGAGAAGATCTCAACACTGGTGAGAACAGCCAACTTAAACATTGAATCATACTGGCCTAGTCTTTTTGCTAAGCTTTGCCATAACAGAAACATCGATGATCTCGTCATGAACGCTGGTCCTGGTGGCTCTTCTGCTGCTACCATGGCCGTATCTTTCTCTTCCCCTGCAGCTGGAGGAGCCACTCAAGCAGCACCAGCAGCTGAGCAGAAGAAGAAGGTATTGTATTTTTCTCTCCTTCAACGTTTTTTCATAATTTTGGTCATATGCTTTATTACAACACTACTCTATGGTATTGATGTATAATCTTCAGGAGGAGGTCAAGGAAGAGAGTGAGGATGATTTAGTATTCGTCTTATTTGACTAGAAAGAAAGCCTTGCTCCTTTGCTATTTTCTTCTATATACTATATGCTTGTTTATGGTAGAAAACTATATACATGTAGGGTTTCCACTATGAAAAAAAGGCAGAACAAACAGCATTTATAACAAATAAAACTTTGTCTATAGGGTTTTAATTAACATGTCCATAAACAAACGGCAGAAGAACGTCTCCGAGCATCCCAACAATGTATGACCAAGGGTTTTAGAATGTAAAGTTTAAACAGCTAAAAGCTTACAAGAACCATTACTCAAAAGATGAGCATTGGTAGGAACAATTTCCAGAAAGAGTTTGAACACTTTCTTGACCTCCAATAACCTGACCAATCGATATAAGTACTACAAGACAAGATAGTACTGTATTTATAAAGTCATAAACGCTTCCATAAGCTTCACATCCTCCACATGGTTCATATAGGTATAGATGTGTTTACTCTGATCAGCAACTCCCAACCCTTGGATTTCAAATCTTACGATAGTTTTGCTCTCCCCATTGTAATAGATAACATAAGGATCAGATGCAGTGAACGAGGACAAGACAATTTCACCATCACTAGTCATCCCAACAATGTATGACCAAGGGTCTTCAACTACATTTTCCACAAAGCCGGCAATATGAAGATATAACTCGACCAATTATGTTCCTCGACATCTAGAACCTGTAACAAAATGCTACCATTAGAATCACCTTCTAAATCAATTCTAATTGCACCTAATTTATCCTTGTAATTCATCAGTTGGTAGACCCAAGTCTCCCCAGCTTGGTGAGTAATAAACTTGAAGTTCTCAGACCTAACATCAAAAGAGACTATCGTATGATTGGCCCATGGATGGTGATTTCCTCGAGCTTTGTAATACAAAACCCCATCAATGCATGTCCCAACACATACATGATAGTGAGGTTTGGAACATTCAACCGTTCTCCATGACAGTAAACCTCTTTCTAATGTCAGAATTTGATGCTTCTTGGAATAAACTGTCACGCACAATAACTTAAACTGTTGTTCGATCGGATCGTACGCAAATTAGGTTTTCACAGGAGCTTGAGTACTATCTCTCCAGGGTCTGGGTATGGTCCTGTACTGACCAGTGCTAAGGTTACATATCATCAGACTCCTATCTTCATTACAGAAGATCAATATGTGGACAACGGAACGAACATCAAAGGAACAACCTCCAGGGAGACACATGTGATAATCAGCAGATAGAAGACGCGATTTGTTGTCTGGATTTAGAGGCTGAGGTGACGAGAAGAAGAGCCACTTACCATCAACTTGGAAAGTGAACAAGAGACGAGGACTTGGTCAGGAAGCGTTCGGTGAAATCTGGAAGGCGAAGAATTGATGCCCATTGCTTCGATACGCAACGGAAAATCGCTATGGATTTCGCAGGCAATCTCGAGAGAATGACAAAGGCGACATCCTCTGGAATCGCTGAGAAGGAAGATGGTTTCTTGTGTTTGGAGATGGAAAAACCCATTGCGGATAGGGTTTGGCTTTACGAATTCAATTTCTTTCGTCTGCTTAAACCATTTTCGTTAGGCTGAGAATATGTATGTGTGGATAGGGTTTTCACTTTGGAAAGAGCAAAAAAGTCAAAAACAAAAATTTAAAGATGGATATTTATTATATCTCAGTATCTGGTCATACCAATACTTAAACCAAGTTATTAAAACATTAGAGAATAGTTTGACCAAAACAAAGTTGGTCATACCCAGATTTTTTACATAATAACAATAACATCTATATTTATTTAAATAATCCAAAATATATATTATAGATGACAAAATGTCACAAAATGAAATAGAGTAATAATGAAAAAGAATTATGCAGGAAATGAATCTTCTATTCTAAATTTTACAAATTATAATTTGCTTGAGTAACGAAAAGAAAATTAGTACATAATGATCTAATGGAAAGATTTGTTCGATAATATATAACCATCAAATTTTCATATTTTTCCTTTCATTTTAAATGATTCTGTTATTATATACGTTATTAACATTTTAAAGCATAAATAAACATATTATCGATCTATTTAATCTAAATATTTGGTGTTTTATGTATATTCTGCTGAAATTGATAATACACTAGCTTGTGACGTGATATTTTTATATTGATTAGGTATGTATCCGCACTATGCTGCTGGATATTTTTTTAAATTTTGTATATATTATTAATATAATAAAATTATTTTTATAATATAAATGAGTATTATATTTATTTTTTATTAGCTTAAGTTATATATTTATATGTTTTAAATCTGTATAAACATTATATATCGTTAATTTTTTTATTTTTCTAAATAATAATCTACTATCAAATTTGTTTAGCTAACTATCTATAAATGTATATGTAAGAATAAAATAATACACTTTTAAGTACCTTCATGCTAATCGTAAATGTAATTCATTTTCTCTATTAAATTACCATTTGATCATCTTTTGAAATTATATAAAGCAAATTGTCATTTAAAAAAAATTATTAATTAATATGATTATTTTTATTATAAACATATGTTTCTAAAACTACCAAACTATAATCAATAACATTCATATCAAAACCATTGCTATTGCTTTAGAATTAAATAGAAAGTTCTGTTTGAACTGTTGAAATATCAATTTAGTTGAAGTCAACTAATTAATTTTTGGTTACCGTAAACATATTGTAATTTAAAAATTTAGCACAGAGAAATTTTTTCTTCTTACAAAAACCGAAAAATCGCCTATTCCCGCTAAAACAAAAAAAATATTTATCGTCAAACCTGAAATTTTATTTTCCACCAAAACAAAGAAATTGCGTTTTTCCTCAAAAACCAAAAAATCATATTTTTCCGCGAGAACCAATGTTTTCTCGCCAAAACAGAGAAATCAAGTTTTTTCACCAAAACCAAAAAATTTCAACTTCCTGCAAAAACCAAAAAATGTATTTTCCCGTCAAAACCGAAAAAAATTATTTCTCTGCAAAAACCGAGAAATCGTCTATTCCCGCCAAAACAAAAAAAAATCATTTTTCTTGTCAAACCAAAAATTACGCCTTCCTACCAAAACCGATAAACTATAATTTTCCGCGTAAACCAAAAATTGCATTATCTCGTGAGAAATTGTGTTTCCCGCGAAAACTAAGAAATCACATTTTCCCGCGGAAACAAAAAAAATCACATTATATGTCAAAAACTAAAAATTTGCATTTTCCATCATAACCGAGAAATTGCTTATTCCCACCAAAATCGAGAAATTTTGTTAGTGTGTTAATGATATGTATTATTGTTATATTTTTATTGGTTCAAATTTTTGCTGATATGTGAACTTCTTATAATATAACGTTTTTTGTGTTGTTATGGAAACATAGTTGATGATAAGCGTACACTTTCTTCAATCATATATGTTTCTGTCAAAGAAACAAAAAGCTAATTTTTTATTTATTTATTTGCTGTTAATTATTATTTGGGTTTGATTTGACAAAAAATATAACAAAGATTTAATTTTTTTTATTTGCTGTTATTTATTATTTGGGCTTGGGTTTGATAAAACATAACACAAATTTTTTTTTATTTGCTGTTATTTATTATTTGGGCTTGAATTTGGTAAAAAATAAAACAAAGATTAACAAAAAAGAATTTGGGTTTTTAATGGGTTTAAATTTAAAAATTAAAATAAGTAGATAAGTTATATTAATAAAATATTTTTATTAGTGATTTTTTTACTGAGATGTCATTTTAAAAAAGCTTGAAAAAGCTTAAGTGTCTTCACCAAGAGAGACTTATTTGTTATTGTTGTATTGATTCACAACTGAATCCTAAAAAGCCAAGGTAAATGAGAATGTTTTTCTCTTTCAAAAATACTACTAAATTTTAATACCAATTGTCTTACAAAAACTCTTAAATTAAAAAAGCAAATGGAAGTCACGTAGGACTTCAGAACTCAAATACAAAAGCAAAATAATTTTTGTTTTTTAATATGAGAAAATCAATTTTGATTCCGTAATGGAAAGCGAAAAACTGCTTACGTAGATTTTGGATATGTAGGTCTGAAAGGAAGAACTAATTTTTTTATTTATCTGAAACATATTTATTATTATGAATTGATAAGATTCGAATACAAAATGTCTGCTATCGAATAAGGTGGATAAGAATTGTTAATGAAAATTACATCATAAGGAGGAGCATGAGCTGTCATGTTACAACTGTAACATCCGTGATCCTTGGATCAAACTGAATCAGTTGGATTAAGGTCATGAATATAAAAAATCAGGGGTTGTCCGAGTAAAGATTGGGCTATCGGTTGGAAAGAGGTATAGCCGAGCTAAAACAAGCTGGAACGGGCCAGTTCAGCTGATTCGAGTGTTTAGCCGGGAAAGAATGGTTCGGACAAGTGAGAATCCGTCAGTCCGCGAATTTCGGATAGTTGGTCGGATTTCCGACAGGTCAGTTTACTGAAGTCCGAGCTAGAAGGGAGCTGAGCTAAGTATATCCGAGTGAAAATGGGATTGGACAAGGAAGCTTCGGACAAACCGTGTTTCTCGGGCCTTTGGTCGGGATTCGGACAGGACGGTTATGTTTGTTGGAGCTGAGCTGGGATGGTCGAAGGACTTTGTAGAATTATCGGATGAATTATGAAAATATCCGAGAAGTTAATAAATAGCCGAGCGGGAGCGGTTATATCCGAGGGAGTTATTGAAAAAGGCACGGACAAGATTGGCGGGAACAGTTATCGGTTTCATCCGAGAGAATTGATCGGCTAAAATCAATCAGAACCGGCTATTTGAGTGAACCAAGCAGATTTCGTCGGTTCAAGTGAACGGGAACATCAATCTGGTCCGGCTAAGTTAATTGATCGAGGGGAAAAGTGCGGGAACGGTTCTGGCATTTGGTTACTTGAGGGAAAACGCAGCGGATTGAGTCATTGATCAGTTATATCCGAGAACCGTCATTTTAACAAGGGGAAATCATAGAAACTTCATTATTCTGCTAAGTATCCGAGAGAAAACAGAGAGAAAAGAGAAAGAACAACCGAAAGAGATTTCATCCGAGAGTTTGTGATCCGACCGTGAGATATCCGAGAGTTCACCGAATCTGATCGTGGGATAGCCAGGTGATTCCGTCTATCGCCGAGAAACTTCGACTGCGTCCGAGAGAAACGTTCTGAATCGGGGAGTTCTTCTGAAAACCGTCGGCTATTTTCTTGAATCTGCAACAGCCGAGAAACAAAGGTGAGTGCGTGACCGTGGGCTATAGTTTAGACTCGTGATCTAGCATAGATTCGATTGTTTACTGATTGCTTGAACTGTTCTATGGTACCTTTACTGTTATATTCTGTTTCTCTGCATAATAGTGAAGGCCCGAGGCCAAGTTAGGCTTTATAGCCGATGAGGTCCGATGACCATAGAAGGCCTGAGGCCAAAAGTGAGGCCCGAGGCCATATGAGGGCTGTTTAGCCGATCATTAATGTTTAAGTGATTATTGGATGATTGAATGGACTGTTGATTGCGATTTTCTTTACTGTGGCTAAGTGGGACGGGATGACCGCTCTCACTAAGCAATTATGTTTCTTATGCCTCCTTTTCGTGGATGCAGGTGATTAAGCCCGTGATGGGAACTGTTCTGGACCGCGGAACTAAGGCAAAGAAGAAGGATGTTAGGCTTGGGTAGACTATGGTCGAGTAGAACAATGTAATAGCTTATAGCAAACTGTAGTAGCTTATAGCGAACCTTCATGCTCGAACCTCGTTTTTACTTAAGTAATGCATTTGTGTTTAAAATGGCTTGAATGAATCGAAAGAAAACGCTAAAAATGACTAAGTATGGGAAAAACTTAAAAAATACCCGAGACTGGCCAGGAAGTGGCCGAGTCAAATCCTTATCGCAGTTCGGATTTCCGGGTTAGGGCGTTTCAATTTGGTATCAGAGCGTGGTTGGTTCTAGGACAAGTCTTTTGCATAAGTGGGTAGTGGGAAACATCCTTCCAGCCTGATGTCTCGCGGTAAGTTGTTTTCTGTGTTAACTAAGTTGATTGTGGCAAGCTTAGTTATGAGTTTTCACCATGCAGATGGCTAAGGAACAGCGTTCTGGTAGGAGAACTGCGAGAGAGACTGGGGAAAATTCGGTTAACAGAGTTGATGGTCAGGGTGATGAGAATAACCGTGAGAATACTGAAGTGAACACGGCTGGAAACAATGTTGCTGCGGCTAATGCTGGGATAGCCGGGGAAAATGCTGGGATAGCCGGGGGAAATGCTGGGATTGGGAACATGGCGGCTGCTGCTGCGGCTGCTGCTGCTGCTGCTACGGCTCCTGTTGGATTAGAGGCGGTGTTAGGCATGCTGGCTCAAGTCTTGCAGAGATTGCCGGCTGCTGCACCTGTCCAAGTGAACCCACTGCCGGTGGTGGATGAAGAACCGGCTGTGGAAGAAGTGGAAGCTGTGGCTGCGCCGAGAGTTCCATCCTACCTGAAGGTGATGGAGCATATGCAGAAGCTGGGAACTAAGTTCTTCATGGGTGGTGCTAAGCCTATGGAGGCAGATGATTGGATCAATCGGCTGGAAAGGAACTTTGATTCCATCCGCTGTCCTGATGGCTATAAGACGGATATTGCGGTCCACTACTTGGAAGGGGATGCGCATATTTGGTGAAAAGGTGTAGTGACTCACCGTGATGGCCGGGTTACTAATTGGGGAAGCTTCCGTGCGGAGTTCAGGAAGAAGTACTTCCCACGGGAAGCTTTCATCCGACTGAAAGGTGATTTCATAGACCTTCAGCAAGGATCTATGTCCGTGAGGGAATACGAGGCTGAGTTTAACCGACTCAAGAGGTATGGTGGCCGTGACTTAGAGGATGATGAGAATCAGGTCTGCAGGTTTATGCACGGTTTGCGAGTTGAGCTAAGCAACCGTTGTAAGATCTGAGACTATGCTACTGTGGCTGAGCTGGTCGAGAAAGCAGCCGAGCAAGAGGCGGGATTGGCCGAGGAAGCAAGATTGCTGGGTTATGCATCGTCGGTTAAAACTGCAAGTGTTGCTGGGAAAAATCCAAAGTTTGGGAAGAATGCACCTTCAGGCAAGCCTTCGGCTGGACGGAAAGCGTGTTTGACTTGCGGGAAACTGCACGAGGGTCAGTGTAGGAAAGCTTCGGGAGCATGTCACCGTTGCGGTAGTCAGAGTCACATGATCTGTGACTGCCCAAAACCGGATCAGAGGGTTTGTTTCAATTGTGGGGAAACCAGGCATTACAAGGATAAGTGTCCGAAGCAAGTGCAACAACAGCAGGCCGGGAAACGGGCAAGTGACGGACAGTATCTGCAGGCAAAGAGGCAGGCTATAATGCCGCGGGTATACTCCATCGGAGAGGACACTGCCGAGGGAAGCACTTCCCGTCCGATCACTGGTAAGCTCTAGTCCCTTTCCTTAGAATTTCTCAGTAAAAATGCTTGTTGCGTGCTAGGATAGATTCTTAGCAATCGGATATTGTGTAGGGGCCTTAATCATGGGTGGTGTGGCAACCCATGTACTGTTTGACTTCGGGGCATCGCATTGCTTTGTTCACCCGGATGTAGTCGGATCCGGTGAGTTCCTGAGAGAACCCGGTGATGATTTTGGTTTAGTTCAAGCAGCCGGTGGTCAAGTGATGTTTACCCTAGGGAATATCCAAAACGTCTCTGTGATGATCGGAGAGATGAACATGCCGGCTGACTTGGTGATTTGCAGAGTGAAGTCTTATGATGTGATCCTCGGAATGGATTGGCTCGGGAAGCATAAGGCACATCTAGACTGTCACCGAGGCAGAGTTCAGTTTGAGTCGGATAAAGGAAAGTTGGTGTATCAGGGGATCCGATCAACGGATGGGAACTTGATTGTCTCGGCGATTCAAGCGGAGAAACTGATGGGGAAAGGCTGTGAAGCATACTTGGCCAGGATCAATATTGTGGAAGTTGGTCCGGATATGCAGCTTAGTGAGATTCCGGTTGTAAGTGAGTTCGAGGATGTGTTCCAAGCGTTGAGTGGATTACCTCCGGGGCGGTCTGATCCATTCACTATCGAGCTGGAGCTTGGGACAGCTCCTATATCTAAGGCACCATATCGGATGGCTCCTGCCGAGATGGCTGAGTTAAAGAAACAGTTGGATGAGCTGACCAAGAAAGAGTTTGTGCGGCCTAGCAGTTCACCGTGGGGAGCACCGGTTCTGTTTGTCAAGAAGAAAGATGGTAGTTTCAGACTCTGCATAGACTACCGTGGGTTAAACCGAGTAACAGTGAAGAACAAGTACCCTCTTCCGAGGATAGACGAGTTGTTGGACCAACTCCGAGGGGCTACCGTGTTCTCCAAGATAGACTTGGCTTCAGGTTATCATCAGATCCCAATAGACGAGGCAGATGTTCGGAAGACAGCCTTTCGGACAAGGTACGGGCACTATGAGTTCGTGGTGATGCCCTTCGGCTTAACCAATGCACCGGCTGCATTTATGAAACTGATGAACAGCGTGTTCAGAGACTGTCTGGATGAGTTCGTGATCATCTTCATAGATGATATCCTGGTTTATTCCAAGAACCCGGAGGAGCATACGAAACATCTGGCCACGGTCATGGCTAGACTAAGGGAACATAAGCTATTCGCCAAGCTTAGCAAGTGCAGTTTTTGGCAGAGAGAGATCGGTTTCTTGGGACATGTTGTTTCGGACAAAGGGGTGTCTGTTGATCCGGAGAAGGTAAAGGCTATAGCAGAATGGCCGAGGCCTAAGAATGCATCGGAGATAAGGAGTTTTCTCGGCTTGGCTGGTTACTACCGGAGATTTGTTAAGGGATTCGCGAGCATGGCGCAACCCATGACTCGGCTGACTGGAAAGGATGTTGCTTTTACTTGGTCAGCGGATTGTGAGAAGAGTTTCTCTAAGCTTAAGGACATGCTTATGAGTACTCCGGTCCTGGCTCTACCAAAACCCAACGAGCCTTATGTTGTGTACACGAATGCATCAAAGACTGGACTGGGCTGTGTTCTGATGCAACAGGGAAGTGTGATTGCTTATGCATCACGGCAGTTAAGGAAACATGAGCAGAACTATCCGACACATGACTTAGAGATGGCGGCTGTAGTGTTTGCTCTGAAGATTTGGCGGGCTTACTTATATGGGGAAAAAGTCCAAGTCTTCACGGATCATAAGAGCTTGAAATACATTTTCACTCAGCCAGAGTTGAATATGAGACAGAGGAGATGTATGGAAACAGTTGCAGACTTTGACTTGGATATAGCTTACCATCCGGGAAAGGCTAATCTAGTGGCGGATGCTTTGAGCCGGAAGAGAGTAGCCGTGGATTCAGAGAAGGATATGGAGGAGCTAGTCAACATGGTGGGAACCTTACACTTGAATGCCTTGACCGACGATTTGGAACCGTTGGGTCTTGGTGCTGCGGATCAGGCAGACTTGTTGACTAGGGTTCGGTTAGCTCAGGAGTTAGACGAGGATTTGGTTAAGGCAGCAAAGAATGATCAGTCCGAGTACCAGACTTCAAACAATGGGACTATAGTGGTGAATGGCCGAGTGTGTGTCCCGAATGATCAGAAACTCCGAGAGGAAATCCTTAAGGAAGCACACCAGTTGAGATTTTCGATTCACCCCGGGACGACTAAGATGTACCGTGATCTTAAGCGATATTATCAGTGGGTCAGAATGAAGCGCGATGTGGCTAAGTGGGTAGAGCATCAAGTTTCGAGTGGATTACTGCAAAGCTTACCGATTCCCGAGTGGAAGTGGGATATGATCACGATGGACTTCGTGACTGGCTTACCATCCGTGGATAAGAAGGATGCAGTATGGGTCATAGTCGACAGATTGACTAAGTCAGCACACTTCTTGGCGATTAACAAGATAGATAATGCTGCGGTTCTAGCCAAGAGATATGTTGAGGAGATAGTCTGGTTACATGGAGTGCCGGCTAGTATTGTATCCGACAGAGACTCCAAGTTTACTTCAGCTTTCTGGAGAGCCTTGCATAAGGCGATGGGAACTAAGTTACACACGAGTACGGCTTATCATCCGCAGACTGATGGACAATCTGAGAGAACTATCCGGACACTTGAGGACTTGCTGCGAGCTTGTGTCCTGGATTGGGGCGGCAAATGGGAACATTATCTGCACTTAGCCGAGTTCTCTTATAATAATAGCTATCAAGCTAGCATCGGTATGTCGCCTTATGAGCTTTGTATGGCCGGCCTTGTAGGACTCCCTGATGTTGGACCCAAGTGGGGGAGCGAAGCATCTTTGGCTGAGACTTTGTGGAGGAGACAACTGAAAGAATCCGAGTATTGAAGCTTAAGATGAAAGAAGCTCAGGACAGACAGAAGAGTTATGCGGATAAGCGCCGGAAAGAGTTAGAATTTGCAGTGGGCGACATGGTTTACCTTAAGACAGTCACCTACAAGGGAAAAGACCGAGCTTCACTGAATGGGAAACTAAGTCCGAGGTACATGGGACCATATCAGATTCTTGAGAGGATCGGATCAATGGCTTATAGGCTGGATTTGCCACCGTCTATGGAACAGTTTCACAAGGTGTTCCACGTTTCTATGCTAAGGAAATGCATAAGTGACCGGCATAACGTGGTGCCTGAACCACCTTCGGACTTAAAGGAAAACATGACCATTGAAGGGAGACCAGTCCGGATTGTGGGAAGAAAAGTTAAGGCTGAACGTAGGAAGAAAGTTCAGATGATTCAGGTCGTTTGGGATTGTGATGGTGAAGAAGAAGTAACCTGGGAACCAGAAGAGAGAATGAAAGCAGAATTTCCTAAGTGGTTCGATAAACTTAAGGAAAATCCAGAGTTAAGTGGACCAAAGAAGACTCGAGGACGAGTCTCAGCTAAGGGGGGGAGAGTTGTAACATCCGTGATCCTTGGATCAAACTGAATCAGTCGGATTAAGGCCATGAATATGAAAAATCAGGGGGTTGTCCGAGTAAAGATTGGGCTATCGGTTGGAAAGAGGTATAGCCAAGCTAAAACAAGCTGGAACGGGCCAGTTCAGCTGATTCGAGTGTTTAGCCGGGAAAGAATGGTTCGGACAAGTGAGAATCCGTCAGTCCGCGAATTTCGGATAGTTGGTCGGATTTCCGACAGGTCAGTTTACTGAAGTCCGAGCTAGAAGGGAGCTGAGCTAAGTATGTCCGAGTGAAAATGGGATTGGACAAGGAAGCTTCGGACAAACTGTGTTTCTCGGGCCTTTGGTCGGGATTCGGACAGGACGGTTATGTTTGTTGGAGCTGAGCTGGGATGGTCGAAGGACTTTGTAGAATTATCGGATGAATTATGAAAATATCCGAGAAGTTAATAAATAGCCGAGCGGGAGCGGTTATATCCGAGGGAGTTATTGAAAAAGGCACGGACAAGATTGGCGGGAACAGTTATCGGTTTCATCCGAGAGAATTGATCGGTTAAAATCAATCAGAACCGGCTATTTGAGTGAACCAAGCGGATTTCGTCGGTTCAAGTGAACGGGAACATCAATCTGGTCTGGCTAAGTTAATTAATCGAGGGAAAAAGTGCGGGAACGGTTCTGGCATTTAGTTACTTGAGGGAAAACGCAGCGGATTGAGTCATTGATCAGTTATATTCGAGAACCGTCATTTTAACAAGGGGAAATCACAGAAACTTCATTATTCTGCTAAGTATCCGAGAGAAAACAGAGAGAAAAGAGAAAGAACAACCGAAAGAGATTTCATCCGAGAGTTTGTGATCCGACCGTGAGATATCCGAGAGTTCACCGAATCTGATCGTGGGATAGCCGGGTGATTCCGTCTATCGCCGAGAAACTTCGACTGCATCCGAGAGAAACGTTCTGAATCGGGGAGTTCTTCTGAAAACCGTCGGCTATCTTCTTGAATCTGCAACAGCCGAGAAACAAAGGTGAGTGCGTGACCATGGGCTATAGTTTAGACTCGTGATCTAGCATAGATTCGATTGTTTACTGATTGCTTGAACTGTTCTATGGTACCTTTACTGTTATATTATGTTTCTCTGCATAATAGTGAAGGCCCGAGGCCAAGTTAGGCTTTATAGCCGATGAGGTCCGATGACCATAGAAGGCCCGAGGCCAAAAGTAAGGCCCGAGGCCATATGAGGGCTGTTTAGCTGATCATTGATTGTTTAAGTGATTATTGGATGATTGAATGGACTGTTGATTGCGATTTTCTTCACTGTGGCTAAGTGGGACGGGATGACCGCTCTCACTAAGCAATTCTGTTGCTTATGCCTCCTTTTCGTGGATGCAGGTGATTAAGCCCGTGATGGGAACTGTTCTGGACCGCGGGACTAAAGCAAGGAAGAAGGATGTTAGGCTTGGGTAGACTATAGTCGAGTAGAACAATGTAATAGCTTATAGCAAACTGTAGTAGCTTATAGCAAACCTTCATTGTATGTTCGAACCTTGTTTTTACCTAAGTAATGCATTTGTGTTGAATGAATCGAAAGAAAACGCTAAAAATGACTAAATATGAGAAAAACTTAAAAAATACCCGAGACTGGCCAGGAAGTGGCCGAGTCAAATCTTTACCGCAGTTTGGATTTCCGGGTTAGGGCGTTTCAACAACCTCGTTGTACATAATTCAGATAACTAGTATTTGATATGATAAATTAAATGAAGAACAGTAATGATTTGGACGTGTTCGTGAGTAATTTCGTTAAAATCTGGCAGTCCCCAGACAATTTGTAATACCCGTTTCCATTTTAGTGGGCCTTTTTTTTCTTTGGTTGCATTTCCGGCCCAAATTGACCCATCTCCCTCTTCTAATCAAAACGTGCGTATGGTGTATGTATCTCCCTCCCCATTTTCCCGAAAACCTAGCCGCTCGTGAGTAAAACCAGAGAAAGAGAGAAAGGCAAAAGGGAGAGAAGAGAGAAGCGAAAGAGAGAGAGAGAGAGAGAGCTCGAGTTGACGGAGAAAGGAGGAGACGAGAGAGGAGTGCCGCCGCCAACGTGTGTGTGAGGAACCGCCGCCATCGTCGACAAATCACCACCGGCCACCAGTCAACACCACCGCGAGTCACTGGTCACCGGAGAGATAGCCGCTGTCACCGGAGAGGTAGATCTGCAACCGTAAGACCAGCCGTGAGGTTTAAGCGCACAACTCGGAGTTACTTGTGTCGCAAGTCACCTTCTCAACCATCAACGTTCAACCGTCCTCGTAAGGCTAAGGTGAGGGCGGATCCGATTCACTTACCCATACTCACTTACCCATACGCCTTCCTATGCTTGTCACATTGAAATTGTGGTTGGACCTTCCCGGGTGTATGTGGGTAGCCGTAACGTGTACAAATGCTTAAGAGGGAAACGCATAGTTGAGATTATTTCGGGATAACAAATGTGGGTTCGTGTTAAGTCAAACGGTACTTAGAAATATGCTAGCTTGTGTTGTGTCTTGGTGCATATTATATTAACGTAATCGTATAGAATAACATGGAACTTATTAAATAGTGTTATTTTGCATGGATACGTCTTTGTATATATATATATATGGTTATGTCGTGTATGTTTGTGTGCTAAGTATGTTGCGTATATAATATGGTAGCGGGGCTGTTGCTAAATATATCAATATTTCGGGTATGGTTATTATTAAGTACTTGGAGTTAATTAAAGGAAGAATATGATGGCGGGGTTATTATAAGTTGATTATGGTAAAAGAATTATTTGTAATTAGTGTAGTATTAATATAATTGCGGGGTATATATATATATATATTTGAATGATATGGGTTGGCGTTATTAAATAAGTTAAGGCGGGGTTTAACGGATATGTCGAGTTAATCATTAAGTCGTTTTGGTGGGTTATATCATATGGTCTTATAGGAATTATGTGTGAATGTTCAACGTGGTTAGTTCGACCACGTTGTTACTTGTTGGGATACGGCAATAAGTGATGATTGCGTCGTAGCTCATTAACGGCTAGCTAATAAGCTGGAAATAACTGCGGGCGCTCTGCATGGCGGGATGAATCAGGTACACTCAAGTCCTTCGGGACGTGGTGTTAACGTTATGTTCTGCGGGCGCACGTCATGGCAGAACGTTGTGTGTTGATTGATGTGTGTTGGGCTACAGTTAGCAAGCCGGAAACAATCACAGGCGCTCTGTATGCCGGGATGAGTCAACATGACTCGGGTCCTTCGGGATGGTGTTGTCCTTCGGGATGGTTTTGTCCTTCGAGACGTGGCGTTGTCCTTCGGGAATGTGGCGTTGTGGTATGCTCCGGCGGTAGCAGGTTCTAGTATGTGTCGGTCTGCTTGTGTGGAGTCAGTCTCTGTGGTGTATTGGGGAATCGTTCTTATGGGGTTGGTTTAGACTCGGTCTAAATGTGCGGATATAGTATTTCGTATGGAGATCCCGTTTTGGGTTTTTTCTCCTGAGTAATCTCAAATTACTCATCCCCTTCCCGTCGTCTTCTTTTTTTTCCCTTTACAGGTTAGTAGAACAGAAATAGCGGTTAAAGTTCAAGTTGGCGGATTTTGATTTTACAAAGGTTTTGGGGCTTGATCCAAGTGGTTAAAACACTGCCGTTCCAGAGGTACTGGGAGCGGGGTGTTACAAATGGTATCAGAGCAGAAAGTGCTACTTCGGTTCTGACCCAAAGAGCTGGTTCTAGGGGATTGGGTGTTCTTATACCGAAAATGTGTATTTAAAAAGATTTATTGGGCCCAACAATTATTTTTTTTTCTTTCAAAATTTTTTTTAAAAATTTCTGTTCTTGTTTGTGGGTCTGATGTTCGTCTGTTTGTTGCAGTATGGTGTTGCATATCCAAAGAACTGCTAGGAAGCCAGTTATACCGATATCTGATGTTGTGATCCGGGCGATGCGGCGTGATGCTCTCCGTATTGCAGACCTCTGGGGTGTGGGGAATGCGCAGGAAGGGATGCCGCCCCATCAAAGGAGAAGAAGGGCGGGTCGAGGTCCCCGAACGTGTTGCACCGGGATGCGGAGTTAGTGGACGTGCCCATCCATCTCACCTGGACGCCCGGCTTCGTGATTCAAGGCAGTAGGTCGGTGGACGAGTATTATGAGGAGTTTAACATGGTAGTTTGGTCCTTGTGGCATTTGTACAATACCAGGGATCGAGTCTACTGTTTCATGAGGGACTGCGTAGTGAGATTCAAGCAGGAATGACGAGGTGGGGGGCCTTGGAGGAGTACCGCGAACTTGCCGAGATTTGGGAGCAAGCTAGGCGAGCGGAAGAGGATCTCGCTTCAAGGTCGCCTACTCTTTCGTACGGAGGAACCATGAGGTCGCCTACTCTATCGGGTGCATAAGAGCTGCTCCACGCTGTTGGGAGTGAAGGTAATCCGATCATCATCTCCGACACCGAGTCAGTGGAGGAAGACCCTGAAGAAGACCCGAGGAGGACCCTGAAGAAGACCCCGAGGAGGACCCCGGTTACGAGCTGTTTGATGAAGCTGACGAGCAGCTAAGTCCCGCGTCGAGTCTCGAGTCTACCTGCAATTCCAACGTACCCCGTTCTTCATGTGGCTAGTGGTGGCACTGGATTCTTAGATAGTAGGAGTAGGACCCGATTTCTGCTATTCTTTCATTGTGTTCTTCCTCGTTACTCTTTTCGTTGTTAGTTTTGGCTTTTGCAAGCGGTGATCTATTTCAGCTATTTTCCCAAACGCTATGTAGTCCTACTTCTTTTTATTATTACTTATCATTTATTTACATCCGGAGTAGTGAAGCTATTCAAGTTCGTGTTTCCTTCGCTTTCACGTTTCAGCCCGTTGGGTAAAGTAGTCGCAATACGAACCATTGTTGAAGAATTCGGGGACGAATTCCGGTTAAGAGAGAAAGAATTGTAATATCCGTTTCCATTTTAGTGGGCCTTTTTTTTCTTTGGTTGCATTTCCGGCCCAAGTTGACCCATCTCCCTCTTCTAATCAAAACGTGCGTATGGTGTATGTATCTCCCTCCCCATTTTCCCGAAAACCTAGCCGCTCGTGAGTAAAACAAGAGAAAGAGAGAAAGGCAAAAGGGAGAGAAGAGAGAAGCGAAAGAGAGAGAGAGAGCTCGAGTTGACGGAGAAAGGAGGAGACGAGAGAGGAGTGCCGCCGCCAACGTGTGTGTGAGGAACCGCCGCCATCGTCGATAAATCACCACCGGCCACCAGTCAACACCACCGCGAGTCACTGGTCACCGGAGAGATAGCCGCTGTCACCGGAGAGGTAGATCTGCAACCGCAAGACCAGCCGTGAGGTTTAAGCGCAGAACTCGGAGTTACTTGTGCGCAAGTCACCTTCTCAACCATCAACGTTCAACCGTCGTCGTAAGGCTAAGGTGAGGGCGGATCTGATTCACTTACCCATACGCCTTCCTATGCTTGTCACATTGAAATTGCGGTTGGACCTTCCCGGGTGTATGTGGGTAGCCGTAACGTGTAGAAATGCTTAAGAGGGAAACGCATAGTTGAGATTATTTCGGGATAACAAATGTGGGTTCGTGTTAAGTCAAACGGTACTTAGAAATATGCTAGCTTGTGTTGTGTCTTGGTGTATATTATATTAACGTAATCGTATAGAATAACATGGAACTTATTGAATAGTGTTATTTTGCATGGATACGTCTTTGTATATATATATATTTATATATGGTTATGTCGTGTATGTTTGTGTGCTAAGTATGTTGCGTATATAATATGGTAGCGGGGGCTGTTGCTAAATATATCAATATTTCAGGTATGGTTATTATTAAGTATGTTGATAGCTTGGAGTTAATTAAAGGAAGAATATGATGGCGGGGTTATTATAAGTTGATTATGGTAAAAGAATTATTTGTGATTAGTGTAGTATTAATATAATTGCGAGGTATATATATATATATATATATTTGAATAATATGGGTTGGCGTTATTAACCACAATGCTAATTGTTTCCCCTTTTCTACCATTTCCAAATTTTCCCTCTTCTTTTAAAGCATATAAACATGAAGTTCAAACCACATAACTCTACCCTTTTAATCCAAAACTCCTAACCTAGAATCAAGCTCAAGATGCAAGCTGATATCTAGAAGAGAGCTTATTATTGCCCGCCTTATTCCTAACACTTTTTGCAGACAAAATCGAAAATGAAATACAAAGACCTTACAACTCTCAAGATAGTGTTTAAGCTCAAAAGGAGGTTTTGGTTAAGGGAGTGGATGAGCTATTTGGATCAACAAGAGTTGTAAAAAGGGAAAAGATGATCCACATATGTATATGGTAGCCATGAATTCACTTTTCAATGCACAAACATGATAATTAAAAGTTCAAATTAAGGTTCAAGTTGATAGAGCTGATTTTCAGAGAACAAATGCTTTCAGTATGAGATGAGATGATCAAAATTAGCAATTCAAGCATGGTTCAGTCTTAACTTCTAGCTTTCTTATGATGCATCAAACAACTAATCACTTAAACACTGAAATCATCTCTAAACTCTAAGTACTTTACAAAGAAGATTCATCATTATCCCCTATGCAAATGCAATGCAACCTATATGCAAACACTAGACTCAATCCTATGATAATGAAATGCAGTTATATGCTTTCTTTTTAGTTTGCAAAAACATGCAAAATGTTTCAAATTTTTCGATTTTTTTGTGTTTTTCTATGGCTTAGATGAATGCATGATATGCATATGACTCAAGATGAAAGAAAATGAAAAAATAAGAAAGCAGAACACAAAGTCTAACCCCAAATCTCTCCCCCACACTTAATTACACAGTCCCTTGTGTAATGAAAGTAATGAGAGAGAGAATCAACAAAATATATTACAAAACTAAAACAAAATGCAGTGGTATAAACAATGATCAGGATGTGGTACCTTTTAATAAGTGGAGTGGTGGGAGGATCCAGATGTCTGTGGAGACTTGCTAGCTCTCCTCTTGTTTCTCCTCTCTTGGCTTTGTGAAGATGCTGCTACTTCTTGAGGTGGAAGAACCCAGCTTGACCATATCTTTTCAGCTTGAGAAGAATCACCTTGAGTACCCCATTGCCATATTGGTTGAACTTTAGAAGGGGTGGAAGCTGGTGCTTCCCATGCTGATGGTGTATGGGTCCTTGGCTCATAAGATGAAGCCTTTGGTTGTTCCCATGTTCCCCATTGATCACTTGGTTGTGCATGATATGAATGTCTTCATTGGGGGTTCCAAACAGCTTCCTCTTCTTCAGTAGGTTCAGCTTGTGGCATTGGTTCTTCATGGTGAGAAGTGTACTCATGAGTGTGGCTTTGATGGGAAGCTTCTCCTGATATAGCTTTATTCTTTTTGAACGTCCCCTTTACCATCTTCACCAGCTTCTTGATGGATTTGTATTGCGACTTACACCATTTCTGAAGTGTGTTGATATGCTCATGAGAAACTTTCAGAGAGCCCCCTTTGCTTGGGACTTCATAAGCCAAGCTGATTCCTTTTAGATACCTTGTTTAGGAGTACAATTTTGAGATTTGCTTGCTTATGAATGCTTGATGTTTGCCTATGCTAGAAATCCCCTTTATCACTATTGAAAGCCACTAATCCCACAATTGCTTAGAACCTTTAGTCTTGCTTTTTTATTAATTGCCTTAAGATCATCTTTCTTAGTATTGCTTAAGTTGTCTTTCTCATTTAGTTCTTGTTTAGTACTTGCTTTGGTTTCATTGTTTAGTCTTTGTTTACTTACATTTGATTTCTGCTTTCTTTTTATTGCATTGCTAGGTTGCTGGAGTTACTATTTCATAAACATATTCCTAAATCCTACTTAGCTTACAACATTGTTTGTATCTCAATATCCACAAGTGTGTTTGACACCTAAGACCATATACTACATCTCATTTGGGGATTAAGATTACTTTGAATATTATCAAAGGCCTAAAAAAACCTTGCATCAGTGATATTTTACAGCACGTTTGGCCGATTGCCATTTTCATGAAGATGAATTCCCCGCGTGAGAGAATCACCAAAAGATATCACTTGGTGTACAAAATCTTTAGCTTATCTTGATCCTCCTACCAATCAATGTGAGATAAAAATTCAGAAAACTGTACCTATGCAAAATATAGCAAATCAGTTACCAGATGCGTTCACAGATGCAAAGAGGGTGACAAATTCATATATCCCTGCACAAATGTTCCATCCAGAATTAGTGTTCCTGAAGAACACATTCATGGGAACATATCAAATGAACCTAGGGTTCAGTTGAAAACGGGGAGACCGATGGATTCTAAAGATAAATTCCCCGAAAGAAAAAGAATATGTGAGAACAAAGTAAAAAGGTTCTGGAAGAACCAATTAAAGAAAAATGTCATGAAGACATTTGTGAAAAAGTTCTAGAAGAACCAGATAAAGAGATTCATCTTGGAGATGAATGTGAAACAGAAAAATATGAAATTTCCATCAGTTACGCCCAAAATGGAGAATTATGGATCAGCGATAAAATAAAAGATATTGATGGAATATTCTCTTTTCTGTATATAAAGAGCTTGAAAGCGATGATCCAGATCCTAGGTCCATATTAGAATGTCAGAAAAGACGTGATTGGGAGAAATGGAAAATGGCCATTGAAACATAATTATTCTCCCTTAATAAAAGAAAGGTTTTTGGACCTATTGTCACAACACCAGAGCATGTAATATCCGCCAGTTACAAATGGGTGTTTGTAAGAAAAAGAAATGAGATAAATGAGGCCATAAGGTATAAAGCGAGGCTTGTGGCTCAAGGTTTTTCTCAAAGACCGGGAATTGATTATGAGGAAATATATTCCCCGGTAATGGATGCAATAACATCTAGATTCTTAATAAGTCTAGCAGCATCCAAGAATCTAGACGTGTATCTGATGGATGTTGTGATAGTATATCTATATGGATCACTTGAGAATGATATTTATATGAAAATCCCTGAATGATTGAAAATGCTGGAAGCATTAAGATCAACATCTAAAGAGATATAAGCGATCAAGTTACAGCGACCACTTTACGGATTAAAAGAATCAGGACGCATGTGGTATAATCGCTTAAGTGAGTATTTGTTGAGTAAAGGTTACGTCAACACGATATGCCCTTGTGTGTCTATTAAGAAATCCACATCAAGATTTGTAATTATTTCTGTTTATGTTGATGACCTGAATATAATCAGAACTCAAAAAGAGATTAATGATGCAAGAACTTTCAAAATGAAAGATCTTGGAAAGACAAAGTTCTGTCTTAGGCTCTAGATAGAGTATTTCGAAGATGGTATATTTGTGCATCAATCAAATTATACGAAAATGATCTTGAAACGCTTTAGTATGGATAAAGCGACTCCTTTGAGTACTTTGATGGTCAATAGATCGCTCATTGTTGATAAAGATCCATTTCGGCCATGTGATGATAGCGAAGAAATATTAGTTCCTGAACTACCTTATATGAGCGCTATCGGTGGCTTATGTATCTTGCAAATTGTACTTGACCTGGTATAGCTTTTGCTACTAATTTACTTGAAAGATACAGCTCATCTCCTACACGTAGACATTGGAACGGAATAAAACATATATTCTGCTATTTACAAGGTACCATTGGATTTAGTTTATTTTATTCTAGGAACCCTAAGTTTGGTATAAATGGTTTTGCAGATGCAGGATATTTATCAGATCCGCATAAGGCTAGGTCGCAAACTGGATATGTTTTTACAATCGGAGGAATTACGATCTCATGGTGTTCCCAAAAGCAAAATTTGGCTGCAACGTCTTCAAATTATGCAGAAACTATTGCATTATATGAAGCTTGTAGAGAATGCATATGGCTCAGATCTATAATTCATCATATACAAGATGCAAACAGAATAGAGACAAAGAACGAGCCAACAAAAGTATTTGAAGATAATGCTGCATATGGCACTCAACTTAAGGATTGTTATATCAAAAGTGATCGAACGAAACATATCCCTCCAAGATTTTTCTCTTACAGAAAAGAGCTCGAGAAAAATCAAGAAGTGAATATTCAATATGTTCGTTTATGCGACAACACATATGATCGATTTACAAAGGCAGTTCCCATGACAACATTCAGAAAACATGTTCATAGCATCGGAATGCGCCATCTCCGAGATCTATGAAGAGAAGATTATATCTATCATTTCCAGGAGAATGTTACTGCACTCTTTTTTCCTTATCATAGTTTTTATCCCAAACAAATTTTTTCATGATAAGATTTTTAACGACACAGTACATAATAATAGATAATTAAGGGGTAATGTTAAAAAATAATGTTTTATCTTCTTATATTAGTGATTATCCATTACAAAGCTTATTAGATAAGCTTGTCAATGAATTTGTTTTTATTGATTATATAGCTTGCTTACCAAGCTACTTTCCCATATAAATTGAGCAACGTTGTAACGCATATAATATACGATAGAAGTGAATGAATTCACTAATTCATCTCTCTTCTTATCTGTTACTTCTTTATCTCTATTAATTAAATGGTTTACAACAGTTTTTATGTTATTTAGAAGAATTTCTCTTTTAATAATGGTTATAAAAATAATTATAATAAAAAAACATAATCACCAATGTTTAAACAATAATATGATAATCCATTTTGTCGTTATAGATTGCACCGCCTTCAGTAGTCTATAAATAGAATTATAGTACTTTGAAAATTATTACACACACAACATCACACGAGCGCAATACAATAAAGAAGTTGATCTCTGATCTCTCATCTCTCATCTCTCATCTCTCCTCTCTCCTCTCTCCCTCATTTCTCTTTCTCCCCTGTAACAGATAAATATAATATACATATATATAAATACATATCAGTTATATAAATGTATAATTTATAGCATATTATCAATACGAACATTTTTTGATCTATATCTTGAAGTCAAATTTATATCGAAAAGGTAAACTTTATTTAAGTTTAATTTATTTTAAATTAATTATTTATGGAAAGATAGCTCTGTCTTCTCTGTTTATATGTGATGTCAGGATGGAAGGCTCTGCCTCCTCCAAGCTGATCGTTATAGTAGGTGCTGCCTCCACGATCAAATAATTATATCATTTAGTATGCTGGGATGGTAGGCTCTGCCTCTTCTGAGCAGATCATTATAGTAGGCTATGCCTTCACGATCTAAATGATCACATGGCAGACTATGTCTCCTCAGATCATGTTTATGTAGTGGAAGATTAAAACCCCTCATATTTATTTAGTTGTTTATTTATTAGTTTATTTATTTATTTATTGTGTGGATGATTAAAACTCTTCTTCTTTGTTTATTTATTTTTTATGCAATCAGCAATTGTATGGTAGGCTCTGCCTCCTCATATTGCTTCTAATTATTGCCTTTGATTATGCCGTTACCATGTTCAAATTTTAAAATTTTCATTTAACAAATTAAGCTTTTGTTATTCCGTTATAATGTAAAATCTTGCACAGCTCGAAATTGCTGCCCTTGATATTATCGGAAAAAATTATGACATGGGCAGTAGGTGCAAAAATGCATCTAAGAGGAAACAGACTTCGTGATACCATCGATAAGTCGAAACCGACATCAGATGAGTTAAAGGCAAGGGCCATGATATTTTTAAGTCATCATATCCACGATGGCTTAAAAGATGAGTACATCATCAAAGAAGATCCTGCAGATCTCTGGCAATCACTTAAAGAAAGGTTTGATCACCAGAAATATGTGATCTTACCGAAAGCCAGACACGAGTGGTTACATCTCCGGTTTCAGGACTAAAAAAATGTTAGTGATTATAATTCTGCGATGTTTGGTATAATATCGAGAATGGTGTTATGTGGAGAAAGAGTGAGTGATTATGATATGATTGAGAAAACTCTCTCCACATTTCACCCTGGAAATGTAGTCCTGGAACAACAATATCGGGCAAATGGATATACTCGTTATTCGGAGTTAATGAATGTTCTGCTTGTTGCAGAACAACATAATGAGCTCGTGATGATGAACCATCAAAACCGTCCAACTGGATCTGCATCATTCCCAGAAGCGAATGTTGCATCATCCAGCTATAATAATAAGTAGAAACCGACATCAGATGAGAAGAAGGCAAGAGCCATGATATTTTTACGTCATCATATCCACGATGGCTTAAAAGATGAGTACATCATCAAAGAAGATCCTGCAGATCTCTGGCAATCACTTAAAGAAAGGTTTGATCACCAGAAATATGTGATCTTACCAAAAACCAGACACGAGTGGTTACATCTCCAGTATCAGGACTAAAAAATGTTAGTGATTATAATTCTGCGATGTTTGGTATAACATAGAGAATGGTGTTATGTGGAGAAATAGTGAGTGATTATGATATGATCGTGAAAACTCTCTCCATATTTCACCCTAGAAATGTAGTCCTGCAACAACAATATCGGGCAAATGGATATACCCGTTATTCGGAGTTAATGAATGTTCTGCTTGTTGCAGAACAAAATAGTGAGCTCGTGATGATGATACATCAAAGCCGTCCAACTAAATCTGCACCATTCCCAGAAGCGAATGTTGCATCATCCAGCTATACTAATTGGCAAGGACGTGGACACGGAAGCAGTCAATACCGTGGTCGAAATTGTGGTCGTGGATATGGACGTGGACGAGGAAGAGGATATCGTCCACATGATTTCATTCATGAAATAGATGGTAAAAATTTTCATGATGATAATGATGGCCGGAAAATGAAAAGGAAAAATAAAACTGTTTGTTTCAGATGCGGCATGAAAGGTCATTGGGTACGTATTTGTCGTTCGCCAAAATATTTAGCCGATCTGTAACGGGAATCAAAAAGAGAAAAAGAGAAAGAAAGGAAAACAAACTTTCTTTCTGATGATTTTGGACCTTCTTTCCACGGTCTTGATGAAGATACTCATCTCAATATTTCGGATTTCGAAGTTGATCTAGAAGGATCAACTGAAACAAAAAAATAAAAATCTATATAATATGATGTCTTCCTGAAGAACACATGAAAACAAAAGCTTAATGTTTATAATGTATTATATGCTTCTGTTTTTGAATGTTTTTATCGCCGGCGAAGGAGGAGAAGTCTAATTTACTTTAAATAAAAAGACCATTTGATGTGACCATTGATAACACCAAGGAGATTGAGCTGGTAACCGAGCTAGAACCAGAGCTTGAAGCCGAAGAAGACTTAGTTGTACCGGTTGGACATATGACTCGAGCAAGAGTTAAGAAATTCATGAAAAGAATTGGAGGCATACTGCATTAAATTGTTCACACCTAAAGATCACTTGGATTCACTGAGAGAAGACTTTCCTAAAAACACTTTGGTGTTAATACAAATCCAAAACGATTAATGATGGGTTTTTGATCATTTGTAGTCTTTTTCTTTATCTTTGGTTTTGTCCCAATGAATTTTTCAGAAAGGTTTTAATGAGAAAAATAGATCACAAAGTTACTAAGCCCATTTACTTGAACAAAGACCAAACCATGCAAGAGGCAGGACTAGCTGAAGGGACATAGAACAAGATCACTCTAAGAGTCAACTAGTTCAAGAGTTGTTTAAACTTAGTTTAGTTTCAGTCTTTGTTTAGGTTGTTGCTTTGTCTGCGAGTTAGTCTCTTCATCTATTCAAAGTCATTTCCTATATAACTCATGTAAGATCATTATAATAAAAACAATCCTTCTTTTTATGAAACTTTTAAGAGTGATCATTTTTTGTTCCTTGTGAACATTTCCCATCCTTGGTGTATAATATCCATTGATCAAAATTTAGCATATCTTGGTGTGTCATATCAAGGGATTAAGAGACTGTTTGGTGTGTCATACCCATTCAATCGACTTTGAATTCGCCTTAGTGTCTCATATCTAAGGAGTTCAAGTTGGAGTAAATCAGAAGTCATTCTGCAGCTTCTGTGAAACCTTTCGATCCATCATTTCCTTATGCTTTGGAGTTCATTACTTCATTGTTATAAGACTTATCCATCTATCCATCCAAATTTCTATCTCAAGAGTGACGACTTCCCTAGGAGGATCATATCACCATTGAATACTTCTTCTCTCTCTCTTCACTCTCTCTCCCTTCATCCGACCATCCTCCTTTAAGTCGAGCCTTTCCTTATATTTATACCGTCATGGGCTCTTCTCCCATTGGTTCTGCGAGCCCTGTCGACTAGACTTGCTACCTATAGAATTGGTGAAAATCCCTTCCGCGGGACGCCTACCATGCACTTTAGTATTCGCCACGCCTCTTCTGCAGCCTACCAGGAGGCATATACGTCAGTACACTATTAAGTGGGTCTTCTGCTGATGTGTTGCTTTCTCATTCGCTGTGGTCAAACCGGTCCCAACAATTTCCCTGACTTCCGGTGTCATCATCGAGGAAGCAGGGAGTCGACCTTTGTCGGTCTTACTTCTAGTAAAACATATGAATTTTTTTTCACCCGAAGGGGTTTGGTGTGTTGCCAGATTAGACGTGACTTGCCTTGATTGACCGCGCATCCCAAGAGAGTAAAATCCAAGCAATGATCAGCTCAGAGATGAATGAGGTTTCCCGAGAAACAATTGATTGCCTGCAAGGGATCTTCTCCTTGATGGATTTAGTCACATTGCTTTGTTGGTGCTTGGCGATTAATGCACATTACTCCCCTACTGGCTTTATAAAGAAGAGTTTTGAATGACTGCAGGGATCGAGATGATACATCAGTGCTTAGGTGATACCTGCCAAAAGGGCATTGTGAGAGAGAGACAAGATTGTTCCCGTGCACATGTCACTAGGACGAGGAGGAGTCGTTGCGTTTATTACAGTATGTGCGTACCAGCTTATGGCAAACATGGCGTTTCTCGGGGGAATTACCCCAGCTCTCGAACTGCTGAAACAGTCTTCGCGTTATATTTATCGCGTTATATTTATGCGACAAAAGTTTGGTGGTTTTGTGAATCGTGCTTTGACCTTCCCTAAAGAGAGTGATCAGAAAAGAAAAGAAACACTCTTAAAAGAGGCAATCTTCGATTCCTGGAAAACATTACCCCAGAGGACAAGCAACTGCAAGGAGGAAAATGCTATTGAAAATGCCACTGTTCCCAAAGGGAGTTGGCAAAAGAGAGAGAAATCACACAACCGGATAGGTGGACCGAAATTCGGTTAGCGATTTGGAGGCACTCGAATCAAGCTTTTTGAAAAAACAGAACTTCACATTCGATGATGGAGAAATGTTTTAAGAAAACTTGAACGAGGTATGACCTTGGAGGAGATACATGGTAGTTGCATTATTTGCACCATTTTAACATCCATTTAGCATAGCATTTGCATTGTGTCATGCATTAACTTGTCTATTATTAAGTCTTAGCATTAGATCTTGTATTTCCTTACATTTTGAGTGTTATATTAGGTGATTTGGACCTTATGGGGACTTGCTGGAGCTTGGATGATGAGCTAGGACCAAAGAGAGCTGAAAAAGAAGCAAACAAGAATCGCCTGGTGCCATACTGATGTGTACATACCGAGATGTGGTATGAGCCACAAACCAATACAGCTGAAACAAGGGAGGTCATACTGACTTGTAACAAGCTTCTGTACTGATGTCACACATCGGTATGATCCTGGCATAAGGCCACACCGACATGCCATACCGAGATGTGCAAAGAAATACAAGTTCATGCTGCCTGAAGTGATTAAAAGATCAGACCATACGAAGGGTTTCCATTCCAATTCATCTTCTAAATTATTCATGAAATATATAGATAATTGAATTATCTTTCGGTGGATTGTGATTTTATGTCATTACGATCAGTAGTTGGAGAGATAGGGAGGTTTTAATTAGCATATATCCATCAGCCAGAACTTCCATACCGAGAAAGCCATACCGATGTCACACATAGGTATGGAGATTCCATGAGGTCAGACCAACGTGGAATACCAAGGTGTGGTTTGTGAAACAAACTGATATGAGCATTGATCTGACCATTTTTTAGAGTTGACCCATGACGGCTACTGTTCAGTATAGAAGCGCAAATACCTAAATTTTTTTTGCTAAGTTTTATTTTCTTGTTCTTCCTTAAGTAAAACCTTTCTTTTTATTCTAAACATAAATTGTGAGATACTTTCAAGAGTTTCTGCAATTTAGAGTTTATCTTTAATAATATTTTATCTTGTTCTTCTCTAATCATGATTAGCTACACTTATATCATTAGATTTGTAGTTTTAAGAATGATTAGTGAGTAGTGATTTGATGATTAATTTATGATGCTTTGAGCTTAATTATAATTGATCCTCTCTTGTTTAGTGATTTTAATACTAGATTAGCTTTGAAAAAAGTTATTTAGACCAAATGGCATTTTCCACCCACAAAGTGTTTAATGAAATGTCTCAACCAACTAAATTAAGAGATTAACTTGCTTAGCCTGTAAGGATAGATATCTAAGGTGTTTATTGGTTTTATAGAACTGAAGTTTAATGGTTGTTAGTTATCTTTTCACTAATAAGAACTAGTTCTTCATTAGGTGATTAGCAAAGTAATTAGTGTCATGAGAGTAGATTAATCTTCTTTAAAAATTCTATGCCTAAGGAAAATATTACAAATGGGCGAGTTTTTATGTAATGCTTGTTCTCAAGAAAACCTCGTAACTCGGCCATCACTAGCCAAAGTTGGGAATGAATCACCAGAATTTTTGGAAAGACTACATGGCGATATATGTGGGCCGATCCACCCACAATACAGGCCGTTTAGATATTGTATGGTTTTGATTGACGCATCTAGTAGATGGTCACATATGTGTCTATTGACCATACGAAATATGACTTTCGCTAAATTTATTACCCAAATAATCAGGTTGAGAGCGCAATTCTCTGATTATGTTATAAAGAAAGTAAGGCTGGATAACGCTGGTGATTTCACTTCACAAATGTTTAATGATTATTGTATGTTATTGGGAATCGATGTTGAGCATCCGGTTCCGCATGTTCATACACAAAATGGCATGGCTGAGTCATTGATTAAACAGTTGCAATGGATTGCAAGGCCATTAATATTGAGAACAAGGCTCCCAATTTATGCATGAGGACATACTATTTTGCATGCAGCGGCCCTGATCCAAATACAGCCAAGTGCATATAATGAGTATTCTCCATTATAGTTGGTATCTGGACAGGAGCCAAATATATCCCATCTTCGTGTGTTTGGGTGTACGGTATATGTCCCTATAGCGCCATCCAAAGAACATAAATGGGACCACAAAGAAGATTGGGAATATACATCGGTTATACGTCACCAAGTATAATAAGGTATCTTGAACCAGTAACTGGTGATATGTTTACAGCACGTTTGGCCGATTGCCATTTTAATGAAGATGAATTCCCCGCGTTAGGGGGAGGATTGAGAGAATCACCAGAAGATATCACTTGATGTACAAAATCTTTGGCTTATCTTGATCCTCCTACCAATCAACGTGAGATGGAAGTTCAGAAAATTGTACATATGTAAAATATGGCAAACCAGTTACCAAATGCGTTCACAGATACAAAGAGGGTGATAAAATCATATATCCCTGCAGCAAATGTTCCATCCAGAATTAGTGTTCCTGAAGAACACATTGATGGGAACATATGGTTCATTTGAAGAGGGGGAGACCAATGGGTTCTAAAGATAAAATTCTCCGAAATAAAAAGAATATAGGAGAACAAAGTAAAAAGGTTCCAGAAGAACCATTTAATGAAAAATGTCCCGGGGACATTTGTGAAAAGGTTATAGAAGAACCAGATAAAGAGATTCGTCTTGGAGACGAATGTGAAACAGAAAAATATGAGATTTCCATCAATTACGCCCAATATGGAGAATTATGGATCAGAGATAAAATAAAAGATATTGATAGAATATTCCCATTTTCTGTATATAAAGAGCGGAAAGCAATGATCCAGATCCAAGGTCTATATTAGAATGTCAGAAAAGACATGAATGGGAGAAATAGAAAATGGTCATTGAAACAGAATTATTTTCCCTGAATACAAGAAATTTTTTTGGACCTATTGTCACAACACCAGCACATGTAATGCCTGTCGGATACAAATGGGTGTTTGTAAGAAAGAAAAATGAGAAAAATGAGGTCACAAGGTATAAAGCGAGGCTTGTGGCTCAAAGTTTTTCTCAAAGACCGGGAATTAATTATGAGAAAACATATTTCCCGGTATTGGATGCAATAACATTCAGATTCTTAATGAGTCTAGCAGCATCCAAGAATCTAGATATGTATCTGATGGATGTCGTGACAGCATATCTATATGGATCACTTGAGAATAATATATACTCCCTCTGTTTTTTATTAGATGATGTTTTAGAGATGTGCACACAGATTAAGAATTTATCTAATTATTTTTGTTGTCAAAACAAAACATATTTTTTCATCAATTCCAAAACAGTTCAACCAATAGAAAAATAGGATTCAGAATTCAACAGCTAAAACAACAAAAATACAATTAATTTTTATATAGAAATTTGAAAACATCATATATTTTGGAACAAAAGATAAACTCTAAAACATCTTCTAATAAAAAACGGAGGGAGTATATGAAAATCCCTAAAGGATTAAAAATGCCGGAAGCATTAAGATCAACATCTAAAGAGATGTGTGCGATCAAGTTACAACGATCACTTTACAGATTAAAATAATCCAAACATGTGGTATAATCGCTTAAGTGAGTATTTGTTGAGTAAAAGTTACGTCAACAATGCGATATGCCCTTGTGTGTTTATTAAGAAATCCACATCAGGATTTGTGATCATTGTTGTTTATGTTGATGACCTGAATATAATGGGAACTCAAAAAGATATTGAAGATGCAAGAACTCATATGAAAGAAGAGTTCGAAATGAAAGATCTTGGAAAGATAAAGTTTTATCTTGGGTTACAAATATAGCCTTTCCAAGATGGAGTATTTGTGCATCAATCAAATTATACGAAAAGGATCTTAAAGCGCTTTAGTATGGATAAAGCGACTCCTTTGAGTACTCCGATGGTCAATAGATCGCTTGATGTTGATAAAGATCCATTTTGGCCATGTGAGGATAGCGTAAAAATATTAGGTCCTGAAGTACCTTATATGAGCGATATCGGTGAGCTTATGTCTTGCAAATTGCACTAGATCAGATATAGCTTTTGCTACTAATTTACTTGCAAGATATAGCTCATCTCCTACACGCCGACATTAGAACGGAATAAAACGTATATTCTGTTATGTACAAGGTACCAGTGAATTTGGTTTATTTTATTCTAGAAACCCCAAGTTTGGTATGGTTAGTTTTGCAGATGGAGGATATTTATCAGATCCACATAGGACTAGATCGCAAACTGGATATGTTTTTACAATTGCAGGAACTGCGATCGCTTGGCGTTCCCAAAAGCAAACTTTGGTTGCAACGTCTTCAAATTATGCATAGACTATTGCATTACATGCAGCTTCTAGGGAATGCGTATGACTCAGATCAATAATTCATCATATACAAGATGCAAGCGGGATGAAAACGAAGAAAGAGCCAACAAAAGTGCTTGAAGATAATACTGCATGCATCAGTCAACTTAAAGAAGATTATATCAAGAGTGATCGGACGAAACATATCTCTCTAAGATTTTTCTCTTACACAAAAGAATTCGAAAAAAATCAAGAAGTGGACATCTAATATATTCGTTCGTGCGACAACACAACTGATCTATTTACGAAAGCACTTTCCATACAACATTCAGAAAACATGTTCATAACATCAGAATACGTCATTTCTGAGATTTATGAAGAAAATATTATATCCATCATTTTCAAAGGGAGCATTACTCCATTTTTTTTTTTTTCATCTAAGTTTTTTTATTCTAAACGGGTTTTCATTCCCATAGGCATTCAAAAACTTGGGCTTGTAATACCGAGTTTTAACTTTTAAGTTAATTCAAACCAGAAAAACACAAACAAAAACTCCCCACATGTATGTGCTCACTGCTCCTACGAGCTCATGGACTTTGCATGCCGTCCACTTTCTACTTCTCGCGTCTCGTAGACCGCTCTTTACTCTCAAAGTCTCCTACTTTAGCCAAAATCGTCCATGCCCAGCTCTTCAAAGCTGGATTACTGCCAAATACCTTTTGGGGAAACCGCTGTCTTCAGCTCTACTTCAAATCCGGCGCCGTCGTCGATGCTTTTCAATCATTTGACGATATCTCCGATAAGAGCATCATGTCGTGGAACATCTGCTTGAAGGGTTTACTCAGAAATGGCTATCTCAATCACGCACTGGACCTGTTCGACGAAATGCCTCAACGAGATGTTGTTACCTGGAACACAGTGATTTCAGGTTTTGCTTCTTGTGGGTTTTCTGAAATTGCGATTAGGGTTTTCTTGGATATGGTTATTCGCCCAACGGAGTTCACTTTCTCGATTCTAGCTTCTCTTGTTACTTGTGTTCGCCATGGAGAACAGATTCATGGTAATGTTATTTGCAGCGGTGTGAGTTTGTCTAGTTTAGTGGTGTGGAACTCACTAATGGATATGTACAGAAGATTAGGAGTTTTTGATTATGCTTTATCCGTGTTTTTAGCCATGGAGGATAGAGATGTCATCTCTTGGAACTCTTTGATCTTGTGTTGTTCTGATTCCGGCTACAAAGAAGCAGCCTTGGATTGGTTTCGTCTAATGAGGGAATTGGGGAATCGACCCGACGAATACATACTCTCCACGGTTTTGTCGATTTGCTCGGGTTTACGAGACCTGTGCAAGGGGAAGCAGGCTATTGCTCTGTGCGTCAAGATGGGATTTCTCTCTAACACAGTTGTTTCGGGAGCTGCGATCGACATGTTCTCCAAATGCAACAGATTGGAAGATTCGGTTAAGCTTTTTCGGCATTCAGAGAAATGGGATTCGGTGTTGTGCAATACCATGGTGGCTAGCTATTCTTGGCATGGTTTAGGTGAAGATGCTCTGAGGTTGTTTATCCTCGCCGTGAGGCAGAGCGTTAAGCCCGATAAGTTCGCTCTCAGTAGCGTTCTAAGCTCAATGAATGCCGCGATGCTAGATCACGGAGCTCAACTTCATTCTTTGGCTATCAAGTTAGGTTTTGATCGGGACACGGTAGTAGCCACTGCGGTCATGGAGATGTACTTCAAAACCGGGGTTGTTGATTCAGCAATGAGAGTCTTTGCAACAACTGTTGATAAAGATCTGTTTTTTTGGAACACCGTGATAATGGGATTGGCAAGAAACAGCAGAGAAGCTGAGTCCCTTGCCGTTTTCCGGCGATTACTGATGCACCGAGGTCTGAAACCGGATAGAGTGAGTTTTATGGGGAGCTTGTTAGCTTGTTGTTATGCTAACTTTGTTAACGAAGGGATTAAGATATTCTCGTCAATGCAAAACTCTCATGGAGTTGATCCTGAGAACGAGCATTACGCTTGTATAGTTGAATTGCTTTGTAGAGCCGGTATGATCAGTGAAGCAAGAGACATTGCAGAGCGGATACCTTTTGAACCAAGCTCTCATATTTGGGAACCGATTCTTTGTGCTTCTCTGGATCTTGAAAACATGAGTCTCGCTGAGACAGTTGCGGAAAGAATGTTGGGATGTGAACCAAAGTCAGCGTTTCCTTATCTTGTTCTGATTAAGTTGTACGAGATGACTTTGCGATGGGAGAAGTCAGTGAGGATAAGATACGCAATGGATAAACAAAAGCTAAAATGTGCTCAGGGATGGAGCAAGATCGGTTTAAAGAGCAGTGTGTACAGCTTCGAGGCTGACCAGTTGCAGATTCATGGAGGTCATGATACTTGCGCAGCCTTGGAATTACTGTCTTGGGATTCTGATGATCAGAAAATTCATTGGTCTGAAGAACATTTTTACTAACAAGATTCTTTTTGATATCAAGAACTCGCGAGTTCCAAATAGTAAGTGATTCTTTTAATCTACTTTAACCACAGCCAGCTTAAATCTCAATATCTCATTCCACCAAAAAAACTAATTGATAGTATTGGCGTATTGCACAGTACATTGGAGTACGAGAAACAATTTTGATTATAAGGAAAGTGTTCAATTCCAAACATCATTATCAACACTTTTGAGAATTGATATATTTTTAAGTTGACGTGTTTAGAACATATCCAAACTTTGCACGAACCAACCAAGTATTCTTATTACTCTCCGAGTGAACCAAAGTGGTCCAATGGTCTATTGAAGTCTTTGACCATAGAAAGACCGCTTTATCAACTGTTGCAAGGATCTTCTTTTTCAAGCACAACAGTCCTCACAGAACTGTATCAAAATATAATAAAATAAAAATACATTTAAACATGTAAAACTATGATGAGAACAAAATGTAAAAATATTAAAAAGTTAAAGAGTATGACGTCTTGAAAATACAAATTTGAAAAAAAACCTTTTACAGAAAGAAAATGATAGGTATTGACACTCCTTGCTCTTCATAAATACTAGATGAATACCCGTCCAATGCGCAAATTTTTTTTTCGAAATATAATTTGTTAAAAATTTTAGTTACAATTTATTTTATTGTATACTTAAATCTTTTTCATGAACAATAGTAATAGTTTCTCCCTTTGATTTCTAGTCGTCGTATTATTTTAACTTGATGTTGTAACACCTCTTGACTATATTTCCTAAATGTGTTACAACTAAGTAAATATATGATGTTAAAATGTATGATAAAAAAGGTATTCATCTATTATTACATAATTTGTTATTGGATGAGAAGCTTATAATTTTCATGATGATTTATTATGTCTGAATTTTTTCTGAAAATATTGTATATTTAAATAAATATATAATACATATGTATATATTATATGGATGTTAACTATATATGTGATAAATGTTTTGTCCACAAAAAAGTGTGAATTGCATTATGCTTCTGTAAAGTAGATATGATTTTAATTAATATGCAATTAAAAGATAAATAATTAATTAGTCTAACTTTGATTGCTTCATAATAATAAATTATTAATTTAAAAAATTTTAAAGGACACATGTCACTCTCTAATGCTGATGTGGCACTCAATCGAAGAGAGTTGACCATCTTTTATATTATAAATACGCCAGCTTAAGAATTACAAACCTATATATATCATGTAATCTTGCAAAGATATAATTAAGAGTAGTAGTTTTGAATGTCATTCTATAATATGGAATTTACACTACAAGAAAACAGAACCAGCTTGGTTTCTGACCAAGTGTTAGATAAAAATAAATATAATTATTTATTGATCAAATTCCGATAATTATATGAATTTGATTAAAAAATGATCGATAGTATTCATTGAATGAAAAATTTGAATGAAAAATTTAAATAAAAAATTTGGATGAAACTTTTTAACCATATTATAACCAAAGTATTGATAGAAAATAAATCTTATTATTTAGTGATGAATTTTTGACCAATGCATGAATTTGGTCACGAATTAGTTAAGAAACTTTGATGAATAAAGTTCGTCAAACTTTGACGAAAGTTCTGATCAAATATCGGTCAAAAAATTTGACCATCTTTTGACCATCTTCGAAATATTTAAATTTCTGATCAATTTGTGAACAAATTTAATTAATTTCAGATTTTTATAATTAATGTATAATTGATAATAAAAATTTCACAGTTTTAATTAAAAATGGTTATTAATACATAAAAAATAGTATATTAGGCCATAGAAAAATAATAATTTATAGAAAATAGTATATTTGTTTGAAACACATCACACTGATTTAATTATAGTTTCATAATGAAAACACAAATTTATTTTGATTCAGATGAAAATGAAGATGAATTCTCGAATGATGTTGACTCATAAGGTTTTTAAAATTCTCCAATCTCTTCTTCTATATCATCATATCGTCTGTTATTAGGTTCTGTAAATCAACCAAAGATGTGTCCTCCACGGAATGATCAACCAAACTTTGGTAACTAACTGATGTTTTTTGCAATGGATCGATCATTTGGTACAACTCCAAGAATTTTTCCTCGAGGGGTTATCTGAGTAACTGTGATCCAAGGGTTCTGTTTTCGTGTGACATAGGGATAACATATGTAGCACACTTGATCGGTTTGTGATGCTAGAATGAAAGGATCATATTTGTTAAGTCTTCAGTTGTAGGATCATACCAATCACACCAAAAAACAATGCATTTCAAGTTGATAACGCTAGGATTCTCTACTTCCAAGATGTTTTTAAGAACACCATAGTATTTTGTAATACCTGCTCACGAATATTCCATGGTTAAATGCTGATATGGTAGTACCTTCGTGGAAACATTTAAATGAATATCTCCGTGTGCAGTACCTCGGCGAACACATTGCACGTGAAAGTGGTCCCCCAACCAACTCTTCAAACCATGTTAGAAATACTTCACCTCGTGCAGAACCTGAAGAAACCTGGCCAAAACTTGTACTAATACAATATATATGTTTGCATCATTTACAAATATAATTAGCCTTAAATTTAATCAATGTTATTAATGTTATTAAAACTCACACAATATTTAAGCCAATCTGCAAACTGATTTTCATATGCTTCCTATATTTCGTCTTCAGCCAAATGCGGATATCTTGCTTAAGTAGGTGAAGAAATTTGCTGAAATTATTCAAAAGTTAACATAATTAGTTGCAATTAAGTAAAACATTATAGTTGTTAAAATTGATTATATGCACCTATCATATATTAACACTTCATCGCATTTATGAAGAATATATATATATATTATATATATTATATATATATATTATATATATATATATATATATATATGAAAGTGAGTGAACTCCTGATCTGTTAGCCAAGTCTTCTTACGTTACCCACTTGTGCAAAGATATCAGGTACAATAGTAGGATAAATAGGTTTTTCACCTCTATCATTATTGCGACTAGACTTACGAGTCTTTGTCTGTATGTTGGGTGCGAAGTAGTAGGCCGAAAATTTTGATATCTTTTCATTAATATTTTGAGCCACAATAGAACCCTTAACTTTGTTTAAATTCTCAACCTTCTTTTTAAGATGGAACATGAAGCGTTCGAATAGATACATTCACATGTGCTGCATGTGTCCTCCTAGCGCAGTGATATTACCATATATTCTGCATATTTTTCATGCATTTAGGATAGTTTTTCATGCATTCATCTTGCATTATAGGCTAGTTTCTACCATTTGTTGCATTTTAGGTCCTAGGTCCCTTTGCATTCGCATTTTGCATATTTCTTGCACTTTTGCATCATTATCAGGTTGTTTGGAGCACTCTGGAGTTGTGGAGGTTATGTGGACGTGGGGAGGATCAAAACGAAGCTTGTGGACATTTGGAGAACCCAGCCATGCATGCAAAGGACCCGAGATCGAGAAGCGGATCGAGCAAGGCAGGTCGATCTAGACGAGATCGACCAGAAGATCGAGTGACCCAAGTCGATTCAAGGGGAAGGATCGAAACCAAGATCGAGAGAGGAGATCGATCTAGAGTACAGACGTAGATGACGCTATGCAGAACGAGAGCCAGATCGAGTTCGTGACTCGATCATCCGACCAATCGACCCAAGGATCGAGCAAAAGCAGACGATCCAGCCGAAGAATCGAGTGATCAGATCGACTGGCTGGCTCGATCTCTACATCCTTATCCGGCCAACTGGATTTTGGACTCTTGTGAGGGGGGGACCATTTCCTTTTTTGGCCTATTTTAGGCAAACGAATGTAAACCATTCATTTTGTCTTGGACCTTTTAAGCTTTCTTAGTGTCTAAGGCGATTTTTAACCATTGTTAACGATTTCAAGCTTTTCATACTTTGTGGATCTTAAATCTTGCTTAATCGTTAGTATTTTCTTTAATCGCTCTTCTTTAATAATGCTTAGCTTTCTTTTCTCTACATTTCAATCGGTTTTAATCATGAGTAGTGAGTAGATTTTCTTTGGGTAAGGGGTTGAGGCGATTCAAGGGTTTTAGGGGTTTAAGCTTTTGGATTTCTTTTTGTTCTTAACTTATTCCTTTCTAGGATTTGGGGTCTTAAGGCTTAGAAACTCTTGGAAAAGATCTCTATGATTCCAGGGTTTCTGTTACCTTGACCGAATTCAGAGATCCTTGAAAACCAAATCCTAGAGACTAATCTATCCTCTCCCAAACGCCATGGTTGAAGAGGGGGTTAGTTAAGCCACTATTTAGGATCTTTTCTTAATGTTCTTTGACCCATATTTCCACTACACGCCATAGGTCAGGAGGAAGGGTCAGAGAAAGGGGTCTTACCACACGCCATGGAAGATCCTTGTTTAAGTTTCCTAAGGCTTAGGGAAAGCTCTATAAATGAGTAGATCTAGATGTTTTCAAACCAAAGCTTGAATCTTTGAATCTCTTGAACATGACCCTCGACCTTGAACCCTCTTTTTAGCATTTTAAAACCTCTGTTCGTTCTCTTGTCATAAAGCTTGCATCTTTGTTCTTTAGAAGTCATTCGCTTAAGTTGTTAGAATCGACCTGTTTTACCCGATTTATCTCTCGAGTTTTAGTTATTAGTAGATTTGCATTTTTAATCTTCTGCTTTCTCCTAGTAGTAGTTAACCCTCTTCCAGAGATTTTGAAATAGTTTGCTTAGTAGTTTGGTCATTGCATTTAGTTTTCTTTGATTTTACCATCTATTTACCCGATCTGCTTAGATTTGCTTAGCATTTGCACTCTTAGTGTTCTTCCTACATCCTAGGCTGGATTGATACCCTTACTGCTATACTACATCATTTTTGTGGTTTGGGATTTGATATTTTACCTTGCAAACAATCTGTTTATCAAATGGCGCCATTGCCATCTTAGGATTGTTAGGAAGCATTAAGATTTGGTGTTTAGCAAAGACTAAGCCTTTTACTTTTATTTTGATTACTCACTGCTATACCTTCTTGTTTGTGATATCAGATACATGAAATTACGCTCCAGGGGTGACAACAACTTACTTAAACCCCTGGACAATATTCACCAACTCGGACATGCATGACAAAGAAGAGCAAGAGAGCAAGCTCAAACCTTTGAAGAGATTGTGCAAGCTGGTTCAGTAGACTTTGCAACAATGGCTGAGCAAGAACATCCAGAGGGACCTCCACCAGCTCACGGTGGTGTAGGAAGGGGTAATGGAAACCCCAACCACGCAGCTATACCACCACAGATCATTGGTGCGGGAGATGCTCCAAATACACATCATAACCGCTTTGGGATCACTCCTCCACCAGTCCAAAACAACAACTTCGAGATAAAGCCTGGATTCATCTCTATGGTTCAGAACAGCAAATTCCATGGGCTGGCTATGGAAGACCCCTTGGAGCATCTTGAATACTTTGAGCAAGTTTGTGGGATGATAAAGATCAATGGGATCTCGGAAGATGTTTTCAAGCTACAGCTCTTCCATTTTCTCTTGGAGATAAGGCTCGGCACTGGGAGAAGACCCTTCCACAAGGCACCATTACTTCTCGGGCTGAATGTAAGAAGGCGTTCCTCTCCAAGTTTTTCTCGAGCACAAGAACAGCTAGGCTGCAAAGTGAGATCAGCCGATTCACTCAAAGGCAGAATGAGACATTCAATGAGGCTATGGAGCGATTCAAGGATTACACTATAGCTTGTCCTCACCATGGCTTTAGTGAAGAGACTCTCTTGAGCACAATATACCGTGGAGCATTACCCAAGATCAGATTATTACTTGACACGGCAAGCAAAGGAAACTTTCTTGGACAAGATCTGGAAGAAGGAATGGAGTTGATTGAGAATTTGGTATTGAGTGATGGGAATTATTCAGAGGACTATGACCGAGCACCAAGAAGAGCTGATCTAGAAGCTCACAAGAAAGAAATGAAGTCGTTGCATGAGAAGATTGATAAGCTTGTCCTTGCCAATCAGAAACACGTGCATTTCGTTGGTGAGGCTGCAGATGTGTTAGATGAGCTAGAGCAATGCCAAGAAGAGGTTAATTAGGTTGGGGGAAACAACTACAACAAGCCACAAGGGTATGCTCAAGGTTATCAACAAAACAACAACCTCTCCTATAGAAACACTAACATGGAGAATCCCAAAGACCAAGGGTATCCTTTACAGACAAGCCGTTTGTTCCTTACAACAAGGGTGGCTTTACAAGCAACAATGGATATCCGCAGCAGCGACAGGGAAACTTCCAAGGTCAGCACCAAGGCAACAACTATCCTCCAGGATTCATGCCTCAACAACAACAACCGCAAGCCCCACCTCAAGACCCTATTCAAGCGATGTTTCAACAGTTGCTTGAAGGATAAGCTTCTACAACTCAGAAGTTTGTTGAGATGAACAAGCGATTAGACTCTTCCCTTACAGAGGTCTCTACTCAAATCACCACTCTCAACAACAAAATTCGCCAACTTGAGAAAGGAAAAGCAAGCTCAAGTGGTGAGGGTACATTACCAGGAAAGTGTGAGCAAAACCCCAAGGAGTATGCAAACGCTATTACCTTGAGAAGTGTTAAAGATCTTCCGCCGAGAGCTGCACCTAAAGCCAATGAGGACATTGTAGTTCAAGAGGGGGAGGGTAAACTTTCAGCTGATGAAGAGATTACTTTTGACAATTTTTGGATTGAGAGGCCAAGGAAAGGCAAAGAAGTTGTTCTAGAGAAGAAAGTAGAGGAGGTGAGCAAAGAGAAAGATGCGTTTGTTCCTCCACCATACAAGCCGAAGCTTCCTTTTCCTGGCCGGTTCAAGAAACAGCTGCTAGAGAAGCATAGAGCAGTCTTTGAGAAGCATTTGAAGGATGTTGAGATCAAGCTACCTTTGGTTGATTGTATAGCCTTGATGCCTAAGTGTGCAAAGTTTTTCAAAGATACACTTACTAAGAAGAACAAGGAGAGTGAAGAAGTTTTGGTGCTTAGTGAAGAGTGTAGTGCTATCATCCACATGGAGATAGTACCTAAGAAGCTAGGAGATCCAGGATCATTCACCATTCCTTGTGCTCTTGGTCCCTTGAAGTTTGATAGCTGCTTATGTGATCTTGGTGCAAGTATCAATCTCATGCCTCATTCCATTGCAAAGAAGCTCGGTTTCACAAAGTTTAAAGAGTGTAGGATCTCTCTCGTGCTAGCTGATAGAAGCATAAGGCTTCCTGTGGGTATTGATATATCATGGTTTTTATGGTTTTTAACCATGATATAAGTCCTTTTTATTGAGTCTTTTTGGTCTTTTTAGAGTCCTAGAAGAGTCTTTGCAGGTTATAGCATGTCTGGAGCATAATTAGAGATTTTGGAACCTTTTGGAGCATTCTAAATGGAAGCCACGAAGTACCAAGCTCGAAGCAGAAAAGTATCGCATATGGTGACGCTCGTCACCACCTTTGGTGACGCTCGTCACCCATTAAGGAAGGAGCGTGGCTGTTTTATTAAAAGTATCAAGAAGATTTGCAGAATTGGCCCAGAAGTTTCCTTTATTTACATGAAGACCCCAGATCGTGTTTAGCTTCTATTTATTAGGTTTTTCAGCCATTGTTGGCGAGAATCTTAGTTTTTGAGAATTCAGAGAGCTTAGAGAGAGATTTATTCAGAGCGTTTTGGGGAGACAAATCCTGTACTCTTTTGAGAAGATTTCGAACCCCCTTTATTTCTTACTCTTTCTCTTAATGCAATTTTATTCAGTTATGTTTTGTGATCTCATAATCATGTCTGAGTAATCTGCTAGTTAAGTTAGGGTTTTTCAAAGGTTGATGAAAATAGTGTAGAATCGCTATCTGTTAGGAATATCTTATGGTTTTCATCTCTGCTTGCTTTAAAATCGAATTTCTGAGACACATCATCTAGGAATCCGAAAATTATAGGTTGTTAAATATATGTGAGAGCATTATTCATAACCTGAACTAGTATTTGATGAGCAAAGCAACTTAGTGCAAAAAGATTTGGCTTAGGAGTTTTGTAAACAATTGAATCTGATCATTCCTGCATGCTTAGGTTGTTAGGGTTTGCAAAGAGATTTGAAACTCTGTGATTTAGGCATATATAACTTTTACAATGAGAATTGATTAGTTATGCATTAGAGATTCATGTTTAAAACGGTTCTTAATCATTCCTGATTTCCTGCATCATACATTCTTGGATTCAAACTTGCGAATTACCCTGACTTAGCGCTTTTAGTCTTCTTGAACTTAGATCATATCACACAATCGTTTGCTTACTTTTATTCATTCATTCGCATTAAATACATCATATTTTGCTTAGCTTAATCCGAATCTACATTCGATAGTGTAGTCTGCATTACTCTCTTGGGATTTCGATACCCCTTGTACTACAACTGCTTTTGCTGTGCACTTGCAGTAGTTTTATTTGGGTAAAACCTGAGCCCTATCAAGTTTTTGGCGCCGTTGCCGGGGAGTAATAGCTGCCTATCGATTTTTAGTATTAGAATTTTGTCTAAGTTTTTATTTGTTTACTGATTTTCAGCTACTTTTCTTTGTTCCTGTTTCAGGTGTATGCCTAATCGCAGAACCAGAAGCAACAAAGAGAAGGAGCTTGTGACTTTGTGCATCGACGAGCTTGCTAGGTTGGAGAGAACTAACAGGAAAGCTAAGAAGCAATCTACAATGGTCGCTCCACTTATCTTGGTTGAAGATGCAGAAGGTCACTTGGTTGACAGGGAAGGAAACAGGAGGAACGAAGAGGGGCAGAGAATTGATCAAGAGGGGAATGTCATTGTTGAATAGCAGGTTCAGCAAGTGGCTGAGAACGTGGGAGTCCCTGCTGCTGTCAATAACGCTGCTGGGCGTTTTGTTCAGAGGACTCTAGGCGACTACAACAGACCTGATCAGTTCTATGCCAACAGAGCTGCAATCCGACCTCCTGCCTTCCAGAGGAACGATTTTGAGGTCAAACCTGTCTACTATCAGCTGGTTGGTCAGCATCCCTTCCATGGTTTACCTCATGAGCATCCTATGGATCACATAGAGAGATTTGAGGACTTGGCTTCCAGTGTCAAAGCTAATGGGGTTAGCAATGACTTTCTGTTCTGCAAGCTGTTTCCTTACTCTCTTGAAGGAGAAGCTGCATATTGGCTGAAGCAACTGGAGCCTGCTTCATTAACTACTTGGGAGGACACCAAGAATGCCTTTCTGAATAATTTCTATGATGATTCCAGATCAGAAGACATGAGGACGAAAATTGTATCATTTACACAAGGCCCTACTGAAGTTTTCAAGGCCTCTTGGATCAGGTTCAAGTCTTATCAAAGGGACTGTCCTCATCATGGTTTCAGTCAGGTGCAATTACTTGGGATCTTCTTCAGAGGTATTGACTGGAAATATCAGATGGCGCTGGATGCAGCAAGTGCAGGGAACTTCAACACCAATAGACCAGAAGAGGCGATAAGACTGATTGAGAACTTGGTCTGCAGCAACAGCACTAAAAACGCAGACTTTCAGAGAATGAAACAAGCTGGTGTAGCTGATGGAAATCAGATTGCTGAAGTTAAGGCTAAGTTGGATGGTATGCACAGCCTTTTGGTAGGGAAGAAGTCAGTTCACTTTGCTGCAGAAGTGGAAACTTTCGAAGCTCCAGAGGAAGTTGAGCAGGAGGATGTAAATTTCATCAATTCTGGTGGTTTTCAGGGACAAAGGTATGGGAATCAGCAGTGGAACAAAGGATACAGCAACAACAATCAGAAAAACGCCCTTACAGGAGGACAGAGCACGCCTGGTTTCACTCCTAGACCCCCATTCCAGAAGACATAGTATCAGAAACTATTCCAGAACAGTGGAAATTACAGAAACTATGGTTACTTCCTATCAACCAGCACCTCCACAAGAGAACAAAATGGAAGCAATGTTAGAACAGATCTTGGAAGGACAACAGAAGCTTACTGTGGACTTCAATGGCAAGATAGATTCGCTCTATCAGGACTTGAATGGAAAAATTGAGAGTCTGAACTCTCATATGAAGAAGCTTGATGTTCAAGTTGCCCAAACTGCAGGAGCTGTTCAGAGGCAAGAAGGATTTCTTCCAGGAAGAACTGATGCTAATCCCAAACACCATGTGAATGTCATCACATTGAGGAGTGGAAAGGACCTGCAACCAGTGTTGCAGAAAGATTTAGCCTCAAGGAATTTCGTGGGTATGGAAGAGTATGAAGATGAAGAAAATTTTGCTGAAGAACCTTTGGTGACGCTCGTCACCAATAATGGGTGTCGCTCGTCACCCATCGAGCACAACCCCGACCCCGACTCTTCACATATTGGTGACGACCGTCACCAAGGGGGTGACGCTCGTCACCCATATCCAGTAATCGACCCCGACTCGTCCAAAGTGAGTGACGCTCGCCACCAATCCAGTGACGCTCGTCACCAGCCACCACATGCTTCAGTTTCGTCTAAGATTTCAGATAATGCTAAGGAGACCGTGTATAAACCCAAGATACCCTATCCTAAGCATCCTAAGAAGTCTAAGCAAGAGCTTGAAGATGCAAGATGCAAGGCTATCATAGATAAGTTGGTAATAGAGATCCCATTGATTGATGCTGTAAGGATCACTCCTGTTATAAGGAGTTATGTGAAGAGAATGGTGACCAATAACTTGAGCCTTGAGGTTGGAGCTATGATGATCAACGAGCAGGTCAGTGCAGTGATTCAGAACAGAGTTCCAGAGAAGCTTTCAGACCCAGGAAGCTTTGTTTTAGACTGCACCATCTTCAATGACAAGTTTGAGAGGTCATTGTGTGATCTTGGTTCTAGTGTGAACCTCATGCCTCATTCTGTTGCCAAGAGTTTGGGGATGACCGATTTTAAGGCTACAAGGATATCTCTTGTCCTAGCTGATAGATCAGTTAGAGTCCCTGAAGGAGTGATAGAGGATGTTCCTATCAAAATAGGAGATTGTATGATCCCTACTGATTTTGTGGTTCTAAAGTATGGAGAAGAGCCCAAAGACCCCTTGATTCTTGGCAGACCCTTCTTAGCCACTGCAGAAGCTATTATTGACGTCATGAAGGGTAGAATGGAGCTGAATGTTGGCGATTTAGTGATGAAATTCGAAAAGGACAAGCTGATGAAGAGGCCAACCATAGATGGACAGACTTTTTATGTTGATGTTCTCACAAACATTGCTGATCAGATCTTCCATGAGATGAGTTCAGAGGATTCCTTGGAAAGGGCGTTGACCACTTCTACAGCTGAGTATGAGCATTTAGATGCTGCTGCAACAGGCTACACAAAGATGATGGATGCTACTGCACAAGTGATGCAACTGGTTGCACAGGATGAGCTTGTCTCCACATCTGCGAAAGCCGCCACAATGGGTGATTGGTCTGCAGCAAAAGCACCAAAAGTTGAGCTTAAACAGCTCCCTGCAGGGCTAAGGTACGCATTTCTGTGAGAAAACTCCACCTATCCTGTTATTGTTAATGCTTCATTGAACAATGCAGAGCTCACCCTTTTGCTAAGTAAGCTGCAAAAATTTCGCAAAGCTCTTGGCTATTCTCTTGATGACATTTCAGGTATCTCCCCAGACTTGTGCATGCATAGAATACACTTGGAGGATGAGTCGAAATCATCAGTTGAGCACCAGAGGAGGCTGAATCCGAATTTGCAGGATGTGGTCAAGAAAGAGATCATGAAGTTGTTGCAGGCTGGTATCATCTATCCTATATCAGACAGTGCTTGGGTGAGTCCAGTGCACGTGGTGCCTAAGAAAGGAGGTGTCACAGTGGTAAAGAATGACAAGGATAAGCTGATTCCAACCAGGACTGTGACAGGACACAGGATGTGTATAGACTACAGGAAACTGAATGCAGCAACAAGGAAGGATCATTTTCCTCTACCTTTCATCGATCAGATGCTAGAGAGGCTGCCGAATCACAAGTATTACTGCTTCCTTGATGGGTATTCAGGCTTCTTTCAGATCCCCATCCATCCAGATGATCAGGAGAAGACCACTTTTACCTGTCCCTATGGCACTTTTGCATATCGCAGAATGCCTTTTGGGCTGTGTAATGCTCCTGCGACCTTCCAGAGATGCATGATGTCGATTTTCACAGACATGATAGAGGAGTTTATGGAGGTGTTCATGGATGACTTCTCTGTTTATGGGTCCTCTTTCAAGAACTGTTTGGATAATCTGTGTGCAGTTCTGCAAAGATGTGAAGAGAAGCACTTGGTTTTAAACTGGGAGAAGTGTCATTTTATGGTGCAGGATGGTATTGTACTTGGCCACAGAGTCTCAGGAGACGGTATAGAGGTAGATAGGGCGAAATTTGAGGTGATGACAAGTCTGCAAGCACCTGATTCAGTCAAAGCAGTGAGGAGTTTTCTGGGTCATGCAGGCTTCTACAGAAGAAGATTCATCAAGGATTTTAGCACGATAGCACGCCCACTTACTGCTCTCCTCTGCAAGGATGTGAAGTTGAGTTCACAGAAGAGTGCCAATCCGCTTTTAAACAGATCAAACAGGCTTTGGTTACAGCCCCTGTTGTGCAGCCTCCAGATTGGAACTTACCTTTTGAGGTAATGTGTGATGCCAGCGATTTTGCAGTTGGAGCAGTGCTGGGACAGAGGAAAGACAAGAAACTCCACGCCATCTACTATGCAAGTAGGACTTTGGATGATGCTCAGAAGAATTATGCAATAACTGAGAAGGAATTGTTAGCTGTTGTGTTTGCTTTTGAGAAGTTCAGGCAGTATCTTGTTGGCTCCAAGGTCGTGGTTTATACTGACCATTCAGCACTGAAGTACCTAATGCAGAAGAAAGATGCAAAACCAAGGCTGTTAAGATGGATCCTGCTTCTTCAGGAATTTGATATTGAAGTGAAGGAAAAGAAAGGGGTTGAGAATGGAGTTGCTGACCATTTATCCAGGATTCAGGTCGAAGACAGTGTTCCAATCAATGACTTCTTGCCTGAAGAGAATGTTTACTTAGTGAAAACCAGAGAACAGGAAGAAAGTATTGAAAACCTGCAGTTTTCACGAAACTGCAGGGGAGTGACGAGCGACACCAGGAGGGTGACGCTCGTCACCAACCGAGAACAGTCGCGACCAAAGTATACAAGAGAGGTGACGCTCGTCACCAATCTCAACACTTATCTGCGATTTGTGCAAGCTTGGGGAAGGCTTTTGAAGAACCTGTTTATGCTTTACATGATCCAAAGAGACCCTGATATGCTGATATTGCAAATTATCTTGCTGCAGAGGATGAACCACATGATTTTAAAGGCTATGCTAAGAAGAAGTTCTTGAGAGAACTTAGGAGATTCTATTGGGATGAGCCATACCTCTACAAGCATTGTGCTGATGGTATTTACAGAAGATGCTTAGCAGAAGAAGTTCAGGACGTGCTCTTTCACTGTCATGGATCAGACTATGCTGGACACTTTGCTACATTCAAGACTGTCTCTAAGGTTTTGCAGGCTGGATTTTGGTGGCCTACTATGTTCAGAGACGCCCAAGCCTTCATCACAAGCTGTGATACTTGTCAGAGAAGAGGAAAAATCAGCAGGAGACATGAGATGCCACAGAACTTCATTCTGGAAGTTGAAGTTTTCGATTGTTGGGGTATTGACTTCATGGGACCTTTTCCCTCTTCTTATGGGAATAGATACATTCTGGTTGCTGTTGATTATGTATCTAAGTGGGTAGAGGCGTTGGCTACTCCTACTAATGATGCTGAAGTGGTTTTGAAGCTGTTTAAGACCATTATCTTCTCCAGATTTGGTGTCCCGCGAATTGTCATAAGTGATGGTGGTTCTCACTTTGTCAACAAGGTTTTTGACAAGCTGTTGAAGAAGTATGGTGTACAGCACAGAGTGGCCACGCCCTATCACCCCCAAACAAGTGGACAGGTTGAGGTTTCCAACAGGCAGATCAAGCAGATTCTGGAAAAGATAGTTGGGAAGACAAGGAAAGATTGGTCTGCAAAGCTGGATGATGCATTATGGGCCTACAGGACTGTATACAAAACGCCACTTGGGACTACTCCATTCCACCTTCTCTATGGCAAGGCGTGCCATCTACCAGTGGAGCTGGAGTTCAAAGCAGAATGGGCCATCAAGAAGCTGAATTTCGATCTGAAACCTGCTGCAGAAAGGCGTTTGGTTCAGCTCAATGAACTGGATGAGATCAGATATCTAGCCTATGAAAACTCCAAGTTATACAAGGAGAGGACAAAGGCATATCATGATAAGAAGATCATCTCCAGGCATTTCGAGCCCAATGACCAGGTATTGCTCTACAACTCCCGTTTACAGCTTTTTCCTGGTAAATTGCGCTCTCGATGGTCAGGTCCTTTCACTGTCAAAGAAGCTCGCCCACATGGTGCAATTATCCTGATTAACTCCAAAGGAGAGGAGTTCACTGTCAATGGACAAAAGGTGAAACATTACTGGGGCACAAGCAGAGATTCCAGCAGGACACATTGTGTCTCTGGATCAGGCACCAACTGTCTAAACAGCCAGCCAAAGTCAAGCTAATGACTTTAAAAAAGCGCTTAGTGGGAGGCAACCCACTGGTAAGTTGTAGATATAATACTTAGTTATTATTTTCGTGCTTAGGATTAGTAATTAAAATTTTATTAGTAAAAAAAAAAAAAAAAAAAAAAAAAGTGGTGACTATCGTCACCCTTATGATGACGCTCGTCACCCGTCAGGATCGAGCACAGGTATTAACGCTTCTCTCTTCTTCTTCGTCGAACACACCTTTTTTTAAAAAAAACCGAACACTTAGCAAAGTAGAGAATTTCATAACTTCTGATTTTCTTAACCAAATTGAGTGATTCAAGAGTCTAATCCGTGTGGATTTTGCTCCTCTTTCTGAATATCCACTCAGTTTTTACGATCTGCAAGGTATGTGTTCGGAATCCCCAATTTTCAGTCCACCTTAGGTTTGGTAAAATCCGATTTTTGACTTGATTGGCTTGATTTAACTGTTGAATCATGGTTAGTTAGGTGGTATTAGAGGAATGGAACCATCTTTGTGAGCTTTTATCGGTTAATTTGCACTGTTTTGAATTTTCGAGTTCATGATGAAAGTTGCAAAAATCTGGAAATTTTGGTTGATTTAGGTTGAACTGATGATTGAATTGTGTTCCTGGTAGTGCAGTAGTTAATCGCCATCAGCTATTTCATCTTGTTTGTTTGATTTTTTCGTATTTTGAAAAATTTGCTAATTTTTGAGATGTTTTTGGTCGATTTTGTTCTTCAATTTTCAGATGCCTCGACAGGAGAAACGACCAAGACAAAGCTCGTCTTCCAGCACTGCAACAGGGTCTACAGATTCCTTCAGTCAGCACCCGGTTTGCAGGCCCCCATGGCCCAAACGCGTGGATCGGAAAATAGCCTCAGGAGTGGCTTGGGCAGGGACTCCGAAGCAAGAAGTGTCCCGGGATACCTGTGTATTCCGTGATATTCAGGAGGAGTGGGATGAGTATGACACGCTGTTCTACAATGCGTGGCTGGGAGTTAAGATTATCCTCACTCGGTTTGCGGATCCTGCAGTTCTGCAGAAGATGGGGATCTTTGGGGAGGTTGTTCAGATTCTGGAGCGCATTGGGATGGGGACTATGCCATTCCAGCAGTACGATCTGTACCCAGATTTGGTCCGCCAGTTTCTCTCTACAGTTCGCGTCTACTACGCGAATGAGCTGGCGAAGCATGCGCAGGAAGGCACTATGACATTTCTGATCCGAGGAGTTCGATACCGGATCAGTCTGATGGAGCTTTGTGGGATCTATGGCTTCTCTGACCATCCCACAGGCGTTCTCCTTCCCTCTCAGTGGACCCATATGAGGACATTCTGGTCCAAGTTCGGGAATGGAGTCTATGATAGCAAGACCAGCACGCAGACAGAGGTTAGACATCCGGTTTTGAGGTACATTCTGCGCCTCTTTGGTCATACCATTCTGTGCAAGTCTGCGCCCAGCAAGACTCGAGTTAGTGAGCTGCTTCTCCTCTACTACGGACTTTATGAGATGCTGGATGATTCGATACCTGTTGATAGTATGGTTCGCGCCAACTTGGGCGCTGTTTTCGCTGAGCATCTGGTCTCCTTGAAGACCAAGCTATTCACCAGTCCAAGGGAGAAGACTAAGAGTGTGGGCAGCTTGTTGACACCGATCTTCCATCATTTCCAGATCGATGTTACTCCTTGCAGTCTGCGCAGTGACAGATCACTTATGGATGACCAGTATCTGCGCCATGTCACTTGGATGAAGATTGGAGTTGTCTGGACGTTCACTACCACTTTTGGAGAGTATGTTGGCATTAAGTTGCCACAGAGAGCCCTCACTACTATTCATGGAGATCCACGCCAGCTATTCTTCATGCCAGCACAGAGTTTTCTGCGCCTCTTGACTCTGCACCCTGCTAGAGCTGCTACAGTTGGCCCCTCTGCTTCTACTGCTGCTGCTGCTGATGCTGGACCTTCTACACGCCAGAGTGGTTCTTCTGCTGCTTTCAGGCGTCCTCCACGACCACAGACACCCATGGATATGGCTGCTTTTCAGGAGTATGTCATTGATAGCTTTGAGGGACTATGGGATGCTGTTGCTACACTTAGCAACTGTGGTTGTGTCCGCCCCCACTACACCACTGAGCCTTGCGAGGATGAGGATTGAGGCTTCACTATCTGGTTACTTGTTCCTTTTTCCCTTTTATATTTTTTTTCTTTCTCTTGAGTCATTTTTATGTTTACTTTGAGTCAGTTGTCAGTTTCTTTGATGATGTTTTGTGAGATTGTTGAACCAGGTTATTTTTGCTATGTTTGGATGTTGTTAACTATGTGTTTGAATGCTCAAAAAGTCTAACTTTCGAGTACACATGCAAACACTTCGTTAATTAACATCTGACATAAGATTTGGGCAATACAGGTCGTAATGACGCTCGTCACCAGACTGGTGACGCTCGTCACCCGACCCCACGCGAGGTACCACTTTTCTGACTTGGTTTTTCGACTTCTCATTCATTTTTCTGACCAACTCTTGGCTTAATAACACTGGGGACAGTGTTGTTCGAGTCTGGGGGAGGTGGTTACTGACGTTGTGTGCTTTGTGTCATGTCTATAGAGTCTTAAAGTTGAGTCAAAAACCTGTTTTATAGAGTCAAAATTTTTGAAACTGTTAGTTTTTCTTGGAACTAGCCATAGGACGTTTTTGCTGATAAGAACCATTGCCACAGTAGTTGATTACAAGTCTTACTAAGTTGAAAGTCATAGGTAGATCAGTCTAGCAATGAAGGTTTAGGTTCTTAGAGAATCTGGAAAATTTACTGTTAGCTCCACCTTAATGAACTTTAAACTTCTTGTCTTGGTGATTGATTCTTACTGATCTAGATTCTCTCTTTAAGCACTGACAATAAGGTTAAGATACAGTCTCTCTTTGATTTTCCCTGATGTAGTTTTTAAAAAGATTAAGTTCAAAGAATGGTGCATTCATGACCCTGTCTCCTCACAAGGAACAACAGTAGTGAACACACTCAAGAACCTGTCTCCTCACAAGGAACACAAGTATTGAGTAGCACCATATCTTAGACTGTAAAAGTTGAGAAAAAAAGAAGTGAAAAATCGAAAATATCCTAAGGAAAAGATTAAGGGAAGAGAAAATAGGAGAGCTGTGTTGAGATTGATTTGTTCAGTTGTTAGGAAGAGAAAAGAATCTGTAAAGTGATTGAGATGATAGAGCCTTGATGAGATTTCACACTTAGATAAAAAATAAGGAGTTAACAGTAGAAATTTCGGATTTCTTGAAGGGGTTTGGACTGGACTTGTGATGATTAGACTGAAATTTGATCTTGTGTTGACTATGTGGTATGTGGATTCGAAAGCTCTAACTAGTATGGTGTTCCTGATGACTGACTGACTGTTTCTTGTTTTCAAACCTCGACCTTATTCTTTGTCTAATGTTTGCTTGAGGGCAAGCAAAAGCTAAGTCTGGGGGAGTTGATATATTATGGTTTTTATGGTTTTTAACCATGATATAAGTCCTTTTTATTGAGTCGTTTTGGTCTTTTTAGAGTCCTAGAAGAGTCTTTGCAGGTTATAGCATGTCTGGAGCATAATTGGAGATTTTGGAACCTTTTGGAGCATTCTGAATGGAAGCCACGAAGTACCAAGCTCGAAGCAGAAAAGTATCGCATATGGTGACGCTCGTCACCCATTAAGGAAGGAGTGTGGCTGTTTTATTAAAAGTATCAAGAAGATTTGCAGAATTGGTCCAGAAGTTTCCTTTATTTATATGAAGACCCCATATCGTGTTTAGCTTCTATTTATTAGGTTTTTCAGCCATTGTTGGCGAGAATCTTAGTTTTTGAGAATTCAGAGAGCTTAAAGAGAGATTTATTCAGAGTTTTTTGGGGAGACAAATCCTGTACTCTTTTGAGAAGATTTCGAACCCCCTTTATTTCTTACTCTCTCTCTTAATGCAATTTTATTCAGTTATGTTTTGTGATCTCATAATCATGTCTGAGTAATCTGCTAGTTAAATTAGGGTTTTTCAAAGGTTGATGAAAAGAGTGTAGAATCGCTATCTGTTAGGAATATCTTATGGTTTTCATCTCTGCTTGCTTTAAAATCGAATTTCTGAGACACATCATCTAGGAATCCGAAAATTATAGGTTGTTAAATATATGTGAGAGCATTATTCATAACCTGAACTAGTATTTGATGAGCAAAGCAACTTAGTGCAAAGAGATTTGGCTTAGGAGTTTTGTAAACAATTGAATCTGATCATTCCTACATGCTTAGGTTGTTAGGGTTTGCAAAGAGATTTGAAACTCTGTGATTTAGGCATAGATAACTTTTACAATGAGAATTGATTAGTTATGCATTAGAGATTCATGTTTAAAACGGTTCTTAATCATTCCTGATTTCCTGCATCATACATTCTTGGATTCAAACCTGCGAATTACCCTGACTTAGCGCTTTTAGTCTTCTTGAACTTAGATTATATCACACAATCGTTTGTTTACTTTTAATCATTCATTCGCATTAAATACATCATATTGTGCTTAGCTTAATCCGAATCTACATTCGATAGTGTAGTCTGCATTACTCTATTGGGATTTCGATACCCCTTGTACTACAACTGCTTTTGCTGTGCACTTGCAGTAGTTTTATTTGGGTAAAACCTGAGCCCTATCAGGTATGCTTGAAGATTTGCCCGTGGGGATCAGTGGAGTTAACGTGCCAACCGACTTTGTTGTTTTAGAAATGGATGAAAAGCCAAAGGATCCTCTTATCCTTGGAAGACCGTTTCTTGCAACCGCTGGAGCCATTATTGACGTGAAGAATGGGAAGATCTCTCTACATCTTGGCAAGAAAACAAAGCTAAGCTTTGACATTAATGAAGTCATGAAGAAGCCAACTGTTGATGGGCAAGCGTTCTACATAGGAGCTTTTGATGCATTGACTGATGAGTCGCTTGAAGAACTGAGACAAGAGGATCATCTACAGCAAGCTTTGACAAAGGAGTGTGGGGAGCATGGTTCCCTAAGTGGACAACCCCAGGAGAGTGTTCGAAGCCTTGATTCTCGCAGGGTTGTGAAAGAAGGTGAAGGCTATTGCCTAGAGATCGACCGAGAAATCGACGAGATCACTCGATCTAAGGCAACGATCGACAAGAAGATCGAGAAGACTGTTCGATCCAGAGAAGAAATCGATGAGAAGATCGATAGAGCCAACTCGATCAGTTCAGAGAATGACTCAGCAACTCGATCTCCTGCTCGATCCATATCAAATCGAGCAAGTGAATCGAGGGAGTGCACTCGATTCAACCTAAATTGAGAGAAAGATCGACTTCTTGGCTCGATCTCAGTGGTAACAACGGTTAGGGAAGGCAGCTTGAGAACTCACTACTCGGGTTCAAAGCAGGTCACTCATGCACCTTCAGAGCCACCTCCTTCAGATGTTGAATTACCACCAAGCCTTGATCTCCCTGAGCTAAGCTATGAGCCGCGCACAAAAGCAGAAAAGTATCTTGCTTCGGTTGTTGAGAATCAGCGCAGGGTCAACGAGTGGCAAGGCAGGATGGTAGAGAAGCTGGCTGAGAAGATCAGAGACTTACAAGGAGGCTCACCTAAGAAGTCTTCAAGTGAAGGGGTCGAGCAGCCAGAGAAGAAGCGAAGTTCAACCGGGGGTGTGGAGATCCGTGATCCCCAAGGAAGCAACAAGGCTGGACACTTTTCCCTCCATGACGACTAGAGCAAGAGCAGCGACGAGGGCATCCCCCCCCTCCTCCCCCCCCCCCCCTCCCACACCCCCCCCTCCCACACCCCCCCCCCCCCCCCCCCCCCCCTCCCCCCCCCCCCCCCCCCCCCCCCCCCCCCCCCCCCCCCCCCCGGTATTACTACCACGAGCAGGAGGACTGCCAGCCATGCCTAGGTCCGAGGTACCAACAACCGAACCATTGTACATACCATGCATCGTTTGATTTTTGCTTTGTGTTTTTGACTCCTCTTGAACTTTGTTTGCCACCGAGACGGTGTCATTCAAGTTTGGGGGAGTGTGTGTGTTATTTGGTATGTTTTCTTTGATCTTATTTTGAGTTATCATCCTTGAGTCTTGCATTGCATCATCTAAGGCATAGAAAATACAAAAAATGATAAAATTTTTTAAACAAATTTCAAAAAAAATTTGTGTAGCTGCACTTGCATTGTAGAATATTTTAGGATTGAGTCTAGAATTTTTAAAATCATTTAGGTTGTTGCATTTGCATAGGGAGTGAATGATAAACACTTGTTAAGTTGTTAATGTTTGAACTGTTTTCAATGCCTTGGTTGTTTGTTGTTTGATTGCATCTAGTGAGTTTGAAGTTAAGGCTGCACCATACTTTGATTACTTGCATTTGATACTCTAGTCTTATGTTGAAACTCGCTTTGATTTGATGCCAACTCCATCTTAGTAGAACCATAATATTGACATTGAATTATCTTGTTTGTGCATTGAGAGTGATTGCATGGCTTACCTATATACATACTTGGATTATCTTCTTCCCTTCTTACCACTCTTGTTAATCCAAGTAGCTGATCCTCATCATAATGGGACAGTTAACCTTGCCCTAAACCAAACCTTGTTTCAGACCTAAACACTTTTGTGTGAGTTGTGAGGCCTTACATTGCATCATTTTCTATCCTATCTTAGCAAAAAGTGTTAGGAATAAGTCTAGCAAGGAAAAGCTCCCTTGTAGACACCAGCTTGCATTTTGAGCTTGGTAGTAGGTTAGGAGTTTGGGAATAGGGTTGTTAAGTGGTTTAAGTGTTTTATGTTTACATCTTTACAAAAGAAGAGGAAGTATGGGATTGGTAGCAAAAAGGGGAACAGATCGTTGTGGTTAAGTAAAATAGAAAAAGAGTGCTCTTAGTGTTAAAATAGAAAGGCACCAGCAGCAACAAAGCTTACAAAGGTCGTTCAAAAAGAAGAAAAATCAGACCGAGCCATCCACCAAAGGTGAAGAAAGCTGCTCCAAGCATACAACAAAGGAGAGCAAGTTCAAACAAAAAGAAGTCAACCACACGGACTGAAGAAGAAAGAGTTTCCCCCAATTGTGAAAGATGAAGAGATCAAGCGCTTTGGATGAGGGTAGATTTAGGGGTTACACTTGGGGTTTTAGAGGTTTTTAGGATCATCTTGGGTAAAAAGGGTAGAAGAAAGCTTTAACTTGCATGCATAAGTGTGCTTTTACCTTTAGCATTTTGCCAAAGATAAGATTCTTTCATTGAGTGATCTCCTGAATTTTTAAACCCTTATTTGAATGAGATCATTTTTATCTCATGACCATGTCCCTTGACCAAATGCTTTCTCTTGATATGCACAAACAGGATCCATTGGTTACCGCTTAATGAATGTTAAGGAGTTGGTTGATTTGAATGCTTGTGTAGGCTAAGCTAGAGTTCATTTGTTTGCTTTGATGAGTATGGCTAAAGTTTTTAAAGTAGAACAACCTATTTGCATCTTAGAACTTATAACTTGGGCATTGAATCAGTTTTTCCATTGACATCTTTTGTTTTGAACTGCCGTTTTCAAACTTCTCTTCCTTTCTTGAATTCTGTTTGCTTGAGGGCAAGCAAAAGGCAAGTTTGGGGGAGTTGATATTACCATATATTCTGCATATTTTGCATGCATTTAGGATAGTTTTTCATGCATTCATCTTGCATTATAGGCTAGTTTCTACCATTTGTTGCATTTTAGGTCCTAGGTCCCTTTGCATTCGCATTTTGCATATTTCTTGCACTTTTGCATCATTATCAGGTTGTTTGGAGCACTCTGGAGTTGTGGAGGTTATGTGGACATGAGGAGGATCAAAACGAAGCTTGTGGACATTTGGAGAACCCAGCCATGCATGCAAAGGACCTGAGATCGAGAAGCGGATCGAGCAAGGCAGGTCGATCTAGACGAGATCGACCAGAAGATCGAGTGACCCAAGTCGATTCAAGGGGAAGGATCGAAACCAAGATCGAGAGAGGAGATCGATCTGGAGTACGGACGTGGATGACGCTATGCAGAACGAGAGCCAGATCGAGTTCGTGACTCGATCATCCGACCAATCGACCCAAGGATCGAGCAAAAGCAGACGATCCAGCCGAAGAATCGAGTGATCAGATTGACTGACTGGCTAGATCTCTACATCCTTATCCGGCCAACTGGATTTTGGACTCTTGTGAGGGGGGGACCATTTCATTTTTTGGCCTATTTTAGGCAAACGAATGTAAACCATTCATTTTGTCTTGGACCTTTTAAGCTTGCTTAGTGTCTAAGGCGATTTTTAACCATTGTTAACGATTTCAAGCTTTTCATACTTTGTGGATCTTAAATCTTGCTTAATCGTTAGTATTTTCTTTAATCGCTCTTCTTTAATAATGCTTAGCTTTCTTTTCTCTACATTTCAATCGATTTTAATCATGAGTAGTGAGTAGATTTTCTTTGAGTAAGGGGTTGAGGCGATTCAAGGGTTTTAGGAGTTTAAGCTTTTGGATTTCTTTTTGTTCTTAACTTATTCCTTTCTAGGATTTGGGGTCTTAAGGCTTAGAGAATCTTGGAAAAGATCTCTATGATTCCAGGGTTTCTCTTACCTTGACCGAATTCAAAGATCCTTGAAAACCAAATCCTATAGACTAATCTATCCTCTCCCAAACGCCATAGTTGAAGAGGGGGTTAGTTAAGCCACTATTTAGGATATTTGCTTAATGTTCTTTGACCCATATTTCCACTACGCGCCATAGGTCAGGAGGAAGGGTCAGAGAAAGGGGTCTTACCACACGCCATGGAAGATCCTTGTTTAAGTTTCCTAAGGCTTAGGGAAAGCTCTATAAATGAGTAGATCTAGATGTTTTCAAACCAAAGCTTGAACCTTTGAATCTCTTGAACATGACCCTCGACCTTGAACCCTCTTTTTAACATTTTAAAACCCCTGTTCGTTCTCTTGTCATAAAGCTTGCATCTTTGTTCTTTAGAAGTCATTCGCTTAAGTTGTTAGAATCGACCTGTTTTACCCGATTTATCTCTCGATTTTTAGTTATTAGTAGATTTGCATTTTTAATCTTCTGCTTTCTCCTAGTAGTAGTTCACCCTCTTCCAGGGATTTTGAAATAGTTTGCTTAGTAGTTTGGTCGTTGCATTTAGTTTTCTTTGATTTTACCATCTATTTACCCGATCTGCTTAGATTTGCTTAGCATTTGCACTCTTAGTGTTCTTCCTACATCCTAGGCTGGATTGATACCTTTACTGCTATACTACATCATTGTTGTGGTTTGGGATTTGATATTTCACCTTGCAAACAATCTGTTTATCACGCAGCTTCTCAAGAGAGATGAATTGGATGATGCTCCACCACATCAAAAAAGATGGTGGAAATATCTTTTCTAAGTTGCAACAGAGTACATGTATATTACTCTCCAACTGTTAAATCCCATCAACTGTAAATAATCTTGAACATAGGCCACAGAAGAATGCACTAATTCCTGCATAAGTCATAACAGAATCACATAGACAGTCCAATAATATATGTAGAGTAATAATGTAAAATATCTGTATATTGAACTTGTACAATATATATAAAGGTCACCTTTACCTGCAATTACTTCATGCACATTTGTTGGAAGAAGCCCAACAAATGCAAACGGAAGAAGGCGTTGCATGAATACATGACAATCATGGCTTTTGATCCCAGATAACTTGCCTTATTCACCGTTTACGCAGTTTCGAAGATTAACTGCATAACCATCAAGGAATTTATCACTATGGATAATCCATTGTAAAAATTCATCCTTCGCATTTGCATCTAATCTGAATACAGATATTGGAAACCTTTACCATTAGCTATCACATATAACTTATCCTGTGCACATGGATCAGGTAAGTTTAATCTAGACTTCAAGTTATCTTTTTGTCTTCCCTTTGACATTTAAAATAGTATTCATTATGTTGTCGAAGAAGTTCTTCTCAATGTACATCACATCAAGATTATGCCTCAGAAGATGATATTTCCAATAGGGCAAATCCCAAAATATACTATGCTTGTGCCAATTATGATATTCACCATATCTATTATGTTGAACATGCCCATTCACCATATCTATTATAGTCTTATCTTCATCAAAATCTCTCAATTGCATTAATGTATGGTGGCCATCTAGCTCAGGAGATGAATCATCACGAACCACTCTCTTATTTTTAAATAATGTCTTGCTTCGGCGATAAGAATGGTTGCTCGGTAGAAAACATCTATGACAATAAAACCAACACGATTTCCGCACATGTGGTATATCTATTATTTATACCATATTAGCATGCATTCATCACTATTTTTTGGTCTTTAAACATGCATATTTTACTTGCTCTTGTCCCATTTGCATACATTTAGGAGTTAGAGTAGTTTTAGGTGTTGCATTGCATTTTGTTTGCATTTGAAGTTGTATCAGGTACAAAACGAGTGTTTGGAGGCCAAGTGGTGCAATGGATGTGAGCTAGGAGTGGAGCAAGAAGGAGAACAAGGGAGGATGGACCAATATCGAGCTGGATATCGAGGTGTCTTGCCCGATATGGCGTGTACTGGTCTGAGTATCAACCACTTCATGTCGATACAGAGGAGACAAAGGCATGCAGAGGAGAATATTGACCTGGGTGGACTCTGATACACCAAGAAGAGCTTGTACCAGACAGTGTATCGGGCACCCAAGCCGATACACCTGGTGACAGGACAATATCGAGGAGAGTATCGTTTAGGGGATGCCCGATCTGCCTTAACTGAGGGCGATCATATCGGTATCCATACCGAGCAGGGTCAAGCCGATACATCCCCTGAAGTCCGATGTATCAACCACCGTATCAATCAAGACCAAGCCGATACAAGCATGGACAAGCTGATACATCCAAACCGATATGGGTCAGCCGAACCAGCCAACAACCGGTTTTCTCCTGGTTTATTAGGGGTTTTCAAGCCTCTCTATAAATACTTTAAGTCCTAAAATGTTTAGGTAATCTGATCTTTACTGTTTTAAGCTTTAAAACCTTTTTCTTTTGGGTTATCTTTGTAAGAACCTTAATTGATTTAGTGAATTTTTGTACTTCCCTTAATCTATTCTTGTTTAATCTGCTTTCTATTCATGCTTAACCATTCTTTCTCTTTGGAATTTGTGGTTTTGACTTTAGCTAGTGAGTAGTCTACTTTAAAGTTTAAAATAGGATAGATTAGAGGGGTTTTAGGATTAGACTAGTGATGTCTTATGTTTAATATGATTATTTCCTATCTATTAGATGTGCTTAACACTATATTTGTTTTGGCCAAGCTTGCTTAGTATCTATGCTTTCTCTTACGCCTAGTAAGTGTTTGATAAAATGCTGCTTAGTCTTTTAGAGGATTTATCTGTTCTAGTCTAAAAAATTAGCTGTCTAGAAAATATCTTGGCATCATAGAATTGGTTTTGCTTGCTTGTTAGTTTCCTAATCATTAATGAGAGTTAGTTCTTGATTTGGTTGTTAGCAAAGGGGTTTTCACTAAGAGATTGGGTTAATCTATTGTGTTTGAATTCTATGCCTAGGATATTGCATTCTTTGATGATTTGTAAAGCATCATTAGTCTATTCTAATCCCCTCTACATCAACAACCCCATCTTAGGTCCTGCTTATATCATTTGAGCATCTAAATTCGAATTTGCTCTTTTATTTAGCCTTGCTTAGTTAATTGATTGAGTTTGATCACCACTTGTCTTTGATTTGGCTTGACTTAAGTGAACTATTGCATTCTTATTGTCTTACATTGCCCATTATAGATTGACACTCACATACTACAATGACATGAGTATATGTGAAAATTGAAATAGGTTCAAAAGCCTACATCACTACATTTCAACTTGAATTCAGTAGTGTTATACTGACAATAAGGACATGCTAACCTTCCATGTGTTGTCCATCCAGATAACATGCCATATGCTGGAAAATCACTAATTGTCAACATAAGCACCACATGCATTCAAAAATTTTGTCGGCATGAAACGTCGTATGCTAAAACACAATGAACCCATATTTTTGGAATTTGTGAATTAAAGGCTGCAAAAACACATCAATAGATCGCTTTAGACGCTCTGGACCAGGAACTAATACGTTGAGGAATAGAAACTCTCTTTTCATACAAAATGATGGCAGCAAATTATAAGGTGTAGTGATGATTGGCCACAATGAATATTGTTTGACATGCCTCCTGAAAGGATTGAAGCCATCAATGCATAATCCCAGGTACACTGGCTGAAAATGTTTCCATGCTTGTGCATCCGAGGGATGGACAATTTCACCATTAGAAGAAGGCTATGCATGCCATCTCATAGGCCAACCGTCCGTTCATATTGATATAATCTTCTAAGTCGTTCAGTTAAAAGAAAATACCACATGCGTTTAAACATAACTTTTACTCTTCCACTTGTAACCTGAAACCTCGGTTTACCACAAAAAATCGGCACATCAACAAATTTGCATCATCCTTCCAGTAAATCATACAAATATCGATACACACATCAATCATCTGATAAGGCAACCCAATGCCGTTTATTCTCTATCTCATAGTATGAAGCAGGAGACAAATTTTCCTCAGCCAAATAATCTTTCACAAAATATGCTATTGCATCAACATAATCCTCAGGCAAATTCCAATTTATTTTTATATACATCATCCTAGTTGCAGCTGATAATGGTGAATGATCTTTTTTATAACCTTCATATATTAGTTATTTTGCCGCATCTAACATATCAAAAACTTCCTTGTTTCTAAATTTGATTCTTCTCCATTGTATATGCCATTGCATTTTTTTTTAGTTCTTGTAATATATTTCTGTTGCTTCTCTCTTCTACTCTTTTATTACATAAAGGATTGTGTAATTTAAGTGTGGGGGAGCGATTTGAGGTTTGATTTTGTTTTTTCTTTTCTTAGTTTTTTTCTTTTTTATTCATCTTTGAGTCTCATGCATTCATTTCAGTGCATTAAAAAACTAAAAAAATAAAAATAAAAAAAAATTGAAAATTTTGCATCTTTTGCAAGCCAAAAAGAAAAGCATGGAGTTGCATTCATTTTTTTTTAGGATTGAGTCTAGTATTTTTCATATAGGTTGCATTGCATTTGCATAGAGCATAATGATGATAACTCCTTGTAAAATGCTAAGTGTTTAGGACTGATTTAAATGTCTAAGTGATTAAATGTTTGATGCATCATAAGAAGTTAGAAAGTAAGGCAAAACCATGCTCTTGAATGCTAAATTTGATCCTCTAGTCTCATGCTGAAATCGGTTGCTCTTTGAAAATCATCCCTATTTATTAGAACCATTTATTTGAATTGTAAATTATCATGTTCTTGCAATGAAAATTGGTTTCATGGATTACCCATATAAATATTTGGACTTTATCTCTTCCTTCTTACCTCTCTTGCTAGTCCAAATAGCTGATCCTCACCATTAAGGGACATTTACCACACCTTAACCTTACCTTCCTTTCAAACCTAAACACAATCTTTGTGTGTGAGGCCTATTTTTGAATAACTGAGCATAAAGTGTTAGGTTGGCACTACAAGGGTTGGTAACTATGTATAAATAGCTCTTCACTTTGAGTTAGACATAGGTTTAGGATGGTAGTCATAGGTCTAGGCGGATTTGAGTGTTACATTGATCTAAAAGGAGAGAGTGAGAGAAGAAAGAAAGCAAAGGGGGAAAGGAATGAGAATAGGGAAGCAAGCAAAAACTTACCATGTGTGGAACTAAATAAGCTCAAAAAGGATGGCCATTATGAAGATGGAGTCTCAGCAACAACAACAAAAAAGGCACCAAAGCCTAATACATTAAAAGGATGAAGAAAAGGAGACTCCCCAATACAAAGAGAAGGCGCCCATAACAAAAGAGAAAAATGATAGGCCCCAACATGGTGGGATCAAAGAAGAAGCTTCCCTGAAAAATGGCAAAGTGTGGAGAGTGTAAGAGTGCTGAAGAAAGGGTAGCTAGGACTGGGTTTGATTTAGGATAATTGTTTTAGGGGTTTAGAACTTCTTAGGCATTGGGTAGATAGTAATCTATCCTTGTATGCATAAGTTGTGCTTCACCTTTAGCATTATGCCTAAGTTAATTTCTTTTTGAGAGAAACCCTTACACTTGAACCCACATTTTGATGAGATCATTTTTATCTCATGACCTTAACCCTTAGCCTAATGATTCCACTTGTTTTGCTTGAACATGATTCACTTGGTTACAAAGTTTAAATGAATGTTAAAGGGATTGATTGATTTGAACATTTGACTAAAATGAACTAGAGATCATTTTGAAATGGGATAGGCATGGCTAGGTTCTTTAAAGTATAACTGATTGTGTTTTGCATCCTACACTTAGGCACTTATACATTGACTTCATTTCTTTACTTTAGCATTTTTTGGATTTGAGTGCCCACCTTCAAACCTCACTTCCTCCTTGTCTTAGTTTGTTTGCTTGAGGACAAGCAAAAGGCAAGTGTGGGGGTGTTGATATCTCCATTATTTATACCATTTTAGCTTGCATTCATCACTAGTTTTAGTCTTTAAACATGCATATTTTGTTTCTTCCTGTCCTATTTGCATACATTTAGGAGTTAGTGTAGTTTCAGGAGTTGAATTGCATTTTGCATGCATTTCGAGTTTTATTCAGGTACTAGAAGGAGTTTGGAGACCATGTGGTGCAATGGATGTGAGCTGGGAATGAAGCAAGGAGAAGGACAAAGGCCGACATGCCGATATCGATGACAATATTGATGTCGTCTGATCGATATGGTGCGTATCGATGGGAGTATCGACCACTTCAACATCGATACAGTAAAGGCATGGTGTGAGGGAAGCATATCGACTAAGGGAGACCTCAATGCAACAGAAGGGAGCCCATACCGAGCAGTGTATCGACATCCCATGTCGATACACCTTGACAGGACAATACCGAGGTGCTGTATCGACTTGTTTGCCCGATGAGCCTTAACTAAAGGGTGATTGTATCGACTTCACACCAAGGAGGGTCAAGCCGATACAACCTTGAAGCCTTCGGTATCGACCAGCATATTGACCAAGGGACATCGATACACCCCAGAAGAAGACATGATATCGACGTGTGTATCGATGTGCATGATCGATATGGTCCATCTGTGTCAGCCTATTTTCGGTTTAATCTAAGTTTATTAGGGGTTTTCAAGTTCCCCTATAATAACTAAAGTCCTAAAATGGTTAGGCAACTTAGATCTTATTATTTTTCTTCTGTTCTTGCACTTAAAATCATTCCTTTTTCAGCTTTGCTTTGTAAGAACTAGTTTGATTTAGTGAATTTCTGCATTTGCCTTTAATCTATTCTTGCTTATTCTGCTTTCTAATCATGCTTAACCATTATTTCTCTTTAGAATTTGTGGTTTTGACTATGGCTAGTGAGTAGTCTTCTTTAGAGGGGTTTTAGGACTAGATTAGTGATGTCTTTTGCTTAATATGATTGTCTTCTCTTTATTAGATGTGCTTAACACTAGATTAGTCTAGGCCAGACATGTTTAGTATCTTGGCTTTCTCTTATGCCTGATAAGTGTTTGATGAAATGCTGCTATGAGTCTCTTAGAGGATTTGTTCTCTTAGCCTAAGGAATTAGATCTTCTGTTCTTGCATTTAAAAGCATTCCTTTTTCAGCTTTGCTTTGTAAAAACTACTTTGATTTAGTGAATTTCTGCATTTGCCTTTAATCTATTCTTGCTTATTCTGCTTTCTAATCATGCTTAACCATTATTTCTCTTCGGAATTTGTGGTTTTGACTATGGCTAGTGAGTAGTCTTATTTAGAGGGGTTTTAAGACTAGATTAGTGATGTCTTATGCTTAATATGATTATCTTCTCTTTATTAGATGTGCTTAACACTAGATTAGTCTAGGCGAGACTTGTTTAGTATCTTGGCTTTCTCTTATGCCTGATAAGTGTTTGATGAAATGCTGCTATGAGTCTCTTAGAGGATTTGTTCTCTTAGCCTAAGGAATTAGATGTCTAAGGTGCACTTTGGCTTTATAGGATTGGAGTTCTGTTCTCAATGCTTGCTGATCATGTGTTTGAGTAAAGGAATTTGTCTTGAATATGTTCTTAGCAAAGTTATTAGTGTCAAGGAATTGAGCTAGTTATAGTTGTTAATCCTGTGCTTAGAATATAGCATTGTTTGAATGGTTTTGAAGCATCACTAGTTAGGTTCTAATCCCCTTTTAATCAATAACCCCCATCTTAGATCCTTGCTTTATCTATTTGAATTTCTTGCTTTGTTTAGTTCAGTCTTTGGACCTGTTTAGTTTGATCACAACTGCTTTCTTGAATTTGGTTTGACTTTAGTGATTTGTTGTATTATTTGTGTCTTATGAACTCAGATGGATTGATACCTTACATGCTGCAATGACATGAGTGTGTTTGGATTTGATTGATTAGGCAAAATCCAGCTATCAATTGGCACCGTTGCCATATGGGTTTAGTTTACGCATTAGGATTTGTGGATTATTTAAGATCAAGCATTTAAATTTCTGTTTGTTACTGATTTGAAAGTTGCTCTTCTGCTTATAGGTGTATGAACTTGAGGTCTAGAGGCAATCAAAAACTTCTGGATTATCAACACAACATTCTGCAAGTGGAGAGAGCATTAAGAGCAACAAGGGAAAGAGAGAGACTGCAAAGGTTTCATCAGCTCAGCATAGAGCATGGCATAGATGATCAGCGATTTCAGAGACCACCAGGAGCACAAGGTGTTCAAGGAGTTGCTGGTGTTCAGGGACAGCAAGGAGTCCAAGGTGAGCAGGGTCAGAGAGGACCAGCACATGGTGCACGCCCAATCAGTCCCATTGGAGCAGGAGATGCACCCAATGCTTACAACAACAAAACATGAATCATCCCTCCAGCTGTTCAGAACAACAATTTCGAGATCAAGTCTGGACTGATCTCCATGATTCAGAACAGTAAGTTCCATGGTTTGCCTTTGGAAGATCCTTTAGACCACTTGGACAACTTTGACAGATTATGCTCTCTCACCAAGATCAATGGTGTAGGTGAAGACAGCTTTAAGTTGAGGCTCTTCCCATTCTCTCTAGGAGACAAAGGTCACCAATGGGAGAAGAACTTGCCTCAAGGGAGTATCACCAGCTGGGATAAGTGTAAGAAGGCATTCCTCTCACAGTTATTCAGCACATCTAGGACTGCAAGAATCAGGAATGAAATTTCTGGGTTCTCCCAAAGAAGCAATGAGTCCTTTGGAGAAGCATGGGAGAGATTCAAGAGCTTCACTCTTCAGTGCCCACATCATGGGTTTTCAACTGAATCATTGCTGTCTACACTATACATAGGCGCTCTCCCTAAGATCAGGCTACTTGATACAGCATCCAATGGAAACTTCCTCTCTAAGGATGTAGATGAAGGTCTAGAGATTGTGGAGAACTTAGTCCAAAGTGATGGCAATTATAGTAAAGACTATGATAGAAATCCAAGAGGAGAGGATGGCAACACTAAGAAGGAGCTGGAGTCTACAAGAAAAAAGTTGAAAGAGCTGAACACTAGGCTCGACAAACTGATACAAGTGCAACACAAGGAGATCAACTATGTTGGTGAAATGGTGGAGCTGCCTAGTGAAGAGGAGTTACAAGTAGAAGAGATGAACTACTTGGGAAATCAAGGAGGTTACAATGGTTATGGGAACTACAAACCTAACCCAAACTTGTCCTACAGAAGCAACAATGTTGCCAACCCCCAAGACCAAGTTTACCCCCAACAACAACCTCAAGGGAATCAGCCAAGGCCTTTTGCGCTATTCAACCAAGGCTATGTACCAAGGAATAACTTCCAAGGCAACTTCCAGAAAAAGCAGTTTGCTCCTCCTGGTTTCTCCCAAGGTCAAGCAAGTTCATCCAACACCGATGATGCTGAAGTGAAAGGACTGCTACAACAACTCCTTCAAGGCCAACAAGCTACTAATGTGGAGATCACAAAGAAGTTTGTTGAGGTTTACAAAAGGATGAACTCATTCCATGTTGAGATTACTAACAAGTTTGATTGATTGGCTGCAAGAGTGAAGACACTTGAGAACAAAAAGGGCTTTGCTGGCCCTAAAACTCAAGACAACCTCCCTGGAAAACCATAAGCTAGTCCTAAGGTGTTTTGCAACGCGTCACTGAAGAAGGGACCTTCTCAGATGAAGAGGAAGCTGTCATTGAAGAATTCCTTTCTTTGCTCAATGAGGACATTGAACTTCAGAGTGGGGGAGAGGAGTTTTTAGCAGCTGACGCCAACCAAGAGGTTTCAAAGGAAGAGTCTCTTAAAGCAGCAACAGCTAAGGAAGAGGAAACGAGTAAGCCACTGCTGAAGCTGAGAAAGAAAGAGGAGTCTATAATCTTTCTCCCTACAAGCCAGCTCTCCCTTTTCCTGGAAGGTTTAAACAAGAGCTTCTTAAGAAGTACACTAATCTTTATGAAGCTCAGTACAAGAAAGTTTATGGAGACAATGCTGAGCTGCCTGCTAGACCAACATTGGAGAAGCTCAATATGAAGAAACTTGGGAATCCAGGTTGCTTCACCTTACCTTTCAGGAGTTGTCTTTGTGACTTTGGAGCAAGTATCAACCTTCTCCCATCCTCTACTGCTAAAGCGCTTGGCTTAACTTTCTTTCAAGAGAGTAATGTATCTCTAACCATAGCTGATGGCACAGTAAAGGTACCACTTGGAGCCCTTAGAGATGTGCCAATGATGATTGAAGGAGTAGTCATCCCAACAGATTTACTGGTCCTAGATGTTGAAGAGAAGATCAAGAATGCCATCATTCTAGGAAGACCATTCTTAGCTTCAGCTGGCGCAGTTTTTGATGCAAAGGAATGCACAATAGAGCTGAGGTTGACCAAGGAGAAAGTGCTGAAGTTTGACTCCAAGGGGAACAAGCTGGAAGATGAGCAAGCCTTCTCAATGGAGGTTAAGAAGCTGAAGAAATTTGGTGAGCATTGGCCAAAGTTTGAGGGTTATGTGGGTACAAGCTTTGATGGTTGCTGTCTGTCCAAGTTGTTTGCTGATACCACTGAAGAGGAGGTCCTCGAAGTGGCTGGTTCTGATGCTGTGAATGAAATCTTATTGGGTCCCATAGAAGAAGGAGTGCTTTTTAGACCATTTGGCTCTAAGAGTGGTGAAGTTTGCTACAAGATGAAGTAAGAAGGAAGATCTAAACCTTTTCCAGTGCTGAAGATTGATGGAGTCACCAGGAGAGTCAAGGGAAGTAAGATCACACCAAGGAGTTCCAAGACTCCTGCTCCTTACCTCAACTAAGGAGCTGAGGAAAGTCAAGCTAAGTGACTCTAAACAAGCGCACTTGGGAGGCAATCCCATGGTATCCTTGTATATAGTTCAGCATTTTTATGTTTTTTTATCTTTATGTGGGTGTTTTTTAGTGTCCCTAGTAACCAGGTTCAAGCTGAGGAAGAATGAACCAAGCTTGGAAGAAGGAAGGAGTCGAAGAAGGGTCAATATCGACCAGCATATCGGCCATGCACGTCGATACAGCTCATATCGAGCAAGTGTATCGAGCATATCTTGCTCGATACAGATACACTAGACTAGTATCGACGTGCATATCAGGGTGATCCTGATCGATACACTTGTGAGGATTAAGTATCGATGAGAGTACTGGTGTAAAGAAAACCGATACGCTTTAACAAGCAACATATCGGGTAATAAACAGATCGATATGCCTCAACTGGTACCGATATCGATCACATGTATCGATGTACCAGGTCGATACGACACCAAGGAGTGCATATCGAGCACATTATCGACATAACACATCTATATGCCTTAACTGCGAAGATGAAAAGCGATTAATCGTCCTTTTAAGGCATGTTGGGGTGAATATCGACGTCTCACGTCGATACACCTTAAAGGACGAATGAAAACATGCTATTCAGCATAAGTCAAGGTGTATCGATGTGCATATCGAGATGCTAGTTCGATATGGAATTTTACCAGATCATATCAAGCTACATATCGAGCCACTAGCTCGATATTGGACAGCCAAGAATGATCATCAGACTACGTATCAACATCAGGGACGTCAATACAGAAGGTCTCAAGCAATATCAACGTGCATACAGGTCGATATCACGACCTAAACATCCGATATCGGCATGCCTATCGACCGAACCAAGTCGATATGATCAATATCGATCACAATGTTGACTTGGTGGTCGATATTACACCCGAGGTAAGTATTCTTCATTTCAATTTTTTCCCTCCTTGGTCAAACTAGATCAAGAAGTTTAAATTTGAATCCTCCCTCTTCCCAAGCATGAGTGAGACCTCTCTTAGGCTACTTTGTCCCCTTGCTCCCCATAAAAAGATTCCCCTAACCCTCTATTTAAGCAAACCCACCCTTCTCTCTTTCTCACTTTCATTTTTCTTGTTTACAACCACAAAATTTCGAAATCTTAAAATGTTTTAAGTGTCTAAGAGAGCCAAAACACTCAAGGTAATGTCTCTCAACTCTTTAAATATTTATAATTTGCCTTAAGCACTTAAGAACTTTGTTATATGATGTGGCTGCTTGGTTGATTTATGATTATTGCCTCTCATTTAGTTTATTTATTTTGCATGGTGAATAATTGTTTTGACCTTTGAAGCATTTAGATTAATAAATAATTGCTTGTCAAATTCATTTATTTAGCTTTGCATTAACATTTCAGCCCATTTGTTTAGTTTCACCATGCTAGGATTCATGCTTTTCAATTAAATGATAAATTTTGTTTCATGAATCATTTGTATGCATTACTTATTTAGTTGCTTCACAACTGATAGAGGTTTACTTTTCAGTAAATAAACTCCTCCTTTGTGATTTTTAGCAACATTAAGCTTTGTGTTTTGTTGCTTCCATGGTTCTGAGAATATATTTTAGGTACCATGGGAAGAACAACAAAGAGTGGAGCAAACAAAGAGGCTGAGAAGCAAGAGAAAGCAAAGGGCAAAGCTAAGGAAGTTGGGAGTCTAAGCGCCAAATCTCAATGCAAAAAGAGAGCTGATGCTAGCGCTAGTGAGAAAGTTCCCCAAAAGAAGAAGGGCACCACCCCAGCTTAAGGGAAACTCTTTGACAAGCTGCAAAGAGTGGATGTGAGACCAACAAGATATCTCCATGTGCCATCTCTAAAGGCCTTGGGAATCTATGGAAAATGCTCTTCTATGCTTGAGACAATGGAGCTCACAAAGCTGGTGGGAACTCCTTATTCAGCCAACAAGGACCAAGTGCTTCAGTTATTTGCAAGTTTTGAAGTGACATTCTATGAGCCAGGAGAGGAGACTCCTGAAGAATATGGTGATGGCTTCATCACTTTCAGAGTTTCCAAGAAGAACTATAGGATGTCCTTCTCAGCAATTGAAGATGCCTTTGGATTCTCCTATGGAAGCACTAAAGGTCAAAATCTGGGGGTTAGCAAAGAAGAGATGAGCAGCCTTTGGGAGTATATAGCCAAAGGCGCTTTCAAGCCAGGAAGAAGCAAGGCTTTTCTGATCAGAAATCCAGCCATCAAATATGTGCACAAGGCGCTGGCGCATACACTCTTCGCTAGGAAGGAAAGTGGAGCGGTTGAAGGGGGATAATAGGAGCTGATGGTCTTATGAGCATACTTGACTGCACAAGGCAAGGTGTTGAGCTCAAGGGAGCAGATGGGACAACTGGAATGGTCACCACCTTCATGCAGCAACTTTTGGTCATCAAACATTGGTTAACAACCAATGATGACAAGGCGCCAAAGCTATATTGTGCTGGCCTTATTACACAACTGATGGAAGCTGCAGGAGTTGAGAGTGGACCAGCAACAGTCAATATCACATACTTGGACCTGCCAGAAAGAAAGGTTCCTTGGCGAAAATGTGGGTGACAAGTTCATCTACAACTTCACCCAAGAAGATGGATCTGCTGCAAAGCTTCTACTCCTTGATGTGCATCTCACATCCTTCTCCAACCCCAACAGCTTTGCCTTTAAAATTTCACTGCACCTTCTCTACCAAGATGGCGCTCCATCCTCTTACATTCACCAAGGCGCCAACACTTCTCTTCCTCAAGGAGACTATCCCCTTGTGGTCTTTGAAGGAGGGCAAATGGGAGAAGGAATTTAAGAAGAAGAAGAATCAGATGCTCCAAGCTACAACAGTGAGGAGTACAACTTCCAGCCCCATGATGTCTCACACTAAGGATGGTCCTTGAAGAAGGTCCATGAACACATCAACCTCTTGCAAAGATGGAACAAATGGCAAGACAAAACATCAAGAAGTTTGTGAAGAGCATGAAGAGCATGAAGGCTCAAATCAAGGACCTAAAGAGGAAGTCCAGTGGAGCCTCTACTTTTTCTCATCAACAAGAGCAAGAAGCTGAAAGTCAAGGAGTGGCTACAGCTCCTAGTAGAAGGCGCTCTTTTGCTGGTTATGAGGAAGTGAGAGCTTGGGTACCACCAAGAGCATCATGTCAAGAAGCGCCAAGGAGGAGGAGACACACAAGGAGAGAGCGGCCAATAAGGAGCCACAACATTAACCTCATGGAGGACCTTTCAGGAGCCTCCTACACCTCACACACCACCATCTAAGGTACCAAAAAACTCCTCCATTGTATATACCATTGCATTTTTTTTAGTTCTCGTAATATATTTCTGTTGCTTCTCTCTTCTACTCTTTTATTACCCAAATGATTGTGTAATTTAAGTGTAGGGAAGAGATTTGGGGTTTGACTTTGTTTGTTCTTTTCTTAGTTTTTCCTTTTTATTCATCTTTGAGTCTCATGCATTCATCTAAGTGCATTAAAAAACCAAAAAAATTGAAAAATTAAAAATTTTGCATCTTTTGCAAGCCAAAAAGAAAAGAATGTAGTTACATTCATTTTTTTAGGATTGAGTCTAATATTTTTTATATAGGTTCCATTGCATTTGCATAGGGCATGATGATGATAACTCCTTATAAAATGCTAAGTGTTTACAACTTATTTAAATGTCTAAGTGGTTAAATGTTTGATGCATCTTAAGAAGTTAGAAACTAAGGCAAAACCATGCTCTTGAATGCTAAATTTGATCCTCTAGTCTCATGCTGAAATCGCTTGCTCTTTGAAAATCATCCCTATTTATTAGAACCATTAATTTGAATTGTTAATTATCATGTCCTTGCAATGAAAAGTGGTTTCATGGATTACCCATATACATATATGGACTTTCTTTCTTCGTTTTTACCTCTCTTGCTAGTCCAAATAGCTGATCCTCACCATTAAGAGACAGTTACCACACCTTAACCTTACCTTTCTTTCAAACCTAAACGCTATCTTTGTGTGTGAGGCCTATTTTTGAATGAACTGGGCATAAAGTGTTAGGTTGGCACTACAAGGGTTGGTTACTATGTATAACTAGCTCTTCACTTTGAGTTAGACATAGGTTTAGGATGGTAGTGATAGGTCTGGGCGGATTTGAGTGTTACATTGATCTAAAAGAAGAGAGTGAGAGAAGAAAGAAAGCAAAGGGGAAAAGGAATGAGAATGGGGAAGCAAGCAAAAACTCAGCATGTGTGGAACCAAATAACTTCAAAAAGGGTGGCCATTATGAAGATGGAGTCTCGGCATCAATAACAAAGAAGGCACCAAATCCTAATACATCAAAAGGATAAAGAAAAGAAGACTCCCCAATACAAAGAGAAGGCGCCCACAACAAAGGAGCAAAAAGAAAGGCCATAACATCGTGGGATCAAAGAAGAAGCTTCCCTGAAAAATGGCAATGTGTGGAGAGTGTAAGAGTGCTGAAGAAAGGGTAGCTAGGACTGGGTTTGATTTGGGATAAAAGTTTTAGGGGGTAAGAGCATTCTTAGGCATTGGGTAGATAGTAATCTATCATTGTATGCATAAGTTGTGCTTCACCTTTAGCATTATGCCTAATTTCATTCCTTTTTTAGAGAAATCCTGAAAATTTAACCCACATTTTGATGAGATCATTTTTATCTCATAACCTTAACCCTTAGCCAAATGATTCCACTTGATTTGCTTGAACATGATTCACTTGATTACAAAGTTTAAATGAATGTTAAAGGGATTGATTGATTTGAGCATTTGACTAAACTGAGCTAGAGATCATTTTGAAACTGGATGGGCATGGATAGGTTCTTTAAAGACATTGACTTCATTTCTTTACTTTAGCATTATTTGGATTTGAGTGCCCACCTTCAAACTTCACTTCCTCCTTGTCTTAGTTTGTTTGCTTGAGGACAAGCAAAAGGCAAGTGTGGGGGTGTTGATATCTCCATTATTTATACCATTTTAGCTTGCATTCATCACTAGTTTTAGTCTTTAAACATGCATATTTTGCTTATTCTTGTTCTCTTTGCATATATTTAGGAGTTAGTGTAGTTTTAGGAGTTGCATTGCATTTTGCATGCATCTGGAGTTTTATTCAGGTACTAGAAGGAGTTTGGAAACCATGTGGTGCAATGGATGTGAGCTTGGAATGAAGCAAAGACAAAGACAAAGGCGGACAGGCCAATATCGATGACAATATCGATGTCGTCTGATCGATACAGTGCATATCGATGGGCGTATTGACCACTTCAACATCGATACAGTAAATGCATGGTGTGAAGGCAGAATATCGACTAAGAGAGACCTCGATGCAACAGAAAAGAACCCATACCGAGCAGTGTATCGACATCCCATGTTAAAAAAATATGTTCAATTCTCATTTAGATAATTTAAGATAGCTACCGAACTAAGGCTTCCAGCAACAGAGAAGAAAAAAAAGGAAAACTAACGCTGGCAAAAAACAATTTTTACTTTCCGAAATTAATTGGCTTGAAAGCTGATGTTATCGTCGAAACAGCCTATGGTGAGTCGAAGATCAACAGGAGATGCACAATTTTGTTTCTGATATGCCTTACCCTTGTTAATGGCATCCTCCTCATGACAATGCATTACAATAGAATGAAAATCGCTAAGGAGCAAGCAAATATCTGAAAATCTAAAAGTATTTCTCTCCTACCCTTGGAGTTTCCTCTCGTTCGATATGATCATCTCATCCACTAAAGAAAGAGATCTTACCCAGCTTGCCAACACCAACATTATGGTGTTAGATTTTTCTATGCCCTACATCCTGTTATTTTCAGAGTTGTACTTGCAATCGGAGATGGTCTTTTAAGAATCACATTTGGCACCCTTAATGATGATGATGATTTTGTGCCTGATCAAGCACATCCTCCACATTTCGGGCTGGGACGTGAGGTTGGTGAAGTCACTGAAGTTTGTGTTATACCACTCTAAAAATAAATTCCATGGTAGCTAAGCATTGTAGGGTGTGTTTCTAGATAGTTGATAATAGTTTAGCTGATAATGGAAGTAATAAGGTAACAAAGATAGTGTAGGTGGGAAATGATACATTTCTAGGACCTAAGTTATAACCCCAAAGATAGCATTGATATTAGTTTACTTAATGTTTTGCTAACAAATTGCCGTAGTAGCTATCACACAAGGGTTAGGAGGATATAGTTCTCCTCTACAAAACATTATTAGGTGATATGTCATGTTAATCTGTAACATCATTATAATTTCTCTGTCGATCTTTTAACACCGCCAAACCTATTTTCAAAAATGTGTAGGCTTAGTCGATTCTATCGTACCTCTTGATTAGTGCAACACGTGACTAGTGGCGAGAGGGCTCAATCAAAAGTGCGGTCTAGATTACTTGAAAAGGACTTATATGTGAAAACGATAATTCGACTAGTATTACAATTTGCAGTAGGTCAATCATGAGTATATACGCAATTGGATGTGAAGCATATGTTCACAGACACCAAGATTTGTGGATAAAAATGGGATGAATCATGTTTGTAACTCTGAAAAGCATTCTAGAGACTAAAACAGGCCTCTCGTAGAAGTCTACAGACTTATCTATGTCAACCATATAATCATCATCGATAGGAGCTCAAGACTCATTGATGTTATTCTCTAAACTATTTTCACTCAAAGATCCCACCAACTTTAATCATTTTCTTTGCATTGAGGCATCCAGAACACCCCAAAGACTTCATTTAATTCAGTGTAAATATATCATTGATAATCTTATAAATACAAAAATGATTGATGGTAAACATGGGTTTACACCCATGGCTTCATCAATTATCACCAAGGTTGGTGCTCACTTCAGATACTTCACTATATGATGTAAGTGGATATCTAATAGTAATTACAAGACTTCAGTACTTTGATTTCAATAGACCGACATCTTGTATGTGGTTAATCGATTCTTCCAATTTATGCATTACTCCATCGATGCAGAATGGCAAGCAGCTACATATATTCTAAATCTTGCAGGCACGACATCTCATGGTATATTCCTTAAAGCAAATTCACTAATTACTTTTCATGTGCTTACTGATCTAAATTGGACAGAAGACGTCAATAATTTTATTTTTACTAACGCATACATATTTTTACCTCTGTAGTATACATATTGGGTGGTCATGATAAAACAAAACAGTGTTGTTCGTTCCTTAACTGAAGTGAAATATAAAAATATACTATTTCTAATATTCAATAGGTATCTTCGTTTTTTACTGAACTTAAAATTAATTTATCATCAGCATCAGATATCTATTGTGATACGTAGATTAGAACGACCAATCTAGTTTTTCTATTATCACATGACATATATTTTGTTGTTATTACGGTCTACTTATAATATTTCTCTCATAACAATTATGTTATATTAACACAACTGTGAAAACTCAAATTTGGTCTATAGAAGAATGAGAGTTTGTGGGTTTAAAGAGAGATCTTTATTAAGTTTCAGCCAGAGCTCGAGAGATACACGGTCGTTTAGGTCGTCGGAATAAGAACGCCGACCTAAACTGTTTATGGAAATAAAATCAAGAACTAGGAACAATAAGATTACTTAGTTTGCCCTAGGTCTCGAGAGACGATTTTTGGATGATTATCCAGAAACAGCTGAACCTTGAGAAAGGCTGCCTACGTACCCTTTTGAAGGGATCAAGCCAATCGTAGTTCATAATAAGGGAGTTAGATAGATGAAATCTAGAGAGAATAAGGTCTTCTCCAATTGTGGAGATTCTTGGATGATTATCCGATGTTCTGAGAAGTGAATGACTTCTTTATTTATAGTCCGACAAAGTCGGTCTTCTGAAGATACCTTCTCCTGTTGAAATAGGAAAACTTCCTTCTTGATAAGGCCGACTTTGCATTTTCTCCGGAACTTGATCAGATAAATAGAAGATTTCCATTTATCTTGCTGACCTAAATATTCTTTAGGGTTTTGGAATGGGCCTATCTCAATTGATGTAGGGATTTGAGGGGGTACGAAATCCATCTCTAACAGTTAGTCCCCCCCCAGTTCGGCAAGCGAATGGGTATTGAGCTTGGTGAATTAGAAGAGACAGTTCGGCATGAATTGAGATCGGACCATTCCAAGAGTTAAAAAGAATGAAGCATCACTTCTCTGAGATTTTCAGGTCGGCCATTTGATGGCGTATAGTTTTCGAGATTGGTGCGTAGAGTGAAGTTTGCCGAGCTGAAGCAAAGTATACCGAGCTAAGGAACTCGGCTTGATATATACTCGGGTGAAGTTTGCCGAGCTGAAGCAAAGTATACCGAGCTAAGGAACTCGGCTTGATATATACTCGGGTGAAATTTGTGAGACTATGCTCGGCTCAATCTATGATATAATTGTGAGGTGTGCTTGACTTTTGTTAGAGTCGAATACGAACGTGCGATGCGATATCGGCTTTAAATTGTTCGTATGACTTAATATTTCTAAGTCTGAATGTAAACCAGCGAGATGAGGTCGGCTTTATTTGTTTACATGACTTAGAAATTTTCCAAAAGTCGAATGCAAGGTGCGATCAGGTCGGCTTAATAGTTTTGCATGACTTAGGAATGCGGAACAGGTTCCGACTTAATGGAAGTGTGAATACAAACGTGCGAGAGGCTCGACTTACATTTGTCTGTACCACTTAATTTCTAAGTGTGAATACTAATATGCGAATCAGGTCGGCGTTTTTTTATTAGTACCACTTAGAAATATCCAGATCGAATATAAAGTGCGAGACTGGCTCGGCTTACTACTATTATATGACTTAGACTTTGCGAAATAGATCGGCTTATATGCAGGTTGACTGCAGCGTTTGTACGCGTGCAAGACGGGTCTTGGCTTTTTAGTTTGCCGAGCTAAGTGGATCAGACTTAGCTATAGGCGTATCGAACGTTTGGCCAGAACGTCGATGTGTAGACAGTTGGTAGATGAGTTGTCGAACAGTGTCCATAGGTCGGCTTGAATTGCGATCAGATGTTAGATCGACGTATTTCGACCATGTGAGGCCGGCTCGGATTGCGGTCATATGTTAGATCGACTTTATTTGCGACCATGTGAGATCGGCTTGGAAAAGCAAAGTAGATCGTTGCTGAAACGGAAGAGCTGATAGGCCGATCTGATAATGAATGAGCTGATAGGCCGACCTGATAATGGTTGAGCTGATAGGCCGACCTGATAATGGATGAGCTGATAGGCCGATCTGATAATGAATGAGCTGATAGGCCGACCTGATAATAGAAGAGCTGATAGGCCGACCTGATAATAGAAGAGCTGATAGGCCGACCTGATAATAGATGAGCTGATAGGCCGACCTGATAATAGATGAGCTGATAGGCCGATCTGATAACAAATGAGCTGATAGGCCGACTTCATAATGGAAGAGCTGATAGGCCGACCTGATAATGGATGAGCTGATAGGCCGATCTGATAATGAATGAGCTGGAAGATCGACGATCAGACGAGCTGAGATTGAAGATCGACGACCTCATATGTAAAATCGACGACCTAATGACCTGGAAAGCTGAGGTTGAAGAACGACGACCTCAGATGTGAGATCGACGACCTGCGAGCTGTGAAGCTTAGATTGAAGAACGACGATCTCAGATGTGAGATCGACGACCTGACGAGCTGTGAAGCTGAGATTGAAGACCGACAACCTCAAATGTGAGATCGACGACCTGACAAGTTGAGATTGAAGACCGAAGACCTCAGTTGTGAGATCGACGACCTGGCGAGATATGAATCAGAGATTAAAGACCGACGACCTCATATGTGAGATCGACGACCTGACGAGCTGTGAAGCTGAGATTGAAGACCGACGACCTCAAATGTGAGATCGACGACCTGATAAGCTGAGATTGAAGACCGACGACCTCAGATGTGAGATCGACGACCTGGTGAGCTACTTAAACTAACGAATTGTTTAAGCAGACGAGCTGTTGGGAGAGCTCATCTAATGGAGAGCTGAGCACAGGCGAATCCAAGAAGACGACCTGAAGGGATCTTAAAGCCACAATCTGATTTAAAGATGACAGTATGAAGCAAGTTGATGACCCCGATCTGATTGCAAGATGCAGAGCCCGATCTGATTGCAAGATGCAGAGCCCGATCTGGTTTCAAGATGGAGACATCGATCTGAAGCGAGCGTTTTCAAGTGGACGAGCTGAAGCACCTATCTTGAAAAAGATGAGCTTAAACGAATGTTTTGAAGGAGACGAACTGAAGTCAATGTCTTTTCAAGGATGATTTGTGTCATTGAAGTCTTTTCAGGGACGAGCTGCGAGGGCAATGAGCTGCGAGGGCGACGAGCTGCGAGAGAAACGAGCTGCAAGGGCGACGAGCTGCGAGAGAAACGAGCTGCAAGGGCGACGAGCTGCAAGAGAAATGAGCTGCGATGAGGACGGGCTGCAAGGGAAACGAGCTGCGGTGTTATCTTCGGTGAGACCGGTGGTATTATGATCGATGGATGGCGTTTCGATCATCTTCGAGCTCCGGTTCTTTTAAAGATTTAGTCTTTTATTCCCCTCAGACGATGCCAACTGTGAAAACTCAAATTCGGTCTATAGAAGAATGAGAGTTTGTGGGTTTAAAGAGAGATTTTTATTCAGTTTCAGCCAGAGCTCGAGAGATACACGGTCGTTTAGGTCGTCGGAATAAGAACGCCGACCTAAACTGTTTATGGAATAAAATCAAGAACTAGGAACAATAAGATTACTTAGTTTGCCCTAGGTCTCGAGAGATGATTTTTGGATGATTATCCAGAAACAGCTGAACCTTGAGAAAGGCTGCCTACGTACCCTTTTGAAGGGATCAAGCCAATCGTAGTTCATAATAAGGGAGTTAGATAGATGAAATCTAGAGAGAATAAGGTCTTCTCCAAGTGTGGAGATTCTTGGATGATTATCCGATGTTCTGAGAAGTGAATGACTTCTTTATTTATAGTCCGACAAAGTCGGTCTTCTGAAGATACCTTCTCCTGTTGAAATAGGAAAACTTCCTTCTTGATAAGGCCGACCTTGCGTTTTCTCCGGAACTTGATCAGATAAATAGAAGATTTCCATTTATCTTGCCGACCTAAATATTCTTTAGGGTTTTGGAATGGGCCTATCTCAATTGATGTAGGGATTTGAGGGGGTACGAAATCCATCTCTAACAACAACTGCAATAGGTGTTAAAATATCGTCAATCTGACTACTTTGATATAACTATTCTATTTCACTTTTGACACGTGAGGATACAACAAATTTTTATGGTTATATAGGATTGTCAATAAATCGTAGCTATAATTACTTCTTAAATAAACCAAACTTACTATTAGTAAAAGAAGTCACCGCATATATACTCAGAAATCTGGGCAATGTACAGTATGTTTGATACAAGAAGAATGGAGATGACTTTTCTCACAAATTATTCCAATTTGATGAATATGGTGTTGAACCCAACAGAGTAACCAGCATTCTTAATACATTTGGAGAAATACGAGAACAGCAGAAATTTTTTTGTTTCTTTCATGATAGCTTACATTCTATGCACACAGAATACGAAGGTGGATAAGCTAGCACAGAGTGCTCGAACATATATTTATCATCTAAATTATATAAACTTATTTCCACCGACTTGGTTAGCTGAGCCATTTTAGGAAACTGAAGTTATTAGAAAGAAAAAAAAAGTCACTGCACATATACTTTACTAGATTCATATTACACTAGAATATATTGCTTTCTTAATTTCACAATTACAATAAAACTTCAATAAATTTATATTTAATAATTTAATAATAATTTTAAATTAATAAATTTTATTGATTTTTAAATGTTAGCAAAATTTGATATAATAATTTGTTTGAAATTCCTATATAAATATATGATCTCAATAATCAGTTATGTTAATAATTATACATCTAGACATATAGATCTAATGTTATGTAGTAAAATCTAAGTATAGTCTTATTATAGATTTATAAATATTATTGAAATAAATTTTCAATAAATATTGGTATGACATTTTGAAATAAATTTTATAGTATTGAAAATATTTGTTTATCGTCTTTTGATGAGTATTTCCTTTTTACTTGAAGAGGTCGGCATAGTTTAAATTGCATTAGTGGGCTTAGGTTATTGCTGGAAATATCTTCTAAAAAATATGCTCATTTCTCCTCCAACAATAAGCCCCCCCCCCCCCCCCCCCCCCCCTGCGTCCAGATAATTGCAAATCAGATCAGCAAAATTTAAAACTAAAGATGGCTTGATCTCGTAATAAGCGGTAGTTCATTAAGAATATGTTTTCTCATTTAGCTCGGCGCATCCAAACTACGCGAAACCTCGGCGCGATAGGTTGAAATGCAGCGTTTCATTAAACTTTGTTAATGGGATTTTATCTCATTAGCCCAGGTTTTATTAGGGTTTCCAAAAGCATGAAACTCAAAGGTTTCCAGACGCGTGAGTTGGAAAATTCTCTTTACACGCGTCTTTTAAGGAAACTGTTTATATTTCCATTAAATTTTCATTGAAATCTTTATCTCTCATTTTTCCTCATTTCAATGTATAACTTCTCAATTTTCTCTCTGAATTCTAGCAGCTTCCATCGAAATTTCCTTGTCTTTTATCAGGTTCAATTATCTGATTTTTGGGTATTTGCTGCTTTAACTTCATCTATTTTATAGATCAAAATATTCTCCGCCGTAATTCCTCGTTTAGTCTTCTCTTCTCGCTCTTCTACTTCCCTATTCTTTGACTTGTTTACTTATTTTCCCTCGATCGCAATGAATACTGTTAACTCAAAAGACAAGGGAAAATCGATATATGAAGATAATATTCCTATCGCTAAACTAGCCAAGATGCCGACATTAGATTTGTCGGTAAGGGCTTCATTGTCTTCGGCACAATGCGAGTAAATGGGTTCCAATATCTTTGGGATCCCTCAATCGTTATCTGATGAGTCTGCGGGTTATCGTGATGCAATTTCATCGGATAATTCTGATATAGATTCTGAAATAGAGCTTGAGGGCACCGAGCTGCTGGCGCGTGTGAGAGGTTTACCCAAAAAGAAAAAGAAAGACATGTCAGAGCACAGAGACGAGGAGAAAGATGGGAGAATTTGGACGGGGAGAAAGATGGGAGAAAGACATGTCCACCATTTTGATTCAATTGTGGCGGTTGCTTGAGCAGCAGAAATTCCATTGAATATGGATATTTTTTAGAGGACTTCCATCCTTAAGAGCAGGCAAAGTCGACAGCTCAGGAAAGCCTCGCCATTTCTACACGATGATAAAATTTGGCATTGACGGTGGAGACTCAAAGAGCAAAGTCCATGATTGGGATTGTTTTTAATTTTTTTTTTGTGAAATGTAATAAAGCGTCAGTTGGAAATTATGATCTTGATATTTTCTCGGTTTGCAAACTTAAGCCTGGTAGTTAAATGTCTTTCTAAAGCATTCAGTCTTGTTCCTTTTAATATAAAATGTATTAACACATGATTCTTCTCTTTTATTCTGCAGAGAAAGTTGGTCTTAAAATGGATCCTTTTGGCTTTGACGTAGACGTCGCCAAGATTATGGATCTTAGTCAGAGGCTCTTGCCTGTGAAAAAAAAAAAGCCCGTTAGAGAGAAAATCTAGAGCTCTGAACTCTAAAATTAAGAAAGCACAACGCCGAAATCAGGTAGCTTTTCTTTTCTTATCTTTTCTTAATCATTTTCCCCATTTTTCTTGACTGAAGTCTTTTTAATTATCCAGATTTACTTTACTTTTCAGCCCCAAAACCAACCGAGAGGAAGATGGGACTGAAAAGAAGGAGCAGAGCACCCGTGGTGGAAGTCTCCAACCCATCGGAGTCTCCTTTTAAGAGTCTGAAGCCATATTCCTCGTCAGAACCTATTCTGGTGGACTATGATGAAATTACAGAGGTCTCTGCGATCGATGGGGTTCAAGCCGAGACGGAATGGTATTATTGCATTCTAGCGTTTCCACCAGGCTCTTTTATCATTTTCTGATTTGTACTTCACAGCTTTAACAAGGCTGCTATGCTAAAAAAAAGTTAAGCATGCCACAACCAAAAAGGCTATAAAGGCGAAGTGAGCTGGAGAAGCTTGCTAGGCTAGGAAAGCTATTAGTAGCCTATGCTTTCCATTTGAAGTCGTGGATGAGGAGGAGTTTCATCCGCAAGCCATTTCATCTTTTCATGGGCTAATTTTGTCTGCCTTGAGAAAGGCAGACAGGACTACACTCAATGTTCCCTCAGAAAGATCTTGGGATCCTGAGCTGAGCGAGAAGCAGGATCAAAAGGCGGGTTTCGTGACGTCTGATGCTCATCTTGGGAATGCAACGGGAGATGTCCCCCCATAGGGGTTTGCTGAGCCGAAGGCAGAGACACAAGAAGATAGCAATTGTAATCCCAATTACTTTAAACTTAGATGGGATGGTGACACCCCAGCGATGTTTGGTCAGAACTTTTCTGCTAACCTTGTTTGGTGGTGCTAACCGAACCCGAGGTGGGGTACTCCTATGAAGGAGCTGAATTATACGGAAAGTATCAATGAAGCGGCTCAGCATTTCGTACAGGTCCTTATTCTTTTAAATTTATACTCGCAATATCGACACATCTCATTTTGTTTAATCTCAGTAAGTCTTCCATTATTTTCAGAGAATGGGAATTTACTCATCACTGATGGAATCCTACGACCGCAGTCTTCGTCTCGAGGAAATGAGCGTTAAGAGTAGCTCTACCGATATCGAGAGAATTTGGAAAATTGAAATAAAGCTAAAGATCTTGAGGTGAGGAGTCATGATCTTGAGACCGAAGTCCGCAATCTTAAGATCAAAGCGGCATAATCAACTCGGCTTTGAAAGGAGGTGACAGCTCCTAAAGCGTGGATTCGTCACCTAAAAAAGAAGGCTGAGGGGATGCTCAAAGGGTGGCCGCAAAGGAGGAGAGACTTTGTAAGTCTCGCAAAGTTGCAGCCCGATATGTGGATGATGAGGTATTTTAGAACGCCTTAGCCTGATTTGACCTGCGCGTAGAATGGATGAAAGCTTCCCTAGCTTAAATGGAATAAGTTGTAGTGGTCGTTGTTGGTATGGCAAAGAAGGAAGCCATGATTGCTTATTTGGAGCAGATATAATTCCAAGGTTGGGATATTCCTTCTGATATGGTTTTTGCTTTCACAGCGAAACTTGCGGAATGGGAAGCGAAAGGCAATGCAATCGACGAAGTGATTGTTATAGAAGATGTCTTCGTTATGCCAAACAAGTTAGACCTTTTGTTTCAGCGACTTTTCTATTGACAGCGGACATATTATTCCCATAATTTTTTTATTAATTTGGCTCAGTACGCCGCATTGTTAGGCCTATCCTTGCCGAGCTGCTAAAGGGGGGGGGGGGCTATTACTCATCATTTATACCAATACGATCACGAGGTCGACTACAAAAAGTGTGAGGCGTACTTTGCTTTTTGGCCTCGGCTTTCATCCTTAAGATTTTAGAAGTAATTAAATTGAACCAAAGTATTTAGTGATGGTAATCAGCCACATAATTTATTGTTTTGGCTATCAATGTCTATTTTGGGCCAGAACGTTAGACTCTATACATTCATATAGATTAGTTATATAATGGGAAAATGATTTGTGCTTGAGTTGTAAACCTTCTTTGTTCCAAAATCAAAGAGAAAATCAATAGTTTTATTAATTTTATCGTTGAGCCTGATGAAGGGTTTCCTACTTATTGAAATTGAAATCAAGTCATTCGTAGTTTTTTACAATTATTAGAAAAAATCGAGCTCTGAGGCCGGTCTCTCTTTTTTTTTCCTTGGTGGCTTTTATATACGCGGAGTTTTGTTGAAGTGAGATCTTAATGTGGACTCTTGGTTTTGGTGTTAGTCGGCGCAAAAGTGAGGTGTATCCTTCGTCACTAATGAAGTATGATCTCACCATCTGTTGGTTGCCGCACAACACAAAGATGCCTTTCAAAGTTGGGAACTTCATACATTGGTGGTAGGTTGACACGATAGCCTTCATCTCGTGAATCCAAGGTGTGCTGAGTATCGCAATGTAGATGGCGACTTATCCATGACTGTCAATTTTACGATCTTAGTTATGCCGCCGATGTAAACAGTCAATCGTATAGTGCCGAAGCTGAAGAAGGATTCGCTGGCAAATCCAATAAGTGGTTTTGGAGCCGTTTTAATGTCTTTATCCTCGATTCCTATCTTTGTTTCGGGAATTCCCATTTGAATTTGATTCATAACTTTGTCATATTATATTATTTAAATAAAATATTATAGGATGTTGCTCATGTGTTGTTCATGTTGACTAAGTTATAAGCAGTAAATATGTATACAAATCAGACTTTATTACTTATTATATTTTGAATGTAAAGTTACATGTGTAGTATTTTACTTTGTTAATTTTTCAACCAGACGCAACCAAGGTATTAATCTTTGTAAATTTAAATAATATGTTTGATTTAGAAACTTGTATAACCTATTAAAACTTTATATGGTTATTCATAGTCAACACCAATATTTTAGAAATCACGAATATTTTTGAAACTATATTTCAAACTAATTTTCTTCTTAGATCTTGTTTTTTGTTATTTTAAATATCTTAGATGGTAATTTCCTATTTTATTTTAATTATCTAATTTTCTGCAGGCTTGATATACTTAAAACATATATATTTTTAATTAATCTCTTTTGCTATTGATTTTTCAAATAGGTAGCATATATATTAATCTAATATCTTTTACGTAAATGTTTTTTCTTTGTTAAATTTACTTTTAAAAATTAATTAAAATGCTATTTTGACATGTTATAACTGGTTATTCTAAATTTTAAGTGAACTTCTCTCAAAAGTTTATACCATCATTTGCTTTGTTTAGTTAATATTTGTTTGGTAGTTAGCCTAAATATCAAGCTAATTTTACTTTATACGACTTTTTCCTTTGATAATTTACCTCTCTTGATATTGATTTTAATTTTATTTTAACACACCATTGTTTTTAAAATATTGATATTTTGAAGACATATATTTTTCGTTAGTTAAATATTTTATATGAATTTTTTAAGTAGTTAGTCAGATATTAAGTCAATATATTTTAAGTGTTTTTTTAAAAAATAATATTTTGTAAAACTTAATTTTTGTTTTAGTTTTTTAGTTAACTAATTTCTTAATATTGATTTCTTAAATAATTAGCTTAAATAATTATATTACTTTTGTTAGTTAAGTTTTGGTATTATTTAAGTTTTTTTGTTCTCTTACTTATTCTGTTTATATTGACTTTTTTAAATAAATAACATAGATATTAAGTTAATATCCTCTTTTTTGTTAATTTAACTTTTTGATATGGACTTTCATTTTAATTGTATTGACATGTTGTAAGAAATCATTTATGTTTTGGTTTTGTTAGTTAAACATTTTTTATATTGCTTTCTTCAGTAATTAGCATAAAATATCATTTTTGGTTTGTTAAGTTTTTTGTGTTAATTTTTTAAATATTTCTCCAAATATTATAAGTTTTAGATTTCATCTTTAGACCAAAAACAAGCAAGGGGGGAACATCAGTATTTTCTTTAGTTATTCACTAGAGCAATTATGATCTGGAAGTCGATCTGACTTTATATTTTGATAATTTAAGATGAATGTTTTTTTGGTAGTATTAATATTTTTAAATAACAATTTTATATATTTATATGAAACTTTAATCTTAATTTTTTTAAATAAATTACTCATTTAAAATATATATGCTAAATGTTTTTTTTTAATTTAAATTTTTGTTATTGATTTACATATTTGTTTTTGCTAGTTTAGTTTTTGTGACAATGAGTTTCCATTTTATTTTCACAATAGATTTAGACTTTTGACATAAATTTATTTTATTTAGTTAAAAAATTATCTTAATTTTTCATTCTATTGTGATAATTTTATATTTTTATATGTTTTAATTTATTTAAATTATTAATAATATTTTTTATTTTTTATGTTTAATGAAAAACGCTGATATAGACTAATCAGATTGAATATATATGTCTTATGTGGACGCTCTCATTGGCCTAAGACATCAACACGGACCACAACTAATATATTTTAAGTTAGCAGTTCAGATTTTAATTGTTTGACGTGATTAAAATTTTCAAATAATTTAATTATAATTTTAAATACAGTTTTTAATAATTTTGTTCAATATATATGATTTTTCTTTCATAATCTATTTATATGTTAATTTACCTTTTTATTGTTAATAGAAAAATAAGTTCTATTTTCAAAACTATTTTTTTTTAATAACTAACTTAAAATTTAGAAACTTTTCTAATAACAACAAAAACAAAATTAATTAAAATTTTAAAATTTTCCTTATAACAATTAAAACGAATTAATTAATTTTAATATATAATATATAATTAACTAAAAATAATGATGATGTGTACCAATAGAATTGAATCTTTAAATCCTATGTGGACATCCTTAGAGGCATTTAAAAATTTTCTTATAACAATTAAAACGAATTAATTAATTTTAATATATAATATATAAATAACTAAAAATAATGATGATGTGTACCAATAGAATTGAATCTTTAAATCTTTCGTGGACACCCTTAGAGGCATTTAGCATCAACTTTTATTAGTAATAGATAGATTCAATTTTTCCTTTTATAAAACGAAATTAATGTTTTAAATTTTGACGGATGCTATATTTTTGTTTTTTAACATAATTTTCTTTCCTATTTGTTACTTAAGGTTTTTTTTATTTTGATTTTTTCATCTATAAAATGAAATCAATGTTTTTATTTTCTTTTCAATTAATTTAGAAGTTAGAATTTTCCTAATTTATATTATAAGTTTGAACTTTTATGCTATTATTTTTTTTTGTTATTTTAACTCTTTTGAAAATAAATTTTTTTTTTTTTTAAGGATACTCTTTTGTTTTATTTTTAACATAGTTTTCTTTTATATTTATTACTTAACATTTTTTTTTTAATTTTTCTATTTTGAAAACGAGATTAAGGTTTTAATCATACTTAACATTTTTTTGTTTAATGAATATTTTTATGTGGACCAATCATATCGAGTTTTTTAATCCTATGTGGACGTCTTCAATGCACTATGCCTTCAACTTTTATATATTATAGATTACTGTTTATTAATCTATAAGCTTGCTTTACTTTTTTTCCCCTATGCATTATCATTTTTCATCTTGTTTAGAACCACCATGCTATGTTCATATTCATAAATTGTTAACAATTTTGCTTAGATCCTAGCATGTTTATAATTTCTCTTGCTTTTGAATTCTCTTGGTTCTTTTGGAGGTTTACATGTTTAAAAAACTAGTTAGACCTCTTGTAGATTTGAGAAAAAAAAATTTAGAGCATTAAATAATTGTTCTTCATCTCAATTGATCTTATACTTATTAGATTTTCAAGATTTGTTCTTGTAGGTACTATGGGGAGAACTAATGAACCAGCTGGAAAAAAGAGCTAAGGCACAAGGAAGAAGGCGCCTACAACCATACCAGCAAAGGACAAAGGCATGAAGGTTGCTGAAGGTCAGTCTTCAAAGGCTGCTGGCAAGAGAATAGTAGAGATCAAAGCTGCTAAATCAAAGGCCAAGGGGGAAGTTGTAAAAGAAGCCTCCAACAAGCAACCAGGTCCAAGAGAACTTGCTGAACTCTTCAACCAGTCATTTTCAAGGCCACAAGGTACCATTGTGTCCACACTATGAAGGCGCTTGGTATCTATGAAGACTGCAAGGCTATCTTTGAAGCTATGAGGCTTAGAAAATTTATGGAGTTAGCCCTTCCCTCCTATCAGCAACTCACCATCCAGTTCCTCTCCACCTTTCAAGTGGTGGGCTATGAAGAAAGTGAGCTGGATAATGGTGATGGTTGGATAGCTTTCAGGCTTGGGAAGCGGCAGTACACAGCCACTTTCAGAGAACTTTCAGCTGCCCTTGGTATGGATTTATATGCTGACAAGAAGCCTCAGTTCAAGATCAGAATGAAGTAGCTTGCACAGCTTTGGGAAGTGATTGGCATTGATGAGTTCACTCCTGGGGTAACAAAGAACAAGGATCTAAGGTATCCAGCTCTGAGGTATGCTCACAAGGCTCTTGCCAACATAATGTTTGCAAGGAAGGAAACAACTAGGATCTCTGCTAGGGAGATGGACATCATCTTCCATGGCATGTTGATACTGGTGCAGTATAGCAGAGAAGGGTTTCTAATCCAGAAAGCATAGGAGCTTTCTTGCTATGTCACTCTTCTCTTTGAGCAGCTTTTCACATATAGAATCTGGATTGTTAACAAAGGCAAGAGAGAAAAGAACCCTCAGCTGAAGATTGGAGGGATAGTGACAGCTACAATGATGGTTAGTGGGGTGAATCTTGAAGATCATGCTGAAGATGCCATGCCAGCACAATGGATGGACCTTGCTTACCTAAAGAGGTCACAAATCATAGAGAAGACCATCCAAGGCAGACATGTCTATCTATTCCTCAAGCCATCAAAGGAGCCAGCAAAGTTTCTTCTCCCCAATGTGCAGTACACTTCCATATCTATAAGGAGCAACATAGATTTCCGCCCAACAGAGAGAATGCTCTATCATAGTGGAGCTGTTTCTGAAATAGAAGAGGGAGAGGGTAAAGGAGAAAGTGAGGAGAGCATTGAAGAAGAAGAAGGTGGAGATGATGTTGGCACCAACATTGAAGAGGGATCCCAAGAAGAGGAATCAGGAGATGACCTGGTGGAGTACAATGCTAGAAGGTTCCACTTTGAACCTCATGAGGTGCCAAGCCAAGGGAGCTCACTCAAACATTCTCATGATCACATCAACAAGCTTCAAAAATGGTGTAAGTGGCAAGACAAAACCATTAAGAAGCTTGTGAATTTGGTGAAGGGGAAGTTCAGGAAGGACAAATCAAAGACTCAAGGAGCTTCTCACCAAAGTCATTAGCATGAGTTTCACTCACACTATGTGGAGCCCCAAGAGGAAGATCATCAAGAAGAATAGGAGGAAAACTGGATGCCCCAAATGAGACACTCCTTCCAAGTTCAGCAGCCTGAAGAATGGCAACCTTGGGAACCTTCAAGGGCTTCGGCTTATGAGCCTAGGACCCAATACTTATCTGCTTGGGAGGCGCCTCAATACCCTTCTTCTGAGTATGTTACCACTTGGCAAGAGTGGGATTCTCAAGGGAAACCAACACATGTGACGGCACCTTGGACTGGATGGGTACCCCAACCAACAACATCATCTTCACAAGAGAGGAGGAGAAACAAGAGGAGAGCAAGAAAGTCTCCCGAACCAGAAACATCCCAACCAGGATCATTCCAAGATCCAGGAGAGTCTGAGGAACTCTCTTACTCCTCCCACCACTCCTCACACCATAAATAAGGTACCACATCCCTTTCCTTGTAGATACCATTGCACTTTTCTTTAAGTTTATGTTTATATGTTTGTGTGTGCTTCTCTCCTTCACTCTTTTATTACACAAGGGACTGTGTAAATTAAGTGTGGGGGAGTGATTTGGGGTTTGAATTTGTGTTTTCTTTTCTTAGGTTTTTTTCATTCATCTTTGAGTCTCATGCATACATGCAAACATATAAGTGCATAGAAAAAAACAAAAAAAAATCAAAGAATTTAAAATTTTTTGCATCTTTTGCAAACCAAAAAGAAGAGCATATAGTTGCATTCATTTGATTAGGATTGAGTCTCGTGGTTTCATATAGGTTGTATTGCATTTGCATAGGGCACAATGATGATATGTCCTTGTAAAATTCTTAGTGTTTAGAAATGATTACAATGTCTAAGTGGTTAAGTGTTTGATGCATCATGAAAAAATTAGAAGTTAAGGCTGAACTATGTTTTAAATGCTAAATTTGCTTCTCTCATCTCATGCTGAAACTATTTGTTTATTGAAAATAACATAGTCTTATTAGAACCTTAATTTGAAATTGAAATATCATATTTGTGCATTGAAAAGTGAATTCATGGCTACCTTATACATACTTGGATTATCTTCTTCCCTTCTTACCACTCTTGTTTTATGGGACAGTTAATCCACACCCTTCACCAATTTTTCTTATTGAACCTAAGCACTTTAGTGAGAGTTTTGAGGCCTTGCATACATAATTTCGAACTTTATCTTAGCAAAAAGTGTTAGGATTAAGGCTGTCAAGGAGAAGCTCTCTTGTAAATATCAGCTTGCATTTTGAGCTTGATTCTAGGATAGGAGTTTGTGAAAGGGTAGTGTTAAGTGGTTTGAGTTTCATTGTTTACATCTTTTAAGAAGAAAAAGAAGAATGGGAATGGTAGTATGGGGAAATCAAGTTAAGTTTGTGGTTAACTGATTAAGGTAAAATAGCTCTAAGTGTAAAGAAGAGAAGGTGCCAACAACAACAATCCTTTCAAAGGTCATCCAAAAGAAGAAATCAGACCAAAGCAATCCACCAAAGGTGATGAAAAATGGCGCCTAATCAACAAAAAAGGAACAAAGCCCAACAAAAGAATCAACCACACAAGCAAAGAAGAAGGAGTTTCCCCACACATGAAGAAGAAGAAGATCAAGTTCTTTGGGAAAGGTAGACTTAGGAGTTTCACTTTGGGTTTAGAAGTTCTTAGGTTGATCTTTGGGTAAAAAGGTATAAGAGAGCTTTAACTTGCATGCATAAGTGTGCTTTTACCTTTATCATTTTGCCTAAGATGAAGTCATTTCATTGAGTGATCCTTTGTGTTTATAAGTCCTTACTTGAATGAGATCATTTTCATCTCATGACCATACACTTAAACCAAATTTTTTTACTTGATTTGCACAAACTTGATTCATGGTTACATGTTTAATGAATGTTAAAGAGTTGATTGATTTGAACACTTGTCTAGGCTGAGATTTGAGATCATTTTTAAACAGGATGAGCATGGCTAGGTTCTTTAAAGTATAACTAATCATTATTTGCATCCTACTATTAGGCACTTGGATATTGATTTCACTTCTTTATCTTTGTGATATACTCATTATTTATACCATATTAGCATGCATTTTTACATTGTTTTGTAGTCTTCAAGCATGCATTTCTACATGTTCATGTCCAAATTGCGTCCACTTAACATCTAGAGTATAATTAGGAGTTTCATTGCATATTAGGTGCATTCCTAGCACTTGGCAGGTGCATTTTGGGAGTTTGGGGACCAGAGGATGAGTTGGGAATCAAAAGTGAAGAGCCCAAGGCGAAATGAGCTTCATATTGAGCAGGATATCGACTTGGGAGATCGATACACAGCGTACAGAGCAGAGTATCGACATCACGCATCGATACATGCTGAGGAGCTATACCGATCATCACGTCGAAGTCCCAACATCGATACAAGGAGACAGGACACCAGAAGGATATCGAGCTACTATGATCGATACACCTGCTTCAAAGCTCTTGTACCGGTCATCATATCGACATAGTGTCATCTCAATACGTAAGCCAAGGAAGTGTATCGATCACTGTATCGACACTGGAGCTTGATGAGCGTTAACTAAAAGGCGATTGTATTGAGCAGCACACCGAGGAGATCACACGAGGCACCTTAACCACAGGCGACTGTATCGATGCTAGTATCGACTAGACTTGGTCGATACACTCTCCTGCCAACCAATATCGACCAAAGTATCGACCTGACAAGTCGATATCAGGCGCCCTAACCAGCTGCTTTTCGGTTTATTTCCGTTTTACTAAGGGTTTCCCCTGAAAACTATATATAGGCTGCGACCTAAAAACATAAGGGGGAGTATTATCACCCTTTACCCTCTGGATAATAGTCTTCTTTTGCATTTCCTTTAGTTTTTCTTGTAATCTCTTGTTGAATCTTGTTATTTTAATCAAAAGTTGGTGTTTATCTACTTTCTCATCATGATTTTTTACCCTTCCTTACTTTGGGCTGTGATTAGGATTATGATTAGTGAGTAGTTTGCTTAGGGTTTGAGATGGGATAGAGATATGGAGATTCAAGGTTAGATTAGTGATTGCTTAGTGTTTAATACGATTGTTCCTTATTATTGATTGAGTTTAATGCTAGATTAGCCCTTGCTAAGTTGATCAGATCCTAGGGTTCTCTTATGCCTGATAAGTGTTTGATGAATTGCCTGAATGAGTCAAGTAAGAGATTTGCTTATCTTAGCCTAAGGAATTAGCTGTCTAAGGAGTAGATTGGCAATATAGAATTGGATTAGCTGTTTGTAATGCTTGCTGGTCATATGTTTGAGTAAAGGAATTTGTCTTGAATATGTGTTTAGCAAAGTGGTTAGTGTCAAGGAATTGAGCTAGCTATAGCTGTTAACTCTATGTTTAGGAATAGCATTGTTTGGAAAAATTTGAAGCATCACTAGTTAAGCCAAGAGTCTCCCTAGATCAATTACCCTATCTCAAGCCCACTAGTCTTTGATTGTTTGAATTCGAACCTGTGTTAGTTTCTCTGTTTATTTTGCTTGCTCCTGCTTGTTTGAAGTCTTTCTTAGTCAGTAGTTTTATAGTTTCAGTCACCTCTTTTGCTTGCTTGAATTAGATAATCTATTTCATTCCTGTTGTCTTACTTTTCCATTATGGATTGATACCTACATACTACAATGATATGAGTATATGTACGATTTGAAGTAGAGTAAAATCTACATCAAATTGGCGTTGTTGCCATTTGGGAATGTTCTAAGCATTAAGATTTGTTGATTGTTTGAGATCAAGCTTTTATTTTCGTTTCGGGTTACTAATTGCTCTTTTTGGACTTGAATCTCTATTGTAGGTACCCAAACACTTGCTCTTAAGTGTCTATACCTGCACAAGAAGTTCAAGGACCAAGATTTTGGGTCCACGGCAGCAAGAATCAGTTATTGAAGCATGGAAGAACATCACTTCGCTGCTGATTTTGGTCCACAAGGTCTTCAAGGAATTCAAGGCTTACAAGGACAGCAAGGTCCACATGGTTTACAAAGAGCTTGGGTTCAAAGACCACGGAGACCTATTGGTGCTGCTGATATACCTTCAAGTTATGCTTCAAGACAAGGTATTCTTCCACCCATGGAGACTCATCACTATGAGATCAAAAGCAGCATGATTACTATGATTCAAGAGAGGAAGTTCTTTGGATTGCCCAACCAAGACCCTTTAGAGCACTTTTAGAGGATATGTGCTTTAACAAAACTTAGTGGAGTTTCAGAAGATGGCTTGAAGCTCAGATTATTCTCTTTCTCTCTTGGTGATAGAGCTAAACTGTGGGAAAAATCATTAGCATAAGGAAGCATCACTTCTTGGGAATAATGCAAATGTGTTTTCTTAACCAATTTCTTCTCTCCCTCAAGAACAGCAAAATTCAGGAATGAGATCACAAACTTCATACAGTGGTCTCATGAGAGCTTTGGAGATACTTGGGACCAGTTTAGAGGCTTCATCCATCAATGCCCTCATCATGGCTTCAAAAGGGCAATGCTTCTATTAACTCTCTATAGAGGTGTTCTCCCAAACATCAGAATCTTCCTTGATACAGCAAGCAAGGAATACTTTATCGGCAAAGATGTTGATGAAGGCTGGCTACTAGTAGAGAACATGACACTCAGTAATTAGGATTATGTTGATGATAAAGAGAAACACTCAAAGGAAACTGAAAAGAGACTAGAGAAATCTTTACATGAGATGAGAGCTTTACATAACAAAGTGGATTTGCTGCTCCATGAGACCCCCAAACCTCTTCCTACTGTTGCCTCACAACCATATTACAAAGACCATCAAGTTAAAGCTATTCAAATACAAGAGGCGCCAGCATTCACACCAGACCATGATGCTTGTCCACAACAGTCCCATGGAGACACATACATTACACAACATCCTGGTCCTTTCTCTCAAACAGTTGGCGCCAACAACTCTCAGATTTAACAAGCTTTGGACATAAAACAGTTTCTGCTTCAAATGCAACAATTCCAATCTGCAGAACTTCACAGCTTGAAAACTGTCATCAACATCAACATCACTGAAGTGAAGAACACCATGACAGCTGACATACAAAGGAGCCTTGAATCTTTTCATCAAAGACTGCTTAAGCAAGAGACTCTAGCACAATCATCCTCATCTTCACTTGCACAAGAGTGTATCAAAGCTGTCACATTGAGAAGTGGTAAACAGCTTCCTTCTAGAGTTGATCCCACTGTCCACAATGAGGACATTGCGGTTCAAGAAGGGGAGGCAGCCACAGAAGATGAAGAACCAGTCAAAGCTGATGAAACACCAAAGAAGAACAAAGGAAAAGATATGGCTAAGGAAAAGCAAAAAGATGCACCTAAGGAGTTGGTTAAAGAACCAAGATACATACCTCCTCCTTACAAGCCACCACTGCCATTTCTTGGAAGGTTCAAGAAAGAGTTGCTTGCCAAGTACAAAGGTCTTTTTGATGAACAGATGAAGAAAATACAGTTTACTATGCCCTTGCTTGACGCCTTTGTCCTAGTTCCACTTTACCAGAAATTCCTGAAAGATGCTGTAGTAGAGAGGACCAAAGATCTGCAAGGGATTGTTGTGCTAACACATGAATGTAGTGCCATCATTCAGCAGTAGAAGGTGTCTCCTTACAATCTTGCTGACCCAGGGAGTTTCACTCTACCATGTTCTATAGGTCCACTACTATTTGAGAAATGCTTGTGTGATTTGGGGGCCAGCGTCAAATTGATGCCTTATTCCATTGCAAAGCGCCTTGGTTTAACAGAGTTCAAAGATTGTAGAATCTCTTTAGTGTTGGCTGATAGATCAGTGAGGCTCCCCAAGGGATTGCTTGAAGATGTTCCTCTCAGGATTGGGAATGTAGAGATTCCAACCGATTTTGTGGTTTTAGAAATGGATGAAGAGCCTAGGGATCCTCTCATTCTAGGGAGACCCTTTTTAGCCACAACAGGAGCTGTCATTGATGTAAAGAAAGGGAAGATTGAGCTGCAGTTGGGTAAAGACATATTCCTGAAGTTTGACATCAAGCAATTCATTCAACAGCCCCCCATAGAAGGTCAAATTTTCAACATAGAGACCTTAGTGGAGCTGCATGATGAAGTCCAAGAGGAGCTGTGCTGTGATGACAAACTACAAGTAGCTTTGACAAAGGAACATGGGGATGATGGGTATTTGGATAAGGAAAGCTTGGGTTACATGCTGAGGCTTAACTCTCACAAGATATTGGAGGAAGAGGACCCATTTGAAGAGCTGAGGTACAAGGAGACAGAAATACTCTCCATCCAAGAAGCTGGCGCCAAGGAGCAGAGCAGCATAGATGAGGATTGGAATGAACTAAAGGCACCAAAGTGGACCTCAAACCTCTTCCGTAAAGGGCTAAGGTATGTCTTCTTAGGGTCTAACACTACTTATCATGTTATTGTCAATGAAAACCTCAATGATGATGAAGTCCTAGAACTTGTGAAAGTGTTAAAGAGGTTTAGAAGAGCCATTGGTTATTCTCTTGATGACATCAAAGGTCTCTCTCCTAGCCTCTTCACTAACATGATTCATCTAGAGGATGAGACAAAAGCATATATTGAACCTCAAAGGAGATTGAATCCTAATCTGAAAGAGGTTGTTAAAAAAGAGATCTTAAAACTTTTTGAAGCTGGTGTGATCTATCCTATCTCAGACAGCACATGGGTCTCACCAGTCCATGTGGTGCCTAAGAAAGGAGGGATCACTGTAGTAAAAAACGAAAATGATAAGCTAATACCAACTAGAAAAATTACTGGTCATAGAATGTGTATAGATTACAGAAAACTGAATTATGCTTCTAGGAAAGATCACTTTCCTTTACCATTCATAGACCAAATATTAGAAAGATTAACAAATCATAGGTAATATTGCTTCTAAGATGGTTATAGTAGATTCTTTCAGATCCCTATCCATCCTAATGATCAAGAGAAAACTACTTTTACTTGCCCGTGTGGAACATTTGCTTATAGGAGAATGCCTTTTGGTTTATGCAATGCTCCTGCAACTTTTCAGAGGTGTATGACCTCCATATTCTCTTACTTGCTTGAAGAGATGGTGGAGGTATTCATGGAAGACTTTAGTGTCTATGGATCCTCCTTTGGTGTCTGCTTGTCGAATCTTTCCCAGGTTTTACAGCGATGTGAAAACACTAAGCTGGTTTTGAATTTGGAGAAATTCCACTTCATGGTTCAAGAAGGCATTGTGTTGGGTCACAAGATTTCGGAGAAGGGGATAGAAGTGGACAAGGCAAAGATATATGTAATGGTGCACTTGTAACCTCCAAACACAGTCAAGGGAATCAGAAGCTTCTTAGGGTATGCTGGTTTCTACAGAAGGTTCATCAAGGACTTCTCCAAGATTGCAAGACCCTTGACAAGACTGCTGTGTAAGGAGACATAGTTTTTGTTTGATGAAGACTGCTTACAAGCCTTCCTCACCCTCAAACAAGCTATTGTATCAGCGCCAAATTGTCCAAGCTCCAAACTGGGATTTGCCATTTGAAATCATGTGTAACGCTAGTGATTATGCTGTTGGAGCAGTCTTGGGGCAAAGAGTAGAAAAGAAACTTCATGTTATCTACTATGCAAGCAGAACTATGGATGAAGTTCAAACAAGATATGCTACAACAGAGAAGGAGCTCCTAGCAGTTATCTTTGCATTTGAGAAGTTCAGAAGCTACTTGGTGGGGTCTAAGGTGATAGTCTACACTGACCATGCTGCAGTGAGGCACATCTATGCCAAGAAAGACACTAAGCCAAGACTTCTTAGATGGATCCTCCTCTTGCAAGAGTTTGACATTGAGATTGTGGATAAGAGAGGCATTGAGAATGGTGTAGCTGATCACCTTTCAAGGCTAAGGATTGATGTCCTTGTTCCTATCAATGACACCCTTCCAGAAGAGCAGCTGAATGCTTTGAGCGTGAAAGTAGCTGAAGTGAGAAGCTTAGAGGAGAACAAGCTGCCTTGGTATGCTGACTTCACGAACTACTTAGCATGTGGAGACACCCCAACGAAACTTGATGCTTACCACATGAAGAAATTCTTCAAAGATGTGTCCCACTATTATTGGGATAAGCCATACCTCTACAAAAAAGGGGCTGATGGACTGTTCAGCAGGTGCATAGCTGAAGAAGAAGTCAAGGGGATACTCCACCACTGTCACGGTTCTACCTATGGAGGCCACTTTGCTACCTTCAAGACGGCGCAAAAGGTGCTCCAAGACGGTTTTTGGTGGCCAAGTCTGTTCAAGGATACTCAGGCCTATGTCTCATCATGTGATGCATGCCAAAGGAAGGGAAGCATCTCTAAGAGAGATGAGATGCCTCTGAACTCAATACTTGAAGTGGATATATTCGATGTTTGGGGGATGAAGTGGATATATTCGATGTTTGTGGGATTGATTTCAAGGGACCTTTCCCTTCATCCTATAGGAATAAGTATATCCTTGTTGCTTTGGATTATGTTTCAAAGTGGGTTGAAGCAGTAGCTAGTCCTACAAATGACGCCAAGGTTGTGCTGAAGCTTTTCAAAACAATAATCTTCCCAAGGTTTGGTATACCAAGATGTGTCATCAGCGATGGAGGAAGCCACTTCATTAACAAAGTCTTTGAAAACCTTCTTCGGAAGAATGGTGTAAAGCATAAAGTTGCCACTCCTTACCATCCCCAAACAAGTGGTTAAGTTGAAGTGTCCAACAGAGAGATAAAAGCCATCCTAGAGAAGATTGTTGGTATCACAAGGAAAGATTGGTGTCACAAACTAGATGACGCCTTGTGGGCATACATGACAGCCTTCAAAACACCAATTGGTAGAAATCCCTTTTCACTCCTCTATGGTAAGGCTTGTCATCTACCTGTGGAGCTAGAGTACAAAGGCTTGTGGGTGACCAAGCTGCTGAATTTTGATATTAAGACAGCTCAGGAGAAGAGACTCATTAACTTACATGAGTTAGAGGAAAATCGCCTTGAAACCTTAGAGAGCTCCAAGATCTATAAAGAGAGGACCAAGACTTTTCATGACAAGGGGATAAGACCCAAGGACTTCAAAGCTGGAGACAAGGTTCTGTTATTCAACTCGAGGCTGAACCTGTTTCCAGGAAAGCTCAAGACCAAGTGGACAGGTCCCTTCAAGATCAAAGAAGTGCTTCCCTATGGAGCTGTTACACTGTTCAAGCCAGAAGAAGGAGAGTTCACAGTGAATGGGCATAGGTTGAAGCCTTACATGGCTAGTGACACACTTGGAGATGATACTGACATTCACCTCCAAGACGCTCCAGCTGCCTAAGAAGCAAGAAAAGTCAAGCTCAGTGACTCTAAACAAGCACTCTTGGGAGGTATTCCCATGTTATCCCTGTCTATATTATTTACTTTTTCATGTTTTTCTTGTTTGATCTAGTATCCAGAAAGCCTCCTTAAACATCTGGGAAGAAGTCATGAAAGAACAGCTGAGTTACAAAGAAAGAAAGACTCGAAGGGTGGAATATCAACCAGTATATCGATGAGATCAAGTCGATATGGCTTGTATCGATGAGCATATCGGTACCACTTGATCAATATAGTGTGCTTCACACCCGTATCGACCAAAGTATCGAATCAGGTTGAAGATCGATACCTAAGAGAGGATCATTTATCGACCTGAATACCGATATACTCGTCCCGATACACCCCGACAGCATGCGTATTGACCCATGTACCGATCAAGCCAACATCGATACACGGGAGTACCAGACAAGATTCAACCCGATACGGAGCACGGACATGGTGTATCGACTTACGTATCGATCCACGACACCGGTACACAGGGAGCACGAGTATATCGACGAGGATATCGAGGGGAACAGCGTTGATGTGCCTTAACTGAAGGGCGACAGCGATCCCTGAGTTACGCATCAAGGCGTACCGACATCTATACCGATGCACAAATCGATACGGACCAGCTAGACCAATATCGACCAAGTTTATCGATGTCCCTCCTAGATACCCGCCACTTCAAAGGCATATCGAAGGACATATCAACCTCTGACCCCGATATCGGCTACGAAAACAGCTGTAAGTCTCCTCTAACCCTTCCTCCTTTACTTCTTTTGCCCTGCCCTTTGTCCATTCAACATTCTTAGTTATTTAAACCTCCTCTAAGACTTCTATTACACAGTGTACTGCGTAATTCAAGTGTGGGGGAGGGTATTGCATTTGACCTTGTGTTTTGTTTTCTTATTTTCCCTTTTGCATACTTGAGTCTCTTGAATTCATGCACTGAAAACCCATAAAATTTTTAATTTTTTTTTTTGGAACCAGAAATATCATTTAGTTGCATTTGCATAACTAAGATTGAGTCTAGATGCATTACATATAGGTTTGCATACATTTTCATAAGGAGTAGATGATAAACACTTGTCAAGATGTTAATGTTTGAGTTGTTTTCAATGCTTTGGTTATCTGTTGTTTGATTGCATTGTAGTGAGTTTGAAGTTAAGGCTGCACCATATCTTGAATACTTGCATTGATATTCTTGTCTTATGCTCAAGCTTTCTTTGATTTGATTCCAACTCTATCTTATTAGAACCATAATCCTGAATTTGAATTATCTTGTTTGTGTATTGAGAGTGATTACATGGATATCCATATACATACTTGGATTATCTTCTTCCCTTCTTACCACTCTTGTTAAACCAAGTAGCTGATCCTCATCATTATGGGACAGTTAACCACACCCTAAACCAATACTTCTTTCTAAACCTAAACACTATCTTGAGAATTGTGAGGCCTTTGCATATTATTTTCGTATTTTGTCTTGGCAAAAAGTGTTAGGAATAAGGCTGGCAAAGAGAAGCTCTCCTGTAGACACCAGCTTGCATTTTGAGCTTGGTATTAGGTTAGGAGATTGGGAAAGTGTAGCGTGAGTGGCTTAAGCTTTAAATGTTTGCATCTTTTGAGAAGAAGAAGAAGTATGGGATTGGTAGTATGGAGGAACAATTTATTTTGTGGTTAAGATAATGAGGAAGAAAGCGCTAAGTGTTAAAGAAGAAATGTGCCAACAACAACAAAGCTTACAAAAGGTCATCCAAAAGGAGAAATCAGACCAAGCAATCCACCAAAGGTGATGAAAATGGCGCCAATCATACAACAAAGTAGAGCAAGTTCCAAAAAGAAGTCAGCCACACAAGCAAAAGAAGAAGGAGTTTCCCCAACTATGAAGAAGGAAAGGATCAAGTGTTGTGGAAAAGGGTAGATTTAGGAGTTTCACTTGGGGTTTTAGAAGTTGTTAGGTTCATCTTGGGTAAAAAGGATAGAAAAGAGCTTTGACTTGCATGCATGGGTGTGCTTTTACCTTTAGCATTTTGCCTAAGATAGAATCATTTCATTGAGTGATCCCCTGAATCTTTGAACCCTTATTTGAGTGAGATCATTTTCATCTCATAAATATGTCCCTTGACAAAGTATTTTCTCTTAATTTGCACAAACATGATCCATTGGTTACTGATTAATTAATGTTAATGAGTTGGATGATTTGAATGCTTGTGTAGGCTAAGCTAAAGTTCATTTTTTGCTATGATAGGTATGGCTAAAGCTTTTAAAGTAGAACAATCTCTATGCATCTTAGAACATATAACATGGGCATTGAATCAGTTTTTCCATTGACATCTTTAGTTTTGAGCTCCCACTTTCAAACCTCATTCTCTCATTTGTTCTTGTTTGCTTGAGGGCAAGCAAAAAGCAAGTGTGGAGGTGTTGATATACTCATTATTTATGCCATATTAGCATGCATTTTTACATTTTTTGTAGTCAAGCATGCATTTCTACATGTTCATGTTCAAATTGCGTCCACTTAACATCTAGAGTATAATTAGGAGTTGCATTGCATATTAGGTGCATTCTTGCAGTTGGCAGGTGCATTTTGGGAGTTTGGGGACCAGAGGAAGAGTTGGGAATCAAATGTGAAGAGGCCAAGGCGAAAGGAGCTTCATATCGAGCAGGATATCGACTTGGCAGATCGATACACCACGTACATAGCAGAGTATCGACATCACGCATTGATACATGCTGGGGAGCTATACCGATCATCACGTCAAAGTCCCAGCGTCGATACAAGGAGACAGGACACCAGAAGGATATCGAGCTACTCTGATCGATACACCTGTTTCAAAGCTCTTGTACCGGTCATCATATCGACATAGGATCATCTCGATACGCAAGCCAAGGAAGTGTATCCACCACTGTATCGACACTGGAGCTCGATGAGCCTTAACTAAAGGGCGATTGTATCGAGCAGCATACCGAGGAGATCACCCAAGGCACCTTAAACAGAGGCAACTGTATCGATGCTAGTATCGACTAGACTTGGTCGATACACTGTCCTGCCAACCAATATCGACCAGAATATCGACGTGACAAGTCGATATCAGGCGCCCGAACGAGCTGCTTTTCAGTTTATTTCCGGTTTACTAAGGATTTTTCCTGAAAACTATATATAGGCTGCAACCTAAAAACATAAGGGGGAGTATTATCGCCCTTTACCCTCTGGATAATAGTCTTCTTTTGCATTTCTTAGTTTTTCTTGTAATCTCTTGTTGAATCTTGTTCTTTTAAATAAAAGTTGGTGTTTATCTACTCCCCCATTATGATATGTTATCCTTCCTTACTTTGGGCTGTGATTAGGATTATGGTTAGTGAGTAGTTTGCTTAGGGTTTGAGATGAGATAGAGAGAGGGAGATTCAAGGTTAGATTAGTGATTGCTTAGTGCTTAATATGATTTTTCCTTATTATTGATTGAGTTTAATGCTAGATTAGCCCTTGCTAAGTTGATCTAGATCCTAGGGTTCTCTTATGCCTCATAAGTGTTTGATGAATTGCCTGAATGAGTCAAGTAAGAGATTTGCTTATCTTAGTCTAAGGAATTAGCTGGCTAAGGAGTAAATTGGCAATATAGAATTGGATTAGCTGTTTGTAATGATTGCTAGTCATATGTTTGAGTAAAGGAATTTTTCTTGAATATGTGTTTAGCAAAGTGGTTAGTGTCAAGGAATTGAGCTAGCTATAACTGTTAATTCTATGCTTAGGAATAGCATTGTTTGGAATGTTTTGAAGCATCACTAGTTAAGCCAAGAGTCTCCCTAGATCAATTATCCTATCTCAAGCCCACTAGTCTTTGATTGTTTGAATTCGAACCTGTGTTAGTTTCTCTGTTTATTTTTCTTGCTCCTGCTTGTTTGAAGTCTTTCTTAGTCAGTAGTTTTATAGTTTCAATCACCTCTTTTGCTTGCTTGAATTAGATAATCTATTGCATTCCTGGTGTCTTACTTTCCCATTATGGATTGATACCTACATACTACAATGATATGAGTATATGTATGATTTGAAGTAGAGTAAACTCCTACATCACTTTGCATTTTTGGATTTAAGTGCCTACCTTTAAACCGTATCCTCCATTTGTCTTAGTTTGTTTGCTTGAGGGCAAGCAAAAGGCAAGTGTGGGGGTGTTGATATCCCTCATATTTACATCATTTAGGCTTGCATTTAGTTCATGTTTTAGTCTCCTTTTGCATGTTTTCCTTCTCTTTTGTCCCATTTACCTTTGTTTTTAGACTTAGGTTGCATTTAGATTGTAGTTTGCATTTTCTTTGCATAAGGGATGTTTATAGGTACGTAAGGAGTCATTGGAGGCAAGGAGGAAGCATAGGAATGATTCAGGGAGTTGCCCCAGCCAAGGAGGAGCAAAAGGAGCTAAGGAAGTGGAAATTTGGTTCAACATCAAGCATGAAAAAGTCAGCATCGTGCGATGTAATCCAGCCGAGAGGATGGGAGTCCACATCGAGCATCAACATCGAGAACCAATGCTCGATGTCAAGCCACAAGACATCCACATCGAGCATCAACATCAAGCACCAATGCTCTATGTCAAGCCACAAGATATCCACTTCGAGCATCAACATCGCCGATGTAAAGCACCTGAGAAGACTGGACTTCAACATCGAGCATCTACATCGAGTACCACTTGCTTGATGTCAAGCACCCGAAGACTCACATCGAGCATCCACATCGAGCATCCACATCGAGCATGTGTTCACCAAATCCGAACTGCTTTTATTTACAACTTTACCATTGCTTTAGGGTTTTTGTCTTTTAGTATAAATACCACTTAACAAAGGGTTTTTAGGAAGTCGAGTTCTTGCTTAGTGTTTTTAAGTGCTTTTCTCTCTTTGTAAGAACAAGATAATATTTTTAATTTAAGTTTTTGTATTTGTATTAATTAATCTTCTCTAATCTCTCTCTTAATCATGTTTAACATATTTTTCTCTTGTGATTTGATGGTTTTCATGATGATGAGTAAGTAGTCACTTTTAGGGTTCTTAGATGTGCTAGATGAGGGGAATTCATGGCTTGACTAGGGTTTGTTAGTGTTTATATGATTGATTCCTATCTATTAGGTTGTTATTAGGCTTGATTTTTCTTGATCACATGATTCTAGATTTAGGCATTCTGTTATGCCCATCAAGTGTTTGATGAAATGCTGATAATGCCTTTTAGAGGATCTACTTGTCTTAGCTCAAGAGATTGACTGTCTTAGAAGTATTTTGGCTTTAATAGACTGGTTTAGCTTGCTTGTTATTGATTCTAGCACTAATGAGAGTTAGTTCTTGCTAGGGTGTTTAGCAAAGTGTTATTTGCCAAGAGATTGGATTTAACTTGCTTGATTGTGAACTCTATGCCTAGGAATTAGCATTGCTTGCTTGTTTGCATTGTCAATGAGTTTGATAACAGCCTTGTCTTGCCTTTGAATTCCCCAAAGTCAATAACCACATCTAGGATCCTTGCTTTTATATATTGAATTTCGAATTTGCTTAGTACTCTGTTTTGTTTGCTCTGTTTTGTGTTTGATCATTGCTAAGTATTGCTTTAACAAGTCTTGCTTGGTCTATGGTTCACTTAGGTTGATAGTTTAGTAGCTTAAACAACTCCTTCTCCTACTACAATCTTATTGGCATCTATTTTAACCCCTTTCGATTGATATAAAGCCATATGCTATACTACAATGATTAGTACAATTTTGGGTGATTGAACCAAGAGACCTAAAACTCTTGTATCAGAAATCTGTACAAGCCGATACACGCTTACGCAGAGCATATCAGGGTTTTACATTGAGCTGAACACCGTCCGTAGTCTCAATTGCATTTAGAATTAACATTGCATGTATATAGTTTAGGATTGCATACATATGCATGTATGTGGTGTTTTTCAGGTGCTTTTGGAGGTTTTGGAACTTGGGAAGGAGATTGGAGCAGCATACATTCGGATGAGATGTCATAAGAAGAAGTCTTACAAAGTCTTCATCCAAATCGAGGAGGAACGTTGAGCAGAACACATATGGAGTATGCATTGACCAGCATCTTTTCTTTGACATTATCTGGTTTTTAGGTTTTTTCTCCTTCTTTTGTGTCTTTAGTATAAAAAGGGAAGCAAAAAAAAAACATTTCCCCTATTCTGAACTTTATCTTATCTTAGAGAACCTCTAATCTTTTTTTAGTTTCCAAAAAGGGCGATTTTAGTCTCATTTGCATTCAGAATTAATATTGCATGTATATAATTTAGGGTTGCATACATATGCATGTTTGTTGTGTTTTTCAGGTGCTTTTGGATGTTTTGGAACTTAGCATTTTAGTCTCATTTGCATATAAAATTAACATTGCATGTTAGTTTAGGATTGCATACATATGCATGTTCGTGGTGTTTTTCAGGTGCTTTTGGAGGTTTTGGAACTTAGGAAGGAAATTGGAGCAGCATACATTCGGATGAGATGTCATAAGAAGGAGTCTTCCAAAGTCTGTAACCACATCGAGGAGGAGAGTCGAGCAGAACACCTATGGAGTATGTCCGATGCAAGCCGCGGTACATGAAGAAGATGACTGGTTCGTGGATTCCAAGGCACTGGCCTACGTCAAGGTGGTGCATCGAGCAGGGAAAGCTGTATAAGCTGATACATGCTTACACAGAGCATATCCGGGTTGTGCATCGAGCTGAACACCGTCCGTACAGCCCCGATACAACTTATCCGTCCATTGACCATCATCTTTTCATCGACCTTATCTTGTTTTTAGATTTTTTCTCTTTTTTTGTGTCTTTATTATAAAAGGGGAAGCCAAAAAAAACATTGCCCCTATTCTGAACCTTATCTTATTTTAGAGAACTTATAATCTTTTCTTAGTTTTCCAAAAGGCTATTTGCCTAAAGCTTGTAAACTCTTCTATTATTAATTAAGTCTTGCATTTTTATGTTTTAATCTTGCCTATTGTTCTTCGATTTTCGCATCCTGGTACTTAATTTCATTATCTTTTCATTTCATCTGATCTAATCATGTTTATCTCTAATCAAATAGGATTAAATATGATTAGTGAGTAGTTTACCTTAGATTTGAGGTTCTAAGTAGAGAAAGTGGTATTTAGTATGTGATTATGGGTGATTAGGCTTGTTTATCTTGATCTCTATTGTTTCCTTCTCTTTGCAAAGTTATTTTGATTGGATATGGTATTGTTGATGCAAATGGTTCACTTAATGGCATGATGTCTTGTTTCTTAGCATGATTCGCTTATTTGGCTTGATAGCTTAGCTTGGTTTATGGTTTCTTTGTTTAGTGACGCCAAAGTGATAATTCACCTTGCTAGATGATTTGATTAGGGCTAGATAGTGCTTGTTTCAAGACTCTTGCTAGATGGTTAGATAGTTTGCATTGGAATAACATGCTTTTGTTTGAATTCTGTTCATTGCTTAGCATTGTTAGGTTTCGCAATTGTGAGCTTGAATCTGTGTTCTTGATTGGTTGAGTTAGCTACTTAGGTCCCTAGAGAATCCAAAAGATTGATAGGTTGACTAGAGTCATTGCATTGTGAGACTGAAGATCATTTCGATTAGTGATTCTTTTAGGCAGTTAAGGGTTCTATGCTTTATGCTCATGGTTAGTGAATACACCACCAAAAGTGGGTTTGATACATTAATCTTGTTGAAATGGGTTTGCTTGATTAACCACTAAGTAGATTCTCTTTAGACACCTTGCTTAGGATTGTAATATTGATAAATGCTTGCTTGTTATATGCTTGTTGATTGCCTTTTTTAGAAAATCCCTAAGTCATTCTAGAATCCACTTAACCACCATTGCTTAGAACCTTGGGTCTTGTCTTTTATTTATCATCTTATATCGCTTTTGCTTAGTTGTGTTTGCTTGTTTATTTCCAGCATTCATCTTGTTTAATTTATTGCCTAGTAACTCATCGTGCTTAGTTTATTTGCTTAATCATAATTTTGTTAAGTTTCAATCATCCTCTAGTTTAGTTGCATTTCCTGTTCTGTTTTCTTGCATTGTTAGGTTAATACACTTGTTCTTGCATCATATAAAACCCATCTTGACTTAGCTTACTGCATTGGTTGTATCTCAATTCATCCATAGGTGATTGATACCCCATCTCTATTCTACAACTAATAAGAACGAGGACATTTGTCCTAAGGTGTAAAATGCCTTGTTTCACGCATGTGCACCACAACCATCGATGAGCAGGCCACTGGATTTGAAGCCGTGGACCAAGCGGACCATTGGAACGGATCCGCGAGACTCAGAAGGATGAATATGCACTTCGAAAGTTGATTAACCGCGAGGTGGTTGGGTACCGCACTGCGTCTAATAGAACTTACCTATTCTCCAACAGGGTTTTCGTTCCGAGGGTGAAGGATCTGAAGGACGAGATCCTAAGCCAAGCTCATCAGTCAAGGTTTTCTATCCATCCAGGAAGCGACTAAGATGTATCGGGACTTGAAGTGGTACTACCATTGGGACGTTATGAAGAAGGACGTCACCATATGGGTGTCACAGTGTCAGACGTGTCAGCAAGTAAACGCAGAACATCTGGTTCCAAGCTGACTACTCGAGAACTTACCACTACCATAATGGAAATGAGACATGGTAAATATGATTTTTGTCACATGACTGCAATGGCCTGTTGGGAATAAGGATGCGATTTGGGTAATCGTAGACCGCCTTACTAAGTCTGCGTATTTCTTAGCTATTAAAAAGACGGATGGTGCCGATCATTTCGCTCAGAAGTATTGTGAGACTGCATAGAGTTCAAGTAAGTATCGTGATCCGAAGTTCAAATTGATGTTCTGGCAGGCTTTTCAGAAAGCGTTAGGAACCAGGGTTCATCTGAGTACTGCCTATCACCCCCAAACTGACGGACAATCGGATGGAACGATTCAGACCCTCGAGGACATGCTCCAAGCGTGTGTTCTTAACTGGAAGGAGAAATGGGGCGAGTATCCACCGTTACCTGAGTTGCCAATAACAACAGCTATCATGCAAGTATCAGCATGTCTCCATACGAGGCTCTTGATACAACAGTTTTGAGTCTCTTTCTCAATCACCCAAACTTGTACTAGCCATTGTAGTATAGTATATGGTTTTTATCAATCCAAAGGGGTTAAGATAGATGCCAATAGGATTATAGTAGAATGCTTTAAGTTAAGCTAAATCAGAGAAGGAGCTGTTTAAACTACTAAACTAATCAACCTAAGTGAATCATAGACCAAGCAAGACTTGTTAAAGCAATACTTAGCAATGGTCAAACCCAAAACAGCGTACTAAGCAAATTCGAAATTCAATATATAAAGCAAGGATCCTAGATGTGGTTATTGACTTTGAGGAATTCAAAAGCAAGACAAGGCTGTTATCAAACTCATTGACAATGCAAAAAAGCAAGCAATGCTAATTCCTAGGCATAGAGTTCACAATCAAGCAAGTTAAATCCAATTTCTTGGCAAGTAACACTTTGCTAAACACCCTAGCAAGAACTAAGGCTGTTATCAAACTCATTCAAAGGCAAGACAAGGCTGTTATCAAACTCACTGACAATGCAAACAAGCAAGAAATGCTAATTCCTAGGCATAGAGTTCACAATCAAGCAAGTTAAATCCAATCTCTTGGCAAATAACACTTTGCTAAACACCCTAGCAAGAACTAACTCTCATTAGTGCTAGAATCAATAACAAGCAAGCTAAACCAAGTCTATTAAAGCCAAAAATACTTCTTAGACAATCAATCTCTTGCTAAGACAAGTAAATCCTCTAAAAGGCATGATCACCATTTCATCTAACACTTGGTGGGCATAAGAGAAAGCCTCAATCTAGATTCATGTGATCAAGACAAATCTAGCCTAATAACAACCTAATAGAGAGGAATCAATCAATATTAAGCACTAACAAACTCTAATCAAGCCTTAAATTCCCCTAATCTACCACATCTAAGAATGCGGCTTTCATTACATTCTAGTCTAATGAAGATAGAGTTCATGATATCCAACTACATGAATTGTGTTCAAGATATTATTGGGTGGAGCAGTGGGCATTGGCGTATCATAGGACAATTTATTTAGTGCATCATCAGTCTGAGTGGAATGTCCCTGATTACATCAAAGAAGTGCAGATCATGCCTCCAAATTGCCTCAAAAAAAAGGGAAGGAAGAGAATAAAAAGGTTTCCATCCGCTGGAGAAAGGCGTCCTAGGACTCAAAATAAACGGCGACCAAGGCAAAGATTAGAATGGTTGTTATTTGGAAATCGCAGTAGTGTTTGATTTTCGTATTCACTGGTTTGTAAAACTGTGTACAACCGTGTAGAACTATGTAAAACTTTCTTTCACAATGTTTTCAATATCAGATAACTACGAGAAACTGTGTACAATTGTGTAGAACTGTGTAAAACTATGTAAAATTGCTTCTCTTTTTCAGTATAGAACAACTATGTAAAACTGCTTCTCTTTTTCAATATAGAACAACTGTGTAAAACTACGTAAAACTAATATTACTTGTATTACTGGTATAATAATTTTTATTTTTACAAAACCAAAACCAAAATTACTCAACACTCCACTTATTGTGTATTAACTTCATAATGTATATTAATTAGTCGACAAGCATTGTGAAATTATATCATATTGTAAATAGTCGACAAGCTTTACTGGTACACAATACTCTTTATACTTGTAAGATCACTTTTTAAATAATAACCAACTTACAATGAAAAAGTTACAGAAATATTGATTTTAATCATATCAATACATAAATCAATCAGAATTATATGCTAATCGATTTATATATACTGTAAAAGTAAAAAAATACAATTTAAGAATGGATAATGCTAAATAAATTGGAAAACACCCAAGGTATAACTATTTAGAACTTTCGTACAACTACTATATTATGTACAACTACGAGTAAATGTTTGGCGCCAATACCCAAAATTCTCATTTTTTGGTGCCAATACACAAAATTACTCTCTCTTCCACTCCACAATCTCATATTTTCCTCAGCGCTCAACCTCTTTCTGACGCCTCTCAATCACGATTTCTTATCCTCTCCTCACCTCTCTCTCAATCCTGATTTCTTATCTCTCTTCTCGAGCTCTTGATTATGGGCCCGAGCTATAGTGACGCGAAGAGGAACTAGTGGCTATGCGACAGGCTTTTCTACGTCGCCGATTGTCACTATGGCATTCCGAAAAAATGTCCATGTGGTGGAAAAATTATAGAGGAGACCTCTCAAAATGCAGCCGACCTAGGAATGAGATACTTGACCTGCAGTAGGCGTGAGGTATTGACTCTAAAATTTATGCTTTCAAAATTCCTTTTTGTTTCAATTAATTGGTTTTTTGATCCTATATTTGTCTTGATCTGTAGAATGATGGTTACCACATTAGGCAAAGATGGGTTCAGGATATCGACGATGAAATTTCTAGCTTAAATGACAAGGTTGCAGACCATGAAGTTCAAAACAGGCAAATGCGTTATGAGCTAAAAAATGCTGAGGAGATTGCAAAGCTGAAGGAGTTAGTGGTGAGTGTTATGGATCGTGATGTTTAACTTATCTTTGTCCTTTGTTTCTCTTGTTTGTTTCTTATGTTTCTTTGATTGTTTGCCTTATTTGTTTCGCATTTCTAAGACTTATCTATGTATGAACTCATGATCTATGTCTCCTTTGTTTTCTAAGACTTGTTTTAGTTTTATAAGACTTATGTCTCGGTAGTAATATCAGTAGTACGGAAAAAAAACAACACAATTATACGTAATAGTACCAGTAGTATGAAAACAAACAACACAGTTGTACGTAATAATACCAGTAGTACGAATTCTAAAACAAATAACATAGTGTACGTAGTAATACCAGTAGTACGAATTGTAAAACAAACAACACAGTTGTGCGTAGTAATATCAGTAGCACAAATTCCAAAAATAACAACACAGTTCTACATAGTAATACCTAGTAATACAAGTTCAGATACAAACAACAAAGTTGCAATGCATATTCAAGGATCCGAATTAAAACAAACAAGATAGTTCAAATTCAAAACCAACAACAAATGTCTACATAGTAATACCAGTACTACGAGTAAAAAACCATAAAAAAACTCTTATACTTTCTGCTTCTTCGACTTTGTCCTCACCCTACTCAACCTTCGTTTCCCATCACTTTTTCTTTTTTTGGACGTCTCTCCTCCATGCTCCTGCACAAAAGCTTCCAGAGGTGCGAGTCTTCCCACCAACCCATCAACCTTGTTTTCAAGTTAATTCATCCATTTTCCAAAGTCATTTTTCATGGCGTTTACGATCTCAACCAAATCATTTAAATGTGTGTTTACCGGTCCGTCATTGGCGGCAATGACCCCGGTCACCGGATTCTCAGGTTTCTCTCGTAATCTGGAAGCCACATCTTCCTTGTACATATCCTCAAACCGTATGGCATATCCTTTGTTAAGACAACTCATCCAGCCTCAATAACGACATCATGCTTATCACCATCGTCGTCTTTTTCGAGGATTTCAGCCAGAAGAGAGTTTTCTTTATAAGTAGCGATCAGGATACTATCAATATCCTGTAAAAACATAACAATCCAAAATAAATGAAATTAAAGATTAAAAACATAACAATCCAAAATAATTATAATGCAAAGTACAAGAAGAATAACTAACCCTAGTTCCACCAAGGTGTTCATTTATACTCTCAAGAGGAAACCCTTTCATTTCGCTTTTCTTGAACCTGGTCTTGCACATCTTAGGGCAACTCATGTCTGCACCTGGAATAGCTACTTGGAATCTATTCCGCAAATCAGGAATTGCCTCAAATGCTAAAAGTTACACAACACGCATATAGTTAGAGGAGTTAGAGTATGCTTCAATTATAACAAGTAGTAACAATAACTAATACCCCAATTATAACAGGTAGTAACTTACCTCCATAGGAATACAGAAACCTGGAATCGGCCATAATACACCCTCTTTGACGCTTCATCCAAAATGAGTCATCGTGTGCGAGATCTCACCTAGCATGTGATCAAAGGACAATCTGCCCCAAGGAAATATCCTACACAACTCAGGATCATACACTGCTTTCTGAAAGAATTCCAACACGGGCGTTGCATCTGCTCCAGTCTTTGCCTGCCCTATAACAATGATGGATAAGAAGTAGAGGATAGTCATCTTCAACCTATCTCGACCAGAATCCATTTCCTCTAGCTTTTCCTTCATGTCTTGATGTCTGATTGTTGATTGCTCAAAATGCCTCTTAACAAAGTCCATACTACCCTCTCGCATATAATTGATTGGATAGTTGCGGCAGTCTAATCCTCACATCAAGGCTTGTTTCCTCAGCCCATAACAGATAGGAATGCCATTGACGACAAACCAAGCTTCCTTTTCTTTCTCGATGCATGATGTTCGAAGAAGTAGCATCCACATGCCCATAACCTTGTGATATTTGCCCCTTGGCAAGCGGAAAATGTGTTTGAATTGCGGATGGCTCTCAAACAATGACCTCTTTAGAGGTGTGAGCGGAGGCTTCAAATTGTTCAGCGTTGTCAAAGCTTCGTAGATGTAACACCTTGCCGTTATCTTAATTTTCTTCTTATACTCTGTCGGTGGGAAGTACATTTTCATAGGTTGTAGTGCTGTCAATTGCTCCTTGGAATCCTATAAAAAACATTCAGTTGTACCAAGTTTTTCCAGTATTACAAATAAAATCCGATTAGTTGTACCAAGTAATTCTAGTATTACAAATAAAATCCGATTAGTTGTACCAAGTAATTCTAGTATTAGAAATAAAATCTGATTAGTTGTACCAAGTAATTCTAGTATTACAAATAAAATACAACTAGTTATATCTAGTTATACTAGTATTACAAGTAAAATCCGACTAGTTTTATCTAGTTATACTAGTATTACTTAAAGAACCAAAAATACTGGTATTATCTAGTTATACTAGTATTACATGTAACAACCGAATAGTTTTATCCTAGTTATACTAGTATTCCTTAACAACTACAAATCCTAGTATTACCTAGTTATACTAGTACTACATATCACAAAGACCTGTTTTATCTAGTTATACTAGTTTTCCCTTGTTCTACCTAACAAAAACAATTTATGTTTGTCCTAGTTCTACCTAACAAAAACAATTTAGTTTCCCCTAGTTCTACCTAACTACGAATCCAATCCAATGGAATCGAAGTACTTACAATACTTCCATCTTCCTCGTCCGAGTTTTGTTCTCCCTCTCCGTCTTCTTCTTTATTGTCTTCTTCTGCATTCTCTTTCTCATTCGAGACATGATCTCCTTCTTCTTCAGTCTCTTTGTCATCATTCTCTTCATTGTCTTCTTCATGTCTCTCGTCAATGGGAACTCTAGATCCTTCCCCTCTTCGCCAATGGGAACCGTAGTTCCTTCAACCTCTTCTTCAATGGCATCAATCGGCGGATCCGAACTGCTTTGACCCTTCTCCACTTCAGCAATCGGCGGATTCGCATTTTAAGCAATCTTCTTCTTCATCTTTTTTGTCCAATTTCTCCTGGCCATTAATTCCGATTGTCTCGATTGAAAGTGCAGAGATTAAGAGGATCGAGTTCGAGAGAGAGGAGATGGAAGCGGTTTGAAATTGAGTGAATTAGGAATGAAGAGTTAGGAGTTTGAGTTTTATGAGTTTTATGAAGGAGTTCGAGGTTCCGACAGTTTTGGGGGTGAAGAGGAGCGTGAGGAGCTCGACAGTTTGGATTGAATCTCTTTCAGGTTAGGGATTTTAGTTTCGGGTTAGGAGTTCGATCCGATTTTAATTGGGTGGGTGGGTAGATACCAGGTTTTAATGTAAATACTTGTAGTTAAGTAGGGTTTTAAGTAGTATTAATACTTTTTTGAATTAGAATTAATTGAAAACAAAATAAAATTAGAAGGGGGATATTTCAGATTTTTGTTTAAGATGGAGGGGTATTTTGATGTCTCCTCTTAAGGTATTACATATCGTGTTCTAATACATCACTGCATAACAAATGGGTGAAGAGCCAATATGCCCATAAGAGTTTGAAAAAAATCTAAGTACCCCTCTCATAATCTGACTGCCCTCCCTTATTCTTCTCTCTGTTTTGCCATCACCCTTCTTCATTAATATAATAATATCCTACAGAAAATAAAATAAATAAAAATAAAACAAATCCACAATATTTTAAATTAATTCTCAACTAATTTTCAACCACTCACGGGCCCCACATCTTCATCTTCTTCATGGTTGTTTGGCGGATCCACCTGCATTCCTGTTTTCCAAAACAAAACATTCTCCATCTTGAAGCTGTTTGGGAATTTCATAAGGTGAGTCCGTTTTTTGCTGCATTATCTCCTTTACATGCGCTTTGAATCTTAGAATAATGGGGAGTGCTACACATTGTTGGTCTTGGTCCACCAATGGCGCCATAGTTCTGAAATTTTTGTGGATCATTGGGTTATTGAAATTCTTTGCTAAGGGTATTAGGTCGGTAAATAGGAGCAGTTATAATCATTAAATGCGCATCAAATCATCCTGATTCATAGTAAATCATTGTAGATTCGTAGATAAATAGAAATTTTCTGGGTACATGAACTGGGTATTACTGGACCAACTGGTATTACTAAAACATTGGGTAATAATGAGACCAACTGGTATTACTAAGACGGCGGGTAATACTGAGAGCAACTGGTATTATTGAGACATATACTAATGGTATTTGTTATTGTTGTTCATGGGACAATGAATATAAGTCGTTGCACTGTTATATGCTTCGATTATGGGGGATCTTATTCAAAGGAAGGTGATGTCATAAGATGGGTATCAAGAGAGGATGAAATTCACATCTTAGTGATGAAGACGTCTGTTAAGGAGGTAACTTATGTTGGGTTGATCAGGGGAATATGCAGGAAGATGAAGATAGATGAAGCTAATACGCAGCTGAAAGTCAGTTACTTTCCATTGGTAGTGGATCCTAAGCCATCATATATTTGGAATGATGAGAATGTTTTTGGCTACCTGATGCAAGTGAATAACGATACATATAGAAGTGTTTTGCAAGTAGAGATCGTGGAAGATGTCGATCATGGTTTTGTGCGACCTTCAAGAGAGGATCGCGAAAGTGTAACTCTTCCAAGTAATAAGCAGGTGTTTTCAAGTGGTTTGGATGTTAATGCTGGTATAATTACTCTTCACCGAGGTGAACCATCAGAAGACCATCAAGCAGAACAAAGAAATGTGTCAAGGGAAGAGGTTAATGATATTGAAGATGGACCTGCTATAGAAGAAGTACCAGTAAATAGTGGCTGGGAAGATTGTATTGAAATGATTGTAGGTCAAAAATTTAGAAGAAAGAAGAAGGTGTAAGATTTAGTTCATATAGGCTCACATCAGAATTGTTTTGAGGTTGATACAATCAAGTCTGACAAAAAGCGATATGTGGTAAAATGTCGCGAAGAAAAAAATGGTTGCAAGTGATCTTTACGAGCTGCAAAGTTGATGGAATCAGATTGTTTCTCGGTAAGAACTTACAACAAGATGCATACATGCTCTCGAGCTTATGCAGTTACAGTCAGGAATAAAAGGAAAGGGACACCGGGATTGGTTGCATCTATTGTGCATGAAGATTATCCAAGTAAATTTGACACTCCAACTCCAAAACATCTGATCGATATGGTTCAAGGAAGATTTGGGGTTAAAGTATCATACTCTACTGCTTTGAGGGGGAAAAAAAAAGCTGCAAATGATGTGCGGCGAAGTCCAGCTGAGAGTTACCATTTGGTGTATTCTTATATGTACATGCTAAAGTTGATGAATCTTGGTACACGGACTTATGCGGAATTGGAAGAAAACAATAAGTTCAAGTAACCATTCTTTGTGTTAGGAGCTAGCATTGATGGATTCCAAGCCATGACAAAAGTCATTGTTGTGGATGGAACCCACCTTAAGACTGGATATGGTGGTGTTTTGTTAGTTGCTACAGCTCAAGATCCTAATCATCACCATTATCCAATTGCGTTTGGTATAGTTGATGGTGAGAAAGATGCTAGTTGGATGTAGTTTATGAACAGGCTGAAATCAGTGATACCAGATGATCCTGAATTGGTGTTTCTTTTTGATAGGAACCCAAGCCTCATCAAGTCTGTGCAGGTGGTGTTTCCGTTGTCTCGGCATGGGTATTGTATACATCATTTCTCTCAGAATGTAAAAGCGAATGTCTACTACGTCAACAAAGATACATGCGTGAGGAAGTTCAAAGAATGCACTCATGCGTATACAGAGAGTGAGTTCCTAACACTTTTTGATGCTTTTAGAACCAAGTATCCTTCTGCTGCCTAGTATCTCGATGGTAGTGTTCCTGTGGACAAATGGGCAAGATGCTATTTTCCAGGAGAAAGGTACAACATAGACACCTCCAATATTGTAGAATCTATTAATGGTGTTCTTAGGAAAGCAAGGAAGTACGCTCTATTACCAATGATTGATGTGATTGTTGAAAAGCTGGCTGAATGGTTTAACAAGCATAGGAACAGTTCTTCTGAAGTATCAAGCATCCAGAAGCTTGTGCCTTATGTGGAGAAAGAAATGCATAAAACATCACCGGAAGCGAATAAATTAACGGGGCATGAGTTGAACGCCTTCTTCCTTGAATTTAATGTCATTGGAAAAGATGGCAAGTGCTAGTTGGTTGATTTTAAAAGGAAAAGCTGTAGTTGCAAGTGTTTTGATATAGCCAAATACCCATGTGTGCGTGCAATAGCTGCTGCCATCTTTATGAGTGGAGGTAGGGAACTTCATCTACAAGAGTTTTTCTCTAAATATTATTGGATGGAGCTATGGACATTAGCGTATTCCAGGACGATTTATCCAGTACCACACAAGTCTGATATGATTATTCCTGAGCATATTCAAAATCTGGTTGTCATACCACCGGATTATGTCGCAAAAGAAAGAAGAACTCAAGAAAACCGGTTCCCATCAGCTGGAGAACACCGAGGAAGAGGGAGAGGGACAGGAAGAGGAAGGGGAAGAGGAAGAAGAGGAATGTGGTCATATTTCTTTAGTGGTAATAGTGAGGCTGGTGAGGCTGCTGATGCTGGTGATGCTGGGCAAACTGTGTAACTCGTTTGTGTTTATTTTGTGTATTCAGAACACTTTGAACAACTGGTGCAACTGATAGTATTTAAGACTCGGCTTGTTACTGTATGTTGGCATTTGACTCAGCTTTTTTCCCGGTTTGGGGTATTCAGATCCACTTTTCTCTCTCATCCTCTCTCTTCTCTCTACTCCTTCTCGACGACCCGTCGTTTTCTTCCTCCTCCGTTACAGCGATTTCTGGTTTTGAAGCTCCAAGGCACTAGCTAGTAATATTGAACCGAGAAAATCTGGATTTTGCTCTCTTTTTACAGTGACTATGGACATAGCGATGCAGACTATGGGATTCTGAAAAATTTTCCATGTGGTGGACGAATCATTGAGAAGAGTGAATTATCTGAGTCCTACCAAGGAAGAAGATATTTCACGTGCAATGTGTATGCGGTGAGAGTAATTTTATTCTGCCTTAAATAATTAATCGCAATACTGAACATGAGATTTTTGTGACTTAATGTGAAGGATGATGGCTACCACGTTCATAAATGATGGGAACTTGTTGTTGAGGAAGAGGTTGATAAATTAAGGAAGGAAGTTGATGAGCACTCGAAGAACATTGAGAACCTTCACTATCAAATGGACTGCATCTTTATAGCGCTGAAAACAAAAACTGATGAGATTGCAGAAGTGAAAGAGATAGTTGCTGGTCTTGTGGAACGTAATGTCTAGAAGAAGGATCAAAGGGTTTGTTTGAACTTGTAAGTTTTTTTTTATTTGAATTTCGAACATTCAATATAGAAAAATAACTATTAAGTGTTTAAAAATTGTGTATTAATTTATTTAGAGTTTTTATTTTATTATTAAAATTATTAGAAAAACCTACATTTAATATGACACAAACAAACAATTATCCAGTACTTAAAAAATGTGTATTAATTAATTTAGTATTTTTATTTGATTTTTTAAAATTATTAGAAAAACCTGCATTCGATATGAAACAAAAAATCCTGAACATGAGATTTTTGTGACTTAATGTGAAGGATGATGGCTACCACGTTCATAAATGATGGGATCTTGTTGTTGAGGAAGAGGTTGATAAATTAAGGAAGGAAGTTGATGAGCACTCGAAGAACATTGAGAACCTTCACTATCAAATGGACTGCATCTTTATAGCGCTGAAAACAAAAACTGATGAGATTGCAGAAGTGAAAGAGATAGTTGCTGGTCTTGTGGAACGTAATGTCTAGAAGAAGGATCAAAGGGTTTGTTTGAACTTGTAAGTTTTTTTTTATTTGAATTTCGAACATTCAATATAGAAAAATAACTATTAAGTGTTTAAAAATCGTGTATTAATTTATTTAGAGTTTTTATTTTATTATTAAAATTATTAGAAAAATTTACATTTAATATGACACAAACAAACAATTATCCAGTACTTAAAAAATGTGTATTAATTAATTTAGTATTTTTATTTGATTTTTTAAAATTATTAGAAAAACCTGCATTCGATATGAAACAAAAAATCCTTCACCTCCATTATGATGCAGTCATTACGAAACAAATAACTATGAAATAAACAAATAATTATGAAACAAACAAAGATCATTTACACAACAAACACCATACACTTCTATGAACACTTTCTTAATACTAACCACCATATGAAGCCATAGACAGATACAATGAGTTTTAAAACATTTTTTAACAAAAGAAGGACTAAAATCATCTGTAAAACTACAAACAGAAAATTTATTGTGGAGTATAACAATATAAAGTTAAAACACCCAAAAGTTAAAAACACCCAAAAGTACAACTATTTGAAAAATGGTATAACTAAAAAACTATGGATTACTAAGTATAATTTTGGCGGTGTCCACGTAAGCACAAAACGGTGACGTGTTATTTTGGTAGCAAACGTGTTATTTTGGTGGCAAACGTGTTAGAGGCGAGAATTTTTTAGAAATCCAGGACGGTTTTTCCCGGTTTAGGGTAAATTGTAGAAATCGGGGTCCAAGGGATTTCTTTCACTTCTCAGATTCAAGATTCCTCCCTTCTCTCTCTCATCCTCCTCCCCCCCCCCCCCCCTTTCTTCTCCTTTCTTCCTCCGAATTTTTTTGGCCTCTCCTTCTTCCTCTCCTTTATCTTCGTTCGGGTTCGTTCTCTCTTATCTCTTTAGGTTAGTTGAACCATGAGTTCATAGGTTTTGGGTTTACGTGTTTAGGGTTTATGAAATTGCTATTGCTTATTCTGGGTTGAAATTGTTTATTCTTGGTTTTGGGTTTACGGGTTAAGGGTTATCAAATTGATTCTTGGTTTTCTGGGTTTTGAGTTATGAGATTGCTTATTCTGGGTTTAGGGTTATCAAATTGATTCTGGGTTTAACTGGAATTGAAAATATTTCTATATACTGGAACAGGGATAATATGTCATTATATGATTATGGTCTTAACAACAGCAACACAACCGAGTCGCCGAGCTACCCCTTCAATAGTGGCAGTGAACCTAGGGATTCTGGGATTCCACACCACTGTTTTTATGGTAGAGCAGCCTTGCTTCAAACTACACAGACCGGCTTGAATCTTGAGAGGCTTTATTATACTTGTGTCAATAAGGATGTAAACTGATAGTTCAATTAAATTTCTGTTGTTTTTCAAAAATTATGCTTATGGATTAATGCTTGTATATGCTTGTACATGCTTAGGATGGAGATTGCCACATATGAAAATTGTGGGATGAGGCAATGATGGAGGAGTTCCGTGCCATGAAGGAAGACGTTGATGACATGCACCATCAAATTCGCTACATTACATCGGGCAGTGATGGCGATATTGTCCTTACCCACCTGATGTGGGATAGTGTTTTGCAAACCCGAGACCAGCTTCACCCTTTGATGAAATCAGTGCAGATTTGTGCTACAGATTTGACCGACCTAAAGGAGAAGGTGCTGAAACTTGAGAACATGGTGTCTCAGGAAAAAGAACTGAAGCTACTGATTGGAGTGCTTATTGCCCTCCATTCAGTTGTCATCTCCTTTTTTATCTACTTGTTCAAGTAGTTTAATTGTATGATTTCTCTTAGTTTGAAAATCTTTTTTCATTTACCTTGCACTTCAATGGTTTTATAACTATTTTTAGTGTTTGCATTTGCATTTTATGTTAAACCTTACTTGTTTGTTACTTTCTCAAACACAAATCAAAAACCAAATCCAAACAAATTAAAACACCATACCATAGTTTTAAACACCAAATGAAATACAATTTAATTTTTAGCTTAAATCCAAACATTAAATCCAAACATTAAATCCAAACTTTAAATCCAAACAATATAAAACACCACTGATATCTCATACATTTACATCATTTATGCTTGCATATAGCTCATGTTTTGGTCTCCTTTTGCATGTTTTCTTTCTCTTTAGTCTCATTTTCTTCTCCTCTTAAACTTAGGTTGTCTTTAGGTTGTAGTTTGCATTCTATATGCATTAAGGATGTTTTTAGGTACTTAAGAAGCATTTGGGAGCAAGAAGGATGTGTGGGAATGGATCAAGAAGCTAGCCAAGCTGAGGAGGAGCAAAAGGAGCTAGGGAAGGCAATTTCTGGTGTTCCATCGGTCAAAGCATGAAGTCTATTGGTCTGGCATGATCGATACAAAGCAGTAGGAACCTATCGATCAAGCCTATCGGTCAAGGAGTGACCGATGGGAATCAAGTGGATGCTCCATCGGTCAAGTGTAACGGTCAAGACTGACCGATGGGAATCCAACAAAAGCCTATCGGTCAAGGAGTGGCTGATGGGAAAGCAGTGAATGCTCCATCGATCACCCCTATCGATCACTCAAGACCGATACAGAGCAGTCCGAACTTCACTCTATTTACAACTATGCCATTATCTTAGGGCTTTGTCATTTAGTATAAATAGGCTTGATCTAATGTTTTTAGCATCAAGTTTTGTTCTTGCTTCGTTTTCTGATTACTTTTGATTTTTGTAAGATCAAATCTATCATTTTAATCAAAGTTTTGCATTTTTCTTTCAATTTCATCTATAATCTCCCTTTTAATCATGTTTAGCATCATTTATCCTTGTGATTTGGTGTTTTCCATGATGATTAGTGAGTAGTTCTCTTAGGGTTTCTAGATGTGATAGATTAGGGAAATTTAGAAGATTGATTAAGGTTTGTTAGTGCTTAATTAGGTTGATTCCTTTCTATTAATCTGTTCTTAAGCTAGATTTGTCCTGATCACATGAATCAAGAATTAAGCTTCATTTTATGCCCACCAAGTGTTTGATGAAATGCTTACCTTGTTTAATAGAGGATTTACTGGTCTTAGCTCAAGAGATTGACTGTTTGAGGAGTATTTTGACTTGAATAGAGTTGGTTATTCATGCTTGTTGAATGTTCTAGCACTAATGAGAGTTAGTTCTTGTTAGGATGATTAGCAAAGTGTTATTTGTCATGAGATTAGATTTAACTTGCTTGATTGTGAATTCTATGTCTAGGAATTAGCATTGCTAGCTTGTTTGCTTTGTCAATGATGTTTGAAACAGCCTAAGTCTTACCTTTGAATTCCCCAAGTCAATAACCACATCTAGGAACTTGTTTTCTCTTATTGAATTTCGAATTTTGCCATTTGCTCTGTTTTGTTCATTGATCATTGCTAAGTTGGTCTCTTTTGAGTTCTGTTTGGTGTTTGATCATTTAGGCTGATAGTTCTGGTTGTGTAAACAACAAATCTTCTCTGAATCCACTTGACTTAGAGATTTCTGCTTGCAATTCTAGTGTTATTCATCTTAACCCCTTGGATTGACATAAAAAATATATGCTATACTACAACTGACTAGTACAAGCAGGGTGATTGAATCAAGACTCAAAAACCTTGTATCAATTTGACGCCGTTGCCATTGAGGTTATTGTTTGGATCATCAAAGTTTGTGGAAACTTTAAGATCAAGTTTTATTTGTATTTAGTTACTAATCATCCTTGACTCTCATTGCTGTTATCAAGTGTATGAACTTAAGATCAAGAAGCTCTAGCAACTTAGTGAACTTCATAGACAACATCAATCTGTTGGATAGGGGTCAGAGAGCAAGAAGGCAACAGGAAACACATCAACACTTGGAGAGACTAGGGATGAATGTTCAGGAACCACATGTTGTGGATGATATGAGGTTCGAAGGTCCTCAAGGAGCAGCTGGTGCTCAAGGCCAGCAGGGTCAGCAGGGAGTTCAGGGCTTGCAAGAAGAGCAAGGCTCTAGAGGAGCAGCTCAGGCTCCAAGAGCAGCCAGACCAATAGGCGCAGGTGATGCACCAAACGCCTACAACAATAGAACAGGGATCATTCCTCCAGCAGTTCAGAACAATAACTTTGAGATCAAATCTGGATTGAACTCAATGGTCCAAGGCAGCAAGTTCCATGGGTTACCTCTAGAAGACCCTTTGGATCACTTCGATAACTTTGATAGACTCTGCTCTCTAACCAAAATTAATGGGGTAAGTGAAGATGGCTTAAAACTGAGACTCTTCCCATTCTCCTTAGGGGATAAAGCTCACCAGTGGGAGAAAAACTTGCCTCAAGGAAGCATCACTAGTTGGGATGAGTGTAAGAGAGCATTCTTAGCCAAATTCTTCTCTACTTCAAGGACTGCTAGGATCAGGAATGAAATCTCAGGGTTTGCACAGAGGAACAATGAGAGCTTTTGTGAGGCATGGGAAATGTTTAAATGCTACACACTTCAGTGCCCACACCATGGGTTTTCTCAGGCTTCACTCCTCTCCACTCTATACAGAGGCGCCCTCCCAAAGATCATGATGCTCCTAGACATTGTATCAAATGGTAACTTCTTATCTAAAGATGTTGATTAGGGATTGGAACTTGTGGAGAATCTAGCACAGTCTGATGGAAATTATAATGAGGAGTTTGATAGATCACCTAGGAGTGCTAAAGATGAGCTGGAGTCTAACAAGAAAGAGATCAAGGCTTTACATGAGAAGATTGATTTGTTGCTATGGGAAAAGAAGGAAGTTAACTTTGTTGGTCACTTGGTTCAGATTGAAGATCAAGAAGGCTACCAAGTTGAGAAGAGGAACTATCTTGGTAATCAAGGAGGCTACAATGGGTATGGGAACTACAGACCTAACCCAAATCTATCCTACAGAAGCAACAATGTTGAAAATCCTTAAGACCAAGTGTACCCACCTCAACAGCAACAGCAAGCTGGTCCAAGACCTTTTGTGCCTTACAACAACAGCAATCAAGGCTTTCAACAAAGGAACAACAACTTCCAGCCTAGAGCACCTTATAACCCTCCAGGATTCAATGCTTAAGCTCCAGCACAAGCCTCCTCAAGCTCCCAAGATCCTGAACTCAAAACTTGGATGCAGGAAATGATCAACAATCAGGTCAATACTACCTTCGAGATGAACAAAAAGTTCGTTGAGGTCCACAAAAAGATTGGTTCATTTCATGTGGAGTTGACCAACAAGTTTGATGGGACAGTGAAGATGTCATTAGGAGCCTTGAAGGACGTACCTATGCAGATAGAATGAGTGACTATCCCAACTGATTTCTTGGTGCTGGATGTTGAAGGGCAGATCAAGAATAGAATCATACTTGAGAGATCATTCTTAGCTTCAGCTGGAGCTATATTTGAAGCTAGAGAATGCACAACAGAGCTGAGGCTTACCAAGGATATGATCTTGAGGTTTGACAGCAAAGGCAACAAGCTGGAGCATGATCATGCTTTCTCGATGGAGCTTAACAAGGTGAAAGGAGTTGACAAGAACTGGCCAGAGTTTGAAGGTTACCAAGGAGAGAGCTTTGATGGTTGCTGTTTGTCAAGGCTGTTTGAAAACACCACTGAAAAGGAGGTCCTTAAAGTGGTTGGTTACAAGAAGATGAATCAAATCAAGTTGGTTACTGAAGAAGGAGGGGTGATCTTAAAGCCCTTTTGTTCTAAAGATGGTGAATTCTACTACAGGCTGAAGCAAGGAGGCAAGTCTAAGCCCTTTTGCTAAGACGAGGATTCATGGACTCACCACCAGGATCAAGAGGAACAACACACCACCAAGGAGTTCCAAGACTCCTTCTCCTTACCTCCACTAATGAGGTAATCAAAGTCAAGCTAAGTGACTTTAAACAAGCACACTTGGGAGGTAGTCCCATGGTATCCTTTGTATATATTATGCTTTTTGGTTCATGTTTATGTTTTTCTAGTGTTCTTAGAAGCAGGAGTTTGGATTGGGCATTGAGCAGATTTTTGGGGAAACAAAACAGATGCCTTATGGCTGGTATCGATCACTTGTATCGGTCATGCCAGACCGATACAAGTCTATCAGTCATGACCATCGGTCTGTAGTGATCGATACTGTTGGAGCCAGAAGATGCATCGGGCAACTCTATCGGTCACTTGTGACCGATGGGGAAAAAGAAGTGCAAACATGGTTTCCATCGGTCATCCATATCGGTCACTTGTGACCAATGGGAATCAAGCGGATGTAGTATCGGTCACTTGTATCGGTCACAAGTAACCGATGGAAACCAAGCGGATGCATCTTCGGTCACTCGTATCGATCAAAAGTGACCGATGGAAATGGGCAGGAGAGTATCGATCACATGTATCGGTCAAAACTGACCGATACAACCCTATCGATCACTTGTATCGATCAAAAGTGATTGATAGGGCCGGCGAGATATGTTCTTTGATTTTTAAAAAATTTCCCTCCCTTGGTTTGGAGCCAAGGGATTTTGAATTTAAAATTGTTGGCTCCCCCCCCCCCCCCCCCCCCCCCTGCCTTTTTCTGATCCACTTCTGAGCACTTTTGTTTTTGTCCCCCACTCCATAGATTCCTTATGCTCCCCCTTAAGCTCTATAAAAGCCATCTAACTCCTCTTCACTCTTCACACTTCATTTTCTCTCTTCTCTCACTTAGACCACGAAATCTATTAGCTCTTTCCCTCTTTCATTTGTCTCTCCCAAGTGCTCAGAAGTCCTAAAAGATTTGCTTCTGATATGCTCAAATTAACCCTTAGAGCTACTCTCTCAAATTAAGAGATCTTTGTAGTACTTAGGGATCGAATCCACAAGGACTTAAGGCTATCACTCAACAGATTTTAGATTCAAATGAAGCTAAGCAATCAATAATGAAATGAAAATAAAATAACAACGAAAGCAATGATGTCATGGGCGGATTGTAGGTTCTTAAAATCAGAAGACAAGACGCTAGACAATGGAAAATTCGCAGGTTGACATAAATCGCAGACTAAAGACTGAAAGGAATATTTATTAAAACCGTTCTAGAACTCGAAACACTAGTGTAAAACCAATCGACTTCCGTCGCAGAGATTAACTATGATCAGATTCTAGAATTCCAAATTCCTTTGCAAATTCTAACAACCTAAACATGCATTATAGATCAGGTTCGATATGTTCACAAAATCACTAATCCAAATTCTTTTGCAACTAGTTATTTTGCTCATCTAAGATAGTTCTGGTGATTAACAATGTTTCCACATCCATTAAACATCCTAAGATCTGATTTCTAGGTGATCAATCTTAAAACCAGTGTTAAAGCAATCTAGATGAAGAACCAAATGATTTATCCTTCTAGTTTTGTAGTTCTAATAATTCATTATCAACCTTTAAATAACCCAAAACCTAACTAGCAGATTACTCAGACATAGCAAGTGAAACACAAATCATGACTGAATAAAATTGCATTAAGAAAATAGAGTAAAAGATGAAGGGGTTCGAAATTCTTCTCTACAGAGTATGGATTTGTCTCCCCAAAAGCTCTCAATCTAATCTCTCTCTTGATATCAATGATAACCAGAATAATAGCCTAACAATGGCTTAGAAAACCTAAATACAAGTCTAAACACGAACTGGGGCAAACGTGCAAATAGTGGGAAACTTCTGGGCCAAGTTGCAATTTCTTCCAATGAGTTTTTATGCTTCTTCGCGACCATGACCGGTGTCGATCGACACCCTACTCCTTAATGTCCTCTGACTTGGTCCTTTCAGCATCAACTTCAGTATGGCTCCAAAAGGTTTCCAGAATCCACAATTATGCTCCATTTGTACCTAGACCTGCAAAGACTTTAGAGGATTCGAAAAATACCAAAAAGACTCTATAAACAAGACTTATATCATGGTCAAAAACTAGCAAAAACCATGATATATCAACTCCCCCAGACTTATAAGCCCTCAAGCAAACATCAGACAAGACCTAAGGTCGAGGTTTGAAAACACAGAAAAAGTCAGTCAGACATCAGGAACACCACATTGATTAACACATTCGAATCCACATACCACAGAGTCAACACAAGATCAAATTTCAGTCTAATCATCACAGGCTTAGCAAATCTTTCAAATTCAGTTCGAGCTCATTCAAGAAATCCAAAATCTCTACTGCTAAACTCCTTATTTCTATCTAAGTGATGTCTCATCAAGGTTTTATCATCTCTATCACTTATAGATTATTTTCCCTTCCTAAACAACTGAACAAAGAGTCTCAACACAGTTCTCCTATTTTCTCTTCTCTTGATCTTTTCTTTCTAATAATTTTTTTATTTTAACCTCTTTCTCATTCTTTTATAGTCTAAGATATGGTGCTGCTCAATACTTGTGTTCCTTGTGAGGAGACAGGTTCTTGAGTGTGTTCACTACTGTTGTTCCTTGTGAGGAGACAGGGTCATGAATGCACCAAACTTTTGACTCAAAATCTTTTAAGCTCATTCAGGGAAGATCAAAGAGAAACTGTGTCTTAACATACTTGTCAGTGTTAGAAGAGAGAATCAAGATCAAAGAGAATCAAGCACCAAGACAATAAGTTTAAGTTCATTTAAGTGGAGTTAACATCAAATTTTTCAGATTCTCTAAGAACTTAAACCTTCATTGCTAGACTGTTCTACCTATGACTTTCAACTTAGTAAGACTTGCAATCAACAACTGTGGCAATGGTTCTTATAAGCATCAATTTTTTGTGGTTTGTTCCATGAAAAACTGATAATTTCAAAAAAAATTGACTTAATAAAACAGGTTTTGACTCAACTTTGAGACTCTATAAATACAAAATAATGTACACAATGTCAGCAACGACCTCCCCCAGACTTAAACAACACTGTCCCCAGTGTTATCAAGCAAGGAGTTGGTAGACAGAGGCAATGAAACGGTTTGTACAGAGATGAGAAAGTGGTACCTGTGACTGCGCGTGGTGTCGATCGACACCATGTCCGAAAACAGAATGAGATGACCCAAACATGTGTATTTGTTGCAAGTTAGATTGTTAGCTGATGTTGTTTAAAGTCAAGACTGTTAAGAACACTCAAGCAAACAATTAAAAGCATCAATATAATCCATAATCTCATCAGTTCAAACAAATTTCAAAACACAATCAAAGCTGACAGACTGACTCAAGACAAAGACATAAAAACTGACTCAAGAGAAAATAAAAAATAACAAAGGGAAAAGAAAAAAGTAACCAGGATAGCTAGAGGAACTAATCCTCATCCTCAGTATCAGTTGAGTGTGGGTGAACACAACCGCAGTTGGAGATCACCGAGACAGCGTTCCACAACGCCTGAATACTCTGCACCACATAACGCTGAAAGGTAGCCTGCTCCATCGGAATGTCAGGAGTCGGTGGAAGTGTATGTCGACCAATCGGCGGAGGCAGCGTCCGTGGTAGGGATGGGTGACGAGAGGAACCTCCAGCAAGGCCCTCCACAGGCGCATCCTCAGCAGCAGAAGCAGCAGCGCGGGAAGATCCTCCTATGCGCCTAGTAGCTGGCGCGGATCATAGCATTGTAGCATCAGGCTGGAAGCTGAGGGAGTTTGTCTGCAGTGTAGTGAGAGCAGTCTGTGGTAGCAGAATAAGGCATCGCTGACCAGTGTGACTAACGAAGCTCCATAGCGGCTCATCACCTGCGATCCAGTGTGTCCTCCTCAAGTAATCCAGGTCAATGAGGTGGCGCTCTGACACAACTCTGCAAGTCGAAGTGTCGATGCGGCAGTGGCGGAAGATGGGGGTGAGGAGACTGCCAATGCTCTCGGGCTTGCCCCGAGCTCCAGTGAATGCCTTGGTCTTCAGCGAAGCCAAGTGATGGGCAAAAATAGCCACCATGTTGACATCGCTGTCAACCAGATACTCCTCTATCAACATCCCCAATGTCGTAATACAGGAGGGTCAACTCAGAAACTCTCATCTTCACGGGCTCAGACTTGCACAGGAGAGTAGTGGAGAAAAGGCGGACCAGGTAGCACAGCAACGGATGGCACAAATCAGTCTGAGTATACCTCTTATAATCATACATCCCATTCCTGAAATGGGACCAGAAACTCTGCAGGTCAGGAAACGGCGTCAGGAGGGAGACGCCAGTGCGCTCTGGATCGAACCCGAAGAAGGTACAGAGCTCAGGAAATGTGATCCTGTACCTGATGCTTCTGATGAGGAAAGTGAGAGTGCCATTATCTGCTCTCCTCACGATGTCATTGGTGTAATACACCATCGCCATGGCAATGAACTGGCGGACTAGCTCAGGGTATAAATCGTACTGCTTGGTCGCCATGGTACCCAAACCAATCTTCTGCAGCACTCGCAGAGCCTCCTCCTTGAGCCCGAGGCGGCGAAGTGTAGCCTCATCTGTGAACCGTGTAGGCGCAAAGTCCATCTTGAGCCAGGCATTGTAGAACAATGTGTCATAATCATCCCACTCCTCACTGATGTCCTGGAAGATGCAATCGCGTTTTGCCACCTCCTTCGCCGGAGTATCCTCCCAAACCCTCTCCATCGGGATCCTCAACCCCTCTCTCCGAGGCCATGGAGGAAGAGCTGGTATAGCAGGTGCTGGGCTGGAGGATTCTCCGGTCTCAGTGCGTGATCTCTTGCTGTTTCGTGGAGCCATTTGCACGCAGAAAACCAAGAACACAGAAATTTCCTAAATCAGGCCAAAAATCGAAATTTTGAAAATTCAAAATCTGGCCTATATTATCAATGACGAACCTAACCAGCAACTTAGTGATCACTAATCACAAATAATTCCAGTCTAAAACCCTAAATTCGGACCTAGTTTTGCAAAATTTATCATCAATTCGAAAATTTCAAAATTTCGCAAAACAAGCTGTAATAATTAAGGGGCAAGGTCGAATTCCTCCTAAACAACCTATTGGAGCATGATTTAAGTACTAAATCAAGTTAAAACAGGTCAAATTGGAAGTTTCAAACCTTGGGGTCGAACTAAAAAATTGAGTTTCGAGTGTCATACCTTGCAGATCGGATGAGTGAGTTATATATTCAGAATCAGCACGAAATTCCACCCAGGATAGGCTTTTGAATCACTTGAATCCGTTAACAGACAAGAAAGTTGTGATTTAGTGTTTATGGTTACGTGGGTTCGGGTTTGAGAGAGAGGAGGAAGAAGACGAAGTCCCGAAAAATATAAAGGACTTACCTGATTAATGAGGGTGTCGATCAACACCGGGTAGGTGGTGTCGATCGACACTAGTCAGTGTCGACCAGGGTGTCAACCGTGGTCGACAGGTGCTCGCCTCGACACCCTGTGCTTTTTTTTTTTACTGAAACACACGAAAATAAGTTAGTAGAAATCAAAAATTAGACTAAGTATGTACATTTACCAGTGGGTTGCCTTCCACCAAGCGCTCGTTTAACGTCATTAGCTTGACTGTCCTCAGGATCAGGCTGTGGGTGCATCTGCCAAAGGTACAATCTGTCCTTCGAGGATCGCGGCTTGCACCCAGTAATGTTTCACCCTTTGCCCATTGACAACAAACTTCCTGACTTCTGGAGTTGACAGAACAACTGCGCCATATGGTCTGGCTTCATTGACTGTGAAAGGACCTGACCAACGAGAACGCAATTTTCCAGGAAATAATTGTAAACGTGAGTTATACAAAAGTATCTGGTCTTTTGGTTCAAAGTGTCTGGCAAGGATCTTTTTGTCATGGTAAGCTTTAGTCCTCTCCTTGTACAGCTTTGAGTTCTCATAAGCATGATGCATGATCTCATCTAACTCATTGAGCTGTATCTGGCACCTTTCTGCTGCAGATTTCAAGTCAAAGTTCATCTTCTTGACAGCCCAATTTGCCTTGTGTTCAAGCTCCACTGGAAGGTGACATGCTTTCCCATAAAGCAGATGGAATGGTGTGGCACCAAGTGGTGTGTTGAATGCTGTCCTGTAGGCCCAAAGTGCATCATCTAACTTGGCAGATCAGTCATGAATTTCTTCTTCTCATACCCTTTGAGAGTGTCAGGAACCTCATCTGCAGCTAGGTAGTTGGCAATATCAGCATACCAAGGTCTAGAAGAGGTTGCAACTGTGAAGATAGGTTGAGAGAAGACATCACGCAGGATCTGTTGAAGCAGAATTGCAGTTCGGGACTGGTGTCGATCGACACCAGATGGGGTGTGTCGATCGACACTGGTCAGCGTCGACCAGGGTGACGAGGGTGATGTCGATCCTGCTCGATTATGGCTCGCATCGAGATTGGTGTCGATCGATACCAAGTGGTGGGTGTCGATCAACACCTTGTTTGCAGTTCGAGAAAATTGCAGTTCATCCGCATCTGAAGTCTGCAATCTTGCCTCAATGAGACTTATGTTCTCCTCTGGCAGAAAATCATCAATGGGGACGTTGTCTTCAATTCTAATTCTGGAGAGATGGTCTGCTACTCCATTCTCAACCCATTTCTTGTCCCTTATCTCAATGTCAAATTCTTGCAGCAGCAAAATCCATCTCAGCAGTCTTGGTTTTGCATCTTTCTTCTGCATCAAGAACTTGAGAGCAGAGTGCTCAGTGTGCACAATTACCTTAGACCCAACCAAGTACTGTCTGAACTTCTCAAATGCAAATACTACAGCCAACAATTCCTTCTCTGTAGTTGTATAATTCTTTTGAGCATCATCTAATGTTCTGCTTGCATAGTAGATTGCATGAAGCTTCTTATCCTTTCTCTGACCCAATACAGCACCCACTGCAAAGTCTAAAGCATCACACATCACCTCAAATGGTAGATCCCAATCAGGAGGCTGCACAATGGGGGCACTCACTAATGCCTGCTTGATTTGCTGGAAGGCTGAATGACACTTTCAGTAAATTCAAACTTCACATCCTTGCAAAGCAGAGCTGTGAGTGGTCTTGCAATTTTACTGAAATCCTTAATGAACCTCCTGTAAAATCCAGCATGTCCTAGAAAGCTCCTGACTGACTTCAAACAATCTGGAGGCTGTAAACTGGTCATCACTTCAATCTTGGCTCTGTCTACCTTAATACCCTCTCCAGAAACTCGATGCCCAAGCACAATCCCATCTCTGACCATAAAATGACATTTCTCCCAGTTCAGAACTAGATGCTTCTCTTCACACCTTGCAAGCACTTGACAGAGGTTGTCAAGGCAGTCCTTAAAGGATGATCCATACACTGAGAAGTCATCCATGAAGACCTCCATATACTTCTCAATCATGTCAGTGAAGATGGATAGCATGCACCTCTGGAATGTCGCAGGAGCATTACAAAGTCCAAATGGCATTCTGCGATATGCAAATGTAACATAAGGACAAGTAAATGTAGTCTTCTCCTGGTCATCTGGGTGGATGGGGATTTGAAAGAAGCCAGAGTAACCATCCAGGAAGCAGTAATAGGAGTGATTCGCCAACCTCTCCAACATCTGATCAATGAATGGCAGTGGGAAGTGATCCTTTCTTGTAGGAGCGTTGAGCTTCCTGTAGTCAATACACATCTTGTGCCCAGTGATGGTCCTTGTGGGAACCAGCTCATTCTTCTTATTTTTCACCACTGTCACTCCTCCCTTCTTGGGAACCACATGCACTGGACTGACCCAAGTGTTGTCTGAAATCGGGTAAATGATCCCAGCAGCCAGAAGCTTCATGATTTCCTTCTTCACTACATCCTGCAAGTTCGGATTCAGCCTCCTCTGGTTCTCGATTGACGACTTCGACTCATCCTCAAGATGTATCCTGTGCATGCACAACTCTGGAGAGATACCTGAAATGTCATCAAGAGAATAGCCAATAGCCTTGCGAAAAGTGCGCAACTTGCTTAGCAGTAAAGTGAGCTCTGCATTGTTTAAGGTAGCACTAACTATGACAAGATATGTAGAGTTAAGTCCTAGAAAAGCATACCTTAGACCTGCAGAAAGCTGTTTGAGTTCGATTTTGGGAGCTTTTTCTTCACTCCAATCACCTAACTTTGCAGCTTTTACAGATGTCCCAACCAGCTCTTGTTGTGCAATCAGCTGCATGACCTGCTCATTTGCATCCATCATCTTGACAAGCCAGCAGCAATGTTGTCTAGATGCTCTGTTGATTCTGCAGAAACTGTCAATGCCCTCTCCAAAGGGTCTGCAGGATGCATCTCTTGGAAGATCTCTTCCGCAAGACTGGTGAGGGAGTCTACATAGAATGTGTGGCCATCTATTATTGGCCTCTGCATCAACTTGACCATGTTAAAATGCATCACCAAATCGCCCACGTTCAAAGCAATTCTCCCTTTTCTGACATCAATGATGGCGCCTGCAGTAGCCAGAAATGGTCTTCCCAAAATCAAGGGATCCTTTGGTTCTTCACCATAAGACAGAAACACAAAGTCTGTGGGAATCACACAGTCTCCCACTTTGACTGGTACATCTTCTAAAATGCCTTCAGGAATCCTCACAGACCTGTCTGCTAAAATAAGAGATATTCTGGTTGGCTGGAAGTCAGTCATACCCAAGCTGACAGCAACTGAATGAGGCATCAGGTTGACACTTGACCCCAGATCACATAATGACCTCTCAAACATTTCAGAATAGATTGTGCAATCCAGAACAAAGCTCTCAGGATCAGTCAGCTTCTCTGGTATCTTATTCTGAATCACTGCACTTACTTGTTCTGAAATCAGCATTGTTCCTTGCTCCAGCCCCAGATTCTTGGTCATCATCCTTTTCACATATCTTTTTATCACAGGAGTAATCCTTATGGCATCTATCAAAGGAATCTCCACCACAAACTTATTCATGATAGCTTTAATTCTAGCATCCTCCAGTTCCTGTTTAGACTTCTTTTGGTTCTTTGGATAAGGCACCTTTGGCTTATAAACCCTTTCTTCTGCACTTTCTGGAGTCTGAGAACTCGGAGTATGCTTATGTGGTGGGCGTCGATCGACACCAGGGGGTGGGTGTCGATCAACACTGGTTCCTGAGAGTGGTGTCGATCGGGCGTCAAGCAGCTTGTTGACCTCGGTCGATATCTGTTCGCTTCGAGTCAAGGAGTCGCGAATTTCCTCTGGTGTCGATCGACACTGAGGGGTTGGTGTCGATCGACACCCTTCAAAATTTTCGAAATCCTCATCTTCAAACTCCTGCAATTGCTCGAAATCTTCTGCATTAAAGCCCTTTTTCTGCACTGTTGCAGATTCTTTCCACTCCTCAGTGTAATGGCATTAACAGAGTGTCTTGGGTTGGTGTATGTCCTTCCTGGAAGGAATCCATCCTGCCTTTTCATAGCCCTAGCAATTTGAGCCACTTGAGTATCCAAAGTCTTCACATGAGTGTTTAGAGCTTCGATTTTCCCATTCAAATCTTGATACATGGCGTCAATCTTGCCATTGAAGTCAACTGTAATCTTCTGCTGACCTTCTAGCAACTGCTCAAGCATGGCTTTCATTTTTCTTGAAGCTGATGGTGCAGGTGCAGGCTGATAAGATGAGGAACCATAGTTCCTGTTGAAGTTGATGTTCTGATAAGGCTTCTGGTACTCAGACTTCTGAAACTGAGGTTTGGGAGTGTAGCCAGTAGAGTTCTGGTTCCCTGTGAAGTTGCTCATCTGCATGTTCCCACTAAATCCTCTATTTCCTAGCTGATTGTTATACATTTGTCCCTGAAAGCCAGCTCCATTGATGTAGTTGACATCTTCCTCTTCAAACTCCTTAGCTGGTTCAAATGTTTCAACCTCAGCAGCAAACTGAACAGACTTTTTACCCATCAAGAGGTTGTGAACAGAATCCAGTTTAGCCTTCATCTCAGCAGCAAACTGATTGCTCCCTGCATTTCCAGTGTTTTTCTTCCTCTCAAAATCAGCATTCGTTATGATGTTGCTGGAAGCCAAGTTCTCTATCAGTTTGATGGCATCAGCTGGATCTCTAGTGTTGAAGTTCCCATTGCTTGCTGCATCAAGAGCCATCTGGTACTTCCAATCAACACCTCTGAAGAAGATTCCCAGCAGCTGCACCTCATTGAACCCATGGTGTGGGCAATCCCTTTGGTACAGCTTGAATCTTACCCAAGCTGCTTTGAAAGCTTCAGCTGGACCTTGGGAGAAAGTGGCGATTTTTGTCCTCAACTCCTCTAATCTTGCATCATCATAAAAGTTGTTGAGGAAGGCAGATTTAGTGTCCTCCCATGTGGTCAAAGAGCCAGACTCCAACTGTTTAAGCTAATGTGCTGCATCACCTTCCAAAGAGCGAGGGAAGAGCTTGCAGAACAAGAAGTCATTGGTGACTCCATTGGCTTTAACACTTGTAGCCAAGTCTTCAAACTTCTCTATATGGTCCATTGGATGTTCATGAGGCAGCTCATGGAAGGGATGCTGACCAACAAGCTGATAGTAACTAGGTTTCAGCTCAAAGTCATTCCTCTGGAAGGCAGGTGGGCGGATTGCAGCTCTATTTGCATAGAACTGATCAGGCCTGTTGTAATCTTCCAGGGTCCTCTGTGAAAAACGCCCAGCAGCATTCCCAGCAGCTTGTTGTTGTACATTTCGCACAACAGGTTGCACATCCTGTTCCTCAATCACAACGCCATCCTCATCTATCCTCTGACCATCTTCATTCCTTCTATTCCCTTCTCTGTCAACTAAATGACCCTCAGCATCTGTCCTCCAAACAATTGATCCAACCATCTTATCCTGCTTCTTGGCTTTTCTGATGGTTTTTTCTAGCTTAGCGAGTTCTTCGATGCCTAAAGTCACGAGTTGCTTGTCCTTGTTGCTCCTGGTACTGCGATTATGCATGCACCTGAAACAGACAGCAGAGAAAGGAACAAAGTTAGTAAACAGGAAATAAAGGCTTAGTCAAATTTCTAAAACTAAAAATCTGAAAGTAATATCTAAGTCCCCGGCAACGGCGCCAAAATTTGATATGCTCAAATTAACCCTTAGAGCTACTCTCTCAAATTAAGAGATCAATGTAGTACTTAGAGATCGAATCCACAAGGACTTAAGGCTATCACTCAACAGATTTTAGATTCAAATGAAGCTAAGCAATCAATAATGAAATGAAAATAAAATAACAACAAAATCAATGATGTCAGGGGCGGATTGTAGGTTGTTAAAATCAGAAGACAAGACGCTAGGCAATGGGAAATTCGCAGGTTGACATAAATCACAGACTACGGACTGAAAGGAATATTTATTAAAACCGTTCTAGAACTCGAAACACTAGTGTAAAACCAATCGACTTCCGTTGCAGAGATTAACTATGATCAGATTCTAGAATTCTAAATTCTTTTGCAAATTCTAACAACCTAAACATGAATTATAGATCAGGTTCGATATGTTCACAAAATCACTAATTCAAATTCCTTTGCAACAAGTTATTTTGCTCATCTAAGATAGTTCTGGTGATCAACAATGTTTCCACATCCATTAAACATCCTAAGATCTGATTTCTAGGTGATCAATCTTAAAACCAGTGTTAAAGCAATCTAGATGAAGAACCAAATGATTTATCCTTCCAGTTTTGTAGTTCTAATAATTCATTATCAACCTTTGAATAACCCAAAACCTAACTAGCAGATTACTCAAACATAGCAAGTGAAACACAAATCATGACTGAATAAAATTGCATTAAGAAAATAGAGTAAAAGATGAAGGGGTTCGAAATTCTTCTCTACAGAGTATGAACTTGTCTCCCCAAAAGCTCTCAATCTAATCTCTCTCTTGATCTCAATGATAACCAGAATAATAGCCTAACAATGGCTTAGAAAATCTAAATACAAGTCTAAACACGAACTGGGGCAAAAGTGCTAATAGTGGGAAACTTCTGGGCCAAGTTGCAATTTCTTCCAATGAGTTTTTATGCTTCTTCGCGACCACGACCGGTGTCGATCGACACCAAGTAGTGGGTGTCGATCGACACCCTGCTCCTTAATGTCCTCCAACTTGGTCCTTTCAGCATCAACTTCAGTATAGCTCCAAAAGGTTCCAGAATCCACAATTATGCTCCATTTGTACCTAAACCTGCAAAGACTCTATAGGACTCGAAAAATACCAAAAAGACTCTATAAGCAAGACTTATATCATGGTCAAAAACCATCAAAAACTATGATATATCAGCTTCCTTAACTGTTCATCTCTTGTTCTTATGCTTTGAGTTTACTTAAAGTTTTTGAATCTTTTGCATTAAGAGCTAGTTTTGATTTGTTTAAAGTGTTTGTTTTGATTTTTGCATACTTGAATTTGTTAGTTAGGCAAGTAGAATGTTTAGGATTGATTACTGTTCATACACTTAATTGCTTGCTTGATTTGAATTCATTTTGCATAAATCATGTTTAACTTTGTTTAAAGCCATCATACTAGGTTCATATGCATAATAGTTTGAATCTGTTAAGAATTCTTGCATGTTTATGATTATTAGCTTTTGAATTCTCTTAGTTCTTTAGAGGTTTGACTATGTTTAAATGCTAGTTAAACCCCTCTTAAATTTGAGAAACTTTTTTTTAAGAGCTTGAAGTCATTGTTTTTCAACTTTAGTTCTTCTACTTCTTGGATCTTCAAGCTTTATTCTTGTAAGTACCATGGTGAGAACTAAAGATGCTGCTGGAAACAAAGGTCAAGCACCACAAAAGGAAGCACCCTCTTCTCCACTTACCAGAATAGACAAGGGCAAGGGTGTTGCTGATGGGCAGTCATCAAAGGCTGCTGGAAAGAGACATGTTGAGAGCAAGGCTGCCAAGTCCAAAGGAAAGGGAAAGGCTATGGAAGAAGTCTCAACCAAGGAGCCAAGTGCAAGGGAACTCATGGAGCACTTCAATCAGTGTACCCTCAAGGCTACAAGGTACCCATGCGCCCCCACAATGAAGGCACTTGGAATATATGTAGATTGCATGACAATCTTTGAAAGCATGGGGCTTGGCGATTTTATGGAGAAATCACTTCCTTCCTACAAGCATCTCACCTATCAATTTCTCTCCACTTTTAAAGTGGTGAGCTATGAAGAGAGTGAGCTTCCCAATGGAGATGGCTGGATATCATTCAGACTTGGCAAGCAGAAGTTCACATCATCCTTCAATGAGATCTCTGATGGCCTTGGTATGTATCCTTATATTCATAAGAGGGACCACTTCAAAATCAGCAAGAGGCAGCACAAAATGCTATGAAAAGTGATTGGGATTGGCAAATACACTGCAAGAGTCACAAGGAACCAGCATCCGAAGCATCCAGCTGTGAGATATGCTCACAAGGCTCTTGCAAACACTTTCTTTGCAAGAAAGGAGACAACCAACTTAACAACAAAGGAGCTGGATTTCATGTACAATGCAATGCAGCCACTACTGAGCTCCAGCAAGGATGGAATACTTCTAGGGGCGCCAGCAAGATACCCTTGTTATGTGACTCTACTGATGGAGCAACTCTATTCCTATAGAAGTTGGGTCTTCAACAAGGGAAAGAGGGAGAAGAACCCACAGCTGCACATTGGAGGAGTTGTGACAGCCATCATGATGGCAAGTGGTATGAATCTTGAGGAGCATGCTGAAGATGCTTTGCCACCACTATGGATAGATCTGGTGTATCTCGAAAGGAGTCACTACCTTGAGAACAGCATCCAATGGAAGCATGTTTACAAGTTCCTCAAGCAATTCAGAGAGCCAGCAAGATTCCTCCTCCCAAATGTGCAGCATACCTCCATCATCATGAGGAGCGATATCGATTTTTTCCCAGATGAAAGTTAGCTCTACCATGTTGGCCCTCTCATTGAAGAAAGAGAAGATGATAGTGAAGAATATATGCAAGAAGAAGGTGAAGAAAACAGTGAAGAGGAAATGCAAGAAGAAGCTGCTGTTGGCGCTAAAAGCGAAGAGGATTTCCAAGAGGAAGAGCTAGATGAGAATGAGTTGCTGGAATACAACACCAAGAGGTTTCACTTCAAAACTCATGAGGTTCCAAGCCAAGGAAGCTCTCTGAAGTATGCCCATTACCACATCAACAAACTTCAAAAGTGGTGTAAATGGCAAGATAAGACCATCAAGAAGCTAGTGAATCTAGTCAAAGGGAAGTTCAAGAAAAACAAGTCTACATCAAGAGGAGCTTTCCAACAAAGCCATGGTCATGAGCACACTTCCCACTATGAAGAGAAAGTGCCACAAGCAGAACCTAATGAAGAGGAGGAAGCAATTTGGATGCCCCAAGGAAGACATTCCTTCCAAGTGCACCAAACTGATCAATGGGCAGCTTGGGAACCTTCAAGGGCTTCATCTTATGAGCCTAGGTCCCAACAACCATCAGCATAGGAGGCGCCAGTTTGCAATCCTTCTGAGGTCTATACAACATGGCAAGAATGGGATGCTCAAGGCAATGCAACTCAAGTGCAAGCTCACTGGCCAAGTTGGGTTCCTCCACCACAAGAACCAGCAACTTCTTCACAAGGCAGGCAGAGGAGAAACAAGAGGAGGGCGAGTCAGTCTCCACAACCAGCAACATCAGGATCATTCCAGGATACAGGAGAGACTGAGGAACTCTCTTCCACATCCCACCACTCCTCTCACCAAAACTAAGGTACCACATCCTAACCATTGTATATACCATTGCATCTTTTTAAGTTTTTGTAATATATTGCTATTGCTTCTCTCTCTCATTCCTTTTATTACACAAGAGACTCTGTAATTCAAGTGCAGGGGAGAGATTTAGGGTTTGACATTGTTTGTTCTTTTCTTAGTTTTTCATTTCTTTCATCTTGAGTCACATGCATATCATGCATTCATCTAAGGCATACAAAAACACAAAAAAAAAATCAAAAATTTCGAAAATTTTGCCTGTTTTTGCAAACCAAAAAGAGAGCATATAGTTGCATTTCATTTGCTTAGAATTGAGTGTAGTGTTTGCATATAGGCTGCATTGCATTTGCATAGGACATGATGATTAATTCTCCTTGTAAAATGCTTAATGTTTAAAGATGATTTCAATGTTTAAGTGGTTAGGTATTTGATGCATCCTGAGAAAGCTAGAAGTTAAGACTGAAAAATGATTGAATTGCTAATTTGATTCTTTCATCTCATACTGAAAGCATTTGCTCTTTGAAAATCAACTCTATCTACTTGAACCTTAATCTGAATTTGTAATCATCATGTTTGTGCATTGAAAAGTTAATTCATGGCTACCATATACATATTTGGATCATCTTCTTCCTTCTTACCACTTTTATTGATCCAAATAGCTGATCCTCATACTTATGGGACAGTTTATCCACTTCCTTAACCTTTTGAGCTTAAACACTATCTTGAGAGTTGTGAGGCCTTTGCATATCATTTTCGAATCTTGTCTTGGCAAAAAGTGTAAGGAATAAGGCTGGCAAAGAAAAGCTCTCTTGTAGATATCAGCTTGCATCTTGAGCTTGATTCTAGGTTAGGAGTTGGGAATAAAATGGTAGAGTTAAGTGGTTTGAGTTTCATGTCTTTATGCTTTGAAAGAAGAAGGAAAAGTTTGGTTTGGTAGTATGGGGAAACAGGTTAGAATTGTGGTTAAGTACAAAGGGGATAAAAGCTCAAGTGTTTAAAGAAGGAAGGCGCCAAAAACAAAGCTTTGAAAGGTCAATCAAAAGAAGAAATCAGACCTAAGGCAATCCACCAAAGGTGAAGAATGGCGCCTAATCAATAAGAAAGGAGCAAGTCCCAACAAAAAAAAGCAACCACACAAGCAAAGAGAAGAAGTTTCCCCAACCATAAAGAAGAAGAAGGGTTAGAGTTTAGGAAAAGGGTATACTTAGGGATTCACATTTAGGTTTAGAAGTTCTTAGGATTCATCTTTGGGTAAAAGGGTAGAAGAGAGCTTTAATTTGCATGCATAAGTGTGCTTTTACCTTTAGCATTTTGCCTAAGATAGAATCATTTTCATTGAATGATCCCTTATGTTTATGAACCCTTTGCTTGAATGAGATCAATTTAATCTAATAACCTTACCCTTTAAACCAAATACCTTCACTTGATTTGCACAAACATGATTCATGGTTACAAGCTCAATAAATGTTAGAGAGTTGATTGATTTGAGCATTTGTCTAGGTTGAGTGATATATCATGGTTTTTACTGGTTTTTGACCATGATATAAGTCTTGTTTATAAAGTCTTTTTGGTATTTTTGAGTCTTATAGAGTCTTTGCAGGTCCAGGTACGTTTGGAGCATAACTGTGAGTTTTGGAGCCTTTTGGAGCTATGTTGAAGCTAATGCTGAAAAGACCAAGTCAGAGAGCATTATGAAGCAGGGTGTCGATCGACACCAGCCGTGTGGTGTCGATCGACACCGGTCGTGGTCGCGAGGAGAGTCCTAAAATTTCTTTTGAAGAATTGCAACTTAGCCCAGAAGTTTCCCACTATTTGCATTTTTGCCCCAGTTCGTGTTTAGACTTGTATTTATGTTTTGGAGCCATTGTTAGGCGATATCATCTTGTTTTTTCATTGAGACTAAGAGAGAGATTAGATTGAGAGCTTTTGGGGAGACAAATCCATACTCTGTAGAGAAGAATTTCGAACCCCCTTCATCTTTTACTCTATTTCTTAATGCAATATTATTCAATCATGATTTGTGTTTCACTTGCTATGTCTCAGTAATCTGCTAGTTAGGTTTTGGGTTATTCAAAGGTTGATAATAAATTGTTAGAACTACAAAACTGAAGGGATAAATCATTTGGTTCTTCATCTAGATTGCTTTAACACTGGCTTTAAGATTGATCACCTAGAAATCAGATCTTAGGTTGTTTAATAGATGTGGAAACATTGTTAATCATCAGAACTATCTTAGATGAGCAAAATAACTGATTGCAATGGAATTTGGATTAGTGATTTTGTGAACATATCGAACCTGAACTATAATGCTTGTTTAGGTTGTTAGAATTTGCAAAGGAATTTGGAATTCTAGAATCTGATCATAGTTAATCTCTGCGACGGAAGTCGATTGGTTTTACATTCGTGTTTTCGAGTTCTAGAACGGTTTTAATAAATAATCTTTTTAGTCTGTAGTCTGCGATTTATGTCAACCTGCGAATTTCCCATTGCCTAGCGTCTTGTCTCTATTGATTTTAAGAACTCACAATCCGCTCTTGATCTTGTTACATTCATTATATTGTTTAGTTTTATATATTACTGACTGCTTAGCTTCATTTGAATCTAAAATCTGTTGAGTAATAGTATTAAGTCCTTGTGGATTCGATCCCTAAGTACTACAATGATCTCTTAATTTGAGAGAGTAGCTCTAAGGGTTAATTTGAGCATATCATTGAGATTTGAGATCATTTTGAAATATAATGAGCATGGCTAGGTTCTTTAAAGTATAGCTGATTGTGTTTGCATCCTACAACTAGGCACTTAAGTGTTGACTTTATCTCTTTACCTTTGCATTTTTGGAATTGAATGCCCATCTTCAAACCTCACCCTCCATTTGTCTTGGTTTGTTTGTTTGAGGACAAGCAAAAGGCAGGTGTGGGGGTGTTTATATCTCATATGTTTACATCATTTAGGCTTGCATTTAGCTCATGTTTTGGTCTCCTTTTGCATGTTTTCTTTCTCTTTAGTCCCATTTTCTTCTCCTTCATCTTTCTACCTCCTTCTCTTATCACACTGCTACATCGCATTAGTGAAATCAAATTACCGTCCCATTCTTCTCCCTCCTCTACCTCCTCTGCCTCCTCTTCCTCCTCAACTTCCTTCTCCTCTGCCTCCTCTGGCTCCTTACCTTCCTCCTCCTCTGCCTCTTTAGCCGCTTCATCCTCTCCTACATGCTCCACCTCCTTCTCCTTCGCTGCTTTATTCTTTTCTCCCTGCAAAACATAAACAGTTAAACTCCCTGCAAAACACAAAATAGTATACCGTTTTCGTTTAGACAACCAAATTATTACCTCCGGTTCCTGCTCTGCCTCTATCTCTGTTTCCTCAAGGCATGTCTTCGCCTCCTGCCTTGCCTCCTTCTCTGCTTCCTCGACGCCTGTCTCCGCCTCCTTCTCTGCTCCCTCAAGGCCTGTCTCTGCCACCTCTTATGCTCCCTTATCTGCTTCCGGGACCACCTCCTTCTCCACCTGTGCTTCATGCTCTTGCTTTTCTCCCTGAAAAATACACAATTGTACTTAGTATTACATAGTATTAATTTTTTGTTTTAAAGGTCTAAGTCAACCAAATTTTACCTCTGCTCCTTTATCTCCATTCGCCACCTCTTCTGCTCCCTTATCTGCTTCCGGGACCACCTCCTTCTCCACCTGTGCTTCATGCTCTTGCTCGTCTCCCTGCAAAACACACAATTGTACTTAGTATTACATAGTATTACTTTTTTCGTTTAAAGGTTTAAGTCAACCAAGTTTTACCTCTGCTCCTTTCTCTCCATCCCCATCAACAATATTCACATCATTGTTATTCATAGTATGAGGAGGAATGTAATCATTATAATCCACGTCCTCATACATGCTTCAAGCATCTAATTGCTCTTTCACATAGCTTTCTACAGCTGCAACTCTTGTATCCAACCCAGCAAACTTTTCATTCATCTCCTTGAACCCATTTTCCATTTCCGTCTTCAGACTCTGTACGACCTCAACCAAGTCAGCGACGGAAGCATTCTCATGTGATCCAGTGGCCTCATTGGCAACATTGGCGGCATTGGCAGCATTTGCGGGCTGCTCTTCTAGTTGGGCGGCCACGTCTTCTTCATACATCTGTTCAAAACAGACTGGCTTGTCTTCATCGTTAATACACTTCAACCAACTATGAACAGCAGCATCATCGACATCATCATCGTCATCCTCTTCAGTAACTCGAGCCAAAAAAGATTCTTTCTCATTGTAAGGGACCAAGATGCTATCAATCTCCTGTGGATATAAATAAAGATTACAATTCCAATCATAAATAAATTAAAATATAAAAATTTAAAACGTTCAAATTTAAAAGTATTACTGACCTTAGTTGTACCAAGTGTTTCTTTTATTTCCTCGAGAGAAAATCCTTTCATGGCAATTTTTTGGACTTGCTCTTACACATCCTCGGACACGTCGTCTTGGCAGATGGAACAACTTCTCGGAATTTCTTCTTCAGTGATGGAATTGCTTCAAACGCTAGAAGCTACATAAGCCACATATAGTTTCAGTTAGCTTTAAATCTAAGGAAATACAAGTAATACCTCTAATCATATTTACCTCCAAAGGAATGCAAAACTTGGGAATGGCCAATTTGATCTGCTAACAACCCCTTTAAAATGATCCACAGTATGCTGGATCTCTTCCATATTGAAATGTCTTACACAAATGCAGATAATTGACTGCTCTTTGAAAGAATCACTCCACACAAGAAGCATCATCTCCTGTCTTAGATTGCCCAATAATGACGCTTGATAAAAAGAAGAGGATAGTTGTGGTAACCCAACCCGGTAAACCGTACCGCGGCTGTGTCCCACTACATCTTCTAAGTCCGTTTCTATACTTAGCCATATTTTTAAACTTTTTCTTCTTCATTCTTATTCTTTCTTATCAATACACAGCAGAATATAGAGCAACTCATTTCATTCATTTAACTTTCATAAAACACTTAAACAGAATTCGGGGCTAACTTAAACAAATCACAATGGTTCGCTAATGAATACAAACGATCATCTAGCAACCTAAATAGTCAAACACCAAAGCCATAAGACAAAGCATAACGTCTTAAACATAAATAAAACCCATTCCCGATCCATCCATATCCATCACTGCCGCCTGGTCTCGCCCCTTTACTGCTTAGTACATGCACACTCAAGATGAGAGGCATAAGTATTTCATAAATACTTAGTGAGTACGGTTATCCCGTAACACCTGGTCAGTACCAAACACGCAATCATACTTTCGGATTCAACATTCAACACAATCAATTCGCAATAGACATAACAATATCAAACGGCCATGAACATCTAGCCTAACCAACCAAGATCAATCCCTTTTTAAGACTCATGTCTACTTCAGCGAGAATCCCACATCCCCTAAGCTAGTACATGATCCGGATTACCCTGAGGTTAGCTAAACATCATATATGCCACGGTAAACTCCACAATATATCATAACATAAAGATTGCTTATCAGTTCTAAACACATAACATGAAAATCACACAATCAACATGCAAACATTCAACCCTAGTAATCCTACGGTCCTAGACACCAATCACAGTCACGCACTCACCTTAGACAAGGCTGGAAACAGATTGGTCAGAAGAAATCCCGATGAAAACCGCACCAAAACGAAGATATCCGATCTCCCTAAGAATCTCTCGGCTCACGATACGATCCGATCCTTATCCCCTCGGCTATCTCTTGATCCGTTCACCTTTCTTCGAGCCAAACTCTGTTTTCCCTAAGAAACCCCACAAAACAAGGCTATTAGCTCGAGGTTATCCGATGAAAACTCAACACTTAGGGAAATATCCGATCGCTTACCAGTTTATCTCGGCGATGGTCGGTTCTGCTCGGCGATAGCCTAATCTCTCTCGGATGTCCTCGGGATAAACTGATTTTCTTAGGATTTTCTCTTGACTAAACTCTCTCTTTGCTTTATTTAGCTCAAACAAACGCAACACCCTCGAGTTAAGTCTCAAATTCCCTTATATACTCGCAAAACCCTAGGTAACTCGGACTTATCCGACGTTTTCCTGGTTCCAGTAGGATTATCCGGGTCCGATTCAATTTTCCTCGGCTATTCCCTGTACCGGCTCGACCATCCACTCAATAAAACCCAAAATAACCGACCTAACACTTGGCCCACGGCCCAAATCCCTTCCCACTCGGAAAACCGCCCTTATCCGAGGTGTTTTTCATTTTCTATCCGGATTTTCCTTTTCCTCTCGGACAACTCGTCCCGCCTCGGCTAATCCTCTATTTCTCTAGGAGGTTTCCCTTTTCCCCCTCGGAGACAGTCTACTGACACTCGGACTAACCTCCCAGACTATCGGATATATCCCACTGCACTCGGATAAATCCCATTTCCCACGGACAGGACCCTTTTTCCCTCGGATATGGTCCATCCGGCTCGGCTATCCAGCCACATCCGACTATTTCACCAGTCAACACCCGACCATAGTCCAAACCTCCATTTCCCAGCCAATACTCGACCCTTGGCTTGATCATTCCTCGGACACTGCCCTGTCCGGTACGATCATTCCACATTTTCTCGGATACGGATGCTACAACTCTCCCCCACCCGTTCTGGATTCGTCCTCGAATCTGACTCATCCGTTTGCAACTTGTCAAACCATTTGGGATACTCAGCTTTCATCCTAGCCTCATTTTCCCAAGTAACATGTTCCTGTCTGTCGCAGTCCCATATGACCTGAACCATTCTAACCAGCTTCCCATGCTTAGTCTCTTCTTTTCGGTCTACCACCCGAACCGGCCTAGCCACTACTGCAAGGTCCTCTTGCAAGTCTGCTGGCGGCTCCTCTATAACTGTTTCTCATTCGGTAATGTGCTTCCTAAGCTGTGACACATGGAATACATTATGGAAAACTCTCATTTCTGATGGCAAGTCCAACTTATAAGCCATTGCGCCAACTCTTTCCAGTATCCGGTACGGCCCCATGTACCTCGGATTCAACTTGGCACTCTTAGCTGTCCTATCCGTTCTCTTATAAGTCAGTGCCTTAAGATAAACCATATCACCCACACCGAACTCCAAGTCCCTGCGACGCTTGTCCGCATAACCTTTCTGCCTGTCCATAGCCTCTTTCAGCTTAATCTTTAACAATCTGATCTTTTCTGTAGTAGCCTCGACCACTGCTGGCCCCATTACGCTACGCTCCCCCACTTGTGTCCAACACAATGGTGTCCTGCACGGCCTGCCATACAACGCCTCATACAGAGACATCTCAATGCTCCTTTGGTAGCTATTGTTGTATGCAAATTCAGCCAACGGTAAGTAGTCTTCCCAACTACCACCCCAGTCCAGTACACACGCTCTCAACATGTCCTCCAATATTCTGATCGTCCGTTCTGATTGCCCATCAGTCTGAGGATGATACGCTGTACTCATATGCAACCGCTTCCTGGAACTCTTTCCAGAACCTTGAAGTAAACTTCGGATCACGATTTGAGATGATACTCACTGGCACTCCATGCAACTTTACGATCTGATCAATATACATGTCCACCAACTTTGGTACTTCATCCGTCTTTTTCATTGCTAAGAAGTGAGCAGACTTGGTCAAACGATCCACAATGACCCATATCCCGTCATGCAGCTTCTTAGTCTTAGGCAATCCTAGTACAAAGTCCATGGTGATCATGTCCTATTTCCATTCCGGCATTGGCAACATTTGCAACAAACCACTCGGAAACTGATGCTCTGTCTTAACCAATTGGCACGTCTCACATCCGGCTACCCACTTAGCCACATCCCGTTTCATCCCAACCCAATGATAGTACCGTTTCAAATCCTGATACATCTTGGTCATTCCCGGATGAACAGAAAACCTTGACTGATGTGCCTCCTTAAGGATCTCATCCCTTAACTCCTTCACATCTGGAACACAGACCTGTCTGTTCACAACAATGGTCCCATTGTTTGAAGTCTGATATTCTGTCTTGTCATTCTGTGACACCTTTTTCAGATTCTCATTTTGCTCCTGAGCAATCCGAATTCTAGTCAACAAGTCAGCTCTATCCGCAGCTTCCAAACCCAACGGTTCAACCCCATCTGTTATTGCATTCAGCTGCAATGTCCTTAGCATGTTCACAATGCTTCCGACATTCTGTTCAGATGATACGCTAGCCCTTCTCCTACTCAACGCATCTGCCACCAAGTTGGCCTTTCCTGGACGGTATGCTATTTCCAAGTCATAGTCCGCTACCAACTCCATCCATCTACGCTGTCTCAAGTTCAAATCCGGTTGAGTAAAGATGTACTTTAAACTCTTATGGTCTGTGTATATCTGCACCTTTTCTCCATACAAGTAAGATCTCCATATCTTAAGTGCAAATACCACAGCCGCCATCTCTAAATCATGCGTAGGGTAGTTTCCTTCATGCTTCCGTAGCTGCCGCGAAGCATAAGCTATCACCTTTCCATTCTGCATCAGAACACAACCTATTCCTTTCCTGGATGCATCCGTGTATACCATGTATGGCTCACCCTGTTCTGGTAACGCCAATACTGGTGCACTAGTGAGTAACTCCTTTAACTTTGAGAAGCACTCTTCACACTCCTCCGTCCAGACATACTCCACGTCTTTACCAGTCAGCTTTGTCATTGGCTGAGCCATGCTTGCAAAACCTTTGACAACCCGCCTGTAGTAACCAGCTAGTCCGAGAAAACTCCTTATCTCTGTAGCATTCTCTGGTCTAGGCCAATCCGCAATAGCCTGAATCTTCTCTGGGTCCACGGACACTCTCTTATCCGAAACAATGTGACCCAAGAACCCTATATGCCGTTGCGAAAAGCTACACTTACTGAGCTTGGCATATAACTTCTGTTCTCTCAACTTCTCCAGAACAGTCCGCAAATTACTCTTATGCTCTTCCTCATCCTTAGAGTATACTAGAATATCATCTATGAAAATGATCACAAATTCATCTAGGTACTCTCTGAATACGCCATTCATCAACTTCATGAATGCAGCTGGCGCATTCGTCAAACCAAATGGCATGACCACAAACTCGTAATGACCATACCTTGTCCTAAAGGCAGTCTTACGCACGTCTGTCTCCTCTATGGGTATTTGATGGTACTCTGATGCCAAATCGATCTTAGAGAACCAAGTAGCTCCCCTGAGTTGGTCCAACAACTCGTCTATCCTGGGAAGTGGATACTTGTTCTTCACGGTCACACGGTTCAATCCGCGGTAGTCAATGCAAAGCCTGAAGCTCCCATCCTTCTTCTTCACGAACAACACTGGTGCTCCCCACGGTGAACTACTAGGTCAAATGAAGCCTTTGTCCAACAACTCTGTTAGCTGCTTCTTCAGTTCAGCCATCTCCGCTGGCGCCATCCGGTATGGTGCTTTGGACAATGGAGCTGTTCCCGGCTCAAGTTCAATCGTGAATGGATCTGAACGAGCTGGTGGCAGTCCTGCCAATGCCTGAAAAACATCCTCAAATTCCCGCACCATCGGTATACTGCCTAAGTCTACATCCGGTCCTCCTTCTGAAGTAGTGATCGTTGCTAGATACGCCTCACAACCCTCTTCTATCAGCCGTTCTGCTTGAATAGCTGAAACCACCAAACTTCCTGAGGTTGGTCTAACTCCCTGATAAACCAAGACCTCTCCGTCTCTCTCAAACCGCACCCTTCCATGGTGACAATCCAAGTGAGTTTTGTGCTTGCCTAACCAGTCCATTCCCAAAATGACATCGTAGGACTTAACCCTACAGATCACTAGATCCGCTGGCATGTTCACTTCGCCAAACATCACTGGAACATTTTTGACCGTTCCTAGTGAAAACATCACTTGGCCTCCAGCCGCCTGAACTAACCCAAAGTCCTCTCCGGGTTCTTTCCGGAACTGTCCCTTTCCGATCATGTCCGGATTAACAAAACAATGACTCGCTACCGAGTCAAACAGAACATGGGTTTCAACCTCACCCATTAGCAAGGTCCCTACACATTCATTCCCTAGAATGCTAAGACTCTATACTAAAACACATCACGCAAAAGCAAGTTTAGAAAATACTAAGTACCACACGTACCAGTAATCGGATGAGAAGTGCTCGGTTCCTCGGCTGCTGCTGCACTCGTCGTGTACACCCTCGGCATAATGGCCTGTCTCTCGGCCTGTGATGCAAGCACCTCCCCTGCTCTCTTCCCTTGAGCCACGGCTTGCTCCACCACTCCTGCCTTAGGACACTCACGCTTGAAATGCCCTGGTTCTCCACAACCGTAGCAAACCCAAACCGCACCATCACTGCCGGACACATGGACCACTCGCTGATCCTCCTCCGGACAGTCTCGTACCCGATGCTCTAAACTCCCGCACCTGTGGCATCCACTACCACCGCGCCTACAATCGCCAACGTGAGCCTTGCCACACTTGCTGCACACGCTGCGTCCCCCAGATCCTTTATTTGGTACTCCTTTCCCAAACTTCCGGTTCTGTCCACTAGACTGACCCGCCTTGGTCACGGCTGTACTAGCCCCAGCTGACATCAACGCAGCTTCCGCCTGTCCTGACTCCAACAATGCCGCCTTCTCAACAAGCTCAGCAACTGTCTTGAAGTCACGAACCACACACCCATTCCTTAGCTCAACTCGCAGTCCACTCATAAACCTGCGAATCACTTCTCCTCCGTGTCAAACTCATGAGACACATACTTCCTTAGCTGATTAAATTGAGTCTCATACTGCCTTACTGTAAGCGTCCCCTGACTAAGGTACAAGAACGCCTTTTCCAACTCGTTGTAAGCTTCCTGTGGGAAGTACTTACTCCTGAACATCGCTGAAAATGTCTCATAAGAACAATCTGCATTCACCAGCCTTCCAACAATTCCTTTCCACCACGTGTGTGCATCACCCTCCAAGTAGTGCACGGCAATGTCTCTCTTATAACCCTCTGGATATCGGATAGACTCAAAGTTCCGTTCCAGTCTCATCCTCCACTCATCTGCCTCAATCGGTGTAGAACCTCCAGCAAAGAACTTGGTTCCCAATCGCACCATGTGATCCAAAACCTTGAGGTAACTCGGAACCCTCTCCACTTGGTCCGCTTCCTCCCCAATCACATCCGCGTGAACCCCCACCGGTGGTACTACATGTGGTGCTGCTGCAACCGCTGGAGCAGGAGCCACCGCAGGTAGCCTAGCTAGTACCTGTGCTAACATCCCAAGCACAGCCTCTAACCCCACTGGTGCTACATTTTCAGCAACCCCAGCTGCACCCGCAGCATTCCTAGCCACGTTCTCAGCATCCGCAGCATTCCTTGCTGCTTCCACGGCTGCCACTCTAGCCGCCTCATTCGCAACCGCAGCTGCCTGTCTCTCGGCTTCCCTTGCCCTCTCAGCCACATCACCGTTGACTGAGTTCACAGACCCAGCAGCCTGGTTGTCCCCATTGTTTCTCACGGTTCTTCTGGTATCAACCATCTGCAAGTACACAATGCCAGTTAGTCGAAGCTAACTCAAAACGTGTTTCACAACACCACACAACAACTTACCGCGAGACCTTGGCAGTGAAGAATGAATCGGACCCTCCTTAAACCCCAAACAAACAAACAACAGCAGTCACCAATTTCAGTCCTAGAAGCGTTAAAATGCTCTGATACCAACTTGTGGTAACCCAACCCGGTAAACCGTACCACGGCTGTGTCCCACTACATCCTCTAAGTCCGTTTCTATACTTAGCCATATTTTAAACTTTTTCTTCTTCATTCTTATTCTTTCTTATCAATACACAGCGGAATATAGAGCAACTCATTTCATTCATTTAACTTTCATAAAACACTTAAACAGGATTCGGGGCTAACTTAAACAAATCACAATGGTTCGCTAATGAATACAAACGATCATCTAACAACCTAAATAGTCAAACACCAAAGCCATAAGACAAAGCATAACGTCTTAAACATAAATAAAACCCAGTCCCGATCCATCCATATCCATCACTGCCGCCTGGTCTCGCCCCTTTACTGCTTAGTACCTGCACACTCAAGATGAGAGGCATAAGTATTTCATAAATACTTAGTGAGTACGGTCATCCCGTAACACCTGGTCAGTACCAAACACGCAATCATACTTTCGGATTCAACATTCAACATAATCAATTCGCAATAGACATAACAATATCAAACGGCCATGAACATCTAGCCTAACCAACCAAGATCAATCCCTTTTTAAGACTCATGTCTACTTCAGCGAGAATCCCACATCCCCTAAGCTAGTACATGATCCGGATTACCCTGAGGTTAGCTAAACATCATATATGCCACGGTAAACTCCACAATATATCATAACATAAAGATTGCTTATCAGTTCTAAACACATAACATGAAAATCACACAATCAACATGCAAACATTCAACCCTAGTAATCCTACGGTCCTAGACACCAACCACAGTCACGCACTCACCTTAGACAAGGCTGGAAACAGATTGGTCAGAAGAAATCCCGATGAAAACCGCACCAAAACGAAGATATCCGATCTCCCTAAGAATCTCTCGGCTCATGGTACGATCTGATCCTTATCCCCTCGGCTATCTCTTGATCTGTTCACCTTCCTTCGAGCCAAACTCTGTTTTCCCTAAGAAACCCCACAAAACAAGGCTATTAGCTCGAGGTTATCTGATGAAAACTCAACACTTAGGGAAATATCCGATCGCTTACCAGTTTATCTCGGCGATGGTCGGTTCTGCTCGGCGATAGCCTGATCTCTCTCGGATGTCCTCGGGATAAACTGATTTTCTTAGGGTTTTCTCTTGACTAAACTCTATCTTTGCTTTATTTAGCTCAAACAAACGCAACACCCTCGAGTTAAGTCTCAAATTCCCTTATATACTCGCAAAACCCTAGGTAACTCGGACTTATCCGACGTTTTCCTGGTTCCAGTAGGATTATCCCGGTCTGATTCGATTTTCCTCGGCTATTCCCTGTACCGGCTCGACCATCCACTCGATAAACCCCAAAATAACCGACCTAACACTTGGCCCACGGCCCAAATCCCTTCCCACTCAGATAAACCGCCCTTATCCGAGGTGTTTTCCATTTTCCATCCGGATTTTCTTTTTCCTCTCGGACAACTCGTCCCGCCTCGGCTAATCCTCTATTTCTCTCGGAGGTTTCCCTTTTCCCCCTCAGAGACAGTCCACTGACACTCTCCCAGACTCTCGGATATATCCCACTGCACTCGGATAAATCCCATTTCCCACGGACTGGACCCTGTTTTCCCTCGGATATGGTCCATCCGGCTCGGCTATCCAGTCACATCCGACTATTTCACCGGTCAACACCCGACCATAGTCCGAACCTCCATTTCCCAGCCAATACTCGACCCTTGGCTCGATCATTCCTCGGACACTGTCCTGTCCGGTACGATCATTCCACATTTTCTCGGATACGGATGCTACAATAGCCATCTTCCACCGATCTGGAGAATATCTCATATTCTGAAGCTTTTTTTTCACATCAGAATATCTTATTTTTTTTCCCGTCCCAAAGTGCCGTCCTATATGCCCACAGCGCATCGTCAAGCTTGGTGGATTTCTCCACAAATTCCATACTGCCCAATTCCGTGTAGTTAGGAGGATAGCTCCGACAGTTTAAACCCGAGATGAGGGCGTATTCACGTAGACCATACCGAATGGGCACGCCATTCACAATGAACCAGACTTTCATTTTCTTCTCCATAACCGGTCGAAGAAGCAGCAACCACATCCCCATTACCTTGTGGTTTAAGTCCTTGTGCATGTGGAAAAAAATGTTTGAATTGGAGGTGATCCACAAACAAACTCTTCTCCTCTGGTTTAAGTGGATACTTTAATCCACTTAGCAGTAACTCCACTGCTTTCGAGATATAATACCTTGTAGACAGCTTGATTTTTTTTCACGTACTCCGTTGGCTGGAAGTACATCTCCATAGGAAGCATTGGCTCGGTTTCCTGCAACATAGTTGTACCAAGTATTACTTTTTTCCAGAAATTTCTAACATACGAAATGAACTTAGTTTTACCAGTTTTACTAAAAACACAGAATATTACTTAAAACACAAATTCACCTTACATTCGAAACAACAATCACGAAAATGAAAACCTGATAGCCTAAATTAGAAACAAAGAGTCGTTATATAATCAATCACCCAAACGAAAGTACTTTAACCAAACCCGATATCCAAAACCAACCAATTCTTTTAAAATCGAAAACCAAGTAATGATGGTTCGGGTACATACCATTGAAGAATCGGACGCGCTGTCGTCCGTGATGGTTGCTTCTGTCATCTCCGTCGTTGCCTCCTGCTTCTTCGTCCTTTGAAGATTCTGGGTCCGGATCTTCATAGACAACCTGAGAGGTTCTCTTAGATCTTCAAACCTCCGTTGAAACTTCATCACTTAAACCATAATTCGGCTTCTTTGTACGCGTCATACGCCTACATGAACAATCCCACAACTCCATCAGTTATAATGGAATCTAAATCGACATGCATCTCAGAAAACCGACATGATTATAACACTTACCTTCTCTGATTCGCCTACAAATCGTTTGCTGTGCTGAGAGTTTGCTTTAGTTTTTTTGAGTAACTGTTCATAATGGTTCTGACGAACTAGGATCAATCGTGGTTTCGTCCATTTTTTTTTAAAAGTTTTACTCTAAAATTTACCTTTGATCGATAAAGAAGATGAAAGAGTAATTTATGCAGTTTCCTATACTAAAATCCAACTAAGTATCTGTGATATAAAAACGGACTAGGGTTTGAGTGGGTTTACCCTAGTTAGATCTATAATTTTGTTAAGTTTTTAAAAACAGAATCCATATCTACTATTTTTTTCTATTTAAAATAAATGTTATACAAATACCCAAATATATGGGGAGTATCATTTTTGAACGGCTAGGGGCATCCCATTGATCCGTAACAGATAGCAAATACAATCGGATAATGGCGATTTCTCTCGTAATCGATCCTTCCATAGCTCCTTGCTTCTCCTTCTCTTCTATTTCTTCTCCATCTTCATCCTCAACTCCCACCAGAAAATCAAGAACCTTACCCTTACGATACCTCAATTTTCATGGCAGACCTTCTTCATCTCCATTCAATTCGAAACCCAAACGAGGATTCCCATTCTTCTATCTATCGCCACTAATCATGAATAGTCGCAGGAGCTACATAGCATCTCTCTCTGCTCACCAAGCTTCACCTGTAAGTTCTATATTCTTCTTACTCCTGTAAGTCTCAGATTCGGCTCCAGATTTTGAATTTTTCTTTAATTGGAGAATAAGATTGAAATTCAAGAGCTTCTTCTAATTCGGATGTTCTTTGATTCGAAGATTAATAGTGAAGAAGCGAATTCAAGGCACCCAACAGATGCGAAAAGCCTAATCAGAGCTTATAAACAAGCTCTCTTCAATGGAGACGAAATCGCCGTATCGGAAATCCAAACGATTTTTCGCGGAATCGAGAAGGAAAGGAACATATTGGACCACAAGGTTTTATCATTATCGATGAAGATAGCTTCGGAGCAGGAGACGAAGATTCGGTTGCAGGCTGATTTCGATAACACAAGGAAAAAGCTTGAAAAGGATCGCCTTAGTACAGAGTCAAACGCAAAAGTGCAGATCATGAAGAGCCTCTTACCACTCGTTGATAGTTTCGAGAGAGCGAGGCAACAGATTAAACCCGATACGGAAATGGAGAAAAAGATCGATACGAGTTATCAGGGAATTTACAGGCAATTCGTTGAGGTGTTGAGACATCTTCGTCTTAAAGCCATTGCGACTGTGGGCAAGCCCTTTGATCCCTTGGTAAGTAAATGCTCCTCAAAATGTTCAGTTTCTGCAGCAAAATGTAATCTTTTAGCTTATATCAAAGAGTGAAGTCATTGTACCTCATTTATTGCATCACTAAGAAGGTCCTCTTATCTAGTAGGTAGCCTGATAAACACTTAGGAAGGTAAGTGAGCATTAGAGTTGAAGAAGCCTATTTTTTAGTTACATTAGTTGTAATGTAGAGATTATAAATGGTATAATAAAGAAGATAGTTTCAGGAAGAGGTAGTTTGATTAGAGCTTGTGAGTCGTTGTGGAGGTTGATGGAAACATCAGAAACATCTTCTGTATTGATCTTGTTCAGACTTTGCGTTCATCCTGTGCTTGTGATTTGATAATAAAAAGAGATTTCCGCGATTTAATCTTATCATAGTCATAGATACTACATTGATATTGGTAAACTCTTAGGAAGCTGAGAAGGCATTAGAGTGTAGAAGCCGATTTTTCAATTACACTAGTTCTATATGTAGAGGTTATAATTGGTATAATGAAGATATAGTTTCAGGAAGAGAGAGTTTGATTAGAGCTTGTGAGTCGTTGTGGAGGTTGATGGAAAATCAACATACATCCTCTGTATTCTATTGTTTTTGTGATTTGATCAGTAAAAATAGGATTTCTCAACTTGATATTTTCTTAGTAGTAGATACTAAGTTGAAATTGGTAAGAGAGTCGATGATTATCTTTGCATATGTAGTAGAAAGCTTCAATTATATCAACGTAACTTGGTTTTATGATCCTTTTGTGCCATTATAGGATCCTTGAATGAATCATTCTATTAGAATCATCTCTTATTTAGTAGGTAGTTTGATAAACACTAAGGGAGCAAAGCTAGCATAAGCATAGTAGCAGCGAATTTTACTTACACTAGATGTATATGCAGAGATAATAATTGGTATAGTGAAGAAAATACTTTGATTAGAGCTCCTGAGGCAGTTATGGAGGTTGATGGAGTCAATGATTGTCTTTGCTATATGTAGTAGGAAGTTTTAGTTATATTAACATAACTTAGTTGCATGATTCTTGTGTGCCAATAAGTGGAGTAAAATGTTTGTTGTTTTAGCGGGGTTTGAGTGACTTAGTAGTATCCTTTATTGTTCTAGATGCACGAGGCTATTTCGCGAGAAGAATCTAAGGCGGTTAAAGCAGGGATAATAACCGAAGAGCTTAACCGGGGATTTCTTCTAGGAGATCGTGTTCTGAGACCAGCTAAGGTTAGAGTCTCTCTAGGAGCCATCAAGAAGAAGACTCCTTCAGCTTCTGAGGAGACTACACCTTCTCCTTGAGTCGATGTTCGGTAAATTATCCACATCTTGTGTTTAAAGTCATTTTCTTTTCACCTATCAAACGGGAAAAAGAAACACAGCTCGTGGCTGAACGAGAGAAGTTCTTTAGCTGGTGAGACTTGGTTGGTCATGGATTTGATCACAAGCTTCAGGTTCTTGTAGTGTCAAGCATAAAATTTGATCCTAAATTTTTTTTTTTGACCTGATACATAAATCAAAGCATGTTTTCTTTACAATAATATAGGATCAGTGTGAAGACATGGAAACATTGATCCGAGATTTGGTGTTGAACTAAAGCTTTAACTTGAATATTCCTGGATTTGCAACGTGCTCGTTCTGTGAGGATCATGGAAGCTTCCAAATTCTGAGAGAAACAGAGTTCAAGGACAAAGGAAATAAAAGAAATTCACATCTCTGCACGTTTCAATTAATACAAAGAGTAAACGTTAATTACCATTGTGGAACAGGATTCCGAGAACTGATACTTTTGTAGAATTTGGAGATTCTGCCGCGAGATTCGGGTTTCGGTTTAAAGGTTTTCTTCCTCAAACCAAAGATCTCTTGTACCAGAGGAACATGGCGTAATACCAGCTTCCATGCCAGAAACCACCCTGCTCCGGGTAAAAAGAAGGAACAAAGTATAAAACAATCAAAGTTAACAACAAAAGTCAAAATCTAAAGACAATTATGCAATACCCAGATGTTCAAAGAGAATAACATCATCTGAGAGCTCTAGAGATCGAAATTATGAGGTAAAATACAGAAAGCCTGAGGAGAGAGAGTACAAAGAGCGATGAAGCAGACGACGAATGAGATTGCCAGAAACGGACGGAGGAGAAAGAAGAAGAGATATTCCAGGAACGAAGGAGATTCCATCTACGAGTTTAGGAAGCTAATCGATTAGAAGAAGAATTTTCTTGGTTTCAAAGATCTGTTTTTGGTGAAATCAGCAATTTTTTAAATTACGGGTAAGGCGAAACAAATAACAAAGTGATTTTGAAAGAGCTTTTTAGATCAGGTTTTGGTTGTCTCTGTAGATAAACAGTTTATGGGCTTATAGAAAGTCATCAGCTTCGTCTTTAATAGGCCATTGGGCTTTTCAACGTTTGTGATATAATTTTTTAGTTTTCCTACTTTTGATTAACCATACCACACATCATATAATATATAAAAGTTAAAAGTTGAGAGCATAGTATCTATATAAGATAAAAAAACTTGATATGATTGGTCTACATCATCGTTTTTCATTAATCACAAAAATGTTAAGTATGATTAGGACGAAAAAACTTGATTTAATTGGTCCACATCATTTTTTAAATCAAACTAAAAATTATTAAGTATAATTAAAAAATTAAAAATTAATTTAACAAATTATGTCCAACAAAAAAATAAATTCAATCTGACTGATCCAAATCAACATATTTATTAAATCAAAAATTGTTAATATGATTTAAAATTTTAAAAATCAATCATTATTAATTATTAATTTAAAAAATATATAACATATAAAAAAGATATTACTATTTTTTGTGATAATATAGTAGACATTCGAGATATTCAATAATATATAAAAAATTAATTCTTCTTATTTAAAAAATTCGGGCTTAAATATTTATTAGTTCTAAACCCATGAGAAATTCTTCTTAAATGAGCATTTTTATAAGAATTACTTCGGCGTTTTCACAGAATCATTTAACATTAGACAATATTTTCTGTATTTTTTCAGGGTAAAGATTTATAACACGATACCTAATCTGTCTTTCAAGCGGCGCCACCAAAGAAATTGCCGAGTCTTCCAATCGCAGTCTAAAGGTACTTCTTCATCCTCAGCATTTCTGCCTCCACTAAGGGTTTTCGTTACATATTTCTCACCAATCCTCGGTTTAGTTTCGCTCACCAATGCAGATATTATAGAATTTTTTTCGTTAGCTCTATAATCGATAGATAGTTTTATTATTGTTGTTGTTGCAGTTACGCTGTTATGATCATAACAGTCGGAGAACTTGCTTGCATTGCTATCACTGTATCCTTAAAACATGGTTAGTCTAAAATAGAAAAGAAAATTTTGTTGAATATCTAAAATATAGTATCATTTAAAATTAAATGGAAATTTGATATCAAAATAGTTAAATTAACAAAAAATAATTTAAATGATAAAAGCTAAAAACATATAATTCTGATTAGGAAAATTTCTAATTTTTCAAACATGGCTGTCCACTATAAATAGCTATTACGATCCTTATAATTCTCATACCTCAAACATATTCTTAGAGAGATACAAAAAATTACTCTTACAATCATGACTGCTTCTCATTCTCACAAGATTGATTCTCCTTTGCTTTTCAATGATCTTACAAAAGGTTTTACAAAGAAAGAACTGCTAGCGAGAGTTGTCCACTATTGGGAGGCACGGAACTTAAAAAAAGGCGGATTACTAATGGGTTATGAACTACTTCTTCTCGATTCAAAGGTATTAGCAAGTTTCTTTTCGTATTAAGTTTATTTTTCTCATCGCAAGCTGAATATTCTGTTTACTCAATTCTGTTTTAACACAATTTTACAGTGCACTACAATTCAAGCGTTCATACCAGCTGCCCGAATAGTCTCCTTTCAAGAAAACCTAAAACCTGGAGTTCTCTACAAGATTACAAACTTTCTGGTCATGAACAACAAAACTACATACAAGGTCACTTCCCATAAGTTTATAATCCAATTCACTCCGAAAACAACATTCGTCCAAGCTGATCAATATGACAACACTATTGTGAGGCAACACTTTCGTATTCGTTCTCATGCTGAGTTTAGCGAAGCTGTCAACAAGAACGAAGACCTCTATGGTAAAATTTCTTCCATTCATATATAAATATATAATACTATTGTCATATTATTATAATGACATGTATATGTGTAGATGCTATTGGAAAATTAATACTCATCAATGATGAGAACTTTCTGTGCCCAGAAACTAATGACATGGTCAATGGTGGGAGTCATAATAAAATAGATATTCACTTACAATTAAAAGAGTAAGCCTGAAATCAGTGCTCCTCTATCTACCACATTCAGTTTTCAGTCATGGTCAACTATATGTAGCGCTTTCACGCGTAACATCTCCTAAAGGTCTGACTATTCTAAAACCCCGTAAAGAGGCGGAAAGGACAGTCAAAAATATTGTCTACAAGGAAATATACAATGGGCTACCTACATAGTACATAATATTCTAACTCTTTTTTATTACACATTACAATGTATTCTAAATTTATGTAGCACAACTGAACACTAGATTGAATAAGATCAAGTAGAATACAATATTTAATAATCAAGATTCATTTTACTAAAATCATTCAAAAAACATCTTTACTTAATTAGATGAAGTTCCTCACATGTTTACAGAAAAACACCAATCCATTCATTGCTATATCAATTATACCAATAAGCAAATCATCAGAGAGAAGCTCTCCCTCTGTAAAAACACAACAACAAAAAATGATTATCAAATTAACAAAAGCAATGGAAAAAATTAGTAAACAAGATCTCAATAATCTTAAAAAAAATTCACCAGTGAATACAGAATAAAACCTGCAAAATACGATTGTTTAGAAAACCAGAAGCAATTACTAAGAACGAATAAGGAGATCCAATCTCAAAAATCAAAAGAATCAAAAAACGTAACTGACCTAATCGAAGCATTGGAAACGAGTTAATCGAAGCTGGCGTTTCATCGAGCTCTGAAACAGAGAACGATCATGAGAAATGTAAATCCGAATAGGCGAAACTGCTCAAGCGGATATGGGCGCTTGGTCCAAGCGAGAAAGATCCAAACTTAATATTAGCTTCAGATGGTAAGAGAGTCCGCAAGGATGGGTGATTCACAGAATCCGGAAAGCAATAAATGAAGAAATCAAAGCTCGATTCACAAAAATGGGAGTTCTTATGGTGAAAAAGAACGAATGAATAACCCAACGGAATTACAATTTCTCTGTATAACTTTAACATTGCGTTAAAAATATTTTAAAACAAACTATAATTGAATAAGGCCGGGAAAAAAACATGTAGATATTCGAAGCCCATACTGAATAAATCTGAATAACGATGGGCTGTTAAATTTGTAACGATGGGCTGAATAAATATTGTAACGATAACAAATTAAAATTATTAATGGATAATTACTATATATTTATATTATATATTTGATATTAAAATATTAATATATGTTTATATGTTAAACTAACTCTCACTTTATAAACTATTAACACATAAAAACAAAAAAAAATAAAAATATTTTTATAAAATCACTAAAAAATATAAAAAAATAAATATAAAAAAACATACCCGCGCTATATAACTAGTATAATATATAAAAGTTGATGGCATAATGCATTGAGGGCGTCCACATGAGATTAAAAAATTCGATCTGATTGGTCCACATCAGCATATTCATTAAATAAAAAATATTAAGTATGATTAGGACGGAAAAACTTGATTTAATTGGTCCACATCAGCTTTTAAATCAAATCAAAAATTATTAAGTATAATTAAAACATTAAAAGTTAATTTAACAAATTATGTCCAATAAAAAAAAGTAAATTCAATCTGATTGATCCAAATCAACATATTTATTAAATCAGAAAATGTTAATATGGTTTTAAAAATTTAAAAGTTAAATAAACAATTTAACAATTAACAATACATGTATAAAAAAGTAATCATTATCAATTATCAATTTTTAAAAAATCTTCAACAATTCGATTTAACAATTAAAACAATGAAAACTGAATAAAAATATAACATAAAACTCTTGGAAGACATGATGGAGAAGGAAAAAATAGTTTTGCATGATCATTATCGCTTCCTAACAAAATTAAATGTGAATCAACATGAATCATGGCTTATATATACAGTGGTACACAACATGAATAAGACTTTCAATAAAAAACTAAATATTTGAACACATAAACCTTCAAGAAAAAAGAACTATAAAAATTCTATTAAAAACAGAAAATAATAGCAAAATCTTAGCAAGATTATATATATCTCTAAATCAAATTATATGTACATCAAAGTTAGATAATTTGATAGGTGTCACTGTTATTATTTTACCTAATAGTTTTTAAAATTTATAAATAAAAATAGGATATATTATACATTATATATTAAATTCTCTTATATAAATAAAAATTTCTATAAATTTCTATAATTTTTAATAATTTTAAAGATAGTAGCTAAAAAAATAAACCAAAATATTCATACAGACTCGCGCGTAGCGCGATTATATACCAAGTTTCCTAAAAACTTAAGAAACTAAGAGAATATTACAGAATAAGATACTTTTGAAAAGTCTAATTACAAAAATACTTATTACAACAAAAGTACTTTTCTTGTGTGAAAAGTCTGTTTTATCCTCTATTTTATTTTATTTTTATTTATTTATTTTTTTACCATATTATAAAAACCTTAAAATCTGGTTCTAAGCAATTCAGATTTGGTAAAATCGAATGAACTGTTCAATCCGGGCAAAAGCAGTTCCACAATCGAATTAAACAGCACATTTTCCTTCCTGCAAAGTAGTTTCAAGGATTTTTCTCTGAAATCTTTTTGTCGCTTTCAATTTCGATACCCAAAATGGGAATCGAAACAGGTTTCACCGATTTCACCTCCTGGTGCCATTTGTGATTCGATTCCATGGAGACCTCGAGGGAAGGGAAATGAGCGGCGGCGGAGTTAGCATGTCGCGGCGTGGAAGAGAGGTGAACGAGAAGGTGGAGAAGCGAGTCGAGAGGAAAAGACGGAGGTAAGTGAAGTGTGGCGGAGCTGAATTTGACGGATTGGTTAAAGGTTTGAGTCGGTGGAGCTTTCTTGGATTCAATTGGATACAGGGGTTTGTGGGTGAAGAGTACTTTTCTTGTATTTATGTATGCCCTTTTATGGATGCCTTTCTTATGGACATGCTACTATGGATGCATGCCCTTTTATGGATGCCCTTGGTCATACATGGATACCCTTTTATGGGCATGCTACTATGGATAAACATACAATAATGAATAAACGATACATTGTAAATGCATTATAATTCATGGTATACTATTATATGTTGATGTCAACACTCGTCCACGCTTGGATATATACATGGAATTATTATAATGGAAGATGTCCATCAAACCAATATCTATCGTCTAAGCAGATTCAACTTGGTTATGTTTGTCTACCTAGATTTACCGGATCGACTATCCACAATTGATAACACACAATATTCAGCCCACGTGGATCCACAGCTGTTAATCCATAATTATATATCATCCATTATCTTATATCCATATAAGTTCATCCATAAAAACTGTATCAAATAACATATTCAGCTTTGTCTATCCACACATGCTCGTCGTCTACCTCGATCTACTACAACAAATCTCAACGTTAGCACCACTTCACAACGAAATTAACCCAAATCATTTTTCTGAGAGCTGCCTCCAATACAAATTATGTGTACATGTGAATAATGTCTTATGGATATTGTATTTATGTAAGATGCTTGATCTGCATAACCCAACATACTTTTGAACCAGTGATATGGCAGTTGAAGGAGTGTATGTTGATCAGCCAATTTTGCATAGATGTCCCATATATGGACATGATAGTATGGACGATAATCAGCTTATTTATCTACATTTGGTTACACATAGATGCCCTTTTATGGACAGCTACTATGGATGAACATACAATTATTAATAAACGTTTCATTGTAAATGCATTAAAACTTATTGTAGGCTATTATATGTTGATGTCCACGAACACTTATCCACGTTTGGATATCATTTTATTGTCATAGATCTGTAAATATGAAGAATGGTAGAAAAGAAGAATAGTGATTTTACAAAAGGTATAATAGACAAAAGAGTAAGGAAAAAGACAAAAAAACAATCATAGTTGAAGAAAGTACTCTTTCTTGTAAATGAACTCTATAAAGTGCTCTTTTTTCTTAATCTCTGAGAAACTAACACCATCTTTTAGGTCTTCGACTTGGTTACTTTTGTAATGCTCGTCTCTTAATTGAGACAGTACATTATCCATATTCTTAACGACTTTCCAAAACTTTAATATCATTTAAAATCTTTAATATTTTAAAAACTCTTTTCATTAAAAATAATTTAGGAATTTAAAACGTCTTAACATTAAACCACAAACTGAACTTTCAAAATAAATATTTAGTTAAATAGTCTTTAAATCCTTTTAAAAAAAAAATAGTAAATGAGTACGTCATTATCCCCTGAAAGCTAGCACCACTTTATACCCAAATTTGAGTCTACAACTGACCTTCACCTACATCTATCATAAGATACATGAGAAACGAATTATTCCGTAAAGACGATCACATCTACCCATGTGATCCACATTAACACCAAATACAAATATAAATAATTATACTAAAATCAAAGTGGTAGTATAATGTAACAACATATTTTTACTACGCACACATCCAACTTATCACTTAACACTCGAGGAGAATAAACTCATATTTAAGCTTCATTCAAACTTTCACATTTCATATCTCCAGTCAGTATTAACTCACATACAACAGTTGCTTATACTTGCCCGTTGGCTGGTTAATGGGCTGTCCGGGTTGAGCTACCAGTCATAGTTCAGAAAACATCACCGCACAAGACTATCAGGGATGAGCTACCAATGACAGCTTATTTACAACACATACATTATCAACCCAACTATTCAAGTTTATAATGTATCACTTAATTTCATCTAATACTCAACATGAATTATAGCCACTAGGGATGTTAAAACGGGCTTAATATTAGCGGGTCTAAACGGGTGTGTTTTATAAAATTAGCCCGTTTAAATCCATTTGTATAATTATTTTTAATGAATTTAAACGGGTTAACCTGTTTAGGTCCGTTTATTAATTGGGTTTTCACAAAATTAAAAGGGTAGCCCATTTAACCTGTTTAATTTTTGGAAAAATAATTGTGTCTGAATTCCAAAACGATAAGTTTAATATAATTAATCTCCGTTGCTTCTCTCCTCCTCTCTGTCGCTTCTCTCCTCCTCATGTGCTTTGCTTCTCTCCTCCTCTCCGTCGCTTCTATCCTCCTCCTTTGCTTCGCTTCTCTCCTCCTCCTTTGCGTCGCTTCTCTCCGTCGCAGAATTGGGTTAGCAATTCATCAAACTTCTCTCCATCGCGGATTTTGTTTGTTTCTTCTTAATTCAGAACTAGGTTATCGATTCTTAGTATTGACAAACTGGTTTAGCGATTCTTAGTATATGAAAAATTGGGTTAGCAATTCATAAAGCTTTTGATTTTGTTTGTTTTCAATAAATTCAGATCGTTATGCTTTTGTGTGTGCAGATACGGATTTTGAATCACATCAAACAATGGCATTTCTCAATGCTCAGAATGAGTATATAGATATGAAAGAGGAAGATGGTCAGATTGAAATTGATGAGGAAGATGGTCAGATTGAGATTGATGAGGAAGTGGGAGAAACACAAGCGCCAGCACAAAGTGAAACTCAAACAACTCAAGTTGTGCGTAAGAGATGCAAAACTTCACTTGTTTGGAACGATTTTGAATCTGTTGGGGTTGAAGAAGATAGCAAAGAAAGGGGCAAGTGTCTCCACTGTGATACAAGTTTGTAATAAACAGTAGAACACATGGAACAAATCATTTGAAGCGTCATCTAGAGAAGTGTCCCAAGATGCCTAAGAAGGGAGATAGGCCTGCATATAATCAGAAGGTAGATCGGGAGATGACTAGTGAGATAATCATCTATCATGATTTACCATTTCTATATGTTGAGTATGAAAAAGTTAGAGCGAGGGACAACTATTTAAATCCATATTGTCAGCCAATATGCAGACAAACTGCTGCAGCAGATGTATTCAGCAAGTATGAGATTGAAAAAGAAAAGCTGAAAGATGTATTTGCAAATCATAATGGTCGGGGTATTGTATTTCACGCAAGTATGGAGGATTGAGGTATTGTTAGTATGGAATCTTATGACACAAACTATAAGTTTTTGCCTTCAGAAGATGTTTGGAACCGTGGAGAAAATATCAGAGAGTTCTTGAGGCTTTTTAGTGTTATCACCACTCACTTTTCAGGTTCGAAGTATCCTACATCTGATGTGTATTTCACACAAGTATGGAGGATTGACGTATTGTTGAAAACATATGCCATTTGTGATGATGATGCTTTAAAGGAAATGGTTAAGACTATGCATGCTAAATTTGATAAGTATTGGGAGGAGTACATCCTTATTTTGACTAGCTGTGTTATATCCAAGACTGAAATTGCAAATGATTGAAATAAGCAGTGGATCCCATTTCTTATGAGTAGAAAACTGAGAAACTTAAATAGGAAATGGAGTCTTTCTATGAAGATTATTATGTCAGGTCTTCTACGAGTTCTTCAAGTGTTTCACCAATACCAACTCCACATGATTTAGTTACTGAATCTCCCCTCAAAGATGATTTTGACAATGTAAGTACTTCTTTTTGACCTTTTGAAGATGACTGAATATGATTTTAACTAGTCCTGTTAATGTATGATCTTTTTGAGCTTGAAAGAAGCATCGAAGTTGGTGTGAACAACACAAAGACACATTTAGATCTTTATTTGGATGAGCCAAGGCTAGAAAGAAGTTCATTTCCAGATTTGGATATTTTAAGCTATTGGAAGGCTAACGAATGTTGATATGGTAATTTAGCAACTATGGCACGTGATTTGCTCAGCATCCAGATCACGACAATAACATCGGAATTAGCTTTCAGCATTGGATCTCAGGTGTTGACTCCTTATAGAAACCGTTTGCTTCCGGACAACGTTCAAGCTTTAATCTGCACTCGGAATTGGCTGCGTGGTTTTGCGGATCATGAGGGTAACATGTTTTGATTTACAAGATTTTTGTTTCATATCTACATACAAATACTAATTGACATCTTAAATTAATTGTAGGTACCTCAAAAGAGAACGATAACTTTACAATGATTCAAGAGTAAAAAGTTCAAAATCAGGAGAAGATTCAAGCATGTAAGTTATAAAATCCATGAAAGGTTTTCCATTTTTGTCTTAGAGTTATGTTGTTTGAAGTTAAACTTTATGAATGGTTTTTTGTTACAAATGTTATTGACGTTTGAATGGTTCGAATTGTGTTTATAACATTTGAATGGTTTGAATTGTGTTTATAACAATTGAATGGTTTGAATTGTGTTTGAAGTTACGTTGGAATGGTTTGAATGGTTTATTACGTTTGAATTGTGTTTATTGCGTTTGAATTGTGTTTGAAGTTTCAGGCCATAACGGGCCTAAACGGGTGTGTATTAGTTTTTATCAGGTCTAAAAGGGCAGGTCTAAATGGGTTTAAAATACAATCGAGCTTTAGCAACAAATCATATAAACGAGACGTCTAAACGGGCGGGTTTAAACGGGCCGGGTCTAAACAGGCCGGGTGTAAACGGGCCGGGCCATCCATTTTAACATCCCTAATTGCCAAAAATCAAACATTTATTAACATGCATTACTACTATACTTAGACTTAACATAATCACACACCTAATGTATATTATGGATCCACAAATCACATCCCCACCTTAGCCTTTTGAAAGAACACGATTTGGAACAGTAGCAGTTAGAGGACAATGCTGGTAGTCCACACTTGGAGCTGAGCTTCGAAGCTACAAGCAAGAATTACATTTTCTGGATTTTTTTGTTGTTGATATAGCAAGATAATTTTTCGTTAAAAGGCAATGAGGATAACTACTCATGTTTACCTTCGAATAAAGTAACGTAAGATCTTACGAATTCTTTGCAGCAAGAGATTTCTAGAGATATTTATACGTCAGTCTAACTCCTCCTAGCTTGCTCGAAAACCGCCTTGCAAAACCCCTCTACGGAACTGGCAATACATAAAGACTTAAACAAAATTCTGCATTTATAGAAGTCAGTGATTTCAGCTCAACTTCTAGATCAGATTTCGGGTAGAGTATACATCCAAATGATAAACAGTTAGTTCGCGTATATTCTTGGGAATCAGTAATTTGCAGAGACACCTATATTGAAATCTGAATCACTCAAGATCATCGGAAAACTGCATCACAAAAATGCTCCGCGAAACTGGAAAAACTGTTCGACATATCCGATTAAAATAACGATAACAGGTGGAATATACCTCTAAATAAAACGTTCTTTGATGTTTCAAATAGATGAAAGAATCCTCTTTCCAATGACACTGAGATCTCGATCTGGATCTTCCGGAGTAATCAGGAAAGAATGTTGCAATTTGGATGACCGGTGAGTTTGGATGGCTGTAGTTTTACAGAAAATTTGGTAGAGCTTTGCTGTCAAGCTTTCTGCGCTGATCCCTTTCTTGTGGTTTGCCTATAAGGACGGGATGGAGGCGTTAGGTTTACGCGTGTCTCTTCTCCATGTGGGCTTCATGAAATAGGACTTTGGGATTTGAGAGTTTTAAGGGTTTGGACCATGAAATAGGACTTTTACGTTACGAATAAAATAACGTAAGATCTTACAAATTCCTTGCAGCAAGAGATTTCTAGAGATATTTATACGTCGGTCTAACTCCTCCTAGCTTGCTCGGAAACCGCCTTGCAAAACCCCTCTACGGAACTGGCAATACATAAAGACTTAAACAAAATTCTGCATTTATAGAAGTCAGTGATTTCAGCTCAACTTCTAGATCAGATTTCGGGTAGAGTATACATCCAAATGATAAACAGTTAGTTCGCGTATATTCTTGGGAATCAGTAATTTGCAGAGACACCTATATTGAAATCTGAATCACTCAAGATCATCGGAAAACTGCATCACAAAAATGCTCCGCGAAACTGGAAAAACAGTTCGACATATCCGATTAAAATAACGATAACAGGTGGAATATACCTCCAAATAAAACGTTGTTTGATGTTTCAAACAGATGAAAGAATCCTCTTTCCAATGACACTGAGATCTCGATCTGGATCTTCCGGAGTAATCAGGAAAGAATGTTGCAATTTGGATGACCGGTGAGTTTGGATGGCTGTAGTTTTACAGAAAATTTGGCAGAGCTTTGCTGTCAAGCTTTCTGCGCTGATCCCTTTCTTGTGGTTTGCCTATAAGGACGGGATGGAGGTGTTAGGTTTACGCGTGTCTCTTCTCCATGTGGGCTTCATGAAATAGGATTTTGGGATTTGAGAGTTTTAAGGGTTTGGACCATGTTAATTCTCTCCCCCCCCCAGAACAAATTCATCCTCGAATTGCATGGCTGGGGCTGCACCCTGATCTAGGCTTGAAAGAGATCAGGATGATCCGTCCTCATTCGATCTTCAAACTCCCCAGTCATTTTTCGAACCCCATATCTTTTGCAACAAACTTCCACTCGCCATTTCTCTTTTCCTTTTACTTTGATTTCCTTTCGGTCCATGATACCCACTGGTATAGCTTGCACTGACAAATTCTTTCTCAGGTATGTCGGTGGTATTTAAATAATTAGGTTGGGTTCCTTAACCACTTTACGCAAAACTGAAACGTGAAACACATTGTGAAAATCAGATAGCTCCTCAGGTAGTTCTAATTTGTAAGCAACCGCGCCGATTTTCTCTATTATAATATATGATCCCATATAACCCGGTCTAAGTTTTTTCAACTTTCTCCATTCATCACTTCCCCGAAATGTCCTCATTTTCAGATAAAGTGCATCTACAAGTGCAAATTCTAAATCATTCCTCCTTTTGTCAGCTTAACTTTTCATCCACTCATGAACTTCTTTAAGCTTGTCTCGGATTCTTAGACTAAGTCAGGTTCCAGGTCTCGTTGTTCTCCAAATTTGGTCAAGCACAGGGGTGTGTGACAAGGTCATCCATATAGCGTCTCATAAGGTGCCATCCCTATACTTGAGTGGTAACTGTTATTGTATGCAAACTCTGCTAAAGGCAATTATCGTAACCAAATTATCTCCGAGTCTAAAATACACGCCCTCAACATATCCTCTAACGTCTGATTGTCCATCGGTCTGAGGTTGGTATGTAGTACTCAAATGTACCTTCGTTCCTAATGGCGTTTGGAAGGTCTACCAGAACGAGGATGTGAACCTCAGATCCCTGTCTGACACGATGCTCACTAGAATACCATGCAGTTTGACTATTTCCTCAAGGTACCTTTCAGCTAGAGTACTAAGAGCATCTCCAACCCATCACTCTATTTTTCACGCTATTTTAGAGTCACACTATAATAGAGTTAAATTCTTCTCCAATTCCACTTTATTTTTTAACTCTAAAAAGAATATTCTAAGTATATTCTTTTTCTCTTTAAATACAAAATATTTATAGTTATACCTTTCTATTTATTAAGATTGTAAATTGAACCCATAAACTTTATTTTATTAATTATATTCAATAAAAACAGAATATTCAAAATCTATTTATATAAAGAACATAACATTACAAAGTAAATAATACATTATGATTAATCATCATTATTAGTGTATTTTTCCCACAAATGATCGATTAATGCATTTCAAAGTGAGAAATGAGGTTCTTGATTTTTGATTTCTCTAAACAGACCAAGGAATTCTTGAAACTGAATATTATCATCTTCTGATAAGAAATCCTCTCGAGTTGGAGCTTCTATTCCAACTTCTATTGGTGCATCAAGATCACGCTCATCCTTGATTATCATGTTATGTAATATAACAATGTAGTCATTATGTCATGTAAAACATTTTTTGCCAAAAACGAACCGGACTTATCACAATAGCAAATCGTGATTGAAGAACTCCGAATGCATGTTTTACATCTTTCCTACATGCTTCTTGTTGCGTAGCAAAATATTTTTTCTTTGGACCTTTGGGTTAATGAATGGTTTGGACTATGGTGGACCATTTCAGATATATACCATCAGCCAGATAATAACCCATATTATATTTTTTTCCTTGAATGACATATTGAACATGAGGGGCAATACCTTGAGCAAGATTGGAGAAGAGGTGGGAAGACTCGAGCACATTGATATCATTATTGGTGCCTGGCATACTGAAGTATGCATGTCATATCCAAAGATCATAATCTGCCACAGCTTCAAGAATTATAGTTGGTGATCTACTACGACCTGCATATTGTCCAGCCCAAGCGGTAGGACAATTTTTCCACTTCCTATGCATGCAATCTAAACTACCAAGCATGCCTGGAAAACCTCGTTTTTCTCCAATGTAAAGAAGCCTCGCAATATCATTGGCTGTTGGTGATCGTAAGTACTTCTCTGAGAAAATTTCTACTATAGCTCGACAAAATCTTTTCATACTTTCGATTGTCGTTGATTCAACTATCTTAATGTTCTCATCAGTGGCATCTGCTGGTACACCATACGTTAGCATCTGCAACACAGCTGTAATTTTCTGTAGAGCTGATAATCCAAGTCTACCAAAATTATCTTTTCTTTGTGTGAATAGTTGTCATGACCTTCAACTGCATTCATAATACGAAGATATAGAGAACAAGACATATGAAATCTTCTGCGAAACATATCATTATTGTAAACTGGGGCCTCTGAGAAATAATCATTGAACAACCTCAAATGTGCGCTTTCTCGATCACGATGGATGAAAGAACGTCCGAAAAGTGAACCACCATGGATCACGTGATTTTGTTGTTGATTGAGAAGGAATTGGATGATCGAGTTGTTATTGGCAATAGCTAAAGTATCACTTCTTTTTCACAACCAAGATTATCGATGATTTCCATATTTTCATCATCATCTGAAGAAGAAGAAGAAGATATAAAATTCATTTTGAGAGAGAAGATTTAGAAATGAGAAAGAATAGGTATTTATGTTATTGTGATAAGTTACGTGAAGCTTTAGTGATATTTATAGAAAAGTAATGTGTCTTTTAATTATTGGCTAGGTAACCCGCACCATGTGCAGGGTGAAATAATTATTATTTATTTAATATAGTATAATTTTAAAATTATATAAAAAATACAATTGATTTTATATGAGTTGTTTATAACATTATGCTGTAATATTGACAAAATATTTTTTTTATTTATGCTATGAATTTTAGGTTAATTTAATTCTAATGTAAATTAGTTTAAAAATTAAATATATATTCACAATCTGGATAGAAATAAGAAGTTCCTCTTTATACTTTCTATAACCTATGATTAATAACATGATCTTAAATTTTTTTTAAAAAATAGAGAGAGTATATTTTGATTAAATTATTAAGTATCTAATAAAAAAATTTACTACTTCCTTTGTTTCATAATATTTTTTTTTTTAAGGTTTTGTTTTGTTTTACAATATAGTTATTTTTTATATTTTTTACTACTTCCAATGAATACTATGTGACCGATTATATTTTTCAATTTTTCATAATTAGTTGAATTATATTTAATTTATATACTAAATGATTACTTTTTTAAAAGAAAAGTTGCTTTTTAATCTTTGTGATTTAATACAAAATAACTTATATTTTAAAATAAAGAGTATTAAAATTGTAAAAATAAAATTTGATTTTAAAATTTTATAATCGACTTTAATATTTCTAATACGAATGTAAATGCATATTTAGATTAACTCGCAAAAATTATAATCATAAGAATATTAACTTTTAAGAAAAGAAGATTACTGTAAAATTTATTTTAAATACTAAATATACATAAGGATTATATAAAAATAAATTATCTTTTTAATATTTTTAATAAATTATCTAAAATTGTATATAACTGATTCAATGCTTATCCATTCTTAACTTTTTGATTTAATAAAAATATTTTCAATATCAAAGAGTTTAATAAAATTATTATATAATATCCTTACAAAAATATTTTAATTTTTTACCAAGTTATTTTTTTGTATAAATTAAAAAAATAATATCTATTAAATTAAGCTTCCTGTTTTTTTTTTTATCATTTATGTATATTTTTATATTGATTTATGAATCATCTATCTATACATCTTTATTTTCAATTTTAGTCTTTTAAAACATACTTTTATTTATTAATTATTTTATTAATTTATATTTGTTTTATGAAATTCGAATTATAACACAGAAAATATATATATATATTACTATATGAATGATGTGACGATTTATTTTTCTATAAAAATAAGAGATAAAATATAGTATTTAAAGAAATAATTAATATGTTATATTTTTGGTAAGAAATGGGAAAATAGAATATCTTGATGAATTATCATCAATATAATTGATATAAACTAATGTATAACCAAATTAATGTGAGTGGCATAGCATGTAATTAATCTAGTAACATAAGTCTATTTATATAACTTTGCTGAAAATGATTCTGGTGATGACACATCAGCAAAATGGCACCACTGTAATATTTTACAAAATGAAGGTTATTCTTTAAAAATACTTCTCTTTTAATATATAGGGGATATGTATATGTTTGTTGCCAACTAATTGAAGAGAAATTGTGTGAATATTGGTTGACATTTAATGCACATTAAATATGATAACATGTGTTGTTGAGAAGAAAAGTTATGTATGTAGTTGGATGATTGCACATGATAATTTAATTAAACATTTATGTGTAGTTTGAATGATAAATATGATAATCTAATTTAAAACTTTGTGGATAGTTGGAATAATAAATACATGAGAATTTAATATGAATCTTTGTGTGTGGTTGATATCTCTTATGTTTACATCATTTAGGCTTGCATTTAGTTCATATTTTGGTTCTTTTTGCATGTTATCCTTCTTTTTAGTCTCATTTTCCTTTGCTTTTAGACTTAGGTTGTATTTAGGTTGTAGTTTGCATTCTCTATGCTTTAAGGATGTTTTTAGGTACCTAATGAGCTATTTGGAGCAAAGAGGAAGCATGGGGATGATTCAAGGAGTTGTCCAGGCTAAGGAGGAGCAAAAGGAGCCAAGGAAGATAATTTTTGGTGCAACATCGATTAAGGCATGAACCACATCGTACGATGTGAATCACATCGATCAAGCCAGAAGTCTACATCGTTTGATGTAAAGCAGTCGAGAGTTGGGAGGTCCACGTCGATCACAAGTGATCGATGTCAAGACACATGACAACCACATCGGACACTCACATCGGCCAAGACTGATTGATGTATTCGACCCGAGAGATTTGAAGTCTGCATCGATCAAGCACATCGACCAAAGACTGATCGATGTCAAGCACCAAAAGTCAGCATCGATCATCCACATCGATCACTTATGATTGATGTTAGCCTAATCCGAGATGTTTTTATTTACAACTTTGCCATTGCTTTAGTGTTATTGGCATTTAGTATAAATAGACTTGGACTAATGGTTTTTAGCCAAGTCTTGATCTTGCATAGTTTTCTTAAGTGTTCTTTCATCTTTATAAGACAAATCTTCTTTTTAATCTAAAGTTTTGTATTTGCATCATTAAATCTTCTCTAATCTCCATCTTAATCATATTTAACATCTTTTCCTTTTGTGATTTGGTGTTTTCTATGATGATTAGTGAGTAGTCCTTTTAGAGTTCTTAGATGTGGTAGATTAGGGGAATTTAGAGGCTTGATTAGGATTTGTTAGTGTTTAATTAGGTTTATTCCTCTCTATTAATATGTGTTTAGGCTAGATTTATCTTGATCACATGAATCTAGATTTAGGCTTCATCTTATGCCCACCGAGTGTTTGATGAAATGCTGATCTTGTTTGATAGAGGATTTACTGGTCTTAGCTTAAGATATTGACTGTCTGAGAAGTATTTTGGCTTGAATAGAGTTGGTTTTGCATGCTTGTTGATTGTTCTAGCACTAATGAGAGTTAGTTCTTGTTAGGATGATTAGCAAATGGTTATTTGTCAAGAGATTGAACTTAACTTGCATGATTGTGAACTTTATGCCTAGGAATTAGCATTGCTTGCTTGTTTGCATTGTCAATGATGTTTGAAACAGCCTTGTCTTGCCTTTGAATTCCCCAAAGTCAATAACCACATCTAAGAATTTGTCTTTTATTATCTGAATTTTGAAATTGCTTTAGTGCTGTGTTTTTATTGCTCTGTTTTGCTTTGAATCATTGCTAAGTGATGCTTTCTTAAGTTGTGCTTGGTTCTTGGTTCTTTCTCTGAATTCACTTGACTTAAATCTTTCTGCTCCTAATCCTATTGGCATCTATTCATAACTCCTTTGGATTGATAAAAACCTTATACTATACTATAACTGATTAGTATAAAGAGTGATTGAGAAAGAGACTCAAAACTCTTGTATCAGTGGTTGGAATAATAAATACGAGAATTTAATTTAAAGCCTTGTTGGTAGCTGCAATGATAAATATGAAAATTTAATTTAAAACTTTGTGTGTACTTAAAGTGATAAATATGTGTTTTTATTATTTAAGTATATGTTATTTCTATATTTGAAATTTTTAGTTTCATAATTTATATTAATATTTTTTTTTAATTGCAATCATTGATTTATATAGAATTAAAATAATCATGATACAAAGATTTAGTTATCTAGTTTGGGGGATAGTCGGTTCCAGAGATAAAGAATCCATTTGTACGACCATGTCTTGCTAATCTATAAGCTACATTATTACATTCTCTTTTGACATGGACAATATCAACAGATTTAAATTTTGTTAGCCAAACTTTAATATCAACAACTAAATTAGCTATACTAATTTCTACTTCATTGTGGCGGAGTAAATTAACTAGAGCAAGGCAGTCTCCTTCGAATATTAAAGAATCGAAACCCATTGTCCATGAATGTTGAATAGCTGCTAATAAAGCCTTTGCTTCGGCTTCAAGATTTGTTGTTACTTCAGGAGTCATGTAGAATATGTGGAAGCCCGACCCGGCTAATTAAACCGCAGCCGTGCCTTCACTACATCCTAACAGTCCGTTCTATACTTAGCTAAATTTTAAAAAATTTCTTTGCATTTGTCAATACACAGCGGATTCAAACTCATTTTATTCCAATATAACTTGTATAACAACACTTAAACAAGATTCAGGGTTCAACATAAATCAAAACACAAGTTCGCTAATGAATACAACGGATCATCTAGCAACCTAAACAGTCAAACACCAAAGCCATAAGACTAAAACATAAGTCTTAAATATAAAAGCACCCAATCCCCGATCCATCCATGTCCATCACTGCCTCCGGTCTCGCTCTATTTACTGCTTAGATCCTGCACACTCAAACAAGAGAGGCCTAAGTATTGTCATAAATACTTAATGAGTACGGTCATCCCGTAACACTTTGGCCAGTATCATTCACGCATTCATACTATCGGATTCAACATCCCACACAATCAATTCGCAATAAACATAACATGTAATCTACCCTAACCGCCCAAGTTCAATCCTTTTTTAAGACCAATGTCTATTTCAGCGAGAATCCCACATCCCCTAAGCTAGTATATGATCCGGATTACCTTGAGGTTAGTTAGACATCATCTATGCCATGGTAAACACCTCATAATATCATAGTATAGAATCGTTTAGCACACGCTAACATCAAAACATGCAAATCACACAATCAAACATGCAAAACATCAAACCATAGCAATCCAACGATCCTAAAAACTAACCACAGTCACACACTCACCTTAGACAAGGTTGGAAAAAGATTTGTCAGAAGAAATCCCGATGAAACTCGCGTGGAAACGAAGATATCCTATCACCCTAAAGATCTCTCGGCTATAGCTACGATCCGATCTCCTTATCCTCGGCTATCTCTCGATCCGTTCACCTTTCTTCGAGTCAAACTCTGTTTTCCCTTAGAAACCCCACAAAACACACCTATTAGCTCGAGTTTATCCGACGGAAACTCGACACAAAGGGAAATATCCGATCGCTTACTAGTTTATCTCGGCGATGGTTGGATCTACACAGCGAACCTTCAATCTCTCTCGACTATCCTCGGGATAAACTGACTTTTCTAGGGTTTTCTCTCGACTGCTCTCTCTTTATTGCTTTATTAGTCTCAATAAATGCAACTTCCTGAGCTAAGTCTCAAAAACCCCTTATATACTCACAAAACCCTAAGTAACTCGGACTAAACCGACGTATCCCGGTTCCAGTAGGATTGATCTCGATCCGATTAGATTATCTCGGCTATAACCTATACCAGCTCTACCATCCACGTGATAAACCACGTTTTAGCTGACTAACTCTCACGGCCCACGGCCCAGCCCAACTCCCCTCGGCTATTTATTTTTCTCTCAGATAAACCGCCTTTATCCGAGTTATTTCCCTTATGTCCGGTTATTTTCCATTTTTCACTCGGATAACTCACACTACCTCGGCTAATTTCCATTTTCTCTCAGAGACTTTCTTTTTTCTCCGGACACAGTCCACTCTCACTCGGACTAACCCCATTTTCTCACGGACTGGAATATTTTCTCTCGGATATGGTCCATCCGGCTCGGCTATCCCAGCCATCCATCGACTATTTCCGAGTTATCGCCTGACCATAGTCAGAGCCTCCCAGTTCCCAGCCAATATCCGACCCTTGGCTCGATCATCCCTCGGACAATGCCCTGTCCGCCTTGACCATTTCTAATTTCCTCGGATACGGATGCTACAACTCTCCCACTCCCGTTTTGGATTCGCCCTCGAATCCTGCTCATCTGTTTGCTACTTATCAAACCACTTGGGATACTCGGCTTTCATCCTAGCCTCTTTTTCCCATGACACTTGTTCAGGTCCGTCGCAGTCCCATAAGACTTGAACCATCCTGACCAGCTTTCCACGCTTAGTCTTTTCCTTTCTAGCTAGCACCCGAACCGGCCTAGCCAACACTGCAAGGTCCTCTTGCAAGTCTGCTAGCGGTTCCTCTATAACCGTCTCATGTTCGGTTATATGTTTTCTTAGCTGCGACACATGGAATACATTATGGAACGCTCTCATTTCCGATGGAAAGTCCAACTTGTAAGCCACTGCTCCAACTCTATCCAGTATCCAGTATGGTTCCATGTACCTTGGACTCAACTTAGCATACTTAGCTGCCCTGTCTGTTCCCTTATAAGTCAGTGCCTTTAGGTAAACCATATCCCCTACACTTAACTCCAAGTCCTTGTGACGCTTGTCCGCATAACTCTTCTGTCTGTCCATTGCCTCTTTCAGCTTAACTTTTAAGAATCTGATCTTTTCTATAGTAGCCTCGACCACTGCTGGCCCCATTACGCTATGATCCTCCACTTGTGTCCAACACAAGGGTGTTCTACACGGCCAGCCGTACTACGCCTCATACGGAGACATCTCAATGCTCCTATGGTAACTATTGTTGTATGCAAATTCTGCCAACAGTAAGTAGTCCTCACAACTATTACCCTAATCCAGCACGCATGCTCTCAACATATCCTCCAATGTCATAATCGTCCGTTCTGACTGTCCATCAGCCTGAGGATGATATGCTGTACTCATATACAACCGCATTCCACATGCTCTTTTTAGAACCTCGAAGTAAACTTCGGATCACGATCTGAGATGATACTCATTGTCACTCCATGCAACCTCACGATCTGATCAATGTACATATCCACCAACTTTGGTACTTCATCCGTCTTTTTCATTGGTAAGAAGTCAGCAGACTTGGTCAATCCATCCATAATGACCCATACTGTGTCATGCAGCTTCTTAATCTTTGGTAAACCCACTACAAAGTCCATGGTGATCATGTCCCATTTCCATTCCGGCGTTGGTACCGTTTGCAACAAACCACTCGGAAACTAATGTTATGCCTTAACCAATTAACACATCTCACATCTGATTACCCACTTAGCCACATCCCGTTTCATCCTGACCCAATGATAGTACCGTTTCAAATCCTGGTACATCTTGGTCATTCCTGGATGAACAGAAAACCTTGACAGATGCGCCTCCTTAAGGATCTCATCCTTTAATTCCTTCATATCCGGTACACATACCCGTCTGTTTACAATAATTGTCCAATTGTTTGAAGTCTGATATTCCATCTTATCATTCTGTGACATCTTTTTCAGATTCTCATCCTGCTCCTGAGCAATCCGAATCCTAGTCAACAGGTCAGCTCTATCCGCGGCTTCCAAACCCAACGGTTTCACTCCTTCTGTTATTGCATTCAACCGCAATGTCCTTAGCATGTTCACAATGCTTCCAACATCCCGATCTGATGATACGCTATTTCTCCTCCTGCTCAACGCATCCACCACTAAGTTGGCCTTTCCTGGATGGTATGCTATTTCCAAATCATAGTCCGCTACCAACTCCATCCATCTACGCTATCTCAAGTTCAAATCCGGTTGAATAAAAATATACTTTAAACTCTTATGGTCCGTATATATCTGCACCTTCTGTCCATACAGGTAAGACCTTCATATCTTAAGTACAAATACCATAGCTGCCATCCCTAAATCATGTGTAGGGAAGTTTCCTTCATGCTTCCGTAGCTGCCGTGAAGCATAGGCTATCACCTTACCATCCCGCATCAGGACACACCCTAGTCCCTTCCGTGATGCATCTGTGTATACCACGTACGGCTCACCCAGTTCTGGTACCGTCAATACAGGTACACTAGTGAGTAACTCCTTTAACTTTGAGAAGCACTCTTCACACTCATCCGTCCAGACATACTCCACATCCTTCCCGGCCAGCTTTGTCATTGGCTGAGCCATACTTGCAAAGCCTTTGACAAACCGCCTGTAATAACCAACTAGCCCCAGAAAACTCCTTATCTCTGTAGCGTTCTCTAGCCTAGGCCAATCCGCTATGGCCTGAATCTTCCCTGGGTCCGCGGACACTCTCTTAACCGATACAATGTGACCCAAGAATCCTATATGATGTTGCCAGAAGCTACACTTACTGAGCTTGGCATATAACTTCTGTTCTCGCAACTTCTCCGGAACAGTTCTCAAGTGACCTCTATGTTCTTCCGCATCCTTTGAGTATACTAGAATGTCGTCTATGAATATGATCACAAACTCATCTAAGTAGTCCCTGAACACGCCATTCATCAACTTCATGAATGCAGCTGGCGCATTCATCAAACCAAATGGTATAACCACAAACTCATAATGACCATACCTTGTCCGAAAGGCAGCCTTACGCATGTTTGTCTCCTCTATGGGTATTTGATGGTACCCTGATGCCAAATCGATCTTAGAGAACCAAGTAGCTCCCCTCAGTTGGTCCAACAACTCGTCTATCCTGGGAAGTGGATATTTGTTCTTCACGGTCACAAGGTTTCAACTCGCGATAGTCAATGCAAAGCCTGAAGCTTCCATCCTTCTTCTTTACGAACAACACAGGCGCACCCCATGTCGAACTGCCCGGTCTTATGAATCCCTTGTCCAGCAATTCCGTTAACTAGCTTCTTCAGTTCTGCCATCTCATCTGGCGCCATCCGATATGGTGCTTTGAACAACGGAGCTGTCCCCGGCTCAAGTTCAATCGTGAACGGATCTGAACAAGCTGGTGGCAGTCCAGCCAACACCCAAGTCTACATCTGGTCCTCCTTCTGTGGTAGTGATCGTCGCTAGATACGCCTCACTACCCTTCTCTATCATCCGTTCTGCTTGAATAGCTGAAACCACCAAACTTCCCGAGGTTGGTCTAACTCCCTGATAAACCAAGACCTCACCGTCCCTTTCGATCCGCACCCTTCCTCGGTGACAATCCAGATGGCCTATATGCTTGCCTAACCAGTCTATCCCCAAGATGACATCATTGGGCTTAACTCTACAAATCACCAGATCTTCTGGCATGTCAACTTCGCCAATCCATACTGAAACGTTCTTAACCGTTCCTAGTGAAAACATCACTTGGCCTCCAGCCGTCTGTACTAACCCAAATTCCTCTCTGGGTTTCTTCCAGAACTGTTCCTTTCTGATTATATCCGGATTAACAAAACAATGACTCACTCCCGAGTCAAACAAAACATGGGTTTCAACCTCACCCATTAGCAAGGTCCCTACACATTCATTTCCTAGAATGCTAGGACTATATACTAACACACAACACGCAAAACCTTACCGCAAGACCTGGCAGTGAAGATTGGATCGGACCCCCTTAAACCCCATACAAACAAACAACAGAAATAACCAGCAAGCAGTCCTAGAAGCGAAAACGCTCTGATACCAAGTTGTTGAAGCCCGACCCGGCTAACTAAACCGCAGCCGTGCTTTTACTACATCCTAACTGTCAGTTCTATACTTAGCTAAATTTTAAATTTTTTCTTTGCATTTGTCAATACACAGCAGATTAAGTAATTCATTTCATTCCATTATAACTTGTATAACAACACTTAAACAAGATTCAGGGTTCAACATAAATCAAAACATGGCGAACCTTCAATCACTCTCGGCTATCCTCGGGATAAAGTGACTTTTCTAGGGCTTTCTCTCGACTGTTCTCTCTTTATTGCTTTATTAGTCTCAATAAACGCAACTTCCCGAGCTAAGTCTCAAAAACCCTTTATATACTTGCAAAACCCTAAGTAACTAAGACGAAACCGACGTTTCCCGGTTCCAGTAGGATTTATCCCGATCCGATTAGATTATCTCGGCTATAACCCGTACAAGCTCTACCATCCGTGTGATAAACCACGTTTTAGCCGACCAACTCTCACGGCCCACGGACAGCCCAGCTTCCCTCGGCTATTTCCTTTTCTCTCAGATAAACCACCTTTATCCGAGTTATTTCCCTTCTGTCCGGTCATTTTCCATTTTTCACCCGGATAACCCACACTACCTGGCTAATTTTCTCTCGGAGACTTTCCTTTTCTCTCCGGACACAGTACACTCTCACTCGGACTAACCCCATTTTCTCACGGAGTGGACAGTTTTCTCTCGGATATGGTCCATCCGGCTCGGCCATCCCAGCCATGCATCGACTATTTCCAAGTCATCGCCCGACCATAGTCTGAACCGCCCAGTTACCAGCCAATATCCGACCCTTGGCTCGATCATCCCTCGGACAATGCCCTATTCGCCTCGACCATTTCTAATTTCTTCGGATACGGATGCTATAGAATCCATCCAGCAGAAGAGTGTAATGTATGGGGATCGAAAGCAGCATCATGGTTGCATTTTGTGTAACCTAGAGGTGGTCTTTCCCAGGAACAGAACATAGGAGAAGGGAGTCCAGTAACAGATGATGAGGTGGCTGTGTTTTGTATCCATTACGTGCATCAACAAAAGCTTTGTTAACGTCTTTGTGAATCATAATTGGCTTGTTTTGAAAAATTAAATTGTTCCTTGATTTCCGGATACGCCAGAGAATCCAAAAAAGGAAGTAATTTATCTTTGTCATCCAAACCTCCCATTGTTGTGCATCAAGAAGAAGTCATATTATAGTTTATGTATCTTGTGAAATAATAGTTAGGAAATTAAATGGTGTTCTTACTCTTCTCCAAGTTGATATGGAAACGGGGCATTCTGATATAACATGGTTTTCATGGTTTTTAACCATGGTATAAGTCCTTTTTATTGAGTCTTTTTGGTCTTTTTAGAGTCCTAGTGGAGTCTTTGCAGGTTATAACATGTTTGGAGCATAATTGGAGATTTTGAAGCTTTTTGGATTATTGCAAGGATCAACCCCGAAGTAAGCAACTCAGAACCGTTGTCCTGCAGTGGGTGACGCTCGTCACCACATATGGGTGACGCTCGTCACCAGCCTCTGAAGAGAAATCGTGACTTCTATTAAAAGATGGAAAAGAAATTGCAGTTTTGGCCCAGAAGTTTCATTATTAACAAGAAGACTCCAGCTCGTGTTTTAGCTTGTATATTAGGTTTTTCAGCCATTCATTGGCTTATATCTTGTATCTTAATTTTTTAGAGAGCTTTAGAGAGATTTGTAGCAGAGCTTTTGGAGAGACAAATCAGACTCCTTCGGAGCAAAATTTTGAACTCCTTTATCTTTATTTCTTATTTCTTTTATGCAATCTATTCTTTTCATGATGTTTGTTTTATACACCATGCTTGAGTAGTTTGTTAGTTAAGTTAGGGCTTTTCAAAGGTTGATGAAGAGTTTGTAGAATTGCTAAACTGATAGGAAATTTATTGGTTCTTCATCTGTGCTTGCATTCACATTGATTTCTTAGACACATCATCTGGAAATCCGAAAATCATTGGTTGTTTAATAGATGTGAGAACATTATTGATAACTTGAACTAGCATTAGATGAGCAAAACGCCTTAGTGCAATGAGATTTGGCTTAGGAGTTTTGTGAACAATTGAACTTGATCATTACTGCATGTTTAGGTTGTTAGAGTTTGCAAAGAGATTTGAAACTCTGTGATTTAGACATAGATAACATCTGCAATAGAAATTGATTAGTTATACCTTTGCGTTTCATGTTCTAGACGGTTTTAATTCATTCTTGATTTGCATGCATTCTACATTCTCAAATTCAACCTGCGAGTTGTCCTGACTTAGCGCTTTTAGTTTTCTGAATCTAGATCGACCAAAATCGTTTGCTTTCATAATTTTTAGTTACTTTGCATTACATTCACTCATTATCGCTTAGCTTAATCCAAATTAATAATCGCTAGTGTAGTTTACATACTTTCTTGGGATTCGATAACCCCTTATACTATAATTGCATTGCTATGCACTTGCAGTAGTTTTATTTGGGTAAAAACCTGAACCCTATCACATTCAAAGAATAAATGTTGTATAGTTTCTGGTGCAGTTACACAGCGGATACAGGTAGTAGGTATTGGAACACCACGACTTTGAAGTCTTGTAGCTGTTCCTAGGGCTTTTGATAGAATTCTCCATATAAGAAATGCTTGACTTTTGGCATAATTTGTAGCTTCCATATTCGAGTTATCACTAGGGGATCACCATGTGGTATAGGAGGCCCAGCGATTTGAAATCAAACTGATGGCAAAGAAACCAATAACCCGATTTAACAGTATACTATCCATTCTTTGTGTAGTTCCAGTTGATATGATCTTTACCATTACCCTGGCTTAGATAAAATATTTTTTGCTAGTTCTATATCAGTTGTAGAAAGATTAGCAGATAAAGCAGGAATATTCCAATGTTTTTGCCAGTACTAATTAGATCCTTCACCAATAGGTTGGGATTCATTTCTCCACCATTACTCGTTTTTTTTTGGGGGGGGGGGGGGGGGGGTTGTGACTGAAGACTTTTGTTTGGTGGCCATCACCAATAATAGCTTGAGAGCCGTTCTTAATAAGGTCAATACCATGGAGGATTGATGCCCAACCATACGATTGGCATCGACGTGGTTTGGCATCAAAAAGATGGTCATAATTAAAGTATCTAGCTTTGTAAAGACGAGAAAATAAGCAATGCGTATGATGAAGCAGTCTTCATGCTTGTTTAGCAAGTAAAGCGTCGTTAAATTTTTTAAGGTCTTTGAAGCCGAAACCACCTTCCTTTTTAGTGTATTGTAACCGTTTCCAAGCTATCCAGGGAATGCCCATGGATTGATTATGTTTTTCCCACCAAAATTTTGCTTGAGAATACTATTCAGTTCAGCAATTACGTGAGAAGGATGTTTGAAACAGGACATAGAAAAATGGGCATGGACATTGCCACTGACTTCATTAAGACCTCTTTTCCCGCTTGAGATAGTAATTTGGCACTCCAAGATGATGTTTGGTTTTTGACACGAGATATAACATTATTGAACATCTACTTCTTCTTTCGACCAAATTGTTCCGGGAGTCCTAGGTATTTCCTGGCCCGACCATTGTTTCTGATTCCCAAAACACCTTTTAAACTTCTTGTTTATTTCCAGGAATTCTTGAACCAAATGTGATCATTGATTTATCGTGATTTATCTTTTGGTCAGACCACTCTTCATAAATTTTGAAAATATTTTTGATAGTAGAGCAATTCTTTTCATTTGCTTGGCAAAAGAAAAGGGAGTCGTCAGAAAAAAGCAAATGTGTTATTCTTGGTACGCCGTTGCCCACCTTAATACCATTGATTCTCCCCTTTTGTGCATTAATATTAAGTAAATGGCTCATAACATCCGCATAAAGTATAAAGAGGTAAGGAGACAGGGGATCTCCTTGTCTCAATCCACGTTCCGGGATAATGTGTCCCTAGGAAGACCATTGATGAGTATAGAATAAGTTACAGATGTAACAGTTGACATTATCCAATTGATCCATTTATAATTGAATCCAAACGCAGAAAATCCCATTGCACGCGATCATATGCTTTTGTCATATCAGTTTTAATGGTCATATAGGTTTGTGAAATCCGTTTACGGCTTTTTAAAGAGTGCATTAGATCGTGTGCAACCATGACATTATCAGAAATTAGCCGCCCTGGAATAAAGGCTGCTTGAGAGTCAGAGACTCGTTTTGGAAGGTTTTGGGCCTTGTAACAAGTATCTTGGATGTAATTTTATAGAGGACATTGCATAGAGATATTGGTCGATAATCAGCCAAAGTTACCAGGTGTTTCTTTTTTGGAATCATGCATATATTTGTATGATTCAGGGATTCTGGCATTATTGTAGTATCAAAGAAAGATAATGTCCCAACAAGCTTGGTATAACCTTGCTGTTAGACCATCTGGCCCTGGAACTTTGTTGGCACCAATTGAAGAGATTGTATAAAAGACCTCGGTATGCGTTATATCCCTGGTGAGTGATTGATTAATGCTTTGTGTGACTGTGGGGTTGAAGCCTTCAAAAATTGAGTTGGTTGCTCTAGAATTGTTGCTTAAGTACATGGTCTGGAAATATAGTTCAGCATGTTGTCTAATTTCTCTATCGCCACGGTATACATTGTCGGCACTATCTTTGATAGACATAATCTTGTTTTTGGAATATCGCATTTTTGTCGCAGCGTAATAGAACTTTGTGCTTTTATCTCCATCTTTAAGCCAAGCATTGCGGCTTTCTAAATGCCAGTATACTTCTTTGCTACGATAAGCTTGTGCTAATTCACGTTGTATATGGGGGATATTATACAGTGACGGGTCAGCAGCAGTTAAAGCAAAGTCGAGTTCTAGTAACAAGTAGTCGATTTGTTTGGCGGAATTTGATTTCGTAGATCGTCGAAACAGAGACATTGCAGAGAGCACCTATTTTATTTGATCTTGAATACTGGGGTGACCAGCTGTTACATTCTAAGAAGGAGCGGTAGCATTCTTAAAGTCCAGATGGTGGAGTAAGCGTTTGTCAAAGTAGAAGGGCTTATTGACATATTCTTGAGTGTAAGCGATGGTTGATAGGACAGATCTATGGTCTGAAGCACAAAAGCTTTGAAACTTTGCAACGGATTCAGGGAACATTGCTAACCATTCAGTGTTGGCTATAACTCTATCTAAACAGCATTTCACATGATGGTTTCCCCTGTTTCCCCGCCATGAAAATCTATTGCCGCCATGATACATTATGGTGACACTGAGTTCTTTTTTCCATAAGATAGCAAGTCCTCCGCTATGACCTTGCGGAGGTACCGTAAAAACGAAATCAGAAGCTAATGTAGTACAGACATCCCTAACAACATCACACCTCTTCATGGTTTTGACTAAAAAAATAAGATCTGGAGAATCGTTACGACAAAGTTGCTTCAAGCGATCCTTTGTTAGGGGTACTTCTAAACCCTAGCAGTTCCAGGATAGTATCTTCAAAGTGCTCTTTAGCGTCATGAGGGGACCATGTCCCATGTTCCTCCTATCCTTGGTTGGTCATCGCTGTACGAGTTCTGTGAATCACCTTGTGGCTCCATCTTGATCGTAGCCAGATGCTTCCGATCATCATTCGGAAGGTTTTGAATCGCTTGACGCTTAGGAGGAATCGTAGTGTTGTGAGTGCCGTCATAGTAGCCATCGTTACTCGTGTTATGTTCCCCAGAGTCGTACTTTCGTTTGAGAGTCTTTGTCGTAACAGGGGGTTGTGTTTTTTGACAAACAAAAGCATCAATTTCAGATGACATGTCAGAGAATTGATCATAGAACGGGCCATCATGATTCATAATGCCTGGGATAGTTGGGGAGGAATCGTCAGTGATGCCTCTGTGAAAGGAGTCCGCTATAAAGTTTGATTCGGCATTGTCATATTGGTGTAGCATCGCTTCCATTCGATTTTGTTTTATTGAATTGAATCCTGAATTCTCTTGTTGATCAGCGTGGTCCCTGAGAAGAGTCGTGAACTCACCTTCCGTGAACTTACCTTTGTCCTTTTTTGCTTGTATATAACGCCAACTTTCAGATAACATGTCTTTGTCGTCCCTGATTTCGAAAGGCTGCGAGTCTGGTAACGGTTCATCAGACGATGCAGGGATGTTGATGGTAGCACCGTTAATTGGTTGTTGTTCCTCCTTGTCGGTATTGGTTGTGTCATCGTTGTTGTTATTGTTGTTGTCATCAAGCGGATCATCATGAGAACCAGAGGAAGATTGAGGACATTTTTTGGCTTCGTGCGTTAAATTCCCACATTTGATGCAGAAGATTATGAGTCGTCATAATGGAATCGAAGAGGCGTGTTTTCTTCAGGGGTAAATTGAAAGAGTTTCTAGAATCGTAGTGGAGTGTCAATGTTCGAATCGAACTTTATTCGAACATAATCCAGAACATGATATGCTTCGTCAAAATCAATATCTACAACGTTCCCCAGTTTGTCTGCAATGTACTCCACGAGAGCACGGTTTAGAAAATGCAGAGAGATACCACGTATTTGAACCCATAATGGAATTAGTTTGAGTATTGCTTCATCAAATGTTGGAATCCACTTCTGCGTCACAAGCATCCACTCGCTGAAGGACCAAGGACCACGGCGCATGACAAAATTGATAGCCTCTTCTGATTGAAAGATGAATTGAATGCTGGAAGAGTCTAGGATTCGTCCAGTAACAGAATCACTCATACCCCATAACCTTGGCAGTTTCCCAATCATAGCATGCAAATTCTGTTTTCTGGAATTCGTTAGACAACCAACAATCGTGAATCGATTCGCTTGCGCCGCTTGGGCACAAATCGCTTCAAGTAATGCGATTGGGGCATCTTCGAGTCCCAGATCAATATTCTGCAATCGTTTACGTAAGTTGTCTTTCATAGGAAGAGGGTCTGTGGTTTGTAAAAGAGGAAAGGTAGAGATTATATAGGGTATCCATGGCGGTTTCTGGAGAAGGAGAGAGACGAAGAAACCAAAACCGCCAGGATAACTTCCTAACAGACCATGTTCGAATTGAAAGAGTTTCTGGAATCGTAGTGGAGTGTCAATGTTCGAATCGAACTTTATTCGGACATAATCCAGAACATGATATGCTTCGTCAAAATCAATATCTACAACGTTCCCCAGTTTGTCTGCAATGTACTCCACGAGAGCACGGTTTAAAAAATGCAGAGAGATACCACGTATTTAAACCCATAATGGAATTAGTTTGAGTGTTGCTTCATCAAATGTTGGAATCCACTTCTGCGTCACAAGCATCCACTCGCTGAAGGACCAAGGACCACGGCGCAGGACAAAATTGATAGCCTCTTCTGATTGAAAGATGAATTGAATGCTGGAAGAGTCTAGGATTCGTCCAGTAACAGAATCACTCATACCCCATAACCTTGGCAGTTTCCCAATCATAGCATGCAAATTCTGTTTTCTGGAATTCGTTAGACAACCAACAATCGTGAATTGATTCGCTTGCGCCGCTTGGGCACAAATCGCTTCAAGTAATGCGATTGGGGCATCTTCGAGTCCCAGATCAATATTCTGCAATCGTTTACGTAAGTTGTCTTTCATAGGAAGAGGGTCTGTGGTTTGTAATAGAGGAAAGGTAGAGATTATATAGGGTATCCATGGCGGTTTCTGGAGAAGGAGAGAGACGAAGAAACCAAAACCGCCAGGATAACTTCCTAACGGACCATAACCGACAAAATCAATCCCAAATAATCGGAGAATAGATTGGCGGATGAATTCACCCGTATGAGATTGAGATTCAATATCGAAATCAAAACGGGAGAGAAAGAATTTTTGTAGAGAGAGAAGTTTTAGAGAGAGAAATATTTTTTTTCCTTACCAACCACTCTTGTATATCTTTAACCTTGATACATCAAATTTCCTTCTACTTAGGGCATCTGAAATATTATGAGCCTTCCCCAAGGTATAAGTTATATCCAAGTCAAAATCGGCTAACATCTCCATCCATCTTCTTCGTCGTAGATTCAGGTCACTCTGAGTGAATATATACTTCAAACTCTTATGATCTGTAAATACTTGGACTCTCTCCATATTGGTATATGCACCATATCTTCAAAGAAAAAACTACTGCTGCTAATTCTAAGTCATGCATGGGGTAGTTCAACTCTTGTTTTCGCAGCTGCCTTGATATGTAGGCGATTACTTGTTCCTCTTGCATGAGTACGCATCATAACTCTGTCCTTGATGCATCAATGTATACCATGTACGGTACTCCCACCTTGGGGTAATACTAACACATGGGTTTGAGTCAAGTGATCTTTCAACTTCTTGAAACTATCCTCACATTGGGCAGTCCATTCAAACTGTACACTCTTCCTCGTTAATTGTGTCATTGGCTTGGATTAGCAAAATCTTTTACGAACTTCCGATAATACCCAGTCAATCCTAGAAAACTGCGCGCCTCCGTGGCACTTGTAGGCTTTGGCCAATTTTTGATCGTTGAGATTTTTTCCTAGTCTACTACCACTCCGGCCTCATAAACAACATGACTCAAAAATCCATTCCTCCCTTGCTAAAAGCTGCATTTACTAAATTTTACATATAACTTTTGTTCTCGCAGCTTGTTCAGTATGACTCGCAGGTGCCAATCGTGTTCTCCTTTAATCTATGAATAAATCAGTATGTCGTCTATGAATACAATTACACACTTGTCCAAGTATTCCCGAAATATATTATTTATCAATTTCATAAAGGCTGCTGGTGTGTTGGTCAATTTTAAGGGCATCACCACAAATTCATAGTGCTTGTAACACGTCTGGAAGGCTGTTTTCCGCACATCTTCTTTAGCTATAGCAATCTGGTGATACCCTAATGCTAAGTCGATCTTTGAAAACCATGATGCTCCTTGTAGCTGATCTAGAAGCTCATCGATCCTTGGTAGCGGGTACTTATTCTTAATAGTCACCTTATTCAGCATGCGATAATCGATGCATAGTCTGAAACTTCCGTTCTTTTTCTTTACAAACAAAACCGGCGCTCCCCATGGCGAACTACTAGATCTGTGAACCCTTTGTCCGTTAGATCTTCTAACTGGTTTTTTAAGCTCTGCCATTTCTACTGGCCTCGATTGGTATGGTGCTCTTAATACTGGAGCGGTCCCTATATCTAGTTCGATGGTGAATGCATTTCCCCGCTGATGCAGGAGCAATAATGGAAGACAAGGAAAATACACATAGAGTTGAGAAACAGAATGGGTTGGCTTATACTTTGCTGATTTGGACCAGTCTTCCGAATAAGCCTCAATTCGCATAAACCCGCCGGTCTGTGAATCCGCCAGGCCCTCTTGCCAGGCATCCATTCACACAAACCCACCGGTCTGTGAACCCGCCAGGCTTCCTTGTCAAGCCCCCTGTCGCATAAACCCGCCGGTCTGTGAACCCGCTAGACCCCTTTGCCAGGCCTCCATTCTAAAGTGACAAAAACGTGAAAAAACCTTTTTGGGCTTGTTTTGCAAGACCCCTCTTGATCTGTTGATCATTTTACTTTTATCCTTTGATTTTGGAAGAGTTATTGGTGGTGGTTTCGAGTGTCTTTATCACTTTCCATTCAGTTTGGGAGATAAAGCACATCTTTAGGAGAAGAATCTCCAACAAGGGAGTATCACCAGCTAAGAACAACGTAAGACTGCCTTCCTTGCTAAGTTCTTCTCATTTCTCTATATATAGGACTGCAAGATTGAGGAATGAGATATCTGGTTTTGCTCAAAGGACTAATGAGAGTTTTGGTGAAGCGTGGGAAAGATTCAAAGGATACACTCTCCAATGCCCTCACCATGGGTTTTCAACAGCTCTCTGCTCTCTACTCTCTACAGGGTCGTCCTACCTAAGATTGGAATGTTTCTGGATACTGCCTCCAATGGGAAATTCCTTTCAAATGATATGGATGAAGGCATTGAGTTAGTTGAGAACTTGGCACACTCAGATGGTAACTACAATGAGGAGTATGATAGAACTCCTAGAAGTGCTAAGGATGAGCTTGAGTACAATAAGAAACAGATCAAGGCTCTTCATGAGAAGCTTGACCAGCTGTTGAAGCAAAAGGACAAAGGTCAACTTTGTTAGTGATTTGGTTCAGGTTCAAGACCAAGAAGATTGTCAAGTTGAAGATATAAACTATGTTGGAAACCAAGGTGGTTACAACAATTACAACTATAGGAACAATTCCAATTTTTCCGATAAGAGTAATATTGTTGCCAATCCACAGGATCGAGTGTATCCTCCTCAACAAGGACAACAACAAGTTGGCCAACCAAAGCCCTTTGTTCCCTACAACAACAATCAAGGGTTTGTGCCTAGGAACAACAACCAAGACAACTTCCAGCCAAGACCTCAGTTCAATCCACCAGGTTTTGTTGCTCAAGGACCAGCTCAAGCTTCATCAAGCTCCTATGAATCTGATTTCAAAAGCCTCATCCAACAGATTCTACAATATCAGCTGAATGGTACTCCGAAGATGAACAAGAAATTTGCTGATGTTCACAACAAGATGGACACAATCAATGTTGAGCTCAGTACCAAGATTGAAGGACTAGCTTCAAGGGTGAAGACTTTGGATAACAACAAAAGGCATTGCAACAGGACCACGCCCCCAAGATAATCTGCCTGGAAAGTGTGAGATGAACCCCAAAGAGTACTGCCAAGTTGTTGAGTCTGAAGTTGCTTTGACTCTTATTGATAAAGAGGCTGTTATTAAAGAGTTCCTGTTTTTGTTCAATGAGGACATTGAAGTTCAGGGTGAGGGGGAAGACCTTGGGAAGGCTGATGAAGCCAAGAAGGAGGAAAATATTATGTTCTTCCAGTTTACAAACCTGCTCTCCCTTATCCAGGAAGGTTCAAGAAACAGCTAGTGGAGAAGTACACTACTCTATATGCTGCACATATGAAGCTGAGGGGTATTGATGTTAAGGATGAGCTGAAAGAAGCTCTAATCAAGGCTGAGGCGCCATATTTCAAGAAGTATAACATCGCCAAGCTTGGTGATCCATGTGTCTTCACTCTTCCTTGTGAGCTAAAGGGAAAAACCTTTAAGAACTGCCTTTGTGATCTTGGGACAAGCATAAATCTGCTCCCTTTCTCTACAGTCAAGGCACTAGGTTATACCACATTCCAAGAGAGCAATATAACTCTCCCCATAGCTGATGGCTTAGTCAAGACACCACTTGGAGCTCTAAAGGATGTCCCAATGATGATAGAGGGTGTAGTGATTCCAACAGTCTTTCTGGTTATGGATGTGGAAGGGAAGATCAATAATCCTATAATCTTAGGAAGACCTTTCTTGGCAACAGTTGGAGCAGTGTTTGATGCTAAAGAATGCACCATTGAGCTGAGGTTAGCTACGAACAAGGTGCTGATGTTTGACTCTAAGGGCAACAAGCTAGAGGATGAGCAAGCTTTCTCAATGAAAGTGAAGAAGCTGAAAGGAGCTGTTGAGAATTGGCCTTCATTTGATGGATATGTTGGTGAAAGTTTTGATGAATACAGTCTCCCTACGCTGTTTGGTGAAACCACTGAAGATGAGGTCTTCAAAGTGGATAGTGTGAAGTTTGGTAATGATATTCTGCTTGGTTCTTAAGTCCAATTGGCTCAAAGTCTGGTGAAGTATCCTACAAGGTTATACATGAAGGCAAGTCTAAGTCTTTTGCTCAGTTGAAGATCAATGGAATCACCAAGAGAGTCAAGGGAAGCAAGGTTCCACCAAGGAGTTCCCAATCTCCTTCTCCTTACCCCAACTAAGGAGCCAAGAAAAGTCAAGCTAAGTGACTCTAAACAAGCACACTTGGGAGGTAATCCCATGGTATCCGTGTATATATTAATGCTTTATTAGTTTATGTTTATGTTTTTTATTGTCCCTAGAAGCAGGTGTAAGGCAATGGTGGTTGGTTGGATGAAATGGGAAACCATGAGACATGTTTTTGGCAGATGTCGAGCAGGATGGCGGGCTTGCCAAGCTCGACATCGCCAATGTCAACCGATATGGCGGACTATACTGCTCGACATCACCCGTGCCAAGACATGTCGGTCAACATATCGGGCTAATCAAGCCCGACATGGAACAAATGTGTATCTCGGCCCATTTATCTCGACTGTGATGTTGGGCGACATGGACGAGAAGGGAGAAAGCAAGGAGATGTTGACCGTGATGTCGGGCGACATGCACGTTCAGAAGAAAAGGCCGAGGGATGTCGAGCATAATATCGCATGACATCATTGAGCCGAGAGGACATGCGCGGATGTCGACCATCATGTCAGGCTACCCAGCCTGACATCTGTGATGTCGACCACCAATGTCGAGCTAGCCAGCTCAACATCGCCTTCAAGGTAAGTGTTTTGAACTTCAAAATTTTTCCCTCCCTTTGGCTTGGCTCTAAGCGAGTTTGAATTTGAATTTCTTGGCTCCTCCTCTGACAATCTGGCCCACTCCTGAACACTTTGTTCTTTGTCCCCCACTCCCAAAGATTTCTTGTCCCCTCACTTGCTCTTTAAAACCACAAATTCTCCTCTTCTCTCTTCTGACTTCTCATTTTTCGTCTCCTTAATAGCTAGCTTGAAAATCTCTTAGTTCTCTCTCTCTTTCATTCATCTCTACAAGTGTTCAAGAGTCCAAAAAGGTTTGTCTCTAAACTAGTTAAATTTGTTCTTGATGGTTGAAAATTGCTTGTTTAGTTAATATCATATGGCATTTGAACTTGATAGTTTATTTATGAGCCTTGTTTTGATTTTGCTTGGTGGATTTTTAATTCTTAGCAAGATAGAATGTTAGGACTGATTTTATTTATCATTCATTGTCTTGTTATAATTTGTGTTCACCATTGCATTATCATCTTCTCATTTTTTTTAAGACCACCATGATCATGCATATAAATTGTCCAATTATGTTTTGATTTTAGCATGATTATGGTCTTTTGCTCTTGAATTCTCATGTCTATTTAGAGGTTTACTTGTTAAATGGTAGATAACCTCTTGTCGATGTGAGAAATTTTTTTTTAAGAGTATTGAAACTATAGTTCTTCATCCATTGTTTTTGTACTTAATTGCTTTTAAAGTTTTGTTCTTGTAGGTACAATAGGGAGAACCAGAGATGCTGCTATGACAAAGGCAAAAGGGAAGAAGAAGGCACTTGAACCAAAGGCAACAAAGGACAAGGGAAAGAGAGTTTCTAAAGGTCAGTCTTCAAAGGCTGCTGGAAAGAGGATCAAGGAGAGTAGTGCTGAGAAAAGCAAAGCCAAAGGGAAAGGGAAGGCTGTTGAAGAGGCTTCCACCAAGGAGCCAACATCAAGGGAGTTCATTGAACTCTTCAACAGATGCACCTTCAAAGCCATAAGATACCCTCGTGTCTCCACAATTCAGGCGCTGGGTATACATGAGGATTGCCAAGCCATTTTCACAGCAAGGAGAGTAATAGGCATTGATGTCTTCATCCCTGGAATCACAAGGAGCACTAATCTGAGGCACCCATCCCTAAGATATGCTCATAAGGCCCTTGCTCACATATTGTATGCAAGGAAGGAGTGTCACAAGATAACAGCTAGGGAGATGGACATCATGTTAAATGGCTTGCACAAGATGGTCAAGCACAGCAGAGATAATTGGGTGATAAAACAGCCAAGTAGTTATCCTTTCTATGTGACCCTGCTCCTAGATCAGCTGCTCACTTATTGAAGCTGGATAGCCACCAATGGAAGAAGGGAGAAGGATCCACAGCTGCACATTGGCAGAGTTGTGACAGCCATATTGATGGCTAGTGGTTTACTTGTTAAATGGTATTCACATCTTTTGTTTTTGTTTTTGCAATTTCAATTCTTCTTATTCAGTTGTTTCATTTTTGAAAACCCAAAAAAAAACTATAGAAATTGTTCTTCCGCTTATTTACCTTCTCTGAATTTTATAAACTCTATAAAAACCCTAAACAAACATTTGGTCTTTTGATTCTGCTCATTTAAATTCTTAAGAACATAAAAAAAAATTGTTTTCCAATAATTAGCAAGTCATTTGTTAACTTTAAATAGAGTTTCAAATTAACTGCTAATTTCAGCGAAATATTTTGTTTCTCTGTTTTTCTTTTGATTTAGATAGAACTTTGACTTGATTATCTTAATTTTCGCTAGGTACCAATATGGAGAATGCACCAGTAGATCTTATGCAAACCATGATGGCTCTGTTAAGGAGGGCTGAATCAACCAGTTTTCTAAACAAAACATATAGACAATACAAGGAGCCAATACCACCTGATATACCACCACCACCTCAAGCACCCGATCCAACCCAAGATACTGAAGAAGGAGATCTTCTAGTAATTCAAAGGGCACTAAATTCACAGCAAGTACTAGAAGATCAGGAGCCAAGAGACAATCTCTTTCATATAAGATGTACTATCAAAGACAAGGTATGTCATTTGATTATTGATAGCGGTTGCTGTGCTAACATTACAAGTGTTTATTTAGTAGAAAAAACTTGGCCTTATCACAAAACATCATCCTAGACCCTACAAACTCAAGTGGTTAAATGATAAGGAGGAGGTGAAAGTTTCCAAGCAAGTTGAAATATCACTCAGCATTGGCAAATACAAAGATCAAATATTGTGTGATGTTGCACCAATGCAAGCTGACCATGTTTTACTTGGAAGGCCATGGCAATATGATAGAGAAGTAATCCACAATGGAAGAACCAATGAGTACTCCTTCACCATTAACCGCTGTAAGCACATTCTGGTCCCTTTAGCTCAAAAGGACATTAAAGTTAGGCAAGTGAGAGCTAAGCACTAACACTACAGCTAGTTATTTTTCAATACAAGAATTTTTAAACATTGATCCACCAGATATGATGCATTTGTCTTTGCCAAAAGAGTTTTATGCAGATTTAAAGGAGCAAAATCTCAAACCCATGGTGAACAAGGAGCAAAACCTGGGAAGCAATGGAGAAAGCATGATGTTTATTAAGGAGAAACCACCAATACACGAGCTGACACCAACACTGGAGCTTGCTGAAACCAAAAACATCCCATTCAACCAACTCTTGCAGCATTTAAAAGCCAAACACCAAGGTAAGTTTCTAAACTCTGAACATTTTCCAGAAACTAACTTAGCTTTGTTGGATGCAGGTACTATTTTTTTGAGGACAAAACCTCTTCAAGAGGGAGAGTATGATGTGGACATCAGTACCAGACAAACCCCTTTAGGCGTGGGAGAGCATTCAGTTGCTAACTTGGAGATGAGCAAGCTTGTAGATAAGGAGCAAAGGAGGCATGTAGCTGTTTTCAAAGGAGCTAAGGACTTAACAACAAAACACTGTCGTTCTATGCATCAAGGAGGACGTTGTGATCAAGCTAAAACATGTCTGGTCTGGTTTAATTCACAAGAAGACCAAGTTAAACTACCAGAACCACCAAATCACATGAATGAACCAACATTCATGTTTTTAAGTCCATATATGGAAACAACGGTTGCATCAAATATCTACACTCATCAGAAATATTATTTGGCGTGCCTAGAAGATACCAAGAGGAGAAAACCACCAGATCAAGCTATAAATCACATCAAACCATCCCAAACCAAAGGAGATATCACCATGAAGACAATTTCCTTTTCTACGCATGTTAACTTTGCTCCAAAGGGAAACTATGACCAACGACCACTCTCTCTCAGACATCTTGACCCTCCATCCTCTAAAGAAGATCCTAGACGGTTCATACAATGATCACGACCACAAAATTCGTTCCCCCTCTCTCATTGCCCCAAATCAGGCCTTTTTCCCCTTTTATGCCCAAAGACTAGCTACAAGTCATGCCAAACTTTATGCTTTGTTTTAATTACTTTGTTACCATTTATTCTTCACATTTTGAGCACTATATAAGCTCATAAGCATTGTATTTTATCTACACAACTTCATAAAACAAAAATCTTTTGTTTGCTTCTAAAAAAAATACTTGTTTGAATCATTCTTGTCCTTGCAAGTTTTCTAGCATTTTCTAGAATCAAAGCTTGAAACTCTAGTGGAGAATCTAGGAGCCCATGTGAGGAAGAGCCCTTGGGAAATAGAGACTCAAAACCGTGCTTGTGGAATCAAGTACAACCCTTGTTACTCATCATCTTTACATCAACTCAATCTTCAAGCTTGAAAAGATCTTGATTCAAGTGTGTTAAGAATTGGTAGATTCCATTCTTATATCACTTTCTCTTATGTCCACTGATATCTCATATATTTACATCATTTAGGCTTGCAAATCGTTCATGTTTTGGTCTCCTTTTGCATATTTTCTTTCTCTTTAGTCCCATTTTCCTTTCCTTTTAGACTTATGTTGCATTTAGGTTGTAGTTTGCATTCTCTATGCATTAAGGATGTTTTTAGGTACTTAAGAAGCTATTGGGAGCAAGGAGGAAGTGTGGGAATGGTTCAAGGAGTTAGCCAAGCTAAGAAGGAGCAAAAGGAGCTAAGGAAGGCGATTTCGAATGCTCTATCGGTCAAGATTGATCAATACAATGCAGCAGAGGAGTTGAAGATCCCATCGATCAAGCATATCGATCAAGACTGACATATGGAAAAAATCGGATGCTCTATCGATCACCTGTATCAGTTAAGACTGACAGATGGGATCCAGTCTAGTTTTTGAAGAAGCGTATCGATCAAGCGTATCGGTCAAGGAGTGACCGATGGGAATCCAGCGGATGCTCTATCGATCACCTGTATCGATCACTTTTGACCGATACGAACCAGTCCGAACTTCCTTTTATTTACAAATTTGCCATTATTCTAGGGCTTTTGTCATTTAGTATAAATAGGCTTGATCTAATGGTTTTAGAATCAAGTCTTGTTCTTGCTTAGTTCTTAAGAGTTTTCCAGTATTTGTAAAAACAAGTCTATCATTTTAATCAAAGTTTTGTATTTGTCTTTTGATTTCTTCTCTAGTTTCCCTGAATCATGTTTAGCATCATTTACCCTTGTGATTTGGTGTTTTCCATGGTGATTAGTGAGTAGTTCTCTTAGGGTTCTTAGATGTGGTAGATAAGGGGAATTTAGAGGCTTGATTAGAGTTTGTTAGTACTTAATTAGGTTGATTCCTCTCTATTAATCTGTTCTTAAGCTAGATTTGTCTTGATCATATGAATCTAGAATTAGGCTTCATTTTATGTCCACCAAGTGTTTGATAAAATGCTGATCTTGTTTAATAGAGGATTTACTGGCCTTAGCTGAAGAGATTGGCTGTCTGAGGAGTATTTTGACTTGAATAGATTTGGTTTTGCTTGCTTGTTGATTGTTCTTGCACTAATGAGAGTTAGTTCTTGTTAGGATGATTAGCAAAGGGTTATTTGTCAAGAGATTGAACTTAACTTGCTTGATTGTGAACTCTATGTCTAAGAATCATCATTGATTGCTTATTTGCTTGATCAATGATGTTTGAACAGCCTAAATCTTGTCTTTGAATTCCCCAAACTCAACAACCACATCTAGAAACTTGTTTTCCCTTATTAAATTTTGAATTTTGCTTTAAGTGCTCTGTTTTATTGCTCTGTTTTGCTTCTGATCATTGCTATGTTGTTCTCTTTTGAGTTCTGATTGGTGTTTGATCACTTAGGTTGTTAGTTCTAGTTGTGTAAACAACAAATCTTCTCTAAATTCACTTGACTTAAGGTTTTCTGCTCACAACTCTATTGGTATCTAGCTTAACTCCTTTGGATTGATAAAAACCATATGATATACTACAACTGATTAGTACAAGCAGGGTGATTGACCAAGAGAGTCAAAACTCTTGTATCAATTTGGCGCCGTTGCCATTGGGGTTATTGTTTGGATCATTAGAGTTTGTGGAAACTTTAAGATCAAGTTTTATTTATATTTGGTTGCTAATCATCATTGGCTCTCATTGCTGTTTTCAGATGTATGAACCTAAGATCAAGAGGCTCTAGCAACTTAGTAGACTTCATAGACATCATCAATCTGTTAGACAGAGGTCAAAGAGCAAGAAGGCAACAGGAAAGACAGCAACACTTGGAGAGGCTAGGGATGAATGTTCAGGAACCACATGTTGTAGATGATATGAGGTTCCAAGGTCCTCAAGGAGCAGCTGGTGCTCAAGGCCAACAGGGCCAGAGGGAGTTCAGGGCTTGCAAGGAGAGCAGGGCCCTAGAGGAGCAGCTCAGTCTCCAAGAGCAATCAGACAAATAGGCGCAGGTGATGCACCAAACACCTACAACAACAAAACAGGGATCCTTACTCTAGCAGTTCAGAATAATAACTTTGAGATCAAATCTGGATTGATCTCAATGGTCCAAGGCAGCAAGTTCCATGGGTTATCTCTAGAAGACATTTTGGATCACTTGGATACATTTGATAGACTCTGCTCACTCACCAAGATTTATGATACAAGAGTTTTGACTCTCTTGGTCAATCACCCTTTGTACTAATCATTGTAGTAAGGGTTTTATCAATCCAAAAGGGGAAGATTGAAGCAGTAGGAATGCAATAGAGCTCTTATTTCAATCAGATATAGATAAGATTGAAATGTCTAACAACCTAAGTGATCAAACAGAAAAGAAACAAACATCAAACAAATAGTGAAATGCAAGCAAGACAACTAAAACAAAGGCAAAAACAAAGCAATTTCGAATTCAACTAAAAACAAAAGAAAGATGGGACTTGAGATGAGATAATTGGTGCTAGGGAACTCTTAGTTCAACCTATGATGCTTACAAACCCACACAATGATATTCCTTATGCATATAATTCATTTATAAGACTAATCCAATCTCTAGCACTAATCTCTTTACTAATTACCAAGTTAAGAACTAATTCTCATTAGTAAAATGATAAACAGTAAGCATTAAGAAAATCTATAAATCCTATATTGCCAAATCACTCCCTAGACAGTCAATCTCTTGAGCTAGGATAAGCAATTCTCTTGCAAAGCAGTTCAGGCATTTCATCAAACACTTGGTGGGCATAAAATGAGCCTAAGATCCTAATCAACTTAGCTAGAGCTAATCAGGCATTAAACACAGTAATCAAGAAAAGAAATGGAAGAATTAACACTAAGACATCATAGATTAAGCCTAAAGTTCCCTAAGCCTAACCCATCTCAATTTCCTAAGAATATTACTCACTAATCACAATCAAAACCATCAATTCAAAGATAAAAGGATAGCTAATCATGATTAAAGAGATTAAGCAAGAAGATAAATGTAAACTTAATTGAAATAAACAAAAGATTCAAGCTCCAAGATCAAAGCAAAAACAAAAGAGGAAAGAACTGTTGGATAAAGAGATGATCCCCAAAAATTTGGGATTTTTCGTATTTATATGGGTCTAAGCGAAAATAGCAAAATTGTAAATAAAAGCAAGTTCGGGATGGTCTGTATCGATCTAGAGTGATCGATGGTCACCTATTGGTCACTTGTGATCGATACACCTGATCAATACTCCATCCGCTGGTTTCCCATCGATCACTCCATGATCGATACACTTGATCGATGGACGCCTATCGATCAGTCTTGACCGATACACTTAGTCGATGGAGCATCCGATGGTTTCCCATCGATCACTCCTTGATCGATACACTTGATCGATAGGCTTCTGCTGACTTGTGTCGATCATGCCAGATCGATAGGCTTCAGGTCTTGATCGATGGAACACCAGAAGTCGCCCTCCTTAGCTCCTTTTGCTCCTTCTCAGCTTGGCTAACTTCTTGAACCATTCCCACACTTCCTCCTTGCTCCGTTCAGCTTCTTAGGTACCTAAATATATCCTTGATGCATAGAAAATTCAAACTACAACCTAAATGCAACCTAAGTCTAAAAGGAGAAGAAAATGGGACTAAAGAGAAGGAAAACATGCAAAAGAGAACCAAAACATGAACTAAATGCAAGCCTAAATGATGTAAAATTGAATCAATGCTCAAGTTACAGGTTCTAAGATGCAAAGAGATTGTTCTACTTCAAAAGCTTTAGCCATACCTATCATAGCAAACAACGCACTCTAGCTTAGCCTACACAAGCATTCAAATCATCCAACTCTTTAACATTCATTAATGGTAACCAACGGATCAAATTTATGCAAGTCAAGTGAACACATTTGGTTGAAGGGACATGGTCATGAGATGCAAATGATCTCATTCAGATATGGGTCAAAGACATAAGGGATCACTCAATGAAATGACTCTATCTTAGGCAAAATACTAAAGGTAAAAGCACACCTATGCATGCAAGTCAAAGCTTTGTTCTACCATTTTACCCAAAGATGGACCTATTATCTTCTAAACCCCAAAATGAAACCCTAAATCTACCCTTTTCCTAAACTCTAACCCTTCTTCTTCTTCATGGTTGGGGAAACTTTTTCTTTTTGCTTGTGTGGTTGATTCTTTTTGTTGGAACTTGCTCCTTTTTGTTGATTAGGCGCCATTCTTCACCTTTGGTGGATTGTCTTAGGTCTGATTTCTTCTTTTGATTAACCCTTTCATAGCCTTGTTGTTGGCGCCTTCCTTCTTTAACACTTAAAGCTTCTCTCCCTTATATTTAACCACAAACTTAACTTGCTTCCCCCATACTACCACCTTCATACTTCTTTCTCATCTCTTTACAAGATATAGTAAAACTCAAACCTCTTATTCTACCCTTTCCCAAACTCCTAACCTAAAACCAAGCTCAAGATGCAAGAAGGTGTCTACAAGAGAGCTTCTCCTTGCCAGCCTTATTCCTAACACTTTTTGCCAAGATAGAATCAAAAATAATGCAGTGCAAGGCCTCACAACTCTCACAATAGTGTTTAAGCTTAGGAAGAAGGATTGGGTTAGGGTGTGGTTAACTGTCCCATAATGATGAGGATCAGCTACTTGGGTTAACGAGAGTGGTAAGAAGGAAAGAAGATAACCCAAGTATGTATATGGATAGCCATGTGATCACTCTCAATGAATAAACATGATAATTAAATTTTAAAATTATGGTTCTAATAAACAGAGATGACATAAAATCAAAGCAAGCTTCAGCATAAGGCAAGAATATCAATGCAAGTAGTCAAGATATGGTGCAGCCTTAACTTCAAACTCACTACAATGCAATCAAACAACAGACAACCAAAGCATTGAAAACAACTCAAACATTAACACCTTGACAAGTGTTTATCATCAACTCCCTATGCAAGTGTATGCAAACCTATATGAAATACTTCTAGACTCAATCTTAGTTATACAAATGCAATTAAATGATCTATTTGATTCAATTTTTAAAAAAAATTTATGGATTTTTGGTGCATATAGATGAATGCATGAATGCATGGGACTCAAATATGCAAAAGAGAAAATAAGAAAACAGAGCACAGTGTCAAATGCAACGCCCTCCCTTAAATTACAAAGTCCCTTGTATAATAGAAGCTTGAAGGAGGGTGATAAAGGATATTCAGAAGGATTCAGAAGGAAAGGAGAGGAGTTGTGTACCTTAAAAGAAGTTTGCCAGAGTGGAGAAGTGTATCGGTCTCTCCAGAGCGATGGTGTTATCGATGGAGCTGTATCGGTCACTCCAAAACGTTGGTGCTGATCGATGGCGTTGTCTGCCCATTCCCATCGATCACCGCTGATCGATACACCTGATCGATGCTCTATCCGATCGATATGTGTGATGGATATAGGTGTATCGGTCACATCCATATCGATACAGTTGACCGATACAGGCTAGCAAATGCATCAACTCAGCTGACAGCTTGCCTTAAACCCCAGTTGCTCCTGTTATCAGAAGAAAAACACAAAGACAAACATAAAATGCAATAATATATACAAGGATAACAAGGGAATACCTCCCAAGTGTGCTTGTTTAACATCCTTAGCTTGACTTTCCTTAGTTGATCACTCTTGTGGAGGATTGATATCTCTTGTATTTACACCATTTAGGCTTGCATTTAGTGCATGTTTTTGTTCTCTTTTGCATGTTTTCCTTACCTTTTGTCCCATTTTCTTCTCCTTTTAGGCTTAGGTTTCATTTAGGATGTAGTTTGCATTTTCTTTGCATCATGGATGTTTTTAGGTACTTATGGAGCTAAGAGGAGCATGGAGGAGCTTTGGGAATGAGATCTAGGAAGCTAGCTGAGCCAAGAGGAGCAAAAGGAACCAAGGCAGACGATCTCTGCAGAGTCTATCGTTCAAGACACAAGGCCTATCGGTCAAGGAGTGACCGATAGAAGAAATACCGACCAAGCCTATCGGTCAAAGAAGTTACCGATAGAAGTATACCGTGAGATTTCTGGTCACCCTATCGGTCACATTCTAGACCGATAGGATTCCTATCGGTCACAAGTTACCGATAGGAACCCAGTCCGGAGCTGCTTTTTATTACACTTTTGCCATTACTTTTAGGGCTTCCTCCTTTATGTATAAATACTATTTTCTGAGGATTTTCGAGCAGTCATGTCATATCACTGTTCTTGAGCTATTTCTTTCAGTTTGTAAGACAAATTTCTTGCTTTATTTAATATAAGTTTGTATTTGCTATTAATCTTTTCTTAGTCTCTTTTTTAATCATAATTAGCATCTTTTTCTCCTGTGATTTGGTGTTAAACATGGCTATTAGTGAGTAGTTTGCTTAGGGTTCTTAGATGTGGTAGATTAAGGGGATTTAGGGATTGATTAAGGTTTCTTTAGTGCTTAATAACATGGGTTCCTCTCTATTGATCTGTTCTTAAGCTAGATTTGTCTTGATCACACTTATCTAGGATTTATGATTTCTCTTATGCCCACCAAGTGTTTGATGAAATGCTGATCTTGTTTGATAGAGGATTTGCTGGCCTTGGCTCAAGAGATTGACTGTTTGAGGAGAATTTTGACATGAATAGAGTTGATTATTAATGCTTGTTGAATGCTTTAGCACTAATGCGAGTTAGTTCTTGTTAAGGTGTTTAGCAAAGGGCTACTTATCAAGAGATTGGACTTAGCTTGCTTATTTGTGAACTCTATGTCTAGGAACCACCATTGCTTGCTTGTTTGCTTGATCAATGATGTTTGAAACAACCCTAGTTATTCTTTGAAATGGTAGAAAAGGTGAAACAGTTTAGCATTGTGGTTTAGTAAAAGGAAGTAAAAGCTCTAAGTGTTTAGAAAGAATGGCGCCAGCAACATAAAGGTTTTAAAGGGTCAATCCAAAGAAGAAATTAGATCCAAAGCAATCCACCAAAGGTGAAGAAGACGCCAATGCAACAAAGAAGAGCAAGTCCCAACAAAAGGAAGCAACCACACAAGCAAAAAAAAAGAAGTTTCCCCAGCCATGAAGAAGGGTAAAGGATAGAGTTTAGGAAAAGGGTAGACTAAGGGGTTCACTTTGGGGTTTAGAATTGTTTAGGATTCATCTTTGGGTAGAAGGGAGCTTTGAATTGCATGCATAAGTGTGCTTTTACCTTTAGCATTTTGCCTAAGATATAATCATTTCATTGAGTGATCCCTTATGTTTGTGCACCCTTTGCTTGAATGAGATCATTTTAATCTCATAACCTTACCCTTTGAACTAAATGTCTTCACTTGATTTGCATAAGCATGATCCATGATTTTGAGCTTAATTGAATGTTAAAGAGTTGATTGATTTGAGCATTTGCTTAAGTTGAGATTTGAGATCATTTTGAAACATGATGAGCATGGATAAGTTCTTTAAAGTATGACTGATTATATTTGCATCCCACAACTAAGCACTTAAGAATTGATACCATCTCTTTAACTTTGCACTTTTAGATTTCAAACCTCACTCTCTCATTTGTTCTTATTTGCTTGAGGACAAGCAAAAGGCAAGTGTGGGGGTGTTGATATCTCTGGTATTTACACCATTTAGGCTTGCATTTAGTTCATGTTTTGGTTCTCTTTTGCATGTTTTTCTTACCTATTGTCCCATTTTCTTCTCCTTTTAGGCTTAGGTTGCATTTAGGATGTAGTTTGCATTTTCTTTGCATCATGGATATTTTTAGGTACTTATGGAGCTAAGAGGAGCATGGAGGAGCTTTGGGAATGATCCAGGAAGCTAGCTGAGCCAAGAGCAGCAAAAGGAACCAAGGTAGACGATCTGTACAGAGTCTATCGGTCAATACACAAGGCCTATCGGTCAGGGAGTGACCGATAGAAGAAATACCGACCAAGCCTATCAGTCAAAGAAGTGACCGATAGAAGTATACCGTGAGATTTTCGGTCACCGTATCGGTCACATTCTAGACCGATAGGATTCCTATCGATCACCCTATCGGTCACAACTGACCGATAGGAACCCTGTCCGGAGCTGCTTTTTATTACACTTTTGCCATTACTTTTAGTGCTTCCTCCTTTATGTATAAATACTATTATTCTGGGGATTTTCGAGCAGTCATGTCATATCACTGTTCTTGAGTTATTTCTTTCAATTTGTAATAAAAATTTCTTGCTTTATTTAATATATGTTTGTATTTGCCATTAATCTTTTCTTAATCTCTCGTTTAATCATGATTAGCATCTTTTCTACTTGTGATTTGGTGTTAAACATGGCTATTAGTGAGTAGTTTGCTTAGGGTTCTTAGATGTGGTAGATTAAGGGGATTTAGGGATTGATTAAATTTTATTTAGTGCTTAATAACATGGGTTCCTCTCTATTGATCTGTTCTTAATCTAGATTTGTCTTGATCACACTTATCTAGGATTTATGCTTTCTCTTATGCCCACCAAATGTTTGATAAAATGCTGATCTTGTTTGATAGAGGATTTGCTGGCCTTGGCTCAAGAGATTGACTGTTTGAGGAGCATTTTGACATGAATAGAGTTGATTATTAATGTTTGTTGAATGTTTTAGCACTAATGCGAGTTAGTTCTTGTTAAGGTGTTTAGCAAAGGGCTATTTAACAAGAGATTGGACTTAGCTTGCTTGTTTATGAACTCTATGTCTAGGAACCACCATTGCTAGCTTGTTTGCTTGATCAATGATGTTTGAAACAACCCTAGTTAGTCTTTGAAACCCCCAAAATCAATAACCACATCTAGGAACTTGCTTTCTCTTTATTGAATTTCGAATTTGCTATTTACTCTGTTTATTTGTTCTGTCTTGCTTCTTTGATCATTGCTCAACTGTCTCTTTTGAGTTGTCTTTGGTTATTGATCACTTTAGGTTGTTAGTTTAGTTGCTTAGGCAACAAAAACCTTCTTTGCTTGCTTGACTTAAGGACTTCTGCTTGCAACTCTTTTGCTTTTCAACAACTCCCCATGGATTGACATAAAACCCCTATACTACAACTGATTTAAGTACAAGGGGTGATTGAGCAAGAGCCTAAAAACCTATGTATCAAGGATCCTCAAGGTTGATGTCTGCATCATCTCCCAGGGATTCACTTACCATGTATGGCTTCAGTCTATGCCCATTTACTGTGAGGCCTTCTCCATCCTTGTCAAACAAAGTCACAACTCCATATGGTAACACCTCTTTGATCTTGAATGGACCTGACCATCTTGACTTCAGCTTTCCAGGGAACAACTTCAGCCTTGAGTTGAACAACAGCACCTGATCTCCTGCCTTGAAGTCATTGGGTTTGATCCTCTTGTCATGAAAAGTTTTTGTCCTCTCCTTATAGATCCTAGAACTCGCAAAAGCTTCAAGGCGGTTTTCCTCTAACTCATGCAAGTTGATGAGTCTCTTTTCTTGAGCTGTCTTGATGTCAAAATTCAGCAGCTTTGTTGCCCACAAGGCTTTATATTCCAGCTCAATAGGCAGATTACAAGACTTCCCATAAAGGAGTGAGAAAGGGGTTCTGCCAATTGGTGTCTTGAAGGCTGTCCTGTAAGCCCAAAAAGCATCATCAAGCTTATTAGACCAATCCTTTCTTGTAACACCAACTGTCTTCTCTAAGATGGCTTTGATCTCTCTGTTAGACACCTCCACTTTGCCACTTTTTGAGGATTGTAAGGAGTGGCAACCTTGTGCTTAACACCATTCTTCTTGAGCAAACTCTCAAAGACCTTGTTGATGAAATGACTTCCATCATCACTGATCACACACCTTGGAACACCAAACCTTGGGAAGATGATTGTCTTTAAGAGCTTCAGCACAACTCTAGCATCATTTGTTGGACTAGCAATGGCTTCAACCAACTTTTACACATAATCAACAGCTACAAGGATGTAATTGTTCCCATAGGAGGAAGGGAAAGGTCCCATAAAGTCAATCTCCAACACATCAAACAGATCCACTTCAAGAATAGAGTTCAGAGGCACCTCATCTGTTTTGGAGATGTTTCCCTTCCTTTGGCATGCATCACATGAGTATATGTGAGCTTGGGCTTCCTTGAACAAACTAGGCCACCAAAAACCAGCTTGAAGCACCTTTGAGGCTGTCTTGAAGGTTGCCAAGTGACCTCTATAGGTTGAACCATGGCAATGATGTAGAATTCTTTGAACTTCTTCCTCAGCTATGCACCTTCTGAACAATCCATCATTCCCTCTCGTGTAGAGATAGGGCTCATCCCAAAAATAGTGAGAGACATCTCTTAATAACTTCTTCTTTTGATGTGAGTTGAGGTTCAGTGGTATCTTCCCAATAACCAAGTAGTTCACAAAGTCAGCATACCAAGGCAGTTTATTCTCTTCTAAGCTTTGCACTTCAGCTGCCTTCACTCCTAAAGCATGCAGCTGCTCTTCTGGTAGAGTATCATTGATTGGGACAAAATCATCTATCCTCAGTCTTGAAAGGTGATCAGCTACACCATTCTTAATGCCTCTCTTATCCACAATCTCCATGTTAAACTCTTACAAGAGGAGGATCCATCTAAGAAGTCTTGGCTTGGTGTCTTTCTTGGCATAGATGTGCCTTAGTGCAGTATGATCATTGTATATATCACCTTAGACCCCACTAAGTAGCTTCTGAACTTCTCAAATGCAAAGAAAAATGCTAGGAGCTCCTTCTGAGTTGTTTCATACCTTGTTTGAGCCCCATCCATTGTTCTGCTTGCATAGTAGATTACATGACGTTTCTTATCTACTCTTTGCCCCAAGACTGCTCCAACAGCATAATCACTAGCATCACACATGATTTCGAATGGCAAATCCCAATTTGGAGCTATTGGCGCTGATACCAGAGCTTGCTTGAGGGTGAGGAAGGCTTGCAAGCATTCTTCATCAAACACAAACTCTGTCTCCTTACACAGCAGCCTTGTCAAGGGTCTTGCTATCTTAGAGAAGTCTTTTATGAACCTCCTATAGAAGCCATCATGCCCCAAGAAGTTCTTTGACTGTGTTTGGAGGCTCTAAGTGCACCATCACATCTATCTTTGCCTTGTCCACTTCTATCCCCTTCTCTGAAATCTTGTGACCCAACACAATGCCTTCTTGAACCATGAAATGGCATTTCTCTCAATTAAGAACCAGCTTAGTGTCTTCACATCTCTGTAAAACCTGAGAAAGATTGGACACGCAGACACCAAAGGAGGATCCATAGACACTAAATTCATCCATGAATACCTCCACCATCTCTTCAAGCAAGTCAGAAAAGATAGAAAACATACACCTCTGAAAGGTAGCAGGAGCATTGCATAAACCAAAAGGCATTCTCCTATAAGCAAATATTCCATAAGGGCAAGTAAAAGTTGTTTTCTCTTGATCATTAGAATGCATAGGGATTTGAAAGAATCCACTATAACCATATAAAAAGCAGTAATACTTATGATTTGCTAATCTTTCTGGTCTATGAATGGCAAAGGGAAGTGATCTTTCCTAGAAGCAGAATTAAGATTTCTGTAATCTATGCACATCGTATGACCAGTAATTGTTCTAATTGGTATTAGCTCATCATTTTCGTTTTTTACAACAGTGATCCCTCCTTTCTTATGCACCACATGGACTGGTGAGACCCATGTGCTGTCTGAGATATGATAGATCACTCATGCTTCAAGCAACTTCAAGATTTCCTTTGAGGTTCAACAGAAGTTCTTGTCTCATCCTCTAGATGGATCCTATGAGTGCAGAGGTTATGAGAAATGCCTTGGATATCATCTAGTGAATAACCAATGGCTCTCCTAAACCTCTTAACACTTTGACAAGAGCAAGGATCTCATCATCATTGAGGTTATCATTGACAATTACAGGATAGGTAGAGTTAGAGCCTAAGAAGACATACCTTAGCCCTTTAGGAAGAGGTTTGAGCTCCGCCTTGGGTGCTTTGAGCTCACTCCAGTCCTCTTCCAAGCTGCTCTGCTCATTGGCGCCAGCTTTATTGCTTGGAAAACCAGCTTCTTGAACTGAGAACACCTCCTTTCTTGTGTATTCCAGCTTCTCAAATGGCTCCTCTTCTTCTAAGACCTTGTGAGAGTATAGCCTCAGCTTATAACCCAAGCTTTCCTTATCCAAGTAACCATCTTCTCCATTATCATTTGTCGAAGCCACTTGGAGTTTATCTTCACAACACAACTCCTCTTGAAGCTCATCATGCAGCTTCTCTAATATCTCAATCTGAAACACTTGACCTTCAATAGTAGGCTGCTACATAATCTGCTTGATGTCAAATTTCAGAGACATGTCTTTACCCAATTGTAGCTCAATTTTCACTTTCTTTACATCAATGACAGCTCCTGTTGTGGCTAGGAAAGGTCTCCCAAGGATGAGAGGGTCCCTAGGTTCCTCATCCATATCTAAAACCACAAAATCAGTAGGTATCTCTACACTCCCAATCCTAAGTGGTACATCTTCAAGCAGGCCTTTGGGGAGCCTCACTGATCTATCAGCCAACACCAAAGAGATTCTACAGTCCTTGAACTTAGTGAAGCCTAGGCGATGTGCTACAGAGTAGGGCATCAAGCTGACACTAGCTCCTAGATCACACAAACATTTCTCAAACAGAAGTAGACCTATAGAGCAGGGTAAGGTAAAACTTCATGGATCACCCAGCTTGTTGGGAGCCACTCTCTTCTGTTGAATAATGGCGCTGCACTCATGTGTTAGTACCACAATCCCTTGTAAGTCCTTTGTTCTTTTAGCAACAACATCTTTCAAAAACTTCTGGTAAGGTGGAACCAAGACAAAAGCATCTAGCAATGGCATACTGAGCTGGATCTTCTTCATTTGCTCATCAAAGAGACCTTTGTACTTGGCAATTAGTTGCTTCTTAAACCTTCCAGGAAATAGTATTTTAGGCTGATATGGTGGAGGAATGTACCTTGGGTCCTTGACTAACTCCTTAGGTGCTTCTCTTGGTTTCTCCTTAACCACCTCTTTGGCTTTAGTGTTCTTTGAACCCTTTTTATCTTCAACCACTTCATCCTCTTTAGCTTCTTCATCATCTTTAGCCACCACCCCCTCTTCTTGTTCCTCAATGTCCACATTGGGTGTAGATGGTGCCACTCTTGGAGGGAGTTGTTTCCCACTCCTTAAGGTGACATCTTTCACACACTCTTGTGCAAGTGAAGAGGCAGATGGTTGAGCCATGCTCTCTAGTTTTCTGATCTGCATATTCAAAGAGCTGAGTTTGGATTGCACCTTGGAGTCAATGCCTTTTTGTATTTCAACAGCCATGCTCCTTTGAATGCCAGTCATATTCTTTTGAATTTCAACAGCCATGCTTTTCTGAAGTTCTGCAGTTTGAAGTTCATGCATTTGAAGGAACATCTCCTTGAGGTCTAAAGTTTCAGAGGGTTGGGAGATGCTGGCGTGATGTTATTGCATTTTGCATACATTTTGCATACTCATTAGTTAGCTTTTCATGCATTTGTATCATGTTTTAGGTTAGATTGCATCACTTAGGGTCCTAGAGCATTCTTGCATCAGCATACGCATTTTCATTGCATTTTGCATCACATTCAGGTTGTTTCTGGCTGCTTTGGAGTCGTGGAGGTTCGTGGACGTGTTGAGGCTGATGTAGCAGTTTGTGGGAGCTCGGAAATATGCTAAGGACCAGAGATCAAGGAGCAGATCGAGCATGGCCGGTCGATCTAGGAGTTGATCGACCAGAAGATCGAGCCAACTAGGCGATCCAAGGAGAATGATCGAGACAGAGATCGAGTGAAGCAATCGATCAATCGGTACGGACGTAAATGACGCTATGCAGAGCGAGGGTCAGATCGAGTGCACCACTCGATCCAGCCGAAGATCGACACCGAGATCGGATGCAACACTCGATTCGCCGATGAAGATCGAGACCCAGATCGAGCCGAAGACACGATGTCCGAATATGATCGAGAGAACCACTCGATCTTGACGTCGATCTCTGTCCTTTCAACCGTTTTTGGCTGCTAGCGAAGGGGGGACCATTGGCTTGTTTGGGCATTTTGGGCTAGGCGGCGACGTCCTTTTTCGATAACTTTTTAGATCCTTATTTTTTTTCCTTATGTTTTCTCTCTCGTTTTCGTGAAGAACACCATTGTTGAAACTCGTTTTTCTCTTAAGCTTTTATATTCGAATCGTTTCTGTTTAATCCAGTTTTTCTTTCATGTTCATCGTCTCGTTTCATATGCTTTGCTTGATTTACTCTATGTGTAGTGAGTAGTTCCTTTGGGTTCGGGGTTGAGAGGATTAAGGGGTAGAAAGGGTTTCGATCTTGGGGTTTTTCTAAACGTTTTTAAAGGCTATCTCTTCTAAGGTGTTGAAAGCTTAATGCTTGAAGACTCTCACGCCAAGAGCTTCATGATCCGAGAGGTTCCTTATCTTGACAGGATCCAGGAGCCTCGGAAGATCACACCTTAGAGACCAATTACCCCTTTCCAAAAGCCATGGAAGTTTGGGGGATTAGTTAAGCCATTTACTTGAAATCTGTTTTCCTTGCCCTTCGACCTCTCTTTCCACCAAAAGCCATGGGTTTGGAGGAGAGGATGAAGGAGTGATCTATACCGAAAGCCACGGATAGATCTTGTTTTGTTTTCAAGGCTTAGAGATCCTCACCAAGTGAGTCGATCTAAAGTTTCAAACCCAAGGTCGAACCTTTGAACCCCATTTACATGAATCTCAACCCTATGCCCTTTCTTTTAGCATCTTTACGTCTCATTTCATCTTTCGCTTGATATCTGATAGCATCCTGGTCATTAGCTTTACTGTCCTTAAGTTTTTAGACGAGATCGATTGTTACTGCTCGATCTAGTGGTCGATCTCGTGGTCGATCCACTAGTCGAATTTTAATAATTCGAAGCTTTCTTCTTCAATTAATCTGTTTGTTTCTCGTGGTAGTTTCTTACTTTCTAGTATTTTTAAAATAGGTTTCACTCTGTTTAAGTTGCTGCATCTAGTTTTTAGAGATTTTATCATAAACTGTCTCATTTTGCTTAGATTTGCTTTAGTCCTTGCATTCTCTGTGCATTCTCTATCTCCTAGAAGTAGATTGACTCTCTCTTGCTTGCTGTACTACAACATTGCTTGCATTAGAGTTTGATAACCTCTCTGCATCATAACCCGAGCTTAGAAACCCCTTTATCAAATGGCGCCGTTGCCATTCTAGGACTGTTTAGAGAACATAGAGATTTGGGTCTTAGCAAAGACTAAGTCTTTACCTTTTTCAAGTTACTAATACTTCTACTCTCAAACGTGTGTTTTCAGGTACATGAATCTTCGTTCAAGGGGAGACAACAATCTTCTACAACCCTTAGACAACATTCATCAACTTGGTCACTAACGGCAAAGGAGAGTCAGAGAGCAAACAAGAGCCTTTGAGGAGATTGTTCAGCACGGTTTGGTTAACTTTGAAGATATGGCTGAACACGCGCATCCAGAAGGACCTCCTCCAGCAGGACGGGGCAATGGAAACCCCCAACACGCGGCTAGACCCCCAAGGATCATAGGAGCCGGAGATGCTCCCAATACCCACCACAATAGGTTTGGGATCACTCCTCCTCCTGTACAAAACAATAACTTCGAGATCAAGCCAGGTTTCATCTCCATGGTGCAAAACAACAAGTTCCACGGCTTAGCAATGGAAGACCCCTTGGAGCACTTAGACAACTTCGAGCAAGTATGTGGGATGATCAAGATCAATGGCATATCCGAAGATGTTTTCAAGCTGCGCCTCTTCCCCTTTTCTCTCGGAGACAAAGCTAGACATTGGGAGAAGACCCTCCCACAAGGCACCATCACATCATGGGCCGAGTGTAAGAAGGCATTCCTCTCAAAGTTCTTCTCAAGCACAAGGACAGCACGCTTGAGAAGCGAAATCAGCGGTTTCACTCAAAGGAACAACGAGACATTCAATGAGGCAATGGAGCGTTTCAAAGACTACACGATCCAATGTCCTCATCACGGGTTCAGCGAGGAGACACTACTCAGTCCCATATACCGTGGAGCTTCACCAAATATCAGGTTGTTGCTTGACACAGCTAGCAAAGGGAACTTCCTCGGTCAGGAGGTAGAAGAGGGTATGGAGCTGATAGAAAACTTGGCGTTGAGTGATGGAAACTATGCTGAAGATTATGACCGTGCACCAAGAGGATCAGAGTTAGAGTCTCACAAGAAGGAGCTCAAATCTTTGCATGAGAAGATTGATAAGCTGGTGTTAGCCAATCAGAAGCATGTTCACTTTGTTGGTGAAGCTGATGAGAACCAAGAGGAGTTAGAGCTAAGCCAAGAAGAAGCAAATTGGGTGGCTGGACAGAACAACTACAAGTCTCAAGGCTACAACCAAGGCTACCAGAACAACAACCTCTCTTACCGAAGCACCAACGTAGCCAACCCTAAAGACCAAGTGTACCCTGCTCAGCAAGCTAAACCTTTCATCCCTTACAACAAAGGTTTTCAACCGAGTGGTGGTTTCCAAGGTCAAGGGCAGAGCAACTTCCAAGGGCAACAACAACACAACAAGGGTTATACTCCTAACTACCCTCTGGGCTTTGCACCTCAGCAACAACAACCGATGCAACAACAAGTTGATCCGGTTCAAGTAATGTTTCAACAGCTAATACAAGGGCAAGCCTCTACCAACCAGAAGTTCGCTGAAATGAACACTCGCCTAGACTCATCTCTAACCGACTTCTCCACTCAGATCACCAACCTAAACAACAAGATCAAGCAGCTGGAGAAAGGAAAAGCAACTACGAGTGGTCAGAACAGTCTTCCGGGAAAGTGTGAGCAGAATCCCAAGGAGTATGCTAATGCTATAACGTTGAAAAGCGGTAAAGAGCTCTAACCTCCGATCTCTACAAAGAACAACGAGGACGTTGTAATTCAAGAGGGGGAGGGTAAACCTTCGGCTGATGATGATGAGATAAACTTTGACAACGTTTGGATCCAAGGGCCGAGGAGAGGAGATAAGGCGGTCGCTGAGAAGAAAAGTGAGCAAACCACCAAGGAGAAGAACTCTTACGTGCCCCCACCTTACGTACCGAAGTTGCCATTTCCTGGTCGTTTTAAAAAGCAGCTCATCGAGAAGCACATAATCTTGTTTGAGAAGCACCTGAGAGATGTGGAAATCAAGCTGCCTCTTGTAGATTGTCTTGCTATGATGCCCAAGTGCGCCAAGTTTTTCAAGGACACCCTTGTGAAGAAGAACAAAGAAAGCAAAGAGGTTCTAAGTGAAGAGTGTAGTGCGGTTATACATAAGGAGATAGTCCCTAAGAAGTTGGGAGACCCTGGAAGCTTCACTATACCCTGCGCTTTGGGTCCTCTAGAGTTCAAGAGTTGCTTGTGTGATCTCGGGGATAGCATAAACTTGATGCCTCACTCCGTGGCTAAGAAGCTTGGTTTTACTCGGTTTAAAGACTGTCGGATCTCATTGGTGCTGGCTGATAGAAGCGTGAGGTTACCAGTGGGGCTGCTTGAAGATTTACCGGTACGAATCAGTGCTGTGAACGTACTCACAGACTTTGTCGTGTTGGAGATGGATGAGGAGCCTAAAGACCCACTCATCTTAGGGAGACCGTTCCTTGCAACGGCCGGGGCTATCATAGATGTGAAGAATGGGAAGATTGCCTTGCATTTGGGGAAGGAGATCAGGCTAGACTTCGACATCAACAAGGTTCTAAAGAAGCCGACCATTGAAGGACAAGCTTTCTATATTGAAACGATGGAGGCATTGGCGGATGAGTTGCTGGAAGAGCTAGCTCTAGAAGACCATCTGAAGTTAGCACTAACTAAGGAGCCAGGGAAGTTTGGCTATGTGGACCAGAGAACCCAAGAGTACGTGAACCTGCTTGATTCTAGGAGGATTATCAAGAATGAAGAAGGTTGCTGCCTAGAGATCGACCCCGAGATCGACGCTATCACTCGATCCAGAAGTCAGATCGACAAGTCAATCGAGAACACAACTCGATCCGGTGCAACAATCGACGGACAGATCGAGAAGAATGCTCGATCAGGAAAAACAATCGAGTCGACGATCGAAAGAGACCTCCCGATCATTTTGGGGTCCAATCAAGAGATCGACTCAGCGTCTCGATCCCTCACTCGATCCATATCAAATCGAGTAAGTGAATCGAGTGAAATGGCTCGATCTAGACGACATTGAGAGGAGAATCGACCGGAGGACTCGATCTCAGAAGGGATAGCGATGGAGGAAAGCAGTCTGAAGGGCCATACCTTGGGTTCGAAGGAGAGTTCCAAGGAGGAAAGCAACAACAACAGCCACGAGGATGACTGGAGTGAGCTGTTAGCCCCGAAGGTGGACCTTAAGGAGCTCCCAAAAGGGCTAAGCACGTGGGTTTCTCCTGTACACGTGGTGCCTAAGAAGGGAGGGATCACGGTCATAAGGAATGAAAAGGATGAACTCGGCGATGAAGTGAACTACGGCTGTGTGCTCGCGGCTTCCTTGGTGAAGTACAAGGCTTATGCCTTACGGTGCAAGGCAACCTCCTCTTATATTGGCGGTTTCCTTACTCCTCTGTTCGTGCAAGCCGGTGTGCCCATTCATGACTTTGCTCACGTCCCAAACAGAGCTTTCATGGATGAGGCATACATGAGGAATACTGATAGCTTGGGACGCACGCCAGCAGAAGGTTTCTACGCCTACCTCTTCATAGATGACGAAGATAAGAAGAGAGTGTACATCCTTCCCAACAGAGATGAAACCGAGCTGCTTAATGTTGGGAACATCGAGTTCTTGCCCACGGAGGAAGAATGCTTTGCCCCTTTAGGAGGACCACCTGCTTCAGCAATTGCCCCGCGTCAAAGGTCAGAGTCTCCAGCTACGGAAGACGAGATGCCCGAAGCTTTCACACTTCCCAAGCTAGACTTTGAGCCGAGGACAAAAACCGAGAAGTTCCTAGCATCAGTTGTGGAGATGCAAAGGAAGATCAATAAGTGGCAAGGCAAGATGCTTAAGAAGCTGGGGAAGAAGGTCAAAGCACTTCAGGGAGGCTCGCCCAAGAAAGCTGCAAGTCAAGAGGTGCAACAACCCGAGAAGAGAAGGCTCTCCACCGGCGGCATTGTCATCTGCGAGAACCAAGGAAGCACCATTCAGCCGACGCGCCACTCCCTCCAAGAACCAGGCGACAAAGGAAAAGCAACAATCTCTAGCTCCTCTGGAACATCCTCAAGTTCCAGCCGAGCCTAGACAAGAGGTAACAACCTTCTTCCATTGTATATAACCGCTCATGTTTGTTTCTTTTTGCATTGTGTTTTGATGCTCCTTCGGATGAGTTTGCCACCGGGACGGTGTCAAGCAAGTTTGGGGGAGTACATGTGTGATTTGACTTGTGTTCTTTGATCTTATTTTCTTTTAGCATCCTTGAGTCTTAGTTCATGAAAAATTGGTAAAATTTTAAAAAAAATTTCAAAGATTCATGTAGTTGCATTCATCTTTCTAAAACATGTTAGGATTGAGTCTAGAGTTTCTCATATCACCTAGGTTGTTTGCATTTTGCATAAGGGGTTAGAATTTCTTACAAAGGTGTTTTTACTTATGAATTGTTTCAATGCCCTAGTTAGTAGTTCTCTAATGCTTTGTCTATGCTTTGAAAGTAAGTTCTTACCATGCTTGGATCACTTGTTAGGATTTTCGTGGCTTGAATTGAACTCTCATGATTTGAAACTCATTCTAATAAGTGAAAACCTTAATTTGAAATTCTAATTATCATTCTTATGCATTTGAAAATGAACACATGGTTTTAAAATATTTAGGCTCTCTTTTTCCTTTTTACCACTCTTTGTGAGCCTAAGTAGAACTCCCTCCTTGAACCTTACCCTCTTTTGAAGCCAAATGTTCTTGTGTGACATCTTTGTGAGGCCTTCCTTTCGGTTTGAACTTGGCATAAAGTGTTAGGTTTAGGCGACATGATTTGGTTTTCATATTGTTGCTAGCTTTGCATTTTGAAGCTAGGTGTAGGCTTAGGATAAGTTTGGGGGATCATTGGGGTTGTTATCTTGTCTATTTACTCTCGGTTTCAAAGAGCTTTGTGTTTTAAGGAAAGAAATGAGGTTTTAAGTGAAAAGTTGTTTTTAAAACTAAGTATGCTCTAATTTCAGGAGGTAGCTCTCCCATAATAAAATAAAAAAAAAAAGAAGAAAAGAAAAAAAAAGGGCCTAAGTGCCAAATAAAGAAAAAAAAAATAAAAGAAAAATAAATAATAAGAGAGCTACTAATAAGAAATTTCTAAAGAGCAAAAGTATTTTTTAAAACCTTTTCATTAGCCTAAAAAGTCTAAAAATGTCTTTGTTTCGAATTGGGGATTGCTTAGTTTGTAAAGAAAAGGGTAGACTCTTAAGTGGTGAGTGAGGATAAAATTTCTTAAATGAGAGGGGTATAGGATCATTTGATAGTTTACATGGTAGATGAGAATCTAATCATGTATGCATAAATTGTCTTTACCTTTAGCATTATGCACAAGTTCATCCATTTTTGAGAGAAACCCTTGTTCTGATTATAAACCCTTTCCAAATGAGATCATTCTATGCTCATAACCTTAATCCTTAGCCAAATGTGTTTTGCTTTAAAGTGCATAATTTTGATTCATGGTTCGAATGTTAATGAATGTTAAAGGATGAGTTTCTTTGATTGTTAGGAATAGGAGAGTCATGATTTGAATTTCTTTGTGTGATGAGTATGGCTAAGTTCTTTGGAGTATGAGTGTAAGCATAGCATTTTAGAACTGTTAACTAGGACATTGAGATGATTCATTTGAAAGGCACCTTTGCAAAAAGTTTAAAACCCCATTCATTTTTCTAAAAACCTCTCTTCCTTACTTGTTTTATGTTGCTTGAGGGCAAGCAAGAAGTAAGTTTGGGGGAGTTGATGTTATTGCATTTTGCATACATTTTGCATATTCATTAGTTAGCTTTTCATGCATTTGTATCATGTTTTAGGTTAGATTGCATCACTTAGGGTCCTAGAGCATTCTTGCATCAGCATATGCATTTTCATTGCATTTTGCATCACATTCAGGTTGTTTCTGGCTGCTTTGGAGTCGTGGAGGTTCGTGGACGTGTTGAGGCTGATGTAGCAGTTCGTGGGAGCTCGGAAATATGCTAAGGACCAGAGATCGAGGAGCAGATCGAGCATGGCCAGTCGATCTAGGAGTTGATCGACCAGAAGATCGAGCCAACTAGGCGATCCAAGGAGAATGATCGAGACGGAGATCGAGTGAAGCAATCGATCAATCGGTACAGACGTAAATGACACCATGCAGAACGAGGGTCAGATCGAGTACACCACTCGATCCAGCCGAAGATCGACACCGAGATCGGATGCAACACTCGATTCGCCGATGAAGATCGAGACCCAGATCGAGCCGAAGACACGATGTCCGAATATGATCGAGAGAACCACTCGATCTTGACGTCGATCTCTGTCCTTTCAACCGTTTTTGGCTGCTAGCGAAGGGGGGACCATTGGCTTGTTTGGGCATTTTGGGCAAGGCGGCGACGTCCTTTTTCGATAACTTTTTAGATCCTTATCTTTTTTCCTTATATTTTCTCTCTCGTTTTCGTGAAGAACACCATTGTTGAAACTTGTTTTTCTCTTAAGCTTTTGTATTCGAATCGTTTCTGTTTAATCCAGTTTTTCTTTCATGTTCATCGTCTCGTTTCATATGCTTTGCATGATTTACTCTATGTGTAGTAAGTAGTTCCTTTGGGTTCGGGGTTGAGAGGATTAAGGGGTAGAAAGGGTTTCGATCTTGGGGTTTTTCTAAACATTTTTAAAGGCTATCTCTTCTAAGGTGTTGAAAGCTTAATGCTTGAAGACTCTCACGCCAAGAGCTTCATGATCCGAGAGGTTCTTTACCTTGACAGGATCCAGGAGCCTCGGAAGATCACACCTTAGAGACTAATTACCCCTTCCCAAAAGCCATGGAAGTTTGGGGGATTAGTTAAGCCATTTACTTGAAATCTGTTTTCCTTGCCCTTCGACCTCTCTTTCCACCAAAAGCCATGGGTTTGGAGGAGAGGATGAAGGAGTGATCTATACCGAAAGCCACGGATAGATCTTGTTTTGTTTTCAAGGCTTAGAGATCCTCACCAAGTGAGTCGATCTAAAGTTTCAAACCCAAGGTCGAACCTTTGAACCCCCTTTACATGAATCTCAACCCTAGGCCCTTTCTTTTAGCATCTTTACGTCTCATTTCATCTTTCGCTTGATATCTGATAGCATCCTGGTCATTAGCTTTACTGTCCTTAAGTTTTTAGACGAGATCGATTGTTACTGCTCGATCTAGTGGTCGATCTCGTGGTCGATCCACTAGTCGAATTTTAATAATTCGAAGCTTTCTTCTTCAGTTAATCTGTTTGTTTCTCGTGGTAGTTTCTTACTTTCTAGTATTTTTAAAATAGGTTTCACTCTGTTTAAGTTGCTGCATCTAGTTTTTAGAGATTTTATCATAAACTGTCTCATTTTGCTTAGATTTGCTTTAGTCCTTGCATTCTCTGTGCATTCTCTATCTCCTAGAAGTGGATTGACTCTCTCTTGCTTGCTGTACTACAACATTGCTTGCATTAGAGTTTGATAACCTCTCTGCATCATAACCCGAGCTTAGAAACCCCTTTATCATGGCACCAACTGTTGGAGAAGAAGAACCCTGATGTTGTTGAATGTAAGTGTTTCCATTTGACTGTTGGTGACAAGCATCATGGTTTTGTTTCATTGCTGGCGCCTCATGTATTTGAACAGTTTGACTTGATGCTCTTTGTAGTGGTTGTGTGTAACAACATCAGGAAGTGGTTTGGTTGTGCCATTTAGTAACAAATCCACTTTTTTCTGCAAGGCCTTCATCTCCTACAATGCTGTCTCTAGCTTCTCTTCAGTGGCCTTTGAATGTTTCTCTTTACCATCAACATAGTCCCAATTACTGAGTGCCATGTTCTCCACTAGTAGCCATCCTTCATCAACATCTTTACCAATGAAGTATACATTGCTTGCTGTATCTAGGAGGATTCTGATGTTTGGATGAACACCTCTATAAAAAGTGGATATAAGCATTTCCCTTGTGAAGCCATGATGAGGGTATTGATAAGTGAAGCCCCTAAACCTTTCCCAAGTGTCTCCAAAGCTCTCACTAGACCACTGTTTGAAGTTTGTGATCTCATTCCTGAATTTTGCTGTTCTTGAGGGAGAGAAGAACTAGGTTAAGAAAACACCTTTGCATTGATACCAAGAAGTGATGCTTCCTTGTGCTAAAGACTTTTCCCACATTTTAGCTCTATCACCAAGGGAGAATGGAAATAATCTGAGCTTCAAACAATCTTCTGAAACTCCATTAAGCTTTGTCAAAGCACAAATTCTGTCAAAGTTATCCAAGTACTCTAAGGGATCTTGGTTAGGCAAGTCAAAGAACTGCTTTTCTTGGATCATAGTAATGAGGCTGCTCTTGATCTGATAATGTTGAGTCTCCATAGGTGGAAGAATACCTTGTCTTGAAGCATAACTTGAAGGTTTATCAGCAGCACCAATAGGTCTTAATGGTCTTTGAACTCTCATGCCCCAAGCTCCTTGTAAACCAGCTTGACCTTGTTCACCTTGCAAGCCTTGAATCCCTTGAAGCCCTTGTGGACCTTGTTGACCTTGCAAAACAAAACCAGCAGCATATTGATGTTCTTCCATGTTTCAACAGCTGACTTCTGATACTGCAAACCCAAAATCCTTGATCTTAAACCTCAGTTGTAGTGGTAGACACTTAAGAGCAAGTGTTGTGGTACCTACAAAAGAAATTCTAGATCAAAAGAGAAATCAGTAACCAAAAATGAAAATAACAAAGGTTGATCTTAAGATCTCTACAAATCCTATTGAACAAAGCATTTCTCTAATGGCAACGGCGCCAAATTGATACAAGAGTTTTGACTCTCTTGGTCAATCACCTTTTGTACTAATCATTTTAGTACGGGTTTTATCAATCCAAAAGTGGAAGATTAATGCAGTAGGAATACAATAAAGCTCTTAATTCAAGCAGATATAGATAAGATTGAAGTGTCTAACAACCTAAGTGATCAAACAGAAAGGAAGCAAACATCAAACAAATAGTGAACACCAAGCAAGACAACTAAAGCAAAGGCAAAAACAGAGCAATTTCTAGTTCAACTGAAAACAGAGGAAAGATGGGACTTGAGATGAGATCATTGGTGCTAGGGAACTCTTAACTCAATCTATGATGCTTACAAACTCACACAATGCTATTCCTTATGCATATAATTCATTTATAAGATTAATCCAATCTCTGGCACTAATCTCTTTGCTAATTACCAAGTCAAGAACTAATTTTCATTAGTGAAATGATAAACAGCAAGCATTAAGACAATCTATCAATCTTATATTGCCAAATCACTCCCTAGACAGTCAATCTATTAATTTAGGATAAGCAATTCTCTTGCAAAGCAGTTCAGGCATTTCATCAAACACTTGGTGGACATAAAATGAGCCTAAGATCCTAATCAACTTAGCTAGAGCTAATCAGGCATTAAACACAGCAATCAAGAAAGAAAATGAAAGAATTAACACTAAGACATCATAGATTAAGCCTAAAGTTCCCTAAACCTAACCCATCTCAATCCATAAGTAGATTACTCACTAATCACCATCAAAGCCATCAATTCAAAGATAAAAAGATAGCTAATCATAATTAAGGAGATTAAGCAAGAAGATAAATGTAAACTTATATCGAAATACACCAAAGATTCAAGCTACAAGATCAAAGCAAAAACAAAAGAGGAAAAAATTGTTGGATAAAGAGATGATACCCAAAAATTAGGGATTTTTTGTATTTATATGGGTCTAAGCGAAAATGGTAAAATTGTAAATAAAAGCAAGTTCGGACTGGTCTGTATTGATCTAGAGTGATAGATGGCCATGATCGATGGTCACCTATCGGTCACTTGTGATCGATACACCTGATCGATACTCTATCTGGTGGTTTCCCATCGATCATACACTTGTTCGATGGACGCCTATCGGTCAGTCTTGACCGATACACTTGGTTGATTGAACATCCGATGGTTTCCCATCGATCACTCCTTGATCGATACACTTGATCGACAGGCTTCTGCTGACTTGTGTCAATCATGCCAGATCGATAGGCTTCAGGTCTTGATCGATGGAACACCAGAAATCGCCCTCCTTAGCTCCTTTTGCTCCTTCTCAGCTTGGCTAACTTCTTGAACCATTTCCACACTTCCTCCTTGCTCTATTCAGCTTCTTAAGTACCTAAATATATCCTTGATGTATAGAAAATACAAAGTACAACCTAAATGCAATCTAAGTCTAAAAGGAGAAGAAAATGGGACTAAAGAGAAGGAAAACATGCAAAAGAAAACCAAAAAATGAACTAAATGCAAGCCTAAGAAAATGGGACTAAAGAGAAGGAAAACATGCAAAAGAGAACTAAAACATGAACTAAATTCAAGCCTAAATGATGTAAATGTATGAGATATCAATTAATGGTGTCAGCGAAGATGGCTTCAAACTGAGACTCTTCCCATTCTCCTTAGGGGACAAAGCTCACTAGTGGGAAAAGAACTTGCCTCAGGGAAGTATCACTAGTTGGGTTGAGTGCAAAACAGCCTTTTTAGCAAAGTTCTTCTCTACTTCAAGGGCTGCTAGGATCAGGAATGAAATCTCTGGTTTTGCTCAAAGGAACAATGAGAGATTTGGTGAAGCATGGGAGAGATTCAAGGGCTACACACTCCAGTGCCCACACCATGGGTTATCTCAAGCTTCACTCCTCTCCACTCTATACAGGGGCGCCTCCAAAAGATCAGGATGACCCTAGATACTGCATCTAATGGTAACTTTTTATTTAAAGATGTTGATGAGGGATTGGAACTTGTGGAGAATCTAGCACAATCAGATGGAAACTATAATGAGGAGTTTGATAGAACTTGTAGCATCCGTATCTGGGAAAATCTGGAATGATCGAACCGGACAGGAGGTTGTCTGAAGGAATGTGAGTTCAGTCAAGGGAAAAATCTGTTTGGATGAGAGGTTCGGACTATAGTCGATGGAGGACTGGGAAATAGTCGAAGGATGGCCGGGCTGGCCGAGCAGGACGGACCATATCCGGGAGAAAGTGGATTATGTCCGAGAGGAAATAGATTATGTCCGAGAGAAATGGATTATGTCCGAGAGGAAATGGATTATGTCCGAGAGAAATGGATCATGTCCGAGGGAAAAAGGAAAATAGCCGAGGCTTTGTGGTTTTAGCCGAGTAAAAATGGGCTGGGCCCGTGGGCTGGGAGTTTGGTCAGATAAAAACTAATTTCTCGTGGGGATGGTCGAGCGGTTTAGGCGATATCCGAGAGAAATCAAAGTTGACCGGGATGAACCTGACTGGAACCGGGAGACGCCAGCTATAACCGGGTTAACTAGGTTTTGCGAGCATATAAAAAGGATTTTGAGACTTTTTCTCGAGACAGCCGTATTATTTGAGAGAAATATCGTGTGAGAGAGAGATTGGCCGAGAGAAATCCTATAGTTTCTGATTATCCCGAGAGTTGGCCGAGAGAGATCGAAGTTTCGCCGGCGATTCCGACTATCACCGAGAGATCGACTGTTCTGTCTGAGTTTCTGTTGATCTGTTTCGACCATTCGTCCTGACTTGAGGGTTTGTCGAGGGAATAACAAAGTTTATCCGAGGATTTATGAGCGGATCGTGTGATATCCGAGAGCACTTCGATTCGTCCGAGTGAATCTTGTAAGTGTTCGGCTATTTTTATTTCTGTTGAGTTTCTGTCGAGTAACTTTGGACTGATCGATCTGTATTATACTGTTTCCGAGGGAATACAGCTTCTTGCCCGAGAAAAATTGACAGGGTTGAGAGATAGCCGAGAGGTGTTGGGATTTTGCCAGACCAGTCTGAGCGATAGCCGAGAAATCGCAAGTGTGTCCGAGTATCTTAGTTCTGATCGAGAAATCACCGAGATTCTTTCGACTGAAACGTTTGTTTCTGTGTCTAAGGTGAGTGCGTGACTGTAGTCTGTATCTAGAATCGTTGGATTGCTAGGTTATCTGATTTTCATTGATTGCTTGTGTAAGTTAGTGGTTTCTGCTTAGCAAGGTCAATGTTTCTGTGATTGTGAATGGTTATGTGTGAACCGTGGTCAATACGTGATGTCTAACTAGCTGTGTGAATGTCCGATCAAGTTACTAGCTCAAGGGGATGTGTGATTCTCGCTTGGAGCAGTACCGATGCCTTGTGAGGCTTCACAAATAGTTGAGATGATCATAGGACCGTACTGTTTTCTGTGCTTGCTTGCTAAGTGATAATGTGAATTGCATAACTGATAGTATGATGCGTTTTCTGGTACTGGCTAAGGTGTTATGGGATGACCGTATTCACTAAGTATTTATCAAATACTTATGCCTCTCTGTTTGAGTGTGCAGGTAAGGATAAAGTCCAGGGCGAGTAGCTCTGAAGGCGGACTGGAAGGCAGTGAAGGAAAGGGGTGGATTAGGACTGGGTTTTGGGATTCATATTCTGAGTTTGAGTTTCTATTTAAGTACTTGTGTTAGTGCCTTATGAGTTGAACCAAATCTGATAAGTTAGTTTGTTATTAATTCCGAATTCTGTTAAGTGTTTCTGGAATAATTATGCAATGAGAATGGATGTCTTTTGATGAATCGAACTTGTTTAAGTTTAAGAAAAGTTTTTAAAATATGCATGTTTTTGTATTCTGGCCGAGAGAAGACTTGGTGAGGTTCGGGCTGGTCTAGTGATAGACGGTCGGGTCCTCACAAGTTGGTATCAGAGCATGGTCGATTCTAGGATAGTTCATTTGTATAGTTGGGGTTAGAGTCTATCCACCTTTTCACTGCCAGGTCTCGTAGTCTGTTGTTCTGTAGAGTGTGAAACTCTTGTCTGGGGTTAGCTTCGGGCTAACCAGTTTTCTGTTTGGCAGATAGCTCCGAGAAAGAGAACTGCAAGAGCTCAAGTGAATGGTGCTGAGAACACTGAGAGTTCTGAAACTGAGAATATGGTCATGAACCAGCAAGTGAATGCGGCTAGGAATGCTGCAAATGTGGCTGCGGCTAATGTTGGAAACGTGGCAGGGATTTCTGCGGGAGCACAACCGGTTGGGTTGGAGGCTGTTCTGGGGCTGTTGGCTCAAGTGTTGGAGCGTTTACCAGTGGTTGCGCCTGCGCCGGTAGTGGCACCGGCAGTGGCACCACAAGTGGTGGAACCGGCAGTTGCCGATGGAGTTGGGGAGGCGGATCAGGGTGTGGTGGTTCCGTCTTACCTCAAGGTGCTGGATCATATGGGGAGGCTAGGAACCAAGTTCTTTGCTGGAGGTTCTGCGCCTATTGTGGCTGATGAGTGGAGGATGAGACTGGAGCGGAACTTCGAGTCTATCCGCTGTTCTGAGGGTTACAAGAAGGACATAGATGTGCATTACTTGGAGGGTACTGCGCACAGCTGGTGGAAGGGAATCACTGGGCGTTTGGTGAATCCGAACTGTTCGTATGAGACGTTCTCTGCGATGTTTCAGAGTAAGTACTTCCCGCAGGAAGCTTACAATCAGTTGGAGGCTGAGTTTCTGTATCTGCGCCAAGGGACCAAGACGGTTCGGCAGTATGAGACCGAGTTCAACCAGTTACGTAAGTACGTGGGACATGACTACAACACTGAGGATAAGCTGATCTGAAGGTTCATGAGTGGGCTAAGAGTTGAGCTAAGGAACGGTTGTCTGGTGCGTGACTATGCGACGGTCACTGATCTTGTGAAGAAAGCAGCACTGTTGGAATCTGGACAAGCAGAGGAAGCTTTGTCAAAGGCGAGTACTGTGGTTGCCGTGGCCAAGAGTGGTCAATCGTCTGGAGGACAGAACCGCAGGTTTGGGAGGAATGTTCCGGCCAAGTCTAGTGGGAACTGCAGTGTGATTGGATCATGCGGGAAGGTGCATGTGGGCATTTGTAGGCGTTCAGCCGGGGCTTGTCACCGTTGTGGAAGCCGGGAGCATCAAGTGCGGGATTGTCCTGAGCCAGACACAAGGATGGCGAGAGTGCCGGATGGAGACAACGTTTCTGTTGTGTGTTACGGTTGTGGAGAACCGGGACACTACAAGTGTGATTGTCCGAGGTCAGGAGCAGCTGGGTAAGCCGCTTCTCAGGCTAAGCGTGCAGGAGATGCACTGGCACCGGCGGCCAAGAGGCAGGCCATCATGCCGAGAGTGTATGCAGCGACCGTGGACGGAAGTGGAGATCCGAGCGCTTCTCGACCGATCACTGGTGAGTTCTATTACTTACAGTTTTATGAGTTCTGTCTGTTGCTTGTTGTCTGAATCTGCGTGTTCTGTTAAGTGTCTTAGCATTCTAGGGGTTGAATGTGTAGGGACCTTATTAATGGGTGAGGTAGAGACCCATGTTCTGTTTGACTCCGGAGCGAGTCATTGTTTTGTGAATCCAGAGATGATTGGAAAGGGAGAATTCCAGAAGGAAACCGGAGAGGATTTTGGGTTAGTGAGGGCGGCTGGAGGCCAAGTGATGTACTCACTAGGGATGGTTAAAAACATTTCTGTCTAAATTGGCAAAGTTAGTATGCCAGCAGATTTGGTAATCTGCAATGGTAAGTCTTATGATGTCATCCTCGGAATGGATTGGCTTAGTAAGTACAAGGCGCATCTGGATTGCCACCGTGGAAGGGTAAGGTTTGAAAGAGATGGCGAGGTTCTGGTGTATCAAGGGATAAGACCGACTTCTGGTAGCTTGGTTGTGTCAGCAATACAAGCTGAGCGTTTGATCGAGAAAGGGTGTGAGGCATACCTAGCGACAATATCAATAGATGAGGTTGAACCGGATGTGGAGTTAGGAGATATTCCAGTGGTACAAGAGTTTGAGGACGTTTTCCAAGCTTTGACTGGAATGCCACCGGCTCGTTCAGATCCGTTCACGATTGAACTTGAACCACGGACAGCTCCGATATCGAAAGCACCGTACAGAATGGCACCGGCCGAGATGGCTGAGCTGAAGAAGCAACTGGCTGAACTTTTGGACAAAGGTTTTGTAAGACCAAGCAGTTCACCATGGGGCGCACCTGTTCTGTTTGTAAAGAAGAAGGATGGAAGTTTCAGGCTTTGCATCGACTACCGAGGGTTGAACCGTGTAACTGTGAAGAACAAGTATCCACTCCCAAGGGTAGACAAGTTGTTGGACCAGCTCAGGGGTGCTACTTGGTTCTCGAAGATTGATTTGGCTTCAGGGTACCACCAAATACCAATAGCCGAACCGGATGTTCGAAAGACTGCCTTTAGGACAAGGTACGGTCATTACGAGTTTGTGGTCATGCCGTTTGGCTTGACAAATGCGCCAGCTGCATTTATGAAGCTGATGAATGGCGTGTTCAGGGAGTACTTGGATGAGTTTGTGATTATTTTCATAGATGACATTTTGGTGTACTCAAAGAGTCCGGAAGAACATGAGAAGCATTTGCGGATTGTTATGGAAAAGTTGTGAGAACAGAAGTTGTTTGCTAAGTTGAGTAAGTGTAGCTTCTGGCAACGGCATATTAGGTTCTTGGGTCACATTGTATCGGACAAGGGAGTGTCCGTGGATCCGAAAAAGATCAAGGCTATTGCGGATTGGCCGAGACCCGAGAATGCATCAGAGATAAGAAGTTTTCTGGGATTGGCTGGTTATTATAGGCGTTTTGTGAAGGGCTTTGCGAGTATGGCTCAGTCAATGACACGTCTGACTGGTAAGGATGTTGAATTTGTTTGGACGGCTGAGTGTGAGGAGTGTTTCTTGAAGCTGAAAGGAATGCTTACAAGTGCACCAGTGTTGGCTTTACCTGAGCCGGATAAACCGTACGTGGTGTACACGGACGCTTCTGGGAAAGGACTAGGCTGTGTCCTAATGCAGCATGGAAATGTGATTGCATATGCGTCAAGGCAGCTAAGGAAGCATGAGGCGAACTACCCTACGCATGACTTGGAGATGGCAGCTGTAGTCTTTGCGTTAAAGATATGGCGATCCTACTTGTATGGTGGGAAAGTTCAGGTGTTTACCGATCATAAAGTTTGAAGTACATCTTCACTCAACCTGAGTTGAATTTGAGGCAACGGAGATGGATGGAGTTAGTCGCTGACTACGACTTAGAGATAGCTTATCATCCGGGGAAGGCTAATCTCGTTGCTGATGCATTAAGCCGGAGGAGGGCTAGTGTATCTTCTGCCAAGGATGTGGAAGGAGTTGTGAATCTCCTAAGGACGTTAAGGTTGAACGTCTTATCTGAAGAACTGGAACCATTGGGTTTGGGAGCTGCGGATCAAGCTGACTTGTTAACAAGGATTCGTTTGGCTCAAGAGGAGGATGAGAATCTGAATAAGTTGTCATAGAGTGACAAGACCGAGTATCAGACTTCCAACAATGGGACGATTGTTGTGAATGGCAGAGTGTGTGTTCCTGACGTGAAAGAGTTAAGGGAGGAAATTCTAAGGGAAGCACATCAGTCGAGGTTTTCTGTGCATCCGGGAGTGACCAAGATGTACCAGGATCTGAAGAGGTACTATCATTGGGTCGGGATGAAGCGGGACGTAGCCAAGTGGGCGGCTAGTTGTCCGACATGCAAGCTGGTTAAGGCCGAGAATCAGGTTCCAAGTGGGTTGTTGCAAACATTACCAATACCGGAATGGAAATGGGATATGATCACAATGGATTTTGTGTTGGGTTTACCGAGGTCTCTGAAGAAGCATGACGCAATTTGGGTCATTGTTGATAGGCTGACCAAGTCTGCTCACTTCTTGCCTATGAGGAAAACGGATGGAGTGGCTAGGCTGGTGGAGTTGTATGTCGATGAGATCGTCAAGCTTCATGGAGTGCCTGCGAGCATTGTGTCAGATCGTGACCCAAAGTTTACTTCACGATTCTGGAAAGAGATTCAGAAAGAGTTTGGGACGAAGGTGCATATGAATACTGCATATCATCCGCAAACGGATGGTCAGTCTGAAAGGACCATCAGGACGTTAGAGGACATGCTGAGAGCGTGTGTACTGGACTGGGGTGGTAACTGAGAAAGTTATCTACCGTTGGCTGAGTTTGCGTATAACAACAGTTACCATAGGAGCATTGAGATGTCTCCGTATGAGGCGTTGTACGGAAGGCCATATAGAACTCTGCTATGTTGGACCCAAGTGGAGGAGCGGAGTGAGTTAGGACCTGTTATAGTCGAAGAGACTACTGAAAAGATCAGGTTTCTGAAGGTTAAGCTGAAAGAGGCTCAAGACCGACAAAAGAATTATGCTGATAAGCGCCGGAAGGACTTAGAGTTCAGTGTGGGCGATCTGGTTTATCTGAAGGTTATGACTTACGAGGGGAAAAGCCGAGCAACGTTTGATGCTAAGTTGAGTCCGAGGTACATGGGACCGTACCGGATTCTGGAAAGGGTTGGACCAGTGGCGTATAAGTTGGACTTACCGCCCGAAATGAGTGCTTACCACAATGTGTTTCACGTGTCACAGCTGAGAAAGCACATAACCAAACGTGAGACTGTGATATCTGAACCACCTTCGGAATTGCAAGAGAATCTGACCGTGGAAGGTAGACCGATCCGAGTGGTTGACAGTAAAGAAAAGCTTAGGCGTGGTAAGAGGGTCAAGATGATCCAAGTTGTCTGGGACTGTAATGGGGATGAGCAAACTACTTGGGAAGTAGAGTCCAAGATGAGTACAAGGTTCCCGAAATGGTTTGAGAAACTTCAGGAAGAAGAACCGGATTCGAGGGCGAATCCAAACCAAGTGGGGGAGAGTTGTAGCATCCGTATCCGAGAAAATCTGAAATGATCGAACCGGACAGGAGGTTGTCCGAAGGAATGTGAGTTCAGTCAAGGGAAAAAATCCGTTTGGATGGGAGGTTCGGACTATAGTCGATGGAGGACTGGGAAACAGTCGAAGGATGGCCGAGCTGGCCGAGCAGGACGGACCATATCCGGGAGAAAAATGGTTATGTCCGGGAGAAAGTGGATTATGTCCGAGAGGAAATGGATTATGTCCGAGAGAAATGGATTATGTCCGAGAGGAAATGGATTATGTCTGAGAGAAATGGATCATGTTCGAGGGAAAAAGGAAAATAGCCGAGGCTTTGTGGTTTTAGCCGAGTAAAAATGGGCTGGGCCCGTGGGCTGGGAGTTTGGTCGGATAAAAACTAATTTCTCGTGGGGATGGTCGAGCGGTTTAGGCGATATCCGAGAGAAATCAAAGCTGACCGGGATAAACCTGACTGGAACCGGGAGACGCCGGCTATAACCGGGTTAACTAGGTTTTGCGAGCATATAAAAGGGATTTTGAGACTTTTTCTCGAGACAGCCGCATTATTTGAGAGAAATATCGCGTGAGAGAGAGATTGGTCGAGAGAAATCCCATAGTTTCTGATTATCCCGAGAGTTGGCCGAGAGAGATCGAAGTTTCGCCGGCGATTCCGACTATCACCTAGAGATCGACTGTTCTGTCCGAGTTTCTGTGGATCTGTTTCGACCATTCGTCCTGACTTGAGGGTTTGCCGAGGGAATAACAAAGTTTATCCGAGGATTTCTGAGCGGATCATGTGATATCCGAGAGCACTTCGATTCGTCCGAGTGAATCTTGTAAGTGTTCGGCTATTTTGATTTCTGTTGAGTTTCTGTCGAGTAACTTTGGACTGATCGATATGAATTATACTGTTTCCGAGGGAATACAGCTTCTTGCCCGAGAAAAAGTGACCAGGTTGAGAGATAGCCGAGAGGTGTTGGGATTTTGTCGGACCAGTCTGAGCGATAGCCGAGAAATCGCAAGTGTGTCCGAGTATCTCAGTTCTGATCGAGAAATCACCGAGATTCTTTCGACTAAAACGTTTGTTTATGTGTCTAAGGTGAGTGCGTGACTGTAGTCTGTATCTAGAATCGTTGGATTGCTAGGTTATCTGATTTTCATTGATTGCTTGTGTAAGTTAGTGGTTTCTGCTTAGCAAGGTCAATGTTTCTGTGATTGTGAATGGTTATGTGTGAATCGTGGTCAATACGTGATGTCTAACTAGCTGTGTGAATGTCCGGATCGAGTTACTAGCTCAAGGGGATGTGTGATTCTCGCTTGGACCAGTACCAATGCCTTGTGAGGCTTCACAAGTAGTTGAGATGATCTTAGGACCGTACTGTTTTCTGTGCTTGCTTGCTAAGTGATAATGTGAATTGCATAACTGATAGTATGATACGTTTTCTGGTACTGGCTAAAGTGTTACGGGATGACCGTATTCACTAAGTATTTATCAAATACTTATGCCTCTCTGTTTGAGTGTGCAGGTAAGGATAAAGTCCAGGGCGAGTAGCTCTGAAGGCGGACTGGAATGCAGTGAAGGAAAGGGGTAGATTAGGACTGGGTTTTGGGATTCATATTCTGAGTTTGAGTTTCTATTTAAGTACTTGTGTTAGTGCCTTATGAGTTGAACCGAATCTGATAAGTTAGTTTGTTATTGAATCCGAATTCTGTTAAGTGTTTCTGGAATAATTATGCAATGAGAATGGATGTCTTTTGATGAATCGAACTTGTTTAAGTTTAAGAAAAGTTTTTAAAATATGCATGTTTTTGTATTCTGGCCGAGAGAAGACTCGGTTAGGTTCGGGCTGGTCTAGTGATAGACGGTCGGGTCCTCACAGAACTCCTAGGAGTGCTAAGGATGAACTGGAGTCTTATAAGAAGGAGATCAAGGCTTTACACGAGAAGATTTATCTGTTGCTAAGAGAAAGGAAGAAAGTCAACTTTGTTGGTGACTTGGTTCAGATTGAAGATCAAGAAGGCTGCCAAGTTGAGGAGATGAACTATCTTGGTAATCAAGGAGGCTACAATTGGTATGGGAACTACAGACCTAACACAAACCTATCCTACAGAAGCAACAATATTGCCAATCCTCAAGACCAAGTGTACCCACCTCAACAGCAACAGCAAGCTGGTCCAAGACCTTTTGTGCCTTACAACAGCAACAATCAAGGCTTTCAACAGAGGAACAGAAACTTCCAGCCTAGAGTTCCCTACAACCCTCCAGGATTCAATGCTCAACATCTAGCTCAAGCTTCCTCAAGCTCCCAAGATCCTGAACTCAAAAGTCTGATGCAGCAAATGATCAACAATCAGGTCAATACTACCTTGGAGATGAACAAAAAGTTTGTTGAGGTCCACAACAAGATAGACTCTGTTCATGTGGAGTTGACAAACAAGTTTGATGGTCTAGCTGCAAGAGTGAAGACTCTAGAGAACAACAAAGGAGTAGCTAATGCACCACGCCCTCAAGATAATCTACCAGGAAAGTGTGAGATGAATCCCAAAGAATATTGCCAAGCTGTTGATTCTCTAGATGCTTTCACCACTGAGGAAGAGGCTATTATAGATGAGTTTCTGTTCATGATCAATGAGGACATTGATGAGCAAAGTGAGGGAGAAGACTTTATTCAAGTTTCTGATGCTAAGAAGAAAGCTCAAGCTGATGTGTTCCGAGCTTACCAGCCTGACATTCCATTTCCAGGAAGATTCAAGGAGCAACTAGTCAAGAAGTATGCAACTCTTTATGCTGCTCAAATGGAAATGAGAGATTTAGATGCTGAAGAAGAGCTTGGGAAACTTCTAGTCAAGGATGTGGAACCAGAAGTTAAGGAGTTGAACATCAAGAAGCTTGGAGATCCTGGTTGCTAACTCTCCCATGTGAGCTCAAGGGCAAGACTTTCAAGAGCTGTTTGTGTGATTTGGGTGCAAGCATCAAACTGTTGCCAGCCTTTACAGCCAAGGAGTTGGGTTACACCAAGTTCTAGCAAAGCAATGTGTCTCTAACCATTGTTGATGGGACTGTGAAGTCACCACTAGGAGCCTTCAAGGATGTCCCTATGCAGATAGAAGGAGTGACTTTCCCAACTGACTTCTTGGTGTTGGATATTGAAGGGCAGATCAAGAATGAAATCATACTTGGAAGACCATTCTTAGCTTCAGCTGGAGCTGTTTTTGATGCTAGAGAGTGCACAACAGAGCTGAGGCTTACCAAGGATAAGGTCTTAAAGTTTGACAGCAAGGGCAACAAGCTGGAGCATGATCATGCTTTCTCCATGGAGCTGAACAAGATGAAAGGAGTTGACAAGAACTGGCCAGAGTTTGAGGGCTACCAAGGAGAGAGTTTTGATGGTTGCAGCTTGTCAAGATTGTTTGATGAACCCACTGAAGAGGAGGTCCTCCAAGTGGTTAGTTTGAAGAAGATGAATCAAATTCTGCTGGTTACTGAAAAGAAAGAGGTGGTTTTGCAAGGTTTGCTACAAAATGCAGCAAGAGGGGAAGTCCAAGCCTTTTTGATATAAGATCAATGGGATGATCTTATAAATGGTTGGGTGAATGGGTGGAAGCAAGCAGCTGGACTGAAGTCTCTTTCTACTTGCTCAAGAGATGATCGAAGTGGATGGTGATGGGATCAATCTGCTGGACTGAAGTCTCTTTCAGGCCTGATCGGTGGATGAAATAGAATAGAAGGGTGGATCGAAGAACGCCACTCAAGGGTGTGGAAGCCCCTGTGATGAGTTCACAAACCTAGTCTCAAGGCATCGCACACAAGAGACATAGATTCAAATGTTTACTAAGTGAAGAATTCCATCTTGCTTAGATAAACAAAAACAAAGCCAAAGCTTTAGAAAAAAATCTCTTTTGATTTCCAAAAATTTCTATATCTTTTTACAATCAGAACAATAAGCTTTTATAGCTTTTACAAAGAATCTTTACAATAAATTATATTTAATTTAAATTATTTACATTTAAACAAAAGGAGAAAAATAAGCTAAATCAAATAAAAGTCTTTTTGGCATCAATTTCTTTTTATTTCTCTTTAGACTTGAATGAGAATCCTCTGATTTTGTGAAATGATGAAGGCCAGATTCTTATAATAAATCCACATAATGAAGATATTTGATTTAGTATTTTTCCATATTGTATCATTCTCTCCCTCTTCAAATGGTTTTGTCCTCAAAACTAATTTTTTAAAAAACTTTTTAGCAAATATTACTTATGAAATAAATAAAACTTTTTTTTCATTTTTTAATTTTTTTTTAAACAAAAAAATCAAAATAAACAAAAACGTAAATAGAAACAGAGTTTTTTTGTTTTTTTAATGAAAGAAATAAACTTCCATTTTAAGGGAAAAACACTGATTTTTTAAGTTTTTTTTTAATAAAAAAAATTATGAATCAAAGAACAAAAACATAAAACCATTTTTGAGTTTTTTTTTTAAGTTTATAAAAATTAAAGAATAAAAACAACCAAAACTTTTTTTTGTTCTTTTTAGTGGGAATCTTGATAAAACATGAAACAAAAACAAAACAAAAAAAATAAAAAAGATAGAGGATAGGAGCTTTTAGCTTTTAGATTTAGTATTTTTCCATATCCAGCTGAGATCAAGCTGAATGGAGTCACCACAAGAGTCAAGGGGAGCAAGATGACACCAAGGAGTTCCAAGACTCATCTTCCTTACCTCAACTAAAGAGATAATCAAAGTCAAGCTAAGTGACTTTAAACAAGCACACTTGGAAGGTAGTTCCATGGTATCCTTTGTATATATTATGCTTTTTAGTTCATGTTTATGCATTTTTAGTGTTTTTAGAAGCAGGATTTCGGATTGGGGCATGAGAAGATGTTTGGGGAACCAAAATAGGTGCCTTCTGGTTTGTATCGGTCATCTACATCGGTTATGCCATACCGATGTAGGCTCTATCGGTCATGACCATCGGTTAAAATGACCGATACTGTAGAACGAGAAGATGCATTAGGCAACTCTATCGGTCACTTGTGACCGATGGGGGAAAAGAAGTACTCGGGAGGTTTTTCTTGATCATCCGTATCGGTCAAGGAGTGACCGATGGGAATCAAGCGAATGCTCTATCCGTCAAGTGTATCGGCCTGTAGTGACCGATGGAAACTGACTGAGAGCTTGAAGAGCTGTATCGATCACTTGTATCGGTCATAACTGACTGATACCACCCTATCAGTCACTTGTATAGATCAAAAGTGACCGATAGAGGCCAGCGAGGTATGATCTTTGACTTTCAAAAAATTTCCCTCCTTTGGTTTGGAGCCAAGGGAGTTTGAATTTGAATTTTTTGGCTCCTTCCAGCCTTTCTGACCCACTTCTGAGCACTTTTGGTTTTGTCCCCTACTCTTTAGATTTCTTATGTTCCCTCTTAAGTCCTATATAAGCCATCTAACTCATCTTCACTCTTCACACTTCACATTCTCTCTTCTCTCACATAACCCACGAAATTTCTCAGCCATTCCTCTCTTTTATTTGTCTTGTCAGAATGCTCAGAAATCTTAAAAGGTTTGTTTTATTAACTCTTCATCCCTTGTTCTAATGCTTTGAGTTTGTTTAAAGTTTTTAAATCTTTTGCATTAAGAACTGGTTTTGATTAGTTTAAAGTTCTTGATTTGAGTTTTGCATGGTGGAATCTATTAGTTAAGCAAGTTGAATGTTTAGAGCTGATTACTGTTTATAAATCTAATTGCTTGCTTGCTTTAAATTCACTTTGCATAATCATGCTTCATTTTGTTTAAAAGCCACCATGATAGGTTCATATGCATAATAATTAAGATTTGTTTAGAACTCTAGCATGTTTATGATTTTTGCTCTTAAATTCTCTTAGTTCTTTAGAGGTTTGTTTTGTTTAAATGCTAGTTAAACCTCTCTTAGATTTGAGAAATTTTTTTAGAGCTTTAGATCATTTCTTTTCAACTTTTGTTCTTACACTTATTGGATCTTCAAGTGCTGTTCTTGTAGGTACCATGGGGAGAACCAAAGAAGCTGCTGGAAACAAGAGTCAAGCACCTCAGAATAAGGCGCCTTCTGCTGCATTTACCATCAGAGACAAGGGCAAGGGTGTTGCTGATGTGCAACTCAAAGGCTGCTGGAAAGAGAGCTGTTGAGAGCAAACCTGCCAAGTCCAAGGACAAAGGAAAGGGAAAGGCTGAGGAAGAAGTCTCAACCAAACAGCCAAGTGCAAGGGAACTCATGGAGCTCTTCAATCAGTGTACTTTCAAGGCTACAAGGTACCCTTGCATATGCACAATGAAGGCTCTTGGAATATATGAAGATAGCAAGACAATCTTTGAGAGCATGGGACTTGGCGATTTCATGAAGAAACCACTGCCTTCCTACCAGCATCTCACCATTCAGTTTCTCTCCACTTTCAAGATGGTGAGTTATGAAGAGAGTGAACTTGGCAATAGAGATGGCTAGATCTCCTTCAAACTTGGCAAGCAGAAGTTCACAGCAAAATTTTGGCAAATTGCTCAGGGCCTTGGTATGTATCCCTATGCTGATAAGAAGGATCAGTTTGTGATCAGTAATAGACAACATGCAGTGTTATGGGAAGTGATTGGGGTTGGCAAGTATACTCCAGGAGTCACCAGGAACAAGCATCTGAACCATCCAGCTGTGAGATATGCTCACAAGGCACTTGCAAACACCTTTTTTGCAAGAAAGGAGACAACCAATATAACATCAAGGGAGCTGGATATCATCTACAATGGGATGAAGCCACTAGTGAGCTCCAACAAGGATGGCATACTTCTAGGCAGACCAACAAAGCTCCCTTGTTATGTGACTCTACTGATAGAGAAACTATATACCTATAGAAGCTGGATCATACTCAAGGGGAAGAGAGAGAAGGACCCACAACTACACATTGGAGGAGTTGTGACAGCCATCATGATGGCAAGTGGAGTGGAGGTCATGAGTATACTTCACACTATGAAGAGCAAGTGCAGCAGGAAAAACCTAATGAAGAGGAGGAAGCAATCTAGATGCCTCAAGGAAGACACTCCTTCCAAGTGCAATAAACTGATCAATGGGCAGTTTGGGAACCTTCAAGGACTTCATCCTATGAGCCTAGGTCCCAACAACCATAAGCATGGGAGGCGCCAATTTGCAATCCTTCTGAGGTTTATACAACATGACAAGAGTGGGATCCTCAAGGCAATCCAACTCAAGTGCAAGCTCATTGGCCAAGTTGGGTTCCTCCACAACAAGAACCAGCAACTTCTTCACAAGGCAAGCAGAGGAGAAATAAGAGGAGGGCGAGTCAGTCTCCACAACCAGCAACATCAGGATCATTCCAGGATCCAGGAGAGACGGAGGAACTCTCTTACTCATCCCATCACTCCTCTTACATAACTAAGGTACCACATCCTTACCATTGTATATACATTGCATCTTTTTAAGTTTTTGTAATATATTTTGTTGCTTCTCTCTCTCACTCTTTTTATTACACAAGAGACTGTAATTTAAGTGTGGGAGAGAGATTTGGGGTTTGACTTTGTTTGTTCTTTTCTTAGTTTTTCATTTCTTTCATCTTTGAATCACATGCATTCATCTAATGCATAGAAAAACACACAAAAAAACGAAAAATTTGAAATTTTTGCATGTTTTAGCAAACCAAAAAGAAAACATATAGTTGCATTTCATTTGCTTAAGATTGAGTCTAGTGTTTGCATATAGGCTGCATTGCATTTGCATAGGGCATGATGATAAATTCTCCTTGTAAAATGCTAAGTGTTTAGGTTTGGTTTAAGTGTCTAAGTGGTTAAATATTTGATGCATCATGAGAATGTTAGAAGTTAAGGCTGAACCATGCTTGAATTGCTAAATTTTATTCTTTTATCTCATACTGAAACCATTTGTTCATTGAAAATCAACTCTATCTATTTGAACCTTAATCTGGACTTTTAATTATCATGTTTGTGCATTGAAAAGTGATTTCATGGCTACTCTTGTTGATCAAAATAGCGGATCCTCATACTTATGGAACAGTTAACTCACACCCTTAACAAAACCTCCTTTTGAGCTTAAACACTATCTTGAGAGTTGTGAGGCCTTTGCATATCATTTTTAAATTCTATCTTGGCAAAAAGTGTTAGGATTAAGTCTGGCAAGGAAAAGCTCTCTTGTAGATATCAGCTTGCATCTTGAGCTTTATTCTAGGTTAGGAGTTTGGGATAAAAGGGTAGAGTCAAGTGGTTTGAGTTTCGTGTTTATATGCTTTAAAAGAAGAAGGAAAAGTATGGAATGGTAGTATGGGGAAACAAGTTAGAATTGTGGTTAAGTACAAAGATGATAAAAGCTCTACGAGTTTAAAGAAGGAAGGCGCCAACAACAAAGCTTTGAAAGGTCAATCAAAAGAAGAAATCAGATCCAAGGCAATCCACCAAAGGTGAAGAATGGCACCTAATCAACAAGAAAGGAGCAACTCCCACCAAAAAGAAGCAACCACACAAGCAAAAAGAAAAAGTTTTCCCAAGCCATGAAGAAGGAGAAGGGTTAGAGTTTAGGAAAAGGGTAGACTTAGGGATTCACTTTGGGGTTTAAAAGTTTTTAGGATTCATCTTTGGGTAAAAAGGTAGAAAAGAGCTTTGAATTGCATGCATAAGTGTGCTTTTACTTTTAGCAGTTTACCTAAGATAGAATCATTTCGTTGAGTGATCCCTAATGTTTATGAACCCTTTGCTTGAATGAGATCATTTTAATCTCATAACCTTACCATTAAAATCAAATGTCTTCACTTTGATTTGCACAAACATGATTCATGGTTACAAGCTTAATGAATGTTAAAGATTTGATTGATTTGGCATTTGTCTAGGTTGAGATTTGAGATCATTTTGAAACAAAATGAGCATGACTAAGTTCTTTAAAGTATGACTAATTGTGTTTTGCATCCTACACTTAGGTACTTAGACATTGACTTCATTTATTTACCTTAGCATTTTTGGATTTGAGTGCCCACCTTTAAACCTCATCCTCCATTTGTCTTAGTTTGTTTGCTTGAGGACAAGAAAAAGGCAAGTGTAGGGGTGTTGATATCTCATATATTTATATCATTTAGGCTTGAATTTAGTTCATGGTTTGGTCTCCTTTTGCATGTTTTCTTTCTCTTTATTCCCATTTTCTTTTCCTTTTAGACTTAGGTTGCATTTAGGTTGTAGTTTGCATTCTCTAAGCATTAAGGATGTTTTTGGGTACTAAAGAAGCTATTGGGAGCAAGGAGGAAGTGTGGGAATGGTTCAAGGAGTTAGCCAAGCTGAGAAGGAGCAAAAGGGGCTAAAGAAGGCGATTTCGTATGCTCTATCGGTCATCTGTATCGGTCAATATTGATCGATACAATGCAGCAGAGGAGTTGAAGATCCTATCGATCAAGCGTATCGATCAAGACTGGCCAATGAGAATCAAGCGGATGCTCTATCGATCACCTGTATCGGTCAAGACTGATCGATGGGATCCAGACGAGTTTTTGAAGAAGCGTATCAATCAAGCGTATCGGTCAAGGAGTGACCGATGGGAATCCAGCGGATGCTTGATAGGGCTCAGATTTTACCCAATTAATTAACTACTGCAAGTGCACAGCAAAGTAGTTGTAGCATAAAAAGTTATCGAATCCCAAGGGAGTGAGCTTACTACACTAGTGATTTATAGATTCAGATTAGGCTAAGCAGTAAATAATAAATGTAATGCAAAGTTACTAAAAATTATGAAAACAGGCGATTTTGATTGATCTAAGATTCAAAAAACTAAAAGCGCTAAGTCAGGTCAATTCGCAGGTTGAATCCGAGAATGTAAAATGCATGCAATCAGGAATGAATTAGAACCGTCTTGAACATGAATCGCAAATATATAACTAATCAATTCTCATCGCAAAAGTTAACTATGTCTACATCACAGAGTTTCAAATCTCTTTGCAAACCCTAACAAATTAAACATGCAGTAATGATCAGGTTCAATTGTTCACAAAACTCCTAAGTCATATCTCTTTGCACTAAGGCATTTTGCTTATCTAATACTAGTTCAGGTTACCAATAATGTTCTCACGTCTATTAAACAACCTATGATTTTCGGATTTCCAGATGAAGTGTCTAAGAAATCGGTTTTAAAGCAAGCAGAGATGAAGAACCAAAAGATATTCCTAACAGGTTTAGCGATTCTACAAACTCTTCATCAACCTTTGAAAAGCCCCAACTTAACTAGTATATTACTCAGACATGATCATGGAATCACAAAGCATAGCTGAATAAAATTGCATTGAAAGAATGAAATAAAAGATAAAGGGGTTCGAAATCTTCTCCAAAAAGAGTACAGGATCTGTCTCCCCAAAAGCTCTGAATAAAACTCTCTCTCAAGCTCTCTGAATTCTAAAATCTAAGATCCAAGCCAACAATGGCTGAAAACCTAATATATACAAGCTAAAACACGAGCTGGAACACTTTTATAATTAGTGAAACTTCTGGGGAAAAACTGCAATTTCTTCTTAATCTTTTAATAATAGTCGCGACTCCTTCCCAGATACGGGTGACGAGCGTCACCCTTGTGTGGTGACGATCGTCACCAACGCTAATATCCGCCTTCTGAGTTGCACACTTCGTGGTTGTATTTGCAATGCTCCAAAAAGCTCCATAGTCTCCAATTGTGCTCCAGACATGCTATAACATGTAAAGAATCTACTAGGATTCTAAAAAGACCAAAAAGTCTCAATAAAAAGGACTTATACCATGGTTAAAAACCATGATATATCAACTCCCCCATACTTAGCTTTTGCTTGCCCTCAAGCAAACATCAGACAAAGAACAAGGTCGAGGTTTGAAAACAGAAACAGTCAGCTAAACATCAGGAACACCACATTGATTAACACTTTCGAATCCACATACCTCAGAGACAACACAAAATCAAATTTTAGTTTGATCATCACAAGCTTAGCAAATCTCTCAAATCCAGTTCAAGCTCCTTCAAGAAATATGAAATCTCTATTGTTAACTCCTTAAATTTATCTAAGTGTGATATCTCATCAAGGTTTTATCATCTCAATCACTTACAGATTCCATTCTTTTCCTAAACAACTGAACAAAGCAATCTCAACACAGCTCTCCTATTTTCCCTTCCCTTGATCTTTTCCTTTCTGATTTTTTTGATTTTTCAACTCTTTTCTTTTTTTTTTACAGTCTAAGATATGGTGCTACTCAATACTTGTGTTCCTTGTGAGGAGACAGGTTCTTGAGTGTTCACTACTGTTGTTCCTTGTAAGGAGACAGGGTCATGAATGCACCATTCTATAGACATAAACTCTTAAAAGTTGTATCAGGGAAGATCAAAGAGAGACTGCATCTAAACATTCTTGTCAGTGTTGAAAGAGAGAATCGAGATCAATGAGAATCAAGCTCCAAGATAAGAAGTTTAAAGTTCATTAAGGTGGACCTAATAACAAATTTTCCAGATTCTCTAAGAACCTAAACCTTCATTGCTAGACTGATCTACCTATGACTTTCAACTTAGTAATACTTGTAATAAACTACTGTGGTAATGGTTATTATAAGCATAAACGTTATGTGGTTAGTTCCAAGAAAAACTGACAGTTTCAAAATTTTGACTTTAAAAAACAGGTTTTTGACTCAACTTTAAGACTCTAAAAATCAAACACAATGTACAAAACGTCAGTAACCACCTCCCTTAGACTTGAACAACATTGTCCCCAGTGTTATTAAGCCAAGATTTGGTCAAAAAGAAGCATGTGAACGTGTGAAACCGAGTTAGAAAAGTGGTACCTCGTGAAAGGACGAGTGACGAGCGTCACCCCTCAGTGGTGACGAGCGTCACCGTGTCTGAAACTCCAGCATCGACTAGTTAGATGTGTATAAACATTATGTTATCATATGTACTCTAAATTCAGACTGTTAGAGCACTCAAACACACATTTAATAGCATCCAAACAGATCAATAAAACCTGGCTCAATAAGTTCACAAAACAACATCAAAGCAACTGACAACTGACTCAAAAGAAAAACATAAAAATGACTCAAGTGAAAATAAAAGAAAAGCGGAAATCAGGAACAAGTAACCGGATAGTAGAGGATCTAATCCTCATCCTCGTAAGGCTCAGTAGTGTAGCGGAGGCGGACACAGCCACAGTTGTTGAGTGTAGACCCAACATCTCATAGTCCCTCAAAGCTGTCACTAACGTACTCCTGAAAAGCAGTCATATCCATGGGCGTGTAAGGTCACGGAGGGTGCCTGAAAGCAGTGGGTGTGGTCGTGGGTGCAGCCTGGCGTCTGGATGGTCCAGCCTGAGCAACAGCAGCAGAAGAGAAAGCGCCAACAGTGGCTCCTCTAGGACGCTGTGGAAGAAGGCGCAGCAAACTCGGATCTGGCAGAAAACGCAGTTGGCGTCTGTCGCCATGGATCGTGGTGAGCTCCGGGTTTGGCAACTGTATGCCAATATATTCTCCAGTACGAGTGGTGAAAGTCCAGACCAATCGCTGCTTGAACCAAGTAGCAATGCGCAGATGTGTCTCCTCCATGAGAGTCCTCTCAGTGATGATGCTGCAAGGTGATGTATCAATCTGAAAGTGCTGGAAAATTGGTGTAAGAAGACTGCCAACGCTCTCACTCTTCTTCCCCGGACTGGAGAATGGTTTGGTCTTCAAAGAGACCAAATGCTCAGTGAAAATAGCCTCAAAGTTGGCGCGGACCATGCTATCCATGGGTATCTCATCAGCCAGCATGTCAGCGAAACCGTAGTAGAGCAGGACTAGCTCGCTGACACGCATCTTGCTCGGCGCAGACTTGCACAAGATGGTGTTGCCGAGAATGCGCAGAATATACCTCATAACGGGATGTCGAACGTCCGTCTGCGTGCTCGTCTTGCTCTCATAGACTCCATTCCCGAACTTGGACCAGAATGTCTGCATGTGGGTCCATTGCGACAGAAGGAGAACGCCTGTAGGGTGGTTAGAAAAACCATAGATCCTGCAAAGCTCAAACAGACTGATCCTGTAGCGAATCCGCGGATCAGAAAAGTCATCGTGCCCTCCTTTGCTCGCTTTGTCATGTCGTTTGTGTAGTACACGCGAACGATGGAGAGAAACTGTCTAACCAGATCGGGGTACAGATTGTACTGCTGTAACGCCATTGTGCCCATCCCGATCCTCTCGAGAATCTGCAAAACATCATCCAGAATACTCATCTTCCACAGCACTGTAGTGTCCATGAATCTGGTGAGAATGATCTTCACCTCCTGCCACGCATTGTAGAACAGCGTGTCATACTCATCCCACTCCTCCTGAATATCGTGGAACACACAGGTATCCCACACCACTTTCTTCTTCAGAGTCCCTGTCCAAGCAACTCCAGAAGCGATTTTTTGATCTTCTCGCTTTGGCCATGCAGGCCTGCAAACTAGTCTACTGCTATCTGATTGCGCTGAACCTGATCCAGTGCTCGAAGACGATGCTGGTCGCTGTCTCTTCTCATGTCGAGGTATCTGAAAATTTAAACCAAGAACAACCAAAAATCCACCAAGATTAGCCAATTTTCTAAAAATTCAAAAAATCAATGAATTATGGTGAATTAACTAATGGCGATCAACAACAATACTACAAGGAACACAATTCAATCATAACTTCAATCCAGATCACCCAAAAATTTCCAGATTTTTGTAAATTTCATCATGAACTCAAAAATTTCAAAAACTTGCAAATCAACCGATAAAATCACATATGGATGATAGCATTCATCTAATACAACCTAGATTCAACAGTTAAATCAAGCTAATCAAGTCAAAAATCGAATTTAACCAATCCTATGGCGGACTGAAAACTGGAGATTCCGAACACATACCTTGCAGATCTTGAAAACTGATTAGAGATTATGAAAGAGCACTAAAATCCGCACGGATTATGCTTTTGAATCACTCAATTCGGTTAAGAAAATCAAAAGTTGCAAATTTGGTGATTTTTGTGTTTTAAGTGTTCGATATTCAGTTGTGTCGCGAGGAAGAAGAAGAAAGAAATAAGTAACATAGCTTGGCCTCGGACGGGTGACGAGTGTCACCCCTAAGGGTGACGAGCGTCACCCGTAAACGTCCTGTTTCCTTTTATTTTTATTTTTTTTTAGCTTAAAACTTACTAACTAAATAACTAAGTAATTATATGTACGAAAATAAGTACTAAATATAAAACTTACCAGTGGGTTGCCTCCCACTAAGTGCTTGTTTAACGTCATTAGCTTGACTTTGATTGATGTTTAGACAACTGGTGCATCATCCAGAGACACAATGTGTCCTGCTGCAATCTTGGCTTGCACCCAATAATGCTTCACCCTCTGTCCATTGACAAAGAACTCCTCTCTTTTGGAGTTAATCAAGACAATGGCGCCATGTGGTCTAGCCTCTTTGACAGTGAAGGGACATGAACAATGAGAACACAGTTTACCAGGATACAACTGTAAACGAGAGTTGTAAAGGAGTGACTGGTCGTTAGGCTCGAAATGTCAGGAGATGATCTTCTTATCATGATATGCCTTTGTTCTCTCCTTGTATAACTTGGAGTTTTCATAGGCCAGATAATCTGATATCATCCAGTTCATTGAGCTGAATCAAGCGCCTCTCTGCAGCAGGCTTCAGATCAAAGTTCAGCTTCTTGATAGTCCATTCTGCTTTGTACTCTAGCTCCACTGGAAGATGGCACGCCTTGCCATAGAGCAGATGGAATGGTGTAGTTCCAAGGAGCGTTTTGTAGGCTGTCCTGTAAGCCCACAATGCATCATCCAATTTCGCTGACCAATCCTTCCTTGTCTTCCCAACTGTCTTTTCCACGATCTGCTTGATCTGTCTGTTGGAAACCTCAACTTGTCCACTGGTCTGGGGATGATAAGGTGCGGCCACTCTGTGCTGTACACCATACTTCTTCAGCAGCTTTTCAAAGACCTTGTTAACAAAGTGAGAACCACCATCATTGATAACAACTCGTGGAACACCAAATCTGGGAAAAATAATGGTCTTAAACAGCTTCAAAACCACTGCAGCATCATTGGTAGGAGTAGCCAACGCCTCTACCAACTTAGATACATAGTCAACAACAACCAGAATGTATTTGTTCCCATAAGATGAAGGAAAAGGACCTATGAAGTCAATGCCCCAACAATCAAAGACTTCAACCTCAAGAATGAAGTTTTGTGGCATCTCATGTCTTCTGCTAATCTTTCCTCTCCTCTGACATGTATCACAGCGTGTGATGAATGCTTGTGCATCCTGAAACATAGTAGGCCACCAGGAACCAGCTTGAAGAACTTTGGAGACTATTTTGAATGTGGCAAAGTGTCCAGCATACTCTGAGCCATGACAGTGAAACAGAACGTCTGGAACCTCAGCTTCTGCAATGCATCTCCTATAAATCCCATCTGCACAATGTCTGTAAAGATATGGCTCATCCTAGTAGAATCTCATAAGTTCTCTCAAGAACTTCTTCTTAGCATATCCCTTGAAATCATGTGGTTCATCCTCTGCAGTAAGATAATTGGCAATATCAGCATACCAGGGTCTCTAGAGATCAGTAGTGGCATACACATGCTCTTCAAAAGCAGCTCCCAAGCTAGCACAGATCATTGCCAACGTCAGAGTTGGGTGACGAGCGTCATTGGCTTCGTGCCTAAACTGCATCGTGATTCTGCTGAAGTGGTGACGAGCGTCACCCCCTGGTGTCGCTCGTCACTGCCCAAACTCCATAACCACATCTAGGATCCTTGCTTTTATTAATTAAATTTCAAATTTATTTAGAGCTCTGTTTTGTTTGCTTGATCATTGCCAAATCATTGCTTTCATTAGTCTTGCTTAGTTAATGGTTCATTAGGTTGCTAGTTTAAAACAATCTCTTCTATTCCTGTTTGACTTAGAATTCTTATTGCATTCTTAGTGTATTCATCTTAGACCTATAGATTAACAAAAATCCTTTCTACAATGACTACAGTAAGTTGGGTGATTAAGATAGTCTAAAAGCCTACTTAACAACTGCATTATTTATTTAATCTGTATTTTCTATATCTACTTTCTATTCAAAACCAATAACTAAAACTACAACAAATTATTAATTATAAATCTCCGTGCTAATAACACCCAGATTACTCTATTTTATGCACAAAATCTGTCATATTGGTTTTTGTAATTAATTTTTGTTAATACTATTTTGTTAGTTCCTTTTTAATCATATTTTGAAAGTGTATCTCCTAATTAAAATTTTCCTCAAATATTGTCATCCACCAAATTCACCAAAAGTTTATGTTACATTAACATTTGTGTATTTTTCCAAAAGTTTATGTTACATTAACATTTGTGTATTTTTCTTCCTTCTGTCACGCATTAAAATTCGTATTCAGACCAATATTTTCCACTTTTTTCTTTTAATTATTTTAAAAAGAAAAGGTTTACATTTCGGTCAAAATGAATATATCTTGCTTTTTTGGCTAGATGAACTTTGGAAACCCCATTGTCTTGATCAGCCGCTACTAGATTTGACACGGTGCACCTAAAGATCCTAAAGCCACCGGCTATTACCGGTTAATACGGGCACTGTATTAGTTAATAAAACTGAGAAAGCGTCCAGATACATAGCTCGCAAATAACCGGTATCCGGTAATCTTCTCAAAATCATTTTCCTTCGCGTTTATGTGTTCGCTCTGCTTCTTCCTTCTCTCTTACCAAATCCACAGGAAAAAAAAAAGTGATTCGAAAAATTAAGAAAAATTTCATATTAATCTGCTCCATTAAAGCTCTCTCTGTAGCTGCTGTAAGATTAGTGTTCCAGTTTGTATGGATTTGAGTCGTTCTCAAGCCAATTTTACATTAGGGTTTGGTTGTTCCCACGCATCATCAATGGGTCCGACTCCGAGAATCCCGATTGCAGACGATTCGATTAATCTACAAGTCGATCCGAGTTTCCGATCATCGCCGGCCACCTTTTCTCCTATTCCATTGCAATTACTCGAACAAAAGGTCGAGAAGATCACCGTCGAGGAGCCAAAGAAAGATGAAGATCAAAAGGAGGACGAGCATTTCAGAATCTTAGGTCACCATATGTGTCTGAAAAGGCAACGAGACTGTCCACTTTTAGCTCAATCGAAACATCCGAGGAGAACAATCGGTGACACAGATCTGGAATCGAGACGTGCTGCTGTTCGTGCTTGGGGAGATCAACCTCTTCATTTGGCGGATCCAGATATACACGAGATCATGGAGAAAGAGAAGCAAAGGCAAGTGAAAGGAATCGAGTTGATTGCTTCTGAGAATTTCGTGTGCCGAGCTGTAATGGAAGCTTTGGGAAGCCACTTGACGAACAAATACTCTGAAGGCATGCCTGGTGCGAGATACTACACTGGGAATCAATACATCGACCAAATTGAGAATCTCTGTATCGAACGAGCTCTTACTGCGTTTAGTCTCAAATCTGACAAATGGGGTGTTAACGTTCAGCCTTATTCTTGTACCTCTGCGAATTTCGCAGTGTACACCGGAATTTTACTTCCCGGTGAACGGATTATGGGGCTTGATTCTCCTTCCGGAGGTCACATGAGTCATGGCTATTGTACGCCTGGTGGGAAGAAGATTTCGGCTGCATCAATCTTCTTTGAAAGCTTTCCTTATAAAGTGAACGCACAAAGTGGATATATTGATTACGATAAGCTTGAAGATAGAGCGCTTGATTATCGTCCCAAGATTCTTATATGTGGAGGGAGTTCGTATCCAAGGGACTGGGATTTTGCAAGGGTTAGACAAATTGCAGACAAGTGTGGAGCTATTTTGATGTGTGATATGGCTCATATTAGTGGTCTTGTGGCGACAAAGGTTTGAATCATCTGCTTGCTTTTATTGATATGTTGATTAGCTCTTGAATTCTCAATGGTTTATATTGAATGTCTAGCACTTGAAAGCCTGTGTTAAAGCATTAGTATTGGCCAGTTTCAATTTGGTTAAGGTGATACCAATATGTGAGACTCAGTAACTATCACTTCATAGTAACTCAAGTTTTCAGCGGGACTCAGTAGCTTTGTGAAAAATGGTTCTAAAACTTTAGATGGTTGACTACTTTCTATCTTTCGTGTGGTGAGTTTGGAATGATTAGTAGTTTAAAACTTCTTATACTTAGTGGATAACTCATAAATACATTTGAGAAAATGAGAGCAACTAGCCTCGGTGTACCTTTTCATGTCACGGAGTGATTAGTGATTAAGAGCTTCTAATACTTGGTAGTAATTGAATTGAAATGTGTCGGTCAATATTATTATTATTGACATTTCTTATGATTCTGCTCCAGGAAAATTTGTTCTGAATTTTGTCTGGTGTTTTTGTTACAGGAATGTTCAAATCCATTTGATCACTGTGACATAGTTACCTCAACTACCCACAAAGGTCTACGTGGTCCTAGAGGAGGTATCATCTTCTACAGGAGAGGACCAAAGATCAGAAAGCAAGGCCATCACTCTAGTCACGGCGACAATTCCACGCATTACGATTTAGAGGAAAAAATCAACTTTGCTGTTTTCCCGTCGCTACAAGGAGGTCCTCACAACAACCATATCGCAGCTCTCGCCATTGCCTTGAAACAAGTGGCAACTCCAGAGTACAAAGCTTACATACAACAGATGAAGAAAAACGCTCAAGCTTTAGCATCCGCTTTGCTTAGAAGAAAATGCAGACTGGTTACAGGTGGCACAGACAACCACTTGTTGCTGTGGGATCTCACTCCTTTTGGCTTAACAGGTACTAAAATCACTCACCCTACCGACTCATCTATCCATATCCAGAGTTTTTGGCTGATTATGTATGCATCGGGCTTTCGGTTTTTGCAGGGAAAGTCTACGAGAAGGTGTGTGAGATGTGCCATATAACCTTAAACAAGACTGCTATATTTGGTGACAATGGTACAATATCTCCTGGAGGTGTAAGGATAGGTAAGCTCACAGATCGATTTGCATTTCACGTTCATATCTATATCGCTTCGTTGCCTAAACTTGAGGTTCTTTTATCAATAGGGACACCGGCGATGACAACCCGAGGCTGTATAGAGCCTGATTTCGAAACAATAGCGGATTTTCTTATCAAGGCGGCTCAGATAACGAGTGCATTGCAGAGAGAACATGGCAAGTCACACAAGGAGTTTGTGAAGAGTCTATGCACCAACAAAGACATATGTGAGCTTAGAAACCGAGTCGAAGCATTCGCTTTGCAGTATGAGATGCCTGCTTCTCAGATGAATTGAATGAAAGAATTCACCAAACAGCTTTCTTTTGTTTTCTCCGGGGGCATTTTTTTTTAGTTCTTTCCTGTAAATTAGAGTAAATATATAGTATTATTTTTCTTGAAATTGATTGCATACTTTCTTTACTTGTAATTCTGTACACAGTTCGATGGGGTGGGATAATCTAAAAATATGTTTCTACAGTCAATTTTCCTCTTTTAAAAGTTCATATTATTTTTTAGCTAAATTTTATTTCATAGCAACAACGTAGGATAGTAAGACTAGAAACCGAAGTTACAATATCCACGACCAATAAGCCTGAAAACTCAGAAAAGCTTAAGATACACCAGGACAGATACAACCAGGAAAGATGATGAAGAATAGTAGACGTGACACTACCAAGCTTAGAGCAGCTCTATTGATAAGTATTTCAACTTACGGTATCTTACATAAATTTTATTAAAATAGTTTTATAATCTAACTATTATTAAACAAGCTTAGAGCAGCTCTATTGATAAGTATTTCAACTTACGGTATCTTACATAAATTTTATTAAAATAATTTTATAATCTAACTATTATTAAACAGTAAGCATTCCAGGCTGTCATTACCTTCTTTTTTTGAGATTTTAATTGTTTTCTATGTTTTCTATTTCTCAATTATCTCAAAATATTAATTCTTTAATATTTCTAAAACTAATTACTTATTCTTGCATCCAAACACTACTGCATTTGAGCGTGCATTCTTATATAATTAACTCATCTTTGTCTCTATATAATCATTTCAGCCTCTCTTCTTTTTTTTATAAATTATATCTTTGTGGTTCTCAATCCCTCTCCATGAAAAGATCTAATGGTGAGAAATTGTCTTAATCCTTTATGTATGTCGAAATATAATATTCGTGACACTTATTACAACAGGTTTTATATATGATTTTTTTCTGACCATGTAGCGGCTAATGTTTTGCCATTCCATCTCTCCCAATCGCCTACAAAAGGAACATTAGTTTCATCCAAGTTGCTCGGTTGAATGGAATGTAATCAGGTTTACCCTGAAGCAAGGGAATTAACATACTCTGAATTCCCTTCTAAGTGGGTATGGGATGTCAAGAATAAGCGATGGGTTCGTTGTCGGGGTTCATCTTCACCAAGTCGTTTGGTGTATTGTCGTCACAACGATGGAGAGATCTATTACTTGCGTGATTTTTTGCTGTTCGTGAAGGGTGCGTCTTCTTTTCAGGATATCAGGACAATCAACGGTGTTGTTTACCCTACTTTCAAGCTTGCAAGTCTCGCTTTGCATCTGTAAGTATGATAAGTACACCGAAGATTTTAAATGGTTTTAATAAATAAATGTTGTAATCGAATAACACAATAATTTCTTTGGTTCTTCATTGGAACTAAGTTATTATTTTTACACCATTTGTTTCGTTCCTATGAAATTTATTCAGTAATTCCCAGTAATTTTAAATGTTGTATTCTAAATTTATTCAGTAATTCCCAGTATGAATGTTTTAATGCAGTGTGTAAGATGTTTTGGTTAAAAGATTGCCTAAAAATTCAAATCTTATGTTCCACTTATTTAAAATATAAAAGACGTTTATTTTACATTCGTGATTTTAGATTTACTATGCAGCATGTTATAGATTTTCTATCACGTCGATATCGAAAGTATAGTAACTAAGTAACTCATATAAATGTAATAACTCAGTAATTTTAAACTGAATCACAAAACTTGCCTATATTTCCGTACTAATAGTTATTTAAAATCTAAAGTTCATTAATTATAATATACTAAGATACTAAGATATCCGCGGGTTTCTATAGTAAATTATATATTTGCAATCCCCTCGATATCAAAAGTATAGTATCTTAACAACTTCTTCTAATTTTCCAAAATATTCTTACTCGATCTATCAAATCTGTCGTTGATATTATTATCGACTAATATTTTCTGTGAGATATAGAAATCTGTTAGCAGCATTACATCTTACTTAAAATTTAAATTATTAATTATAAGTTACTCAAATGAACCTTTCAAATATCGAATCTTCCTATATTAGAAGATCTTATAGAAATCTGTTAGCAGCATTACATCTTACCTAAAATTTAAATTATTAATTATTAGTTCCTCAAATGAACCTTTCGAATATCGAATCTTCCTATATTAAAAGATCTTATGTTCCTATCAAACTAATCTGTTATTATTGCGAGATTCAGTATTATTACGGACTATTATTGTTAGCAGCATTACATCTTACCAAATCTATCATATCAAACTAAATATGAACTAAATATTTTTTTTTCCCGTCTATACTGCATCTTTAGCAAGAAAATATACCGCATCTTTAGCAAGAAAATAGTAACTCCTGATTTCCCAAAAATCACTACCTCATACTTAACCTACATTTCAATAATGACTATATATTGGACCCCTCATCCCAACTCAGAAACAAAACACGCAGAAAGCTAGAGTCAAGACAATACATTTCTAATGGCTGATATCATTGATGTTTCTGCCTTGAAACCTTACAAAACTCAGTGTCGTATCCATGTGAAGATCCTAAAATTATGGAAGCAGTTTCTGAACTGGGTCCCGTCTTGGAAATGGTTGTTGTTGATGTCAAGGTATTTATCTTTCTATTACGTTTATTCGTTTTTGTTTTACTATGCTTAAGATATGTTACATGCTGATTTATAATCACTTTCAAACAGAATCAAACCATGCATGTTACGGTGAAAAAAGAATTTATCAAAAAATTCGAGAATATGCTTGAAGAAGGTCTGTCTAAGATCATCTCAAACTTCCAAGTAGTTCATAATGGTGGAAAATTCAGAACCTCATCGCATGCCTATAAAATTCAGTTTGCATCTACTACTTCTGTGAGGCCTGCTACGGATCTATCAGAAAATGTTGTAGGTTTAAAAATTTGCAATTTCGTGGAAACATGAATCCAGTTTTCTTGATAGGTAACATTTTATGATTTAATAAGTTATAATATTGTAGAATTTCATATTCCTTATTAAACCATATTTTTTTTCAGATGTTGTAGGTCAGGTTTTGGATATTGGTGAGGTTGAAATTTTGAATGTGAATAAGACGCAAACAAAGCGTCTTACAATGACCCTTCGGGACAATGTGTAAGTTTCATGTTCATCTAAATCATATGTTATTTTTATACATTTTACTTTTTAAACGAATTTGGTATAGATTAAATACATATTATTTATACATATATATAGAGATGTGCGGTTGAGTTGTGTCCTATGGGGAAGCTATGCTGACCAGTTGGAGAGCCATGTTCAGGGTTTGAACGATGTTGTCGTCGTTGTGGTCTTACGTTTCAGGAAGTTGCGGCTTTACCAAGATTATTATAAATTATAATATTATAACGTCTACTAATATATGGTAGATAATTATGAATTTTGTATATTGTGGATTAAACTAAATGAATACGGTAATACAAATGCAGGTACTTGGAGTGTGGGTAATTGTTACAGTGCCTAGCATCATGATGGTAAATCCAGATTTGCCTGAGATAATATCTTTCAGAGAAAAGTAATGTCTCTAAATACTATGTTGTTAATATTAATTATATTTAATAAGATTCATTATTTTCTCTGGATATCTCATGTAGGTTGCCAACTGATGGGTTAACTTTAACTTACACTCACCCTAATCAGTTAACTGTGGTTAATTCGATATCAGTTAGAGATGATTTCATCCTCCATAGTCCAAGAATGACTATAAATGAAATCATCAGTGCATCCGAGGTTAGCAGAGCCGTTTCTCTTCAACAATATAATTCATAATTTTGAACAGTATTTTATTAACTAACCGTGATTCGTTTGTCTCTATTTAAGCAGGTTACCAAATGTGTGACCATGTGTACAATTATGTCGATTGATACAGAGTTTGGTTGGTACTATATGGCACATAAATCATGTGCCAAGAAAGTTCTTCCGCATGACATGGAAGCAATGAAGGACAAATATCCAGGGAGGTCTTTCAAAAAACCGTTATGGAAATGCGAGAAATGCAATAAAGATGTTGATGATATTGTCCCAGCGTAAGAATTTTGTGTTTATCAATTATTTCATTCATATCGTTCTCTCATAATTTTCAAAAATTATTACTTTGCGGAGAATTAATCTTTGCAATTTTATAGGTTTATGTTGACATTTCGTGTGATGGATGATAGTGGTGAGACAAAGTTTTTGCTTTTCGATAAGGAAGCAATGGAAGTAGTCAACCAAACCGCTGCACAACTGACACAATCAGTTGATGAGGTATGATAATATTAAATCTTATTTTTGTGAATCAATGATATTAAATCTTATGTTTTTGTACCAAATTTTAAAACTTTCAGGTGCAGGATCCAAGTATCCTACCTTTGGCATTGACTAATATATGTGGTAAAATATACCTATTCAAGATTTCTATTCAAAGTTCAAATATTGTCTTCAACAACCCTTCTTACAAAGTCGTAAAGATTGTTACTCAAAGTGATATTGTCAAAAAGTTCTCTGAAGTTTCTGCAAATCAGGTCTTTTAAATACTGAAAAATACATTATTCTATCATGATTTACGGTTTCATTTGTTATCTGTGCTATGCTAAATTAAGACTTTGAATAGCAGAAGACTCCTGATGCTCAAGGCATACCACGTAGCCTCATGTGGGTTGACGAAAAGGTAATCTTTTTATCATCATACTATATTGTTTTTATTTTAGTTAGCTTCTTATTAATATATACAAAATTGTAGGTACCTATTCTCAATATTGAAGGTGTTGATGAAGACGCAACTCCTACTTCGAAAAGGAAATCTACAGAATCCATTGAAGGTGTTGATAATAAAGATCAGCAATCCGTGTCCAAAAAAGGGTGTATAAGCAAGAAACAACCTCATGACGTCAAAATAATCAAGAAAGAAAAGGATGCTTAGGCATTTACTTTTGATTTTATTTGAGAATTCACCTATCTATTGTTTTTGTGGCTTTCTAAACTGTTTCTGAGTTTTTTTACATTTTGCTGCTTTGTTTTTGCATTTCTCTAAGTTCTTTGGATTATTCTTATTTATTACTATTCTTATGAAATTTATTATGGATGTTGATTATATTCTGTTTTTAAAATACTTTATTTATATTTCTATATAGCGTAGCTATTTTCTGTAATTTATGTACACCGTTAATTTTAAAAATATCTAACATGTTGATTCTACTATAATTTTAAAGGTTAAAAAATACCTGGTTTATAATTTGTCGAATAATTTCTCTTCTATTACAACATTGGATTCTTCTTCATTTCGAGGTAAAACCTGCATAAATAAATTGTATATGTATACTTAAATTAATTCATAGCCTTGCAGAAGAATTCAGAAGTTCAGAGCAATTGATTCGGCCGCTGAAATTTTGAAAATTTTACTGCCCATACTGAATCTTTTGTCAAATCGACTGTTGCCTTTTTAAAATTTCAAGGTAAAACTCACCAAAAGTTTTCAATTCTTGATATCTACATAGTAAAAGTTTGACTACATAAAACGTATCGATATATTAAATTAGATGAAGTTAATTTCCTCAATTTTTGTCTGCCCAAAAACAAACCCTATACGTTTTCTCCTATAAATACTCTCCACTTTCACAAAAATAATAATCTAATTTTCGGCTATTTATCCTCTCTTCATATTCTCTCTACTACTTCCGATAAAATGGTGTACTATGAATGTGTTGACGACTTAAGTTCTTATAGATCAAATTGGAATATCAGAGTTAAGATCCGTAGGAGTTGGACGGTTACGGCTCCTCAACAAGATGAAATATTTCATTTCATACTGGTTGATAAACATGTAAGTCAATATCTATATTACGAGTTAATCAACAGAAACAAGACTATAATTTCAAGAATTAAGATTTTACCTTTTACGTCTATTGTAGGGTCACAAGATCCACGCTTCGTCCGACCATCCTGTCGTTGGGCCATATTGTTTTAACAGTTCCATGTGGATGTTTTTACTATGATTGAGTCATCTAGGCTGCGCTATTTGAGGAATAACCAGAAAAAATTGCGGTCTGATAAATATGTGAATTTGGTTGAAGCTGGAAAAGAAGGAAATACTGATCTACATAAACAGGGAAAGCGAGTTTTGATTCCTGCATCCTTTACAGGTGGTTCACGTTATATGAATAACAATTACCTAGATGCAATGGCTATTTGTAAATATTTTGGGTATCCCGATCTATTTATCACTTTCACTTGCAATCCAAAATGGCATGAGATCACTAGGTATACAAAGAAGAGAAATCTCAAACCAGATGATAGGCCTGATATCTGTTGTAGAATATTCAAGATGAAGCTCGATAGTCTTATGTGTGATTTAACAGAAAAGAGCACTTTGGAAAAAGTCTGTGTGGTAAGTTTCATGTTTTAATATGTTATATTATTACCTATTCTTATCGGAAATTGCTTATTCAATTCAATCTAATTATGTGTTTTCTAATATATTTGCAGGAATGTATACTATTGAATTCCAAAAAAGAGGTCTCCCTCATGCTCATATATTGCTATGGATGGCTCTTAAGTGCAAATTTCCAACACCAGAAGCTATAGACAGGGTTACATCGGCCGAGATTCCAGATAAAGAAACTGATCCTCATCTTTACGAAGTTATCAAGCAAAATATGATACACGGACCGTGTGGACCACTTAATCCACTTTTCTCCGTGTATGGTTAATGGAGAGTGCTCTAAAATGTTTCCTAAGAAGCAACGCGAGACTACATCAATCGATAGTAATGGATTTGCACATTATCGAAGGCGAAACACAGAAGCTTTTGTTGAGAAGAGTGGTATCTGAATTGACAATAGATTCGTCGTACCCCATAACAAGGAATTGTCATTGAAGTTCTGTGCTCATATCAATGTTGAATGGTGTAATCAGGCAAGATCAATCAAATACTTATTCAAGTATATTAATAAAGGACAAGATCGTGTGTTGGCTACTATTGAGAAGAACAACTCTACAGCTGATGATGGTAGCATTCACCAAGATAGCGATGGTAATAAAGAAGTTGTGAAAGATGAGATTAAAGAGTATTTCGATTGCAGGTTATATTTTATACCATAAGAGTAATATTCAATTGTTAACCTTATACGCTCACTTCTTTAAGGAACTAATTGATTTTCAAAAATTATAGGTATGTTTCAGCATGCGAAGCTACATGGCGTCTACTTGCGTTTCCAATACACTTCAGAACTACTCCGGTTGTCAAACTCACATTCCATCTTCCTAATGAGAATCTGATAATTTATGATAGCGATGATGATGCGGAAACCATTTTGAATCGCCCATCCGTTCAAAGCTCTATGTTTTTGGCATTCTTTGAAGCTTGCAAAAAGTATCCTCAAGCTGCTGATCTAACATATGCTGAGTTTCCTACGATGTTTGTCTATGCTAAAAAAAAGATGGAGTGGAGAGTAAGAAAAACTAAACGAGGTTTTGCACTTGGTAGACTAACCTATTATCCTCCATCGTGCGGACAGTTGTATTATCTTCGGGTACTACTAAACAGATGTCCAGGACCAAAATCTTATGATGATCTGAAAACTGTGAATGGTGTGTTACATGATAGTTACAAGGATGCCTGTTACGCATTGGGATTACTACAGGATGATAATGAATATATAGAAGGTTTAAACGAAGTAAGCATTTGGGTAATTGGTAGTTTTCTTAGGAAGCTATTTGTTATAATGCTGATTACAGATTGTTTAACTAATTCATCGGCTGTTTGGGATGAGACTTGGAGACTACTTTCCGATAATATTTTGTACAAGCGAAGAATAATTGAAAAACGTCCTGGTAAGTTTTACAACTTTTAAAATTTATTAACTTTCAAGGTCGGCAACTATTTACTAAGATATCTCATTTGATGAATCTTTAAATTATTGAGTTCAATCAGGTTACATTCCAATTTCAATATGTCTCTATATAGTGTATATATCTATTTATTTATATTTTTCTGTTTATTTCAGTTTTGACTCTTGACGACGACCAGATAAAAGAGTATACTTTGGAAGCAATTGACACTATCCTACACAGCTATGGAAGTTCACTAGAAAGTTTTGATGGAATGCCTACACCGTCTGAGAATTCCCACAATCCTGCAGTTAACAATTTGATTTTTGATGAGCGTAATTATGACAAATATGAGATGCTTGCAATCCATGATAACATGTTGCCTGGACTGACGGAAGAGCAGAGAAATGTATATTCAGAAATAATAGAGGCTGTCAACGAAGTTAAAGGTGGTGTTTTCTTTCTTTATAGGTTTGGAGGAGCAGGGAAAACACATATTTGGAAACTACTATCTGCTGCTATACGGTCTAAAGGACAGATCGTATTAAATGTTGCATCAAGCGGGATTGCAGCATTGTTATTGCCTGGAGGGAGAACAGCACATTCACGTTTTGGTATTCCAGTAAATCCAGATGAGTTTTCTACTTTCAATATGCAACCTGGATCTCACATTGCTGAATTAGTTGCTGAGGCATCACTTATCATTTGGGATGAAGCACCAATGATGAGTAGATTTTGTTTTGAAAGTTTGGATCGTAGTATGCGTGACATAATAAATAGACATAAAGATAAACCTTTTGGTAGTAAAGTTGTGGTTTTTGGTGGTGAGTTCAGACAAGTATTGCCAGTTATAAGTGGAGCAGGGAGAGAAGATATTGTTTTAGCTTCAATAAATTCATCTATTTTGTGGGAAAATTGCAAAGTACTGGAGCTTACCAAGAATATGCGACTCCTGGCAGATCTGGATGTTGCAAATGAAATTAAAGAATTTTCAGAGTGGATTCTTAAAATAGGGGATGGAAAGATGAATGAACCTAATACAGGAGAAGTTTTGATTGATATTCCAGAGGAGCTTCTAATTAAAGATTGAAATCATCCTATTGAAGCTATCGTTGATGCTGTTTATAGAGTTGGATTTGGAGATCAGTGTCATCCTAATTTTTTCCAGGAAAGAGCAATTTTATGTCCAACAAATGAGGATGTTGCAGTTATCAATGACTACATGTTGTCTCTTCTTCCAGGTATTAATATTAATTTATTTTTTCTGTACGGTTATGTTTTAATTTCAAGAACTTAGTTTCTGCTTTACTCATACAAATTATTTCTTAATTAAGGTGAAGAGAAAACATATTTAAGTTCCGATGGAATTGATCCATCTGACACCTCGAACCAGGACAGTGAAGTATATACACCAAATTTTCTGAATAATATAAGAGTTTCTGGTTTGCCTAATCATTCTATTAGACTGAAAATAGGTGTTCCAGTTATGCTACTCAGAAATATTGATCCAAAAGGTGCTTTGTGTAATGGAACACGTCTTCAGATTACTCAGCTAGGTAATCATGTTATAGAAGCTATAGTTTTGACAGGTGAGACAAACGGACAAAAGATTTATATTCCTAGGATGTGTGCTTCACCACCCGAAGGTAAATTTCCATTCAGGATGTGTCGAAGGCAATTCCCATTGGCGGTGGCATTTGCTATGACAATCAACAAAAGTCAGGGACAAACTCTTATAAGTGTTCGTCTTTATTTACCTAAACCTGTTTTCTCTCATGGTCAGCTCTATGTGGCCCTATCAAGAGTTAAATCTAAGGCAAGTTTGAAGGTTCTTATTATCGATAAAGAAGAGAAACCACAGAAGCAGACAATGAATGTGGTGTTCAAAGAAGTATTTCAATCTATATATCGGAAATATTAGAAAGCAGGTAAATACTTAACTCTTTAAGATCTAACATATTCAAGTTCACTATTTACTATATTGAAAGTTTGTCTTCTTTTTGTTTACAGGATTTCATATCAGTTCACATTTTTTCTAAGATCACTTCCGTTTATTGGAAGATAATCTTACTAGAAAGAAGGTAAATATTTTTGTCCTTTATATCGTACAAATTTCAAGTTCACTATTTACTTCATTGAATGTTTGTCTTCCTTTTATTTACAGAAATTCAGGAATGTTCACATTATTTACGTGAACAGGGCATCGAAGATCACTTCAGTTTTATCTGTAGTTAATCTTTCCAAGTAATTTATAAAAAAGACAATCTTAAATTTTACTACCTTTTTATTAGCAGAATAATCAGATTTTGATAAGCTTCTATTGATTTTGTGTACTTTGATTAGCAGAATAATCATCTATTCAGATGGTTTTATTGATATCATGATATTACAAGCAAATTGATTTATTTGATTCTAAACAAAGCAGAAATGAAGCTCATACCTTTATATTGTACTGCAGGACTTCGTCGTTTCATTCATTTTTTCCTATCATCTTTCCTCACTTAGCTCTCATCTATAGCTGAAACAGAACGTAATAATTAAGGTAACTAATTCATAGAGTAGAGTCTTTATAAATTAATATGTGAAAATTCAACAGGATCAATATTTACCGAAATTTTTAATGTTAATCTGCATTTTTGCCGATTACGAAATCTGATGCTATTCACCAGCGAAATGCTCTCACCAATCCATTTGTCATATAAAAACAAACTATTTGTTAGGTTTTCGTTTTACAACATAGATGAATAGATCGTACTACGAAATTATAACAAATTACTGTTTTCATTGGATCTTCATTTTACCTTCTTCGTTGTTGTTCTTCATGAATTTAGCTTCCTTCTTATCAAAGATTGAGTGACCGATATGAATTCTTACTATCATCTCATGAAAACAAAGATTGCATTAAATTAGAAAGGTTCGCAGATTTAGAAACTTGGATCAGATATCACAAAGATTAAATTGAATACAGAATACACAAATTTTAAGATGCTTTTGTTGATTTTTGGTACTTTTATAATCAGAACAATCAAATATTAAGATGCTTCTATTCATATCATCATATTAAAATTATAATAGTAGTGGATTGTAAACAAATCAGAAATGTTTTTGTTACCTTTAAATTGTTCTGCAGGACTTCTTCGTTTCATAGATTTTTTTCTTTGATTCTATCATACTCAGCTCTCATATATTCGCAGAATCAGAACCACATACTTAAGATTACTAATTGATAGATTACAGTTTTTATAAATTAATATGTTAAAATTCATATGGATGAAAATTTACCGTAATTTTTAAAGTTGTTGTAGACTATGACGATTATGAAATCTTCTTCTATTCACGGATGAGATGCTTCCACCGATCCAATGAAAATAAAAACAAACAATTCAGATTACGGTTTTCGTTTGAATGCATAGATAAACACAACAAAAAGGATATAAATTCAAATTACTGTTTTCATTTCATCTTCCTTAATAACCTTACCTTCTTTTTGTTGATCTGGATTAATTTATCATCCTTCGTATGGAAGATTAGGTGGCCGATATCAATTTTTACCATCATCCCGTAACATGCATGGTCAAATTAAAATTGTTAGATTCGCAGGTTTAGAAACTACTATAAGCTAAATACTTATTAAATGGTTAAAGTAAAACTCTGAAATCATCAATTGGATAATTCAAACCACAATACATTACCTTCTCTATCAACAATTTCAGATCGGATATGCAGATGCTCGGTGATATATTTTTGTGTCGATCGTCGAATAATCGTAAGAAAAATATAAGATTGGTTCAAATCTCAACAATCTCAATTCATCGGTTTATAGAATTTTTTCTATCTGGATCACTCGCGAAGAAAAGGAAAGAATCAGAGATCTGAAAATGGAAATGTGATTGTTCGAACAACATCCATGAATGACAGAACAAATCGACGGCAAATTGAGTTAATTATGTTTGGGCCAATCAATTTTGTTTGGATATCGGCCCAACCAATTTAAAAATTAACTTCAGATAATTTTGGGCCTAATCATATAATACTTTCTTATTTTGTAATCTGATCATTTCATTTTATTGGGTATGAATTTGTTTTCAATTATTTTAAACTTTGTTTTCAGCCCAAAATATATAATTTGAGACTCAGTCTTAGTATAATTAATTTTAAATAATTAAAATTTAAAAAACAGCCAATTAATCTTAAAAAAAATTCAGTTTTATTAATTTAAGAGACTGGTGATTTAAATTTAAAGTATCAATAGAAATTATACGTTTTCTAAAAATTCAAATTTTCTCAGTCGGTAATTTTAATTTTTATTATAGTTCATAAATTATAAGTTCAAAATATCCCGTGCAGGGCACGGGTAATAATCTAGTTTAATTAATTTGCAAATTTAAATGGCTTGAAGAATAATGAGATACGATTTCTTATAAATCATAACTATTATTTGAGAATTAGGTTTACTAAAAAAGTCTTATATATCACCTCATAAACGTGACATGACAAATACTCTAAAATAAACGAAATGTTTTCATATAACAAAATTTAAAATTATAAATAAAACAAAAAATAAATAAATAGAAAATAAAGGAATTACTGCAAAAAAATTCTCCGACTAAATTCTTTTTGCAAGAAAAACACACCTCAAAAATATGCAGGTCAATCCATTCATCTCTAAAGTCACTTGCAATGACTAAATTTTTTTTGCAAGAAAAACACACCTCAAAAATATGCAGGTCAATCCATTCATCTATAAAGTCACTCGCAATATATGCCTTTTCTATATTGTCGACGTAGATATAAATGTGTTTCTGTTAAATTTTTGACAGAAATTAAACGACGTCGATTGGTAAAAAAAAAAAAGAATTCCTAACTTGAAAATCTGGGCTTCGAACCCATGACATGTGGATAAACTAGAGAGAAATTACACCAGTTGGACAGGTTGAAATGTTTGGTAAATTATCAAACTGAAATATTTATAACTCTTACATTGAATTTTCCCACATAAACAAATAAACCAAATTTAGGTTCACCTGTCTTCTTCATCTCTCTTCCACTTCACCACTTCTTCATCAAATCAGATTGATTCGACCAAAAAAAAAATAAACACTAAATCAAATTCAAAAGTAGTAAGTGGTATCAGTCAAATTCAAAACTCGAAAACCCATAGTATCGTGTCAAGCAACATAAATTCTGAAAAAAATTAATGGACCCTAGATTCAGTTCTATCCAGAAATAGAAGAAAATGATTAAAGAATAAGGATGATTTTTGAAATTGAATATGTACAGACACGGGATTCGAGCTCCTTGTGATGTAGGAGCTTCTTCTTGTACTCGGCCACAGCTCAGATATGGCGTCTAAAAGTTTTGTTTACGTCGCTTATCCTTTGGGCTCAAAGTTTGAAAAATTCGATGAAGAGGTTATAAATCTTTCCATTTCAACTAGCCCAATTGGTGAGTCTTCACTCAAGGTTTGGGTTCGGATTTCTGTTTTCTAGTTTAGAATTGTTTGTGTTTTTGATAAAACGACGTTGTTTTTGTTTCTGCTAAAAATTTAACAGAAACGTTAATATATACGTGGACAATATAGAGGAAACCTATATTGTGGGTGACTTTGGAGGTGAGTGGATTGCATCTTAAATCATACACATATGAGTTTAGATCCGATTGGTTTAAACGATTCGGTTACAGAGAGTTTGTAGAAACGAGCGATTGCGGATTATAAAAATTTTAACAAAGAGATGAGCGGAGAGTCAAAAAAAATGTATACTTAAAATATGGTAAAATTCATTTTTGTTTAATTAGGATCTTAACTATTATTTGAGAAACATATTTAATGAAAAAATCTGATATATCATCACCTAAGCAAAAGTTAGTGTAAATTAACGGTGACATGGAATTGTAACATGGAAATGTGACATGACAAACACTACAAGAATTGTCTAAAATAGCAAAGGACTGGCGAAAGCATTTCCGTAGCCATGGTCATTAGCTACACAAATTGCAACGGATGGCGACAAAACAAAAAATATTATTTTCGTAGCTAAATCCGTAACGATTTTGTAGCAATTCGTAGCTATATAGGGATGGAATCTGTAGACATTATGTAGCTAGATAGTTACAAATTGGCTAAGGATGAGCTGTCGCCAAAAAATTTCTTTAACTAACAATATATGACTACAAATATTTTTGTTGCTAAATAAAAACAACAATAAGCCTTCACCAATCCCTCACCACATATCAAAGATGTACAATGTTGACTTTGCTAAGTTTTTTTATGCTAATATATTAACTAGATATAACTATACCTTTTATGATTATTTGAGTTTGTCTAAGAGCCAAAGCTGCATTATATATTATGGCTGATGTTTTTTAGGAAGTAAAAATTTCACACAAATAATCATAAACAACATAAGAAAACGGGATATTACGGAGTTTGTATTTGGGTGGATTAGAGTTCTATTTTTTGTTTTTTTTTGAATGATTGAATATCATAATGTTGTCAATCTTAAAACAATAATATTTAGATAGGCATGGGTTGATCGAATCATTGGAAAAGAAACACAAAACACATTTCTATCATTATTGATATATGCCGGAAATGAAAATAAAATAGAGTTGATGCTGAAGCCGAGAATGAAATAGAGTGGGACGATTTAACAATCGTTAGAAAAATTATTTCAAAAGATCACTATGATAAAGCAGACAATTGTTTTTCTATTCAGTTTGAAAAACTCAAATTTGTTAAATAAAATAAAATATATTTGTAAGAGTTAAATTAGTTGATTTAAAGCAATTGGTTATATATAGTTTAGATTTTAATCATCAAGTTTGCATCTTTTAAATATTCGTATCATATTTTCTTTTAGTTTTTTCATAGTTATTACCTTTTTTTTTTAAACATGTGCCCAAATTTTGGAAAGTTCCCGAAAATTTTACAGCCAAATATTTCATTTTCCGCCAAAATTTTAACCAAATTTTTTATTTGCCCGTGAATTCTTTAGATCCCTTTTTGAGTTAACCTAAATCGTTCTCCTCCATACTCTTCTCCCTCCCTTCTCTCTCTTGAAGATTCCAAATTTCCCACTTTGAAATTCCTAATGACAAGAAGCGCAACCCTTTGGAAGCTCCACCAGCGGCATCTTCAAGCGACGACGTTAAAGTCAAGACTTTCGCTAGAGAAGAAGAGGAAGAAGAAGGAAGAAGATCCGCCGCCTGCTCCTCTAGCTTCACCGGTGTCAAAATTGGGAATGAAGCGGCCGAGTGAATGGACATCAAGGTAGACAAATATGAAGTGAGCAAGAAGGTTACTTTAGTTTTGTCCCTCATAATCTGCAACCCTTTTCCGTATGGGGAAACAAAGCGTGTGTCGCTGCTCTCTCGAATCGAATTGTTTACATTTCTTTTGTCTTCTGATTCCTTCGATTTTGCTTCTTCCTTGGGTCTATATCAATCTCTTAATTCTTCAGTTGCAGATGAAAGCTCTCTACGTCAAGCTCTACAACAAATACACCAAACTTCAGGTGTTCCTCAGCAATATCTTCCGTTCAATTTTTATTGAATTTTTGGATTTTATTTTATTTTGAGTTTCTAAATTTTGATTTCAGATCTCATTTCAAGAAGAGAAGTTCATTAACTTAGTTTCAGGTACCAATTTTGATCTTCTTTTTTTTCCGGCAGATTCTTTATATGTGGCTAGGTTTCTTTTGCTCAGCGCTTGAGTTTTAATCTCACCAAATATCATCATCTTCTATGTCGTTAGATTAGATTTCCAATAAACATGCGTCTTTTGGTTCAGTTTTGAATTATATAACAATTGGGTTTCTTTTGTGTTGTTTATTGCCTGCAAAATTGGAGAACTGCAAGTGTTTGAAGAGGTTCATAATCTATCTTTCTTGTTTTTTTGGTTTTTCGTTCAATGCTGCAGGGGATATTATGGTCACTTATAAGTTGGTTATCTTCTCGCCTTTTCAAGTGAGTCTTACTTCCATATTCCAAATTACATTTTTCTAAATTTACTGGATTCAGAATATGAAGTCTTTGTTATTTTGTGAATGAGATAAGGTCAGGTGACAAGAATGCACTGCTTATGTGATGTTTATGGTTTTTTGTTCTCAGGAAACTGCTGTTATACTCACTGTGAGTGTTGATTAGATATGAGGCCCTGTATTTTATGTTTGGATTCACTGAAGACCCACTCACTTCTTTTGAATTCTCGATTAATTTCAGGGCTGCATCGATGTTGGAGCAGTGCATTTGCATAAATCGTTGGGGACATCATCACGAGGATTTCACCGAGTTTTGAAGATTCGAAGCGCACTTTAACGACTTCTTGCAGGATCTGCAATAGAAATCTTTAGCTTTCAGCTTGAAATTTTGTTATGTTTTGTTCTCATTTTTCAGGTTTAAATTTTTTGTTTGTCTTGTATGATAGATACGTGGCGATTTTTACTACGTTTTGAAGATTTAGGTTCTTTGTTATAATCTATTTTATAATTTTTCTGTTCAAGAACAATTTATCTATTTTGATTTATTATTGAAAATTAAATAATTTTTTACCATATATGTGGCTACATTCGCTACAGACTGCTAGAGGAGATTGTTGTTAAAAGTTTGTAGCCCATAGTGACACAAAAATTAGTAGCTAAAGTTGTCACTAATCGGCAAGAGAATAAGTTGTAGCCACATGGTTGCTATTGGCTACAGAAATTGTTCTTACTAATCTGCCACTAATTAGCTATAGATCAGCTACGAATATAGGATAGCGTCGGAGCTGAGGCAACGTAATTGATGTGTCGCTCTCCGTTGCCTGCCTAGTTTTAGCTACAAATTGTGTCCTATAGTTACAAAATAATCGGTAGCTATATCACTAAATTCTTGTAGTGAAATTTACTAAAATAAATAAAATGTTTTGATTGGTTGAATTATAATTAAATAAATTATTAAATGATAAGATAAATATACTAGATTATAACGCTAAAAATAATAAATTCAAATAAATAATAAATAATAATTATTACGATTTCAATTTGTTTTTATATATATTCATAATAGATTGCATAAAATATGATTACGAACAAAAATGAATAATTTTGATCAATTTTATATTTTTATTTTGAAATATTTAAAAATATTATCTTATACATATTAATTCTATCATGCATATATTTTTTAATATCTTAAAATATTATTTCATGAATCAAGTTTTGTATATGTTATGATCTATTATATATAAGATTTAACACATATATCAAAGTTAGGAACATAAGAACTCTTAAGGATCCGGCTGGTTTAAACGCTGCGGTTACAGAGAATTTGTGGAAGCGAGTGATTGCAGACTATAAAAATTTTGAGGAAGAGGTGAGTGGAGAGCTACCGAGAATTTTATAAAATAAGAATTCAAAAAATTTAGAATAAGTTTTTATTATAATTTTGATTGAAAAACTATATTTCATAAAATGCTGAAAAATAAGAAATTTTGATTAAATACAAAACGATAGAAACATTTTTCTTGATTGTTGATAAACGCCAAAAAACTGAAATGTGTAGAATCACAACGTTTGCGGAAAATATCAGAAAAACTAACCAACATCTAAATATTACAATTCACTTATTTATAACTCATATCTACATGCATAAATATACATATTTTTTTAAAAAAAATCAATCATACATTATAAATATATATTTTGTTATTTTCTTTTAACACATAAAAGCAATACTTCAATTTTTTTCACAAATATGTGTGTAGATGTAAATATTAATTCTGCAAAAAACAAAATCGCATGCAATTTTCTTAACCTCGATTACATTCTAATTTTAATTTTAGTTATTAGTCAATTTGTAATTATTAAAAAAATCTATAATGTCCTAAGGGCAGTGAGGTGGTTGGTACGCACGAATGTGCAGACCCACCATCTACCCGCTCTTAGGATAAGTAGTGATGAGAAAACCCATTTTGGTTTACTTAGCAATATGTCAATGAAAATTGTATACTTTAAATATATATATTGACAAGATTATATTGTGCAAAGGGAAAAAGAAATATAATATAGATAAAACATATTATAAGAATTTAATTATTATTTAATATAACTTTGCATTTGCAATTATATGTTACTATAAACGCTAAAAAAACAAAAATTTATTGAAAGACACAAAACGATATGAAACGTTTATGCAATTGTTGTTAAACACTAAAACTGTATATGTATAAAAACGTAATGATTACATAATAAGTTTTCCAAAGACACAAAATGATATGAAATGTTTGTGTGATTATTGTTAAACGCTAAAACTGTATATGTATAAAAAATAATGCTTATATATATATAAGAAACTAATCAAGACTTAAATATTAGAACTAATTATGTCTATAAAAAAATTATACTTGCATATGTCTGCATGCCAACCATAAAAATTAAATAAATTAGTATATATTTTAATCTTTTCAGTTTATTTAGTTATTATATATATATTTTTTATCCAATGAAGCATTTTAAAAATCTGAGTTAATGTCTTTTATCTTTAATTTCTGTTGAAATCATTTTTCATTTGATTTATTGTTATTTTTTATTATTAAATATTTATATAATGTTATTATTAATACATAATTAATATATACAAATAAAACATATTTAATATATAATACATAATTAATATATAAAATATTTTATAGTCCGTACACGGTACGGACCAATCACTTAGTAAATAAATAAATATGGTAAATAAATTTGGTGCTACGGCATGCAAAAAGCCATGTGCTTCTATAATTTTTTTTCTTACCATCTACTTCTCCAATCTATAATCTCCTTGTCATCAACAATGTTTATAGTTTTGGTATATATGAAATTCTAAATTGTCTTTGTTTTCGGAGAATATGTTTCTTCAATTAAAAAAAAAAAATTTGCAACTAGCTTTGTGCATTGCAGCTGTGTGACTACGAAACTCTATTTCAAAGTAAAAACAAATGTTAATACTTTCTCCGTTTTTTTTATAAGATGTTTTAGATAATTCTTTTATTCATAATTAGATGATGTTTTCAGAAATCAATGTAAAAAGTAACTGTTTTATTTTATAGATTATTTTTCTATTGATTGAATTGTTTTGGAATTGATGTTTTGTTTTGGAAAAAAAGAAAATTAAATAACTTCTTAATCTATGTGCAAAACCTTAAATAACATATATAAAAAATGGAGGGAGTATTAAATACTAAACATTACAATCAAGAAATACTGCAGCATATCTATAGTCTAAGTCTGAAGGTGGTATCAAATATGTGTGAAACCTCAAGAATGTCAAACACCATGTACAACACACGTACATAGAAACTAAAGAAGAGAGATAAGCTAGGATCTGTAAAATCTTGATCACAAATACTTCTTTTCAACAACCTTCTTGAGTTGTTCCATTTTGGCAATGAGCTCAGGATGCATAAGGTCCTTGGCTTCCTTCACTAAACTCCCTTCTCTGCTAAAATGATACGCCTCTAACACCGTCTTTATCAAGCCCTGCAAATGCTCAGGCGTCCTACAATGTATCCACACCGATACACATCCTGAGGAATCATATTTACATATCTATAGGATAAGTCAGTTATAGTTTTCTCGTCCTTACGTGTATAAGTAGTCTACATCAGTCCCTTCGAGCTCCTCCCCAGGGGTAAAAGCGTCTTGTAGAGCGCTCATCTGTTCGTCGGGATCCTCTATCGATAGTAGATACTTAAGTATTCTCACCTCTTTAGGCATAAGCCTCTGCAGATTCCCTCTCGCTGTTACGTACAAATGATACAATATGTCTTTCACCTATCAAGAAACAAGACCGGATTGGATCATACTAGATTCCATGATTGCAAAGAAGATGCTCATTCAAGAAAAAACCGTTTAGTACCTCATCTTTCATCATGTTGGATTCTTTTGCAGCAGACCAAGCTTTTGTGATCATAAGAACCAAAGCGGAATCAAGTTGGTTCTTCTCAGCCAAACTATCAATCTTTCTGCAGGCAGCATCAAGAGAAGGTGAGTTGATTATGTCTTGTAGCTTCAATTCAGCAGCGTTTAGTGCATCGATGCTTTCCGTTGAAGTGTCGTAAGCTTGTACAGCCGCGATACACAATTTTCCAAGTGATGCAAGAGCTTTCCAAGAAAACAGAACAATCATTATCAGTATTGTATTGTACCTTTGGGATCAGGCAAAGGGTTCCAAACAACTTACCGTTCTGCTCATCCGGATTATCGTAGTAGGACTCTGCAACGGTATGCAAATGCTCGAAAAACTCGTTCGTGAAATCCTTACGCCGCCTAGCAACAAGTTCACCGATTTCAGCCGGTGGTGTCCTCTTGATGACGTTCAGAAGCTCATTGTGCCTTTGAATATCTTCATCGACCTGATTAAGACCGATATCACAATCCAAATCACATAGATTACATAGTAAAGATTCAATTTTTTCAGCTTTAAAGTTTCTCACCTCCTTAAGCTTTCTTGCAAGCCGATGAATCTTGTGCTTCATCTCAGGGTTATCATCCTCGGAATCAGCCCGTTCTCGACATCTTTCGTAGAAATTCGGCCGGATACTTTCCCATTCTTTGCTAAAAGCTAACAGTCTTCTCCAATCAGATGGTGAGGGCTTATCAACCATGAAAACCTCAATGAGCTTATCACAAACTTTGATCATTTTCTGGTTATCTACAACGTTTTCAGAACCGTCTTTCTTCTCTTTAGGTGCTGCAACACTTTTCTCATCCACAACAGCGGAAATAACGAATCTCTGTGGTTTCTCACGATTGAAGTTTAGGAAACAACCTGACAATTTCACAAATTTTCTAACGATTACAGAAGCCATTAAAGCTAATTAACACCATACAATACAGCGACAGAGTGAAGTAATTACATCTCATTTTCCCCGATAAGATAGTTTGGTCTCTAATGATAGAATTTGCTTCAGATTTGTTGGTGCAGAAACAGTTTAAACTAGAATTTTGACGAAATAATCATTTCAATTGGTAAGCAATAAAGTCTTAATGCTTTATAATCAAGAACATAGACCACTAAAAAGCAACTAAATCACAAGCTTTCGAAATTTATACGGCTTACCTTCTCCGATTCGGAGCGTACCGGAAGTGACTCGTACATGATTTCCGGCAAAAAACAGCGGAGGGACGATACGAGCACAAAGTTCTACGGTTCGAAAGCTAGAAACTGGACAAGAGCAAGAAACGGAAACCATTTTCTTCGAGAAACAGGTTCCCAGAGGAGGAGGTTTTAGCCGGAGATTCTTCTGAGAAAGAGGACAAGGAAGGGAATGAAGACAAGCAGTGGCAGTTTTGAAATATTCTTTTAAATTCAAGGGCCTCTCAACAATACATTCTCCGTTTCCACTCTCATAGACCATTAACAACTAACAAGGCCCAACGAATTGTATGATATACCCGAGATAATATTTTCAGAAAATTTCAAAAAGAAAAGATTGGCTTTGCAACGTTTCACTCAAAAACCTTTATTCACCAAATCAATACAACAATAATCCATAAGTTTTTTCATGCGTTTACAACTCAGCTTTTTTGTGTTATTAGAAGCTGACACATCAGCAAAATATTAAACCAATTAAAAAATTTCATTAATACACTTAATCTCAATATTTTGACATATAGATAACTTTTTTTTTATCATCAAAATTTTTCATTAATAAGACCCAATATGGACAGTACATAGAAATTGAAGCCCAATATTATTATTTTGGGATAACTGCAAAATTAACCATCATCGATGACAAAAATTAAAACACATCATTTTTAATAATGTACTATGTGTTGTTTTATAATTTATAATTTATTTTTTATTTTTTTAAAAAAGAACAAACTGAAGCTCGTTGTATATTATCGATATCTTCTTTCTCCTTTTCCCTATCATCATCTTCTTCGTCCATCTTCCTCAATTATTCTAGAAATTATCTAATTAACTTAACTAATTGATAACGTTTATTGGCAAACAAACCTAAAATTCTAATGAATCAATTAATATTGTTATCTCATCAAACTTACGATTTCACTTCTAAGATTTTAACTTTATGGCAACTTTGTGGGGAAGAAGGATTTTTTAACCATGGATCTATTCATGAGATATGGTGGTTCTCGAAAGAGTTTGAAAAAGATCTATAATCGCATTGTGTTGATGAATTTTCTGAAAGTTGAAACTTTAAAGTGGTAAAGCTTTGTCCCTAATGCTAAAGACGAATGAGATATCCAATTACAGTAACACCATTGTAGTTTAAGTTGTATTTAGGCTTGCGTTTAATACTTTAATGTTTTGGTCTTTTGTATTTGGGTGTTACTCCTGTATCATATCTGTCCTATGACTTATTAATAAAACTATATCTAAATATAGTGTAAAGTTTGAAGGTTTGATATATACATATAAGTGTGACTAATGTTTAGGTATGATAATGTTAATGTTTACATGTTTAAAACAAATATATGAGAAAAAGTAAAAAATCCAAAAAATTATGTTTTCTATATATTGAAATTAAATAATTTTTTATACTTTGACAAAGAGAGAGTGCATCAAATTTTAATTAATTATCAAAAGAATGAGTATTTTTTAACCAAGTTATTGTATACTTATAAATGAATATTTGAAAGTGTATTAAGTTTTTGAAAGCAAATATATTATGTGTAAAGGTATCAGAGATCTGATCGAAAAAGTTGTCAACCGCCTAAATCTCGACCAGTGACTATGATTCAATAGATGAAAGAAACACTGATATGATTTGGAGAATGGGAGGAATGGCGACATTATGAAGCCATTTTCGTAGTTGCTAGACTTGTTTCTAGCATATGTGAGAGAAGAAGAACTGAAGAAAAATAAAGTTATAAGATCTAAGGTCAATTAAATACGAGCTTCAAACATTTGACATGATTATTTGGTTTCTTTCGATATATTTTGTAGCTTTTTTAATTTCTAGAGCTAAGGTAGCGATCTGGTCAATATATAAACTTAAGCTATAGTAAATATGTAAGCTAATGTGAATTGTTGTTTCATTTGTGGTTTTTTACTAAATATTTTTTTAATGTTAAAGAAATATTAATGTTAAAATAATTATTTTAGTTAGTGTAAGAAAAACATGCATTAAAAGTTTCATAATTAAAAATATGAATATAACCTGCGAGTAGAGAAATTTATGATCATAAGTAAACTTATAATAGTAAAATGTGTTTTTTTTAGTTTTGGTTGAAAAATGCGATTTCTCGATTTTACCAGAAATATGATTTTACTAGTTTAGAAAAAAAAAATACAATTTTTCAGATTTCGTTAGAAAAGCATAATTTGTGGTTTTTTCGAAAAATATGATTTTAGGTTTTTTTATTATTTTTAAATTTAAGAGTCTTTTAGTCATTTGTCATTTTGAACTGAAACATCTCCATCAAGATGGTCCAATTTAGTTCATTCAGATAATTCTCATAAATTTATCTAAATCTTGAAAAATCATCTAGATAATTCATCTAAATATTTTTTGATTTTATTACAAAACAAACAAAATTCTCATTTTTATTCAAATGAACCATATAGATGGAGAAATAAATAGGGCCTAAATCCAAAATTTATGCTAAATAAAAAATAAATATAATATTTATTTATACTGTTAAAATAACATTTTATTTTTAAAATATATAAAATTTAGAATAACATCTCGCAGCATAGCGCGGGTAAATACCTAGTAGATATAATATATAAAAGTGTTCCGACCAATTTATGGATGTTTACGTGAATCTGTATGTCAATTGGTAGATTGAGATTAGACAATCTGTAAAGATTAAATAGCGTGAATGTACATAATGGAAATAAGATGTCCCTCCGATTAATATTATTTTTTGATACTCAAATCAGAAGAAAACACACGACTGATCAGAAAAATAGAAAAATGGATAGAACATGGTGTATAAAAATTGTTTGGGCTGTTGATCTAGAAAAAATTCGATAGAACTTTGGCTGAATGAATTGAATAAATGTTAGAAGATGGATTTTATCTCTATAGAATTTATCTTCCTTTCATTATTGATAGAAGAAGTATATATATAAAAAAATATTTAGTTATAGTTTGGTGCAGATCGTAAACTGTTTTTGAATCCATCCCGAGCAGATACCTACTAATATCTATTAGATTATCCAACAAATTTTATTAGGGAGTTGTTGTAGACTAGTCTGGCTTACCTTACGCACTGCTTCTTTCAAAACCAAGACGGCATGTTAAAATGCATTAACTTTCACCATAAGAAACCACTTGCTAGTTTAATGTCACTTTTATTCCCAATGATCGTATTCAAAACGTCTTTGATGTTACTGCATATTACATACATTTTGCATACTCATTAGTTAACTTTTCATGCATTTACATCACGTTTTAGGTTAGATTGCATCACTTAGAGTCCTAGAGCATTATTGTACCAGCATACGCATTTTCTTTGCATTTTGCATCACATTCAGGTTGTTTCTGGTTGCTTTGGAGTCGTGGAGGTTCGTGGACGTGCTGAAGCTGTTGCAGCGGCTCGTGGAAGCTCGAATATTTACTAAGGATCAGAGATCGAGGAACAGATCGAGCATGGCAGGTCGATCTAGGATGTGATCGACCAGAAGATCGAGAAGACCGGGTGATCCAAGGAGAATGATCGAGACGAGGATCGAGTGAAGCAGTCGATCAAACGGTACGGACGTAAATGATGCCATGCAGAGCGAGAGCCAGATCGAGTATACCACTCGATCCAACCGAAGATCGATACCGAGATCGGATGCAACGCTCGATCCGCCGAAGATGATCGAAACCCAGATTGAGCTGAAGACACGATGTTCGGAGATGATCGAGAGAACCGCTCGATCCCGGAGTCGATCTCTGTCCTTTCAACCACTTTTGGCCGCTAGCGAGGAGGGGACCATCAGCTTGTTTTGGCCATTTTGGGAAGGCGGCAACGTCCTTTTCCTACACAATTTTTCATCCTTATCTTTTTTATGTTTTTCTCTCTGGTTTTGTAGAAGAACACCATTGTCGAACTTTGAGTTTTTTTTAGCTTTGTAATTGAATCGTTTTCAGCTTAATCTAGTTTTCTTTTCATGTTCATCGTTTCCTTTTCCATGCTTTGCTTGATTTATCTTATGTGTAGTGAGTAGTTCATTTGGGTTCGGGGTTGAGAGGATTAAGGGGTCTAAAGGGTTTCGATCTTGGGGTTTTCTAAGCGTTTTAATGGCTATCTCTTCTAGGGTGTTGAGTTCTCAAAGCTTGAAGACTCTCACGCCAAGAGCTTCATGATTCGAGAGGTTCCTTACCTTGACAGGATTCAGGGACCTCTGAAGATCACACCCTAGAGACTAGTTACCCCTTCCCAAAAGCCATGGAAGTTTGGGGGACTAGTTAAGCCACTCGTTGAAATCTGTTTTCCATGCCCTTCGACCTCTCTTTTCACCAAAAGCCATGGGTTTGGAGGAGAGGATGAAGGAGTGATCTATACCGAAAGCCACGGATAGATCTTGCTTAGTTTTCAAGGCTTAGAGATCCTCACAAAGTGAGTCGATTTAAAGTTTTCAACCCAAGGTCGAACCTTTGAAACCCTTGACCATGAATCTCAACCCTAGGCCCTCTCTTTTAGCATCTTTACATCTTCTCTCGTCATTCGCTTGATCTTTGATAGCATCCTGGTCGTTAGTTTTACTGTTCTTGCATTTTTAGACGAGATCGATTGTTATTGCTCGATCTAGTGGTCGATCTTATGGTCGATCCACTAGTCGAATTTTAGTAATTTGAAGCTTTGTCCTTTAATTATTCTGTTTATTCCTCATGGTAGTTTGATCATTCCTGGTAATTTTAAAATAGTTTTCATTCCATTTAGTTGCTGCATCTAGTTTTTAGGGATTTTCTCAAAACTCATCTTGTTTCGCTTAGATTTACATAGTCCTTGCATTCTCTTTGCATTTTCTATCATCCTAGGTGTGAATTGACTCTCTCTTGCATGCTGTACTACAACCTGTCTTGCATTTGAGTTTGATAACCTCATTGCATTCTCACCCTTGCAAACAAAGTGTTTATCAGTCTTACAAGACCACTTTAACTTAACCAATAAATCCAAATTCAAATAATCGTTTTAAAAATAAATAACGAATAATAAAATAAAACCCGCATCTTCCCAAAACCATCACCGAGCCATAAGACTACTCCTGAATGTCTACGCGCTCACCTGCAGAGGAAAGAGGGATGAGTATTCCAACAATACTCAGTGAGGACGGGTCCTAGGGACCCACGATATACATCTCGCACATGCATAACCATTCCAGACGAAAGTCCTAAGCTAATACACACAGGCAAACACGTCCGAAGACACTCATAGATCAAGAAATGACATCACTAGACCTAACTGGTGCATCCACGCCCTCACCGGTGCACACCCCGTGGCATATAGCAGCCCACACGCTGTCCGTCCTCAAGATGCAGGGCTCGTCAAGCCGCCAACGATGGACTATGGAGTCCCACACGCCTCCATATCCAAACCAAACATATCAAAAAATGGTTCCTACATCTAATCCCAACCCGCAAGTGATTTTCCCCATGTAATGCAAACACCCGCAAACACTATTCATACATCAACCAACAATATTCCGTTTAACAACCTATGATATTAAGTTCATCAATCAGCAACCGCAAGACAATAACAATTATTATAGTGATATTAAGCGCTACTAGTCAGGTTCAATCAATAATCAAATACGTGTATTCATATAGATACAGCGCAGGTATGCGCGGATTAACAAAAGACTACTCAGTATGAAACAACTATGAATCTGAGAGAGATAGATCACACCAGTCCTCACCTTAGTCTCAGATCGAAAGCGGAAAACAGAAATGGAAGGAGATCTAGTTACTGCGGGTCATCACCGAACGGATCTGGACATTATGACGGCATGGGTCCGACCCCACAGCAAATGGAAAAGAATATTAGAAAACAATAGATCCAGATCTGGAAAAAGTAGATCTGGGAAACTAGATCTAGATCTGAAAAAGTAGATCTAGATATGAAAACTAAAAAGGCTCAGATCTGCTCACCAAGACGTCTAATGGAAGAAACGATCACAGATTCGAGAAGAGGGCGCGATGAAGAACGTTTCCGGTGACTGACAATTTTCCGGTGACTTTTCCGGCGGCGGACGGCAGCTCCAGCGACAACTCCGGCTCCGGCGGCGGCGGCTCCGGCGGCAACTCTGGCGACAGCGGCGGCGGCTCTGACGATAACTCCGGCGACGGCGGCGGAGGCTCCGGCGAGAGATTCCGGCGGGAACAGGGCAGAGCTTCGCTGAAGAATTTTCTGGCTGAAACTTCTGAAGGGCAGCAGCTCTATTTATACTGGAAGGAAGGGGAACCCTAGGTCAACTTTCGGATTGGGCCTGGGCTTTGGGCTTTTGTCAACAAAAGTTCTTCTGGGCTGGGCCAGGATGTCACAAGATGCTCCTCCCACCTCGGGCTCATCGTCATTATTGTGGTTGTGTGTAGTATATGGCACGCATTTAATGCTCATTGGGTTCCAGCGGCGACCGTATCACACACCTGACATGTAAGCTCTTTATGAACCTTCTGCAAATGCACAACCCAACAATGGCCGCTGACTTCCTACCTTTGTCCAAACGAGGGATCTGAAGTTTATCCTTCCTGCTGATTCATCTTCCCATAATGTGAGTAGAAGGTAGGAAACCCAAAACCTGCAAGACATGAGATATCATGCATTATTTCACTATATTAGGAGTCATATAGTATAGGTTTTGCATCACATTTCATCTCTTTAAGTCTAAAAGTGTCTCTTTTGCATCCATTTTATGCATAGCATGCATATAGGTTAGCATTGCATTTTGCATGCATTTTGAGAGTGTTTTCAGGTCCTTAAAGAGCTAAAGGAGCATTGGGCAAAAAGGCTGATCCAGGTAAAAAGGCTGTTCTAGGCAAAGAAAGGAGGTTCGTGGAGGAGAAACAGTTCTAGGCGACTGATAGCTTGTTATATTCTAGTGTTTTATGCTGCATTTCATACATCTTTTCCCTTGTTTTTGCATCTTTACTTAGCATTTTAGTCTCATTTGCATCTAGAAGTAACATTGCATGTATTTAGCTTAAGATTGCATACATGTGCATGCTTATGGTGTATTTCAAGTGTATTTGGAGGTTTTGGAGCTCGGGAAGGAGATTGGGGCAGCATACATTCAAGGAATTGCAAAGCGAAGGAGTCTTGCAAAGTCTGCGTCCATATCGAGGAGGAGCATCGAGCAGAACACCTGTGGAGTGTGCCCGATTCGAAGGAGTTGGCTCACACCGAGGTGGTGTGTCGAGCAAAGAGGGCCGTACGAGCCGATGCGGAGATACAAGGCATATCAGGTTCCAGCATCGAGCAGAACACCATATACCTTGCCCGATACTGCCCAATTCCACATCAGGACGAGCACACAGCCGAGAGAATCACCCGCAGCACAGAGGACTCGCACCGAGATAGTGCATCGAGCTGAACACCCGATATGATCTATCAGCGCGTTGGGCAGCCTTTTTCTTTGACCCTATCCTACTTTTTAGGTTTTTCTTCTCTCTTTTGGCTCTTTGTTATAAATAGGAAGCCACAAACATTATCTAGAGAGGTCCAACTTTTGCTCTTATCTTTTGTTACCAGAAAGGGCGATTTGCCTAAACCTTGTATTACTCTCATTTTCCTTAATCAATTCTTGCAATTTATGTTTTAGATCTTTTTTTTTGCATTTGATTTTCGCATCTTGGTAACTTAGTTTCTTTATTTTGATATTTCATCTCATCTAATCATGTTTAACTTTAATCTAATGAATTTAAGCATGATTAGTGATAGTTTACCAAAGATTTGAGGTTCTCAGTAGGGAAAGTGGTTTTTAAGAGTTGATTTAGGGTGTTTAAGCTGTTCAATGATAATCTCTATTGCTTCCTTCTCTTGAAAAGTTGTTAATGTTTACAAAGCTTTTCCTTTTTGATTGAATATGGTATTGTTGGTGCAAATGGTTCGCTTGTTAGCTTAGCCTCTTGTTTCTCATATGGTTCGCTTATTTGGCTTGATAGCTTGTCTATGCTTATGGTTCCTTACACTTGTGACATCTAGGTTGACAGTTTGCATTGACAAAGTGATTCGCTTAGAGCTAGATAGTGTGAGTTTCATGGATTTTGCTTGATGGCTTGATAGTTTGCATCGCAGAACATACATGAGAGACCCCCATCTCGTTATTTTAGCTGAGAGTGGTTCTCACGTGTTAAACCGTTTTTCCAAGTAGAAATAAACTCATTAAATACGTATTAAAGGACTAAAACTTCTTTATTAAAAACGAACGGGAAACTCGAAACGTTAAGACAATAAAAACCAAATTTTAAACTCAAAAATAAAAATATCTTTTAAAAGCTTTATATATAACTAAATCGCCTTTTTAATGGTTCTCGGAAATAGCACCGCTCCGACATCAAGTCAAGTCACACACCTGAAAGAGAAAGAGGGATGAATATTCCAAGAAAAATCATTTAGGGGCACGCTATAGAGCCCCCGAGATCCTTAGGATACAATATTTGAAATAAAAATATAAATATACTAAAATATAGAAATTAAACACAAGCAATCAATCTACATAGAATTACTAGCACTTGCATATAAATGTTAAATCATCTCAACATTTAAATATTTAAATCATATCAAAAATCCTATCAAATCTATAACACATTCCCATTGATCAACCGTCCGAGGTACCAATCTTTGCCACTGCCCATTCCGGGTTTGACATATAACAAGGTGCCACCGCCCACTACAGGGTTTGACAACGGCCCGTCAGCCATTTCTCGATCACCACAACTTCACAATTGTCCCTCGTTGTAGGCCGTCAAACAACACTGACACTACCATCAGCGGTACAATCAATGATTCCTTATATATTTATTAATTAATTAAAAATAATAATAATCAAATTCAACATCAACCACCAATCAAATCTAATTCCTATATCAAGCATACAAATATTACTATTTCAGCTAATGAATCTTTAGAATACTTAAACTAATCATTACCTTTGCTTTCGGTTGAAAATGGAAGTCCGAAAAAATGGTTACTGCTGTTGACGGACAGAAACTGTAATAGATAGGCTTGGAAATTAGAACTATCCTAAAATAAAACTTTCCTAAAATAGAATTTTCCTAAAATATAACTTCCCTAAAATGGAACTTTCCAAATTTTTTTTTTTTAAAATAGAAAGTTTCCAGAAATGTAACTTTGCCAAATTAGAACATTCTAAAGGAAGAAATTCTAAAATAAAACTTGTGTTTTCCGATTAGGGTTTCTCTTTTCATCTTGCCCAACAAGGAACTTCAGATCTAGGGTTTTCAGATTAACAGATTAGATGATTTCTTGGCCGAAAAGCAACTGTAATAACTTTGGCGTTTTACCTCGGTTTGGGGATCTGGAAACAGCGGCGGCAAGGTGGCTGGATGAGCTCTCCAGTGGTATGCTGAATGGCAGCTGGATCGATCTACTTCTTCTGGAAAATGGCTAGCAACTTCTTCTAAGAAACTGAGGAAAAGACAGATTTCTAGAAATTAACATCAAGATCCGCTCGGAATAAAATGACGAGAACTCACAGAATATACCTTGAAACCGATCAATTGAAGAGGCTCTGGATAGCTAGGAGAATCCTCTTTCAAACATCACCAAGATCAAAATCTAGATCGATCGGAGTCGACGGTAGTATGCCTTGAAATATGGCGGCTTGGATATTCGATCTACAAAACATCTGCCTCGGGAAAAGATGCATAACTCTCAGTATACAAATCCAAAGGATGAACCGCTTTATTGTAAAGGTAAATCTGTGAGACTAGAACTTACGCTCAAAGTTTTGTGCCAAACAAATCCGATCGGGACCGCCTTTCCTATACTGCACCAAAACGGGTTCGAGCTGCTTCCTTTGGCTTTTTGATTGCTCCTCCTCCAACGTTGCTGGCTGAGGCTCGATTTTGGCAGGGTTTCGCCGTGGTGGTATCTATCTGATTCTCTCCATCACCAAGAGCTCCTTATATAGGGGAAGGGGAGGGTTAGCCACAAATAGGTTTAGGGTTTTGAAGTGGGCTTTAGTTTTTGTGGGTTTTTGGAGGTAAAGGGATTTTAGATGGGTTTAGGGAAAGAATATGTTTTGGCTAGAAAATAGGGTTTAGGGATGTCACAAACTCCCCCACGTAAAAATAAATTTGTCCTCGAATTTGGGGAAGGACTTAACAACTTCTCCCTCATTTGTCTTCGATTAATCCTGAAGAGCCTCCTTTCTTCTTGTATGATCGTGACATCCTAACTATTCCGTGGTGCACTCTATCTCTTGAACTACCAGTTGAAACTTGATCATCTCAGACTTCATGACTTCGACTTTTCTACCAGCTTAACGACAACTGCTCTATTACAAACACTCCATGCTAACACGGCTTCATCTTTTAGGGCCTGGACCGCCAAATCCAACTGAGCTGCAGAATCGAACAACGATTCGACCATCTGCTGAATTCCCATCTTTACGACTGCTCCCATGGCTGCACATTTTACCGCAGAATCCACTGCTCAAACCGCCATTGACTTTGGCCTCCTGCAACCACATTTTCTTCTGCAGCCGCTGGTACTTCATACACTGGGTTGGCCACACTTTTGTTCTTATTACTCCTTCCGTTACCATTGCCTCAAGGTCCACCCAATCTGAAAAAGATACACTTGGATGACATCTTCAATCTTTAGAGGCGACTGCAGAACACAAACTTAAGCATAGGTCTGTGGTGCTTTATTTTATTTTTCAAAAATTCCCATTACCCTAAAAATAGTTTGAAAACATTTTACTTTCAAAGGAGCGCCTTCCGGGACAGAACCGGCTTGGCAACCTTACGCTTTGATACCATTTGAGAGACCCCCATCTCGCTATTTTAGCTGAGAGTGGTTCTCACGTGTTAAAACCGTTTTTCAAAGTAGAAATAAACTTATTATATACATATTAAAGGACTAAAACTTCTTTATTAAAAACGAACGGGAAACTCGAAGCGTTAAGATAATAAAAAACTAAATTTTAAACTCAAAAATAAAAATATCTTTTAAAAGCTTTATATATAACTAAATCGCCCTTTTAACGGTTCCCGGAAATAGCACCGCTCCGACATCAAATCATGTCACACACCTGAAAGGGAAAGAGGGATGAGTATTCCAAGAATACTCAGTTAGGGAGCGCTAGAGAGCCTGCAAGATCCTTAGGATACACTATTTGAAATAAAATATAATAAAATATAGAAATTAAACAAAAGAAATCAACCTACATAGAATTCCTAGCACTTGCATATAAATGTCAAATCATCTCAACATTTAAATATTTAAATCATATCAAACATCCTATCAAATCTATAACACATTCCCATGAATCAACCGTCCGAGGTACTCAATCTTTGCCACCGCCCATTCTAGGTTTGACATATAACAAGGTGCCACCGCCCACTACAGGGTTTGACAACGGCTCGTCAGCCCTTTCTCGATCACTACAACTTCACAATTGTCCCTCATTGTTGGCCGTCAAACAACAATGACACAACGATCAGCGGTACAATCAATGATTCCTATTATAATTCTTAATTAATTAAAAATAACAATCATCAAATTCAAAATCAAATCTAATTCCTATATCAAGCATACATATATTACTATTTCAGCTAATAAATCTTTAGGAGACTTAACCAATCCTCACCTTTGCTTTCGGTTGAAAATGGAAGTCTGAAAAAATGGTTACTGCTGTTGATGGACGAAAACTGTAATAGATAGGCTCGGAAATTAGAACTTTTCTAAAATAGAACTTTCCTAAAATATAACTTCTCTAAAATTGAACTTTCCAAAAATAGAAACTTACTAAAAATAGAAAGTTTGCAGAAATGGAACTTTTCCAAATTAGAACATTCTAAAAGAAGAAATTCCTAAATAAAACTTGGGTTTGCGGATTAGTGTTTTGTTTTTCATCTTGCCCAACTATGAACTTCAGAACTAGGGTTTTCAGATTAACAGATTAGATGATTTCTTGGCCAAAAAGTAACTGTAATAACTTTGGCGTTTTACCTCGGTTTGGGGATCTGGAAATGGCGGCGGCAAGGTGGCTGGATGAGCTTTCCAGTGGTATGCTGAACGACGGCTGGATCGATCTACATTGTCTGGAAAAGGGCTAGCAACTTCTTCTAAGAAACTGAGAAAAAGACAGATTTCTGGAAATAAACAGCAAGATCCACTCAGAATAAAACGACGAGAACTCACGAAATATGCCTTCAAATCGGTCTATTGAAAAGGCTCTGGATAGCTAGGAGAATCTTCTTTCCAACAATACCGAGATCGTAATCTATATCGATCGGAGTCGACGAGAGTCTGCCTCGAAAGATGGCGGCTCGGATATTCGATCTAGAAAACATCTGCCTCGGAAAAAGCATAACTCTCAGTATACAAATCCAAAGGATGAACATCTTTTTTGTAAAGGTATATCTGTGAGTTTAAAACTTACCCTCAAAGTTTCGTGCGAAACAAATCCGATCTGGACAGCCTTTCCTCTACTGCACCAAAACAGGTCGGAGCTGCTTCCTTTGGCTTTTTGATTGCTCCTCCTCCAAGGTGGCTGGCTGAGGCTCGATTTTAGCAGGGCTTCGCTGTGGTGGTCCCTATCTTCTTCTCTCCATCACCACAAGCTCCTTATATAGGGTAAGGGGAGGGTTAGACACAAATAGGATTAGGGTTTTGAAGTGGGCTTTAGTTTTTGTGGGTTTTTGGAGGTTAAGAGATTTTAGATGGATCTAGGGAAAGAATGTGTTTTGGCTAGAGATTTGGGTTCAGAGATGTCACAAACTCCCCCAATTAAAAACAAACTCGTCCTCGAACTTGGGGAATGCTTATCAACTTCTCCCTCACTTATCTTCGACTAATACTGAATAGCCTCCTTTCTTCTTGTCTTATCGTGACATCCTAACTATTCTGTGGTGCACTCTATCTCTTCAACTACCGGTTGGAACTTGATCATCTCGGACTTCACGACTTCGACTTTTCTTCCAGCTTAATGACAACTGCTCTAATATAAACACTCCGTGCTAACATGGCTTCATCTTTTAGGGCCTGGACCGCCAAATCCAACTGAGCTGCAAAATCGGACAACGATTCGACCAACTACTGAATTCCCATCCTTACGACTGCTCCCATGGCCGCACATATTGCCGCATAATCCACATCTCGAACCACCATTGCCTTTGGCCTCCTGCAACCACATTTTCTTCTGCAGCCGCTGGTACTTCATACACTGGGTTGGCCGCACTCTTGTTCTTATTACTCCTTCTGTTACCATTGCCTCAAGGTCCACCCAATCTGAAAAAGATACACTTGGATGACATCTTCAATATTTAGAGGCGACTGCAGAACACAAACTTAAGCATAGGTCGGTGGTGCTTTATTTTATTTTTCAAAAATTTCCATTACCCCAAAAATAGTTTGAAAACATTTTACTTTCAAAGGAGTGCCTTCCGGGACAGAACCGGCTTGGCAAACTTACGCTCTGATACCATTTGAGAGACCCCCATCTCGCTAATTTAGCTGAGAGTGGTTTTCACGTGTTAAAACCATTTTTCAAAGTAGAAATAAACTTATTAAATTCGTATTAAAGGACTAAAACTTCTTTATTAAAAACGAACGAGAAACTCGAAGCGTTAAAACAATAAAAAACAAATTTTAAACTCAAAACTAAAAATAAATAAAAATATCTTTTAAAAGCTTTATATATAACTAAATCTCCCTTTTAATGATTCGCGGAAATAGCACCGCTCCGACTTCAAGTCAAGTCACATACCTGAAAGTGAATGAGGGATGGGTATTCCAAGAATACTCAGTTAGAGGCGCGCTAGGGAGCCCGCGAGATCCTTAAGATACACTATTTGAAATAATAATATAAATATAATAAAATATAGAAACTAAACACAAGCAATCAACCTACATAGAATTACTAGCACTTACATATCAATGTCAAATCATCTCAACATTTAAATATTTAAATCATATCAAACATCCTATTAAATCTATAACACATTCCCATGGATCAACCGTCCGAGGTACTCGATCTTTGCCACTGCCCATTCTAGGTTTAACATATAACAAGGTGCCACCGCCCACTACAGGGTTTGACAACAGCTCGTCAGCCCTTTCTCGATCACTACAACTTCACAATTGTCCCCCGTTGTAGGCCGTCAAACAACACTGACACTACGGTCAACGGTACAATCAATGATTCCTCTTATATTTTTTAATTAATTAAAAATAATAATCATCAAATTCAACATCAACCACCAATCAAATCTAATTCCTATATCAAGCATACAAATATTACTATTTCAGCTAATGAATCTTTTGAAGACTTAAACCAATCCTCACCTATGCTTTCGGTTGAAAATGGAAGTCCAAAGAAATGGTTACTGCTGTTGACGGACGGAAACTGTAATAGATAGGCTGAGAATTAGAACTTTTCTAAAATAGAATTTTCGTAAAATATAACTTCTCTAAAATGAAAATTTCCAAAAATAGAAACTTTCTAAAAATAGAAAGTTTGCAGAAATGAAACTTTGCTAAATTAGAACATTCTAAAAGAAGAAATTTCTAAATTAGACTTGTGTTTTCGGATTAAGGTTTCTTTTTTCATCTTGCCCAACAAGGAACTTTAGATCTAGGGTTTTCAGATTAAGAGATTAGATGATTTCTTGGATGAAAAACTACTTTAATAACTTTGGCGTTTTACCTCGGTTTAAGGTTCTGGAAACGGCGGCGGCAAATTGGCTGGATGAGCTTTCCAGTGGTATGCTGAACGGCGGCTGGATCGATCTACTTCTTCTTAAAAACGGCTAGCAACTTCTTCTAAGAAACTGAAGAAAGGACAGATTTCTGAAAATCAACAGCAAGATCCGCTCGGAATAAAACGACGAGAACTCACAGAATATACCTTCAAATAGGTCTATTGAAAAGGCTCTGGATAGCTAGGAGAATCCTCTTTCCAACAATACCGAGATCGTAATCTAGATGGATCGGAGTCGACGGGAGTCTGCCTCGAAAGATGGCGGCTCGGTTATTCGATATAGAAAATATCCTCCTTGGGAAAAGACGCATAACTCTCAGTATACAAGTCCAATGGATGAACCTCTTTTTTGTAAAGGTATATTTGTGAGTCTAGAACTTAGCCTCAACGTTTCGTGCCAAACAAATCCGATCTGGACCGCCTTTCCTCTACTGCACCAAAACGGGTCGGAGCTGCTTCCTTTGGCCTTTTGATTGCTCATCCTCCAAGGTGGCTTGCTGAGGCTCGGTTTTGGCAGGGCTTCGCCGTGGTTGTCTCTATCTGCTTCTCTCCATCACCAAGAGCTCCTTATATAGGGGAAGGGAAGGGCTAGCCACAAATAGGTTCAGGGTTTTGAAGTGGGTATTAGTTTTTTGTGGGATTTTGGAGGTTAAGAGATTTTCGATGTGTTTAGGGAAAGAATGTGTTTTGGCTAGGAACTTGGGTTTAAGGATGTCACAAACTCCCCCACTTAAAAATAAATCCATCCTCGAATTTGGGGAATGACTTATCAACTTCTCCCTTTCTTGTCTTCGACCAATCCTGAAGAGCCTTCTTTCTTCTTGTCTGATCGTGACATCCCAACTATTCCGTGGTGCACTCTATCTCTTGAACTACCGGTTGGAACTTGATCATCTCGGACTTCATGACTTCGACTTTTTGCCAGCTTAATTACAACTGCTCTATTTTAAAACTTTTCGTGATAACATGGCTTCATCTTTTAGGGCCCGGACCGCCAAATCCAACTGAGCTGCAAAATCCAACAACGATTCGACCAACTGCTGAATTCCCATCCTTACGACTGCTCCCATTGTAGCACATATTGCCAGAGAATCCACTGCTCGAACCGCCATTGCCTTTGGCCTCCTGTAACCTCATTCTCTTCTGCAGCCGCTGGTACTTCATACACTGGGTTGGCCGCACTCTTGTTCTTATTACTCCTTCCGTTACCATTGCCTCAAGGTCCACCCAATCTGAAAAAGATACACTTGGATGAGATCTTCAATCTTTAGAGGCCACTGCAGAACACAAACATAAACATAGGTCGATGGTGCTTTATTTTATTTTTCAAAAATTCCTATTATCCCAAAAATAGTTTGAAAACATTTTAATTATAAAGCTTTTAAAATATATAAAGCTTTTAAAAGATATTTTTATTTCTGAGTTTAAAATTTGGTTATATATAACCTGAAAGGGAAAGAGGGATGAGTATTCCAAGAATACTCAGTTAGGGGCGCGCTAGAGAGCCCGCAAGATCCTTAGGATACACTATTTAAAATAAAATATACTAAAATATAGAAATTAAACACAAGCAATCAACCTACATAGATTTACTAGCACTTGCATATAAATGTCAAATCATCTCAACATTTAAATATTTAAATCTTATCAAACATCCTATCAAATCTATAACACATTCCCATGGATCAACCATCCGAGGTACTCAATCTTTGCTAGCGCCCATTCTAAGTTTGACTTATAACAAGGTGCCACCGCCCAGTACAGGGTTTGACAACGGCTCGTCAGCCCTAACTCGATCACTACAACTTCACAATTGTCTCTCGTTGTAGACCGTCAAACAACACTGACACTACGGTCAGCGGTACAATCAATGATTCATAATATATTTCTTAATTAATTAAAAATAATAATCATCAAATTCAAAATCAACCACCAATCAAATCTTATTCCTATATCAAGCATACAAATATTACTATTTCAGCTAATGAATCTTTAGGAGACTTAACCAATCCTCACCTTTGCTTTCAGTTGAAAATGGAAGCCCGAAGAAATGGTTACTGCTGTTGATAGACAGAAACTGTAATAGATAGGCTCGGAAATTATAACTTTCCTATAATAGAACTTTCTTAAAATAGAACTTCTCTAAAATGGAACTTTCCAAAAATAGAAAGTTTGCAGAAATGGAACTTTTCCAAATTAGAACATTCTAAAAGAAAAAATTCCGAAATAAAACTTGGGTTTGCGGATTAGGATTTATTTTTTCATCTTGCCCAACAAAGAACTTCAGATCTAGGATTTTCAGATTAACAGATTAGATGATTTCTTGGCCAAAAAGCAACTGTAATAACTTTGGCGTTTTACCTCGGTTTGGGGATCTGGAAACGGCGGCGGCAAGGTGGCTGGATGAGCTTTCCAGTGGTATGCTGAACGACGGCTGGATCGATCTACATTGTCTGGAAAAGGGCTAGCAACTTCTTCTAAGAAACTGAGGAAAAGACAGATTTCTGGAAATCAACAGCAAGATTCGCTCAGAATAAAACGACGAGACCTCACGGAATATACATTCAAATTGGTCTATTGAAAAGGTTCTGGATAGCTAGGAGAATTGTCTTTCCAACAATACTGAGAACGTAATCTAGATCGATCGGAGTCGACGGGAGTCTGCCTCGAAAGATGGCGGCTCGGATATTCGATCTAGAAAATATCCGCCTTGGGAAAAGACGCATAACTCTCAGTATACAAATCCAAAGGATGAACCTATTTTTTGTAAAGGTATATCTGTGAGTTTAAAACTTACCCTCAAAGTTTCGTGCCAAACAAATCCGATCTGGACCGCATTTCCTCTACTGCACCAAAACAGGTCGGAGCTGCTTCCTTTGGCCGTTTGATTGCTCGTCTTCCAAGGTGGCTGACTGAGGCTCAATTTTAGCAGGGCTTCGCCGTGGTGGTCCCTATCTTCTCCTCTCCATCACCACGAGCTCCTTATATAGGGGAAGGGGAGGGTTAGACACAAATAGGATTAGGGTTTTGAAGTGGGCTTTAATTTTTGTGGGTTTTGGAGGTTAAGGGATTTTAGATGGGTTTAGGGAAAAAATGTGTTTTGGCTAGAAACTTGGGTTCAGAGATGTCACAAACTCTCCCACTTAAAAATAAAGTCGTCCTCGAATTTGGGGAATGACTTATCAACTTCTCCCCCACTTGTCTTCGACCAATCCTGAATAGCCTCCTTTCTTCTTGTCTGATCGTGACATGCTAACTATTTTGTGGCGCACTCTATCTCTTCAACTACCGGTTGTAACTTGATCATCTCGACTTCACGACTTCAACTTTTCTGCCAGCTTAACGACAACTGCTCTATTATAAACACTCTGTGCTAACATGGCTTCATCTTTTAGGGCCTGGACCGCCAAATCCAACTGAGCTGCAAAATTGAACAACGATTCGACCAACTGCTGAATTCCCATCCTTACGACTGCTCCCATGGCCACATATATTGCCGCATAATCCACTGCTCGAACCGCCATTGCCTTTGGCCTCCTGCAACCACATTTTCTTCTGCAGCCACTGGTACTTCATACACTGGGTTGGCCGCACTCTTGTTCTTATTACTCCTTCCGTTACCATTGCCTCAAGGTCCACCCAATCTGAAAAAGATACACTTGGATGACATCTTCAATCTTTAGAGGCCACTGCAGAACACAAACTTAAGCATAGGTCGGTGGTGCTTTATTTTATATTTCAAAAATTCCCATTACCCCAAAAATAGTTTGAAAACATTTTACTATAAAAGGAGTGCATTCCAGGACAGAACCGGCTTGGCAACCATACGTTCTGATTCCATTTGAGAGACCCCCATCTCGCTAATTTAGCTGAGAGTGGTTCTCACATGTAAAAAATAATTTTTCAAAGTAGAAATAAACTTATTAAATTCGTATTAAAGGAATAATACTTCTTTATTAAAAACGAACGGGAAACTCGAAGCGTTAAGACAATAAAAAACCAAATTTTAAACTCAGAAATAAAAATAAATAAAAATATCTTTTAAAAGCCTTATATATAACTAAATCGCCCTTTTAACGGTTCTCGGAAATAGCACCGCTCCGACTTCAAATCAAGTCACACACCTTAAAGGGAAAGAGGGATGAGTATTCCAAGAATACTCAGTTAAGGGCACGCTAGAGAGCCCGCAAGATCCTTAGGATACACTATTAAATAAAATATAATAAATTATAGAAATTAAACACAAGCAATTAACCTACATAGAATTACTAGCACTTGCATATAAATGTCAAATCATTTCAACATTTAAATATTTAAATCATATCAAACATCCTATCAAATCTATAACACATTCCCATGGATCAACCATACGAGGTACTCAATCTTTGCCAGCGCCCATTCCAAGTTTGACTTATAACAAGGTGCCACCACCCACTACAGGGTTTGACAACGGCTCATCAGCCCTAACTCGACCACTACAACTTCACAATTGTCTCTCGTTGTAGGCCGTCAAACAACACTAACACTACGGTCAGCGGTACAATCGATGATTCCTATTATATTTCTTAATTAATTAAAAATAATAATTATCAAATTCAAAATCAACCACCAATCAAATCTAATTCCTATATCAAGCATACAAATATTACTATTTCAGTTAATGAATCTTTAGGAGACTTAACCATTCCTCACCTTTGTTTTCGGTTGAAGATGAAAGTCCGAAGAAATGGTTACTGCTGTTGATGGACGGAAATTGTAATAGATAGGCTTGGAAGTAATTACTTTCCTAAAATAGAACTTTCCTAAAATATAACTTCTCTAAAATAGAACTTTCCAAAAATAGAAACTTTCTAAAAATAGAAAGTTTGCAGAAATGGAACTTTTCCAAATTAGAACATTCTAAAAGAAAAAATTCCTAAATAAAACTTGGGTTTGCGGATTAGGATTTCTTTTTTCATCTTGCCCAACAAAGAACTTGAGATCTAGGGTTTTTAGATTAACATATTAGATGATTTCTTGGCCGAAAAGCAACTGTAATAACTTTGGCGTTTTACCTCGGTTTGGGGATCTAGAAACGGCGGCGGCAAGGTGGCTGGATGAGCTTTCCAGTGGTATGCTGAACGACGGCTGGATCAATCTACATTGTCTGGAAAAGGGCTAGCAACTTCTTCTAAGAAACTGAGGAAAAGACAGATTTCTGGAAATCAACAGCAAGATTCGCTCAGAATAAAATGACGAGACCTCACGGAATATACATTCAAATTGGTCTATTGAAAAGGTTCTGGATAGCTAGGAGAATTATCTTTCCAACAATACCGAGAACGTAATCTAGATCGATCGGAGTCGATGAGAGTCTGCCTCGAAAGATGGCAGCTCGGATATTCGATCTAGAAAATATCCGCCTTGGGAAAAGACGCATAACTCTCAGTATACAAATCCAAAGGATGAACCTCTTTTTTGTAAAGGTATATCTGTGAGTTTAGAACTTACCCTCAAAGTTTCGTGCCAAACAAATCCGATTTGGACCGCCTTTCCTCTACTGCACCAAAACAGGTCGGAGCTGCTTCCTTTGGCCTTTTGATTGCTCGTCCTCCAAGGTGGCTGACTGAGGCTCGATTTTAGCAGGGCTTCGTCGTGGTGGTCCCTATCTTCTTCTCTCCATCACCACGAGCTCCTTATATAGGGGAAGGGGAGGGTTAGACACAAATAGGATTAGGGTTTTGAAGTCGGCTTTAGTTTTTGTGGGTTTTGGAGGTTAAGGGATTTTAGATAGGTTTAGGGAAAAAATGTGTTCTGGCTAGAAACTTGGGTTCAGAGATGTCACAAACTCCCCCACTTAAAAATAAAGTCGTCCTCGAATTTGGGGAATGACTTATCAACTTCTCCCCCACTTGTCTTCGACCAATCCTGAATAGCCTCCTTTCTTCTTGTCTGATCGTGACATTATAACTATTCTGTGGCGCACTCTATCTCTTCAACTACCGGTTGGAACTTGATCATCTCGGACTTCACGACTTCGACTTTTCTGCCAGCTTAACGACAACTGCTCTATTATAAACACTCCGTGCTAACATGGCTTCATCTTTTAGGGCCTGGACCGCCAAATCCAACTGAGCTGCAAAATCGAACAACGATTCGACCAACTGCTGAATTCCCATCCTTACGACTGCTCCCATGGCCGCATATATTACCGCAGAATCCACTGCTCGAACCGCCATTGCCTTTGGCCTCCTGCAACCACATTTTCTTATGCAGCCGCTGGTACTTCATACACTGGGTTGACCGCACTCTTGTTCTTATTATTCCTTCCGTTACCATTGCCTCAAGGTCCACCCAATCTGAAAAAGATACATTTGGATGACATCTTCAATCTTTAGAGACCACTGCAGAACACAAACTTAAGCATAGGTCGGTGGTGCTTTATTTTATATTTCAAAAATTCTCATTACCCCAAAAATAGTTTGAAAACATTTTACTATAAAAGGAGTGCCTTCCGGGACAGAACCGGCTTGGCAACCTTACGCTCTGATACCATTTGAGAGACCTCCATCTCGCTAATTTAGCTGAGAGTGGTTCTCACATGTTAAAACCATTTTTAAAAGTAGAAATAAACTTATTAAATTCGTATTAAAGGACTAAAACTTCTTTATTAAAAACGAACAGGAAACTCGAAGCGTTAAGACAATAAAAAACCAAATTTTTAAACTCAAAAATAAAAATAAATAAAAATATCTTTTAAAAGCTTTACATATAACTAAATCTCCCTTTTAATGGTTCGCGGAAATAGCACCGCTCCGACTTCAAGTCAAGTCACACACCTGAAAGGGAATGATGGATGGGTATTCCAAGAATACTCAGTTAGGGGTGCGCTAGAGAGCCTGCGAGATCCTTAAGATACACTATTTGAAATAATAATATAAATATAATAAAATATAAAAATTAAACACAAGCAATCAACCTACATAGAATTACTAGCACTTGCATATCAATGTCAAATCATCTCAACATTTAAATATTTAAATCATATCAAACATCCTATCAAATCTATAACACATTCCCATGGATCAACCGTCCGAGGTACTCAATCTTTGCCATCGCCCATTTCAGGTTTGACATATAACAAGGTGCCACCGTCCACTGTAGGGTTTTACAACGGCTCGTCAGCCCTTTCTCGATCACTACAACTTCACAATTGTCCCTCGTTGTAGGCCATCAAACAACACTGACACTACGGTCAGCGGTACAATCAATGATTCCTCTTATGTTTCTTAATTAATTAAAAATAATAATCATCAAATTTAACATCAACCACCAATCAAATCTAATTCCTATATCAAGCATACAAATATTACTATTTCAGCTAATGAATCTTTTGAAGACTTAAACCAATCCTCACCTTTGCTTTCGGTTGAAAATGGAAGTCCAAAGAAATGGTTACTGCTGTTGACGGACGGAAACTGTAATAGATAGGCCGGAAATTTGAACTTTCCTAAAATATAACTTCTCTAAATGGAAATTTCAAAAAATAGAAACTTTCTAAAAATAGAAAGTTTGCAGAAATAGAACTTTGCCAAATTAGAACATTCTAAAAGATGATATTCCTAAATAAGACTTGGGTTTTCGGATTAGGGTTTCTTTTTTCATCTTGCCCAACAAGGAACTTTAGATCTAGGGTTTTCAGACTAACATATTAGATGATTTCTTGGCTGAAAAGTAACTGTAATAACTTTGGTGTTTTACCTCGGTTTAAGGATCTGGAAACGGCGGCGGCAAGGTGGCTGGATGAGCTTTCCAGTGGTATCCTGAACGGCGGCTGGATCGATCTACTTCGTCTGGAAAAAGGCTAGAAACTTCTTCTAAGAAACTGAGGAAAAGACAGATTTCTGGAAATCAACAACAAGATCCGCTCGGAATAAAAAGACGAGAACTCACTGAATATACCTTCAAATCGGTCCATTGAAATGGCTCTGGATAGCTAGGAGAATCCTCTTTCCAAAAATACCGAGATCGTAATCTAGATCGATCGGAGTCGACGGGAGTCTGCCTCAAAAGATGGCGGCTCGGATATTCGATCTAGAAAATATCCGCCTCGGGAAAAGACGCATAACTCTCAGTATATAATTCCAAAGGATAAATCGCTTTCTTGTATAGGTAGATCTGTGAGTTTAGAACTTACTCTCAAAGTTTCGTGCCAAACAAATCCGATCTGAACCGCCTTTCCTCTACTGCACCAAAACAGGTCGGAGCTGCATCCTTTGGCCTTTTGATTGCTCCTCCTCCAAGGTGGCTGGCTGAGGCTCGATTTTGGCAGGGCTTCGCCGTGGTGGTCTCTATCTGCTGCTCTCCATCACCACGAGCTCCTTATATAGGGAAAGGGGAGGGTTAGCCACAAATAGGTTTAGGGTTTTGAAGTGGGCTTTAGTTTTTGTGGGTTTTTGGAGGTTAAGGCATTTTAGATGGGTTTAGGGAAAGAATGGGTTTTGGCTAGAAACTTGGGTTCAGGGATGTCACAATACATTTGCTTGAAATTTGATGCATTTCTTTAGTATTGCTTAGGTTTAGCATTTCTGAGCTTAAATCCATATTCTTGAATTGTTGAGTTGCTGCATAAGTCCCTAGAGGGTCCTAACCGATTGATAGGTGGACTTGAATCATTGCATTTCGAAAGAGAGGTTCTTTGATTGGTTCTTATTTTAGGCAGTTAAATTGGTTCTTCAATTGGGCAGTTAAGGGTTCTTTGCTTCATGATCATGGCTAGTGAATACACCATCAAAAGTGGGTTTGACACACTAGTTTTGTTGAAATAGATTTGTCTTATTCACCATGACCTGATTCTCTTTAGACACCTTGCCTAGGATTGAAATATTGAGAAGTGCTTGCTTATGAACTGCTTGTGTGATTGCCTTGTTTAGAAAACCCCTTAGCCACTCTTATTGCCACTTAACCACTATTGCTTAGAGCCTTGAGTCTTGCTTTTTATTAATAGTCTCAATTCACATATTGCTTAGTTGTCTTTCCTTATTTGCTTCTAATATTTATATTGCTTAGTTCACTTGCTTAGTCATCATTTTGTTAAGTTTTAATCCTTTGCTTGCTTAGCATTTGCTTAGTTACATTTTCTGTTTTGATTACTTGTATTTTTAGGTTGTTAGTTTGGTTCTTGTTTCATTAAACCCCATCTTGGCTTAGCTTATTACATTGACTGCATCTCAAATCACCATAAGTGGATTGATACCTCATCCCTATACTGCATTCGATTAGGATGAGTACATTTGATCTGTTAGACCAAAAAGTCTTTCTTCAGCGGCTAAGTATCCATACCGGCCAAGTGCACCGTGGAAATAACCTCTGCTCTTCCACGGTGCAATTTGCACCGAGCAAGTAGTGTCCGTACACCGGGTGATCTCGTCAGAGGCGATTATATCGACGAAAGGGTGCCATACCGATGTATTTGCTCGGTATGAGATCTTCAGGACGGATGAGTGCACCAAGGAGAGCAACCCGACATCTTCTACGGTGCATCCCAAAGTCGAGCTTTCATCTGAGCTAAGTCCCAGATGCTTTCTTTTCTGCACGCACCAACCAGTTTCCACCGAGGAAACCAACAATGCATCTTCCTCGGTCTCAACTATTTTAGGCAGGTTGACCATCTGTTGACCTTTGACTTTTTGTAATTTTAGTTGACTAGGTCTATTTTGGGGTTTCTCCTATAAATAGCCAAGTCTAAAATCGCCACTTATCCAAGTTTTATCTTATCATTATCTTTTTAAGCTTTTGCTCACAAAAACCTTCCTATGTAAGAACTTGCCAAGGGATCTTTGTATCTTGAGATTTGTATTTCCCTTGAATATATGGTCTTTTGCTTTCATCTAATCATGTTTAACTTTAATCTTGAGAATTTAAATATAATTAGTGAGTAGTCCACTTTTAAGCTTGAGATTAGGATAGATTAGGATGGTTTAATGATTGATTAGGATGCTAGGGTGTCAAATACTTGTTAATATCTTCTCTTGCAATTGTTTTTAATGCTTAGTACATCCTTTATTGACAAAATGATTCTAGGCGTGTGACTTGCATGTTAAGTGATTGTTGAAATGCTTGAGTGAAGTTTGTTGCTTGAAAATGATGTTTAGATTGTTATGACTCTTTGCATCTACTATTTCTTGCACATCTGATCTTATTGCTTTAGTATTTAACGGATATGGAACTGATTTTGAAATCTGACTATGCATGGAGTGTGAGTTAGTGTTTGATCCATTGCTTGAGAAATAAGTAAGCTTAGCCCTCTAAGATGCTTATTAGGCTTTAAGGACCTTGTGCTTTATGTTTATTGATTGCATTTCCACCATTGAAAGTGGGTTAGGAGTGTAGTTAGTAAAATGATTATTTCTATGGGCTTAGATTAGTCTTTATTAGTGGTCTTGCTTAGAGATTAGACACTGATTGTTTGTTTTGCATCCTAGTCATGATTTAAACCATCCGAAATCATATTGCATTAGTCTTGATCCTAGTGTTTAATCATATTTCGAAACCTCCTTAGTCTTGCTCTGTTTTGCTTTCATCTAGTATTGCTTTGTTTGCTCTTGTCACTTGGTTACTTGTTTGCTCTCTTGCAATGCTTGATTGTGAACCTCTTTTAAACCATCTTTGCCTAGCTCAACAAGTTAGCTGCATCTTCTCTAACCTCCCTTGTTAAGATTGATAAAATCTTTGCCACTATACTTCTCCTAGTGCATTGATGTTGCACTCAAGAGATAAAAACTCTTTGTGTCAAATGGCGCCATTGCCTTACTTAGGAATTGTTTATTAGAGTTTGCTATCTTGCATATTCTAGGCTCTTATTTCAGTACTGATATAAGAGTTTTGACTCTCTTGGTCAATCACTCATTGTACTAGTTAGTTGTAGTATTTGAGTTTTTATGTCAATCCAAAGGGAGTTAAGTTGAATAACAGAAGAATTGCAAGTAGAAAGCTCTAAGTCAGGTGAAACGGAGAAGATTGTGTTGCAAAGCAACCAAACTAACAACCTAAATGATCATAAATCAAAGAGCACTCAAAGAAGAACAGTTTAGCAATGATCAATGAACAAAATAGAGCAAATAAACAGAGTAAATGGCAAATTCGAAATTTAAATAAAGAGATGACAAGTTCCTAGATGTGGTTATTGACTTTGGGAAATTAAAAGGCTAGCTAAGGTTGTTACAAACATCATTGATCAGGCAAACAAGCTACCAATGCTGATTCCTAGATATAGAGTTCACAAACAAGCAAGTTAAGTCCAATCTCTTGGAAAATAACACTTTGCTAATCATTCTAACAAGAAATAACTCTCCTCAGTGCTAGAAAAATCAACAAGCATGCAAAACCAACTCTATTCAAGTCAAAATACTCCTCAAACAGTCAATCTCTTGAGCCAAGGCCAGTAAATCCTCTATTAACCAAGATCAGCATTTCATGAAACACTTGGTGGACATAAAATGAAAGCTAAATCTAGATTCATGTGATCAATACAAATCTAGCTTAAGAACAGATTAATAGAGAGGAATCAATCATATTAACTGCTAACAAACCCTAATCAAGCCTCTAAACCTCCTTAATCTACCACATAGAGAAACCCTAAGATAACTACTCACTCATCATGTTAAACATCAAATCACAAAGAGAAGAGATGCTAAACATGATTAAGAGAAATATTAAGAAAGGGTTAAAGGCAAATACAAACTAGATTAAGCAAAGATAGAATTTGTCTTACGAAAACAGAAAAATCAACCAAAAACAGTAAACTGGAAAAAGACTTAATCTAAAATTCTCAGAACATGGTATTTATACTAAAAGACAAATGCCCTAACCTAATGGCAAAATGGTAAATAGAAGCATGTTCGGATTGGATCCCATCGATAATAAGTGATTGATGGTCTGATCGATAGGTTTGCAATCGGTCTTGAAGACGATCGATAGGGTGATCGATATACATCCGTTGCATTCTCATCGGTCACTCCTTGACCGATGGCCCGATCGATAGGCTCCTATCGATCATGAGTTGATCGATGGTCTTCGTGCCTTGACCGATGGGACTCCAGAAAATATATTCCTTGGCTTCTCTTGCTTCCTCTTAGCTTGGCTAGCTCCTTGTTTCATTCCCACAACTCCTCCTTCCTCCTTTTAGCCTCTTGGGTGCCTAAATACATCCTTAATGCATGTAAAATGCAAACTACAACCTATATGCAACCTAAGTCTAAAAGGAGAAGAAAATGGGACTAAAAAGAAAGAAAACATGCAAAAGAAGACCAAAACATGAACTAAATGCAAGCCTAAATGATGTAAATGCATGAGATATCAACACCCCCACACTTGCCTTTTGCTTGTCCTCAAGCAAACAAGCTAAGACCAATGGAGGATGAGGTTTACAAGTGGGCATTCAAATCCAAAAAATGCAAAGGTAAAGAAATAGAATCAACATTTAAGTGCCTATATGTAGGATGCAAACACAATCAGCTATACTTTAAAGAACCTAGCCATGCTCATCATGTTTCAAAATGATCTCAAACCTCGACCTAGACAAATGCTCAAATCAATCAACTCTTTAACATTCATTAAACTCATAATCATGAATCAAGTTTGTACAAATCAAGTGAAGACATTCGGTTCAAAGGGTAAGGTTATGAGATTAAAATGATCTCATTCAAGTATAGGGTTCATAAACAATAGGGATCACTCAATGAAAATGATTCTATCTTAGGAAAAATGCTAAAGGTAAAAGCACACTTCTGCATGCAATTCAAAGCTCCCTTCTACCCTTTTACCCAAAGATAAATCCTATAAACTTCTAAAACCCAAAATGAACCCCTAAGTCTACCTTTTTCCTAAACTCTACCCTTTCTCCTTCTTCATGGTTGGGGAAACTTATTCTTTTTGCTTGTGTGGTTGCTTCTTTTTGTTGGGACTTGCTCCTTTCTTGTTGCATTGATACAAGAATTGTTTGTGTTCTTGGTTCAATCACCCTTGTACTAGTCAGTTGTAGTATGGGTTTTATGTCAATCCAATGGGAAGAGTTGAAAACAGAAGAGTTGCATCTCTAAGTCAAGCAAGCAGAGAATTGGTTTTATTGCCTAAGCAACAGTTCTAGCAACCTAAGTGAAACAAGCAGCAAACAAAGTGAAAGCAAAAGCAAAATAAGCAGTTCTAAGCAAGAAAAACAGAGTAAAACAGAGCAAAACATAGCAAACCCGAGATTCAAATAAGAGAAAGGAAAGTTCCTAGATGTGGTTATTGACTTTGGGGAATTTCAGACATTAACTAGGCTGTTTCAAACTACATTGATCAAGCAAGTAAGCAAGCAATAGTGATTCCTAGACATAAAGTTCACAATTAAGCTAGTTAGATCCAATCTCTTGGCAAATAACCCTTTGCTAAACAGTTTAACAAGAACTAACTCTCATTAATGCTAGATCAATCAACAAGCATGCAAAACCAACTCTATTCAAGACAAAATGCTCCTCAAACAGTCAATCTCTTGAGCCAAGGCCAGCAAATCTTCTATTAAACATGATCAGCAGTTCATCAAACACTTGGTGGGCATAAGAGAAAACTAACAACTTAGACAAGTTTGATCAAGACTAATATAGCATGAATAACAGATTAATAGAGAGGAACCCATAAACTGAAGCACTTAACAAACCTTAATCAAGCCTTAAATCCCCCTAATTTACCACATCTAGAAACCCTAAGATGACTACTCACTCATAATCATGTTTAACACCAAATCACAAAGGGAAAGGATGCTAATCATGATTAAAATAAAGATTAAAGAAAGATTAAAGCAAATATTGATTATATTAAACAAAGCAAAGAAATTGTCTTACAAACTTAAAGAAAATGCTCAAAAACAGTATATTGACAAGACTTGTCGAAAATCTGGAAAAGAGGCTATTTATAGCCTAGAAAAGAAAACCCTAGAGTAATGGCATAAGCGTAATAAAAAACAGGTTCGAACTGGGTCAGTATCGGTCAGTTGTGTCGGTCTTCAGTGACCGAAATGGATCCATATCGGTCTGGAGTGATCGACACATATGACCGAAATCCATCCGGTGTGTTTGTGTCGATCACACTTGACCGATACTGGTGATCGATATGCTCCGTATCGGTCATCCTTGACCGATACTCTCTGTGCTCTGACCGAAAACTTCTGCAGAGATCTTCTGCTGTGATCCTTCTTGATCCCTTTTGCCCAGCTAGCATCTTGTATCATTCCCAAAACTCCTCCAAGCTCCTTCTAGCTCCAAAAGCACCTAAAAACATCCAAAATGCAAAGAAAATGCAAACTATACTCTAAATGCAACCTAAGTCTAAAAGGAGAAGAAAATGGGACAAAAGCAAAGGGAAAACATGTAAAAGAGGACCAAAATATCTACTAAATGCAGCCCTAAATGGTGTAAATACAAGGGATATCATGCATTGGCACCATCTTTCACCTTTGGTGGATTTCCTTGGGTCTGGTCTTCTTTTGATTGATCCTTCAAGGATTTGTTGTTGGCGCCATCTTTCTAAACACTTAGAGCTTTGTCTTTCCTTTACTTAACCACAATTCTAGACTTATTTCAATCTTTTCCTTCTTCTTTTAAAGTATATAAACATGAAACTCAAAACCACTTAACTCTACCCTTTTATCCCAAACTCCTAACCTAGATACAAGCTCAAGATGCAAGCTGATATCTACAAGAGAGCTTTTTATTGCCAGCCTTATTCCTAACACTTTTTGCTAAGACAAATTTCGAAAATGATATGCAAATGCCTCACAACTCTCAAGATAGTGTTTAAGCTCAAAAGGAGGTTTGGTTAAGAGAGTGGATTAACTGTCCTATAAGTATGAGGATCAGCTATTTGGATCAATAAGAGTGGTGAAAAGGAAGAAGATGATCAAAATATGTATATGGTAACCATGAATTCACTTTTCAAAGCACAAACATGATATTTAAAGATTCAAATAAAGGTTCAAGTTGATAGAGTTGATTTTCAAAGAGCAAATGCTTTCAGTATGAGATAAGAGCAACAAATTTAGCAATCTAAGCATGGTTCAGCCTTAACTTCTAGTATTCTCATGATGCATCAAACAACTAACCACTTAAACACTGAAATCATCTCTAAAGACTAAGCACTTTACAAGGAAAATTCATCATTATGCCCTATGCAAATGCAACACAGCCTTTATGGAAACACTAGACTCAATCCTAAGAGAATGAAATGCAAGTATATGCCTTCTTTTTGGTTTTTAAAAACATGCAAATTTTGTTTTTCAAAATTTTGTTTGCAAGTATAAGCTCTTCTGACCGCTTGTACTAGCCTTTCCCTTCTCTAACTGCTTGATCTTGTTGTTCAGGTTTGTTATCTGAGTTGAGACGTCGGTAAGAGAGGAGTCAAGGCGGTTGTTCATCTTGGCAAACTTCTGATTAGTTGAAGCTTGACCTTGAAGCAACTGCTGAAACATTGCTTGAACCCGGTCTTGAGGAGGCTGTTGCATCTGTTGTTGTTGAGGAACAAAGCCGGGAGGAAACATAGGATTAAAGCCTTTGTTTCTTTGTTGTTGCTGCTGACCCTGAAAGTTACCTTGCCTCTGCCCTTGAAAGCCACTATTCGGTTGAAAACCCTTGTTATAAGGTACAAAGGGCTTTGCTTGCTGAGGGGGGGGGGGGGGGGGGGGGGGGGGGGGGGGGGGGGGGGGTACACTTGATCCTTTGATTCTAAATGTTTGTACTTCGGTATGAGAGATTGTTGTTGGCTTGGTACCCTTGAGAATATCTCGGAGGCTTGTTGTAGTTCTGACCAGCAATCCAGTTAGCTACTTCTTGACTCAGCTCTAGCTCCTCGGAGACATCTTCAGCTTCTCCCACGAAGTGAACATGCTTCTGATTTAAAAGAATAAGCTTGTCTATCTTCTCATGGAGGGACTTAAGCTCTTTCTTATGAGACTCTAGCTCTGAACCTCGTGGTGCACGATCATAATCCTCGGCGTAATTCCCGTCACTCAATGCCAAGTTCTCTATCAGATCCATACCTGCTTCCACTTCTTGACCAAGGAAATTGCCCTTACTTGCCGTATCAAGCAACATTCTGATCTTGGGTAATGCTCCTCGGTATATTGTGCTTAGGAGAGTCTCTTCACTGAAGCCGTGGTGAGGACACTGAATGGTATAGTCCTTGAATCTCTCCATAGCTTCATTGAATGTCTCGTTCTGCCTTTGAGTGAAGCCACTTATCTCACTTCTCAACCGAGCTGTCCTGGTGCTTGAGAAAAACTTTGAGAGAAAAGCTTTCTTACATTCAGCCCAAGACGTGATGGTGCCTTGTGGGAGTGTCTTCTCCCAATGCCTAGCTTTGTCACCAAGAGAAAATGGGAAGAGCCGTAGCTTGAAGGCATCTTCCGAGATCCCATTGATCTTAATCATCCCACACACCTACTCAAAGTTATCAAGGTGCTCTAAGGGGTCTTCCTTAGCCATCCCGTGGAGTTTGCTATTCTGAACCATCGAGATGAATCCAGGCTTTATCTCGAAGTTGTTATTCTGAACTGGAGGAGGAGTGATCCCAAAGCGATTATGATGCGTATTAGGAGCATCTCCAGCGCCTATGATCCGTGGGGGTCTAGCTGCATGGATGGGGTTTCCATTGCCCCTTCCTACACCACTGTGAGCTTGTGGAGGTCCCTCAGGATGTTCTTGATCAGCCATTGTTGCAAAGTCTACTGAACCGGCTTGAACAATCTCCACAAAGGCTCTAGCTTGCTCTCTTGCTCTTCTTGTTCTTAAATGTCCGAGTTGGTGAATAATGTCTAGGGGTGTGAGTAAGTTTTATCACCCCTAGAACGCAAATTCATGTACCTAAAAGACACAAGTGTGAAGAGAAAGAGAGTAGTAACCAAACTTAAGGTAAAGGCTTAGTCTTTACTAAACCCCAAATCTTAATGCTTCCTAACAATCCTAAGATGGCAACGGTGCCATTTGATAACAGGTTTATTGTGCAAGCAAGGAGGTTATCAAACCCCAAACCACATGTTATGATCTAGTACAGTAGTAAGGGGGAATCAATCCACACCTAGGATGCAGGAAGAGTCACTAAGAATGCAAGGATGAAGCAAATCTAAGCGAAATGGATAAATGACTGGTAAAATCTAACAAAACTAAATGCAACGATCTAATGCAATGCATAACAAATTTTAAAATCCCTGGAAAAGGGTTAACTACCAGTAGGAACAAGCAGAAGATTAAAAATGCTAGACGACTAAGAACTAAAAATCGACCAGTGAATCGACCACAGGATCGAGCACTGGATCGAGCAAAATGGATCGATTTAACAAACAACTTTAAGCGAATGACTTCTAATGAACAGGATGCAAGCTAAATGACAAGCGAATGATGAACTAGGTTTTAAAATACTAAAAAGGAGGGTTTAGGGTCGAGGGTCATATTCAATGGTCTCAAAGGTTTAAGCTTTGGTTTGAAAACATTTAGATCTACTCACTTGTGAGGTTTCTCTAAGCCTTGAAAACAAAACAAGAACCATCCATGACGTGTGGTATGGTTCACTTCCTCAATCTCTTCTCCAAACCCATGGCGTTTGGTGGAAAAAGAGATCGAAGAGCAAGGAAAACAGATTTCAATATAATGACCTAACTAATCCCCTTTACAACCATGGCGTGTGGGAAAGGAAAGATTAGTCTCTAGGATCTGGTTTTCTAGGATATCTTAATCCTGTCAAGATAAGACAGCCCTGGAATCATAGAGACCTTTTCCAAGGCTCTCTAAGCCTTATGACCCCAAGATCCTAGAAGAGAAGGTATGAAGAACAAGGAAAACACAAAACTTGAACCCTTTCAACCCTTTTGAATCGCCTCAACCCCGAAAACCCAAAAAGACTACTCGCTACTCATGGTTAAGATCGAATGAAAAGCAATAAACGATGAACTAAACATGATTAACGATGCGATAAAAGAAAACTTGCTTAATATTAAAAGATTCAAAGGTTTAAAGCACAAAAAGCTTAGATGATCTACAATGGCGATAAGCCTAAAGTTGAGAGAAAGAAAAGCAAAAGACAGAATGGAGGATAATGAAAGCGATAGCTGCGGTTTGCCAAAAATGGCTAAACCGCAAATGGTCCCCCCTTCGCTAGCTGCCAAAATCAGCTGGACGGATAAGGTTAGTCTGGGATGGACTCAGATCACTCGATCTCCAGCTCGATCTTCTCTTGGATTGAATGACTTCGCTCGATCCTTGAGTCGATCCTTTGATGATCGGGTCGGGAACTCGATCTGGCCCTCTATCTGCATGGCATGGCCCACGTCCGTACTCTCGATCGACCTCTTCACTCGATCACATGCTCGATCTTCCTCTTGAATCGACTGGGGGTCACTCGATTTTTGGTCGATCTCGTCTAGATCGACCTGCCTTACCCGATCTGCAACTCGATCTCAGGTCCTTTTCTGAATGGTTGAGTTCTCCAAGTGTCCACAAGCTTCCTCACGAGCCTTAGCATGTCCATGAATCCTCCACAGCTCCAAAGTGTCCAAAAACAACCTGAATATGATGCATAATGCAAGAAACATGTGAATGCTAATGCAAAAGTGCTCTAGGACCTAAAATGCTGCAAATTAGCCTATAATGCAAGATGAATGCATGAAAAACTATCCTAAATGCATGCAAAATATATAGTAATATCAGAGACTGCAGATGAAAGAAAATGAAAAACTAAGAAAAGAATAAACAAAGTCAAACCCCAAATCTCTCTCCCACACTTAAATTACACAGTCTCTTGTTTAATAAAAGAAGTGAGAGAGAGAAGCAACAACAATATATTACAAAAACTTAAAAGATGCAATAATATATACAATGGTAAGGATGTGGTACCTCAATTGTTGTAAAAGGAGTGGTGGGATGATCCATATATCTCTGGCTGTGGAGAATGACTAGCTCTCCTCGTGTTCCTCCTCTTATTGCCTTGTGAAGATGTTGCTGCTTCTTGAGGTGGAAGAACCCAACCTGTCCATTGAGCTTGAGCTTGAGATGAGTTGCCTTGAGTATCCCCTTGTTGCCATGTTGTGTGGACCTCAGAAGAAGTGTAAGCTGGCGCCTCCCGTCCTGATGGTGTTTGGGACCTTTACTTATAAGATGAGGCTCTTGAAGGTTCCCAAGATGCCCATTGATCATTTGGTTGCACATGGAAGGAGTGCCCTCCTTGGGGGTTCCAAATAGCTTCCTATTCTTCAGTAGGTTCAGCTTGTGGCATTTTCTCTTCATAGTGGGAGGTGTACTCATGACCATGGCTTTGATGGGAAGCTCCTCTTGATGTAGATTTATCTTTCTTGAAATTTCCCTTGACCATCTTTACTAACTTCTTGATGGTCTTGTCTTGCCATTTACACCATTTCTGAAGTTTGTTGATATGGTCATGAGCAAACTTCAGAGAGCTCCCTTGGCTTGGGACTTTATGAGGCTTGAAGTGGAACCTATTTGTGTAATCCACCAACTCATTCTCATATAGCTCTTCTTCTTGGGATTCTTCTTGGCTTTCAGCGCTAGCAGCAGCATCTTCTTGTACCTCCTCTTCACTATTTTCTTCACCTTCTTCTTCCTCATCTTCCTCACTATCTTCTCCTCTCTCTTCTGTGTTTGGGCCTCCATGGTAAAGCTGACTCTCATCCTTGCAAAAACCAATGTTGCTCCTCATGTCAAGAGATGTGTGCTGATTATTTGGGAGAAGGAATCTTGCTGGCTCTTCAAGATCTGTGAGGAACTTGTAAACATGCTTCCCTTGGATGCTCTTCTCAAGGTAGTGGCTCCTTCTAAGATAATCCAGATCTATCCACATTGGGTCCAAAGCATCTTCATCATGTTCCTCAAGGTTCACACCACTTGCCATCATAATGGCTGTCACAACTCCTCCAATATGGAGCTGCGGGTTGCTCTCCCTTTTTCCCTTGTTCAAGACCCAGCTCCTACAAGAGTGGAGCTGCTCCATCAGCATAGTCACATAGCATGGGTACCTGCTGATATCTCATACATTTACATCATATAAGCTTGCATTTAGTTCATGTTGTGGTTCTCTTTTGCATGCTTTCCTTCTCTTTAGTCCCATTTTCCTCTTCTTTTAGACATAGGATGCATTTAGGTTGTAGTTTGCATTTTCTATGCATCAAAGATGTTTTTAGGTACTTAAGGAGCTGGATGGAGCATGGAGGAAGTGTGGGAGTGATTCAAGAAGCTAGCCAAGCTAAGGAGGAGCAAAAGGAGCCAAGGGAAGCAATCTCTGGAAACCCATCGATCAAGATTTGAAGGCCATCGGTCAAGGAGTGACCGATGGTAATGCAGCAAGTATACCACCTGTCACTCACCTCAAGACCATCGGTCAGGGAGTGACCAATGGAAACCCAGCGAGCATACCACCGGTCAATCACTTCAGGACCATCGGTCAGGGAGTGACCGATGGAAACCCAGCGAGCATACCACCGGTCATCCACCTCAGGACCATCGGTCAGGATATGAAAGATGGGATCCAGTCCGAACATGCTATTATTTACCATTTTACCATTATATAAGGGCTTTTGTCTCTTAGTATAAATACCATATTCTGAGAATTTTTAGACTAAGTGTCTTTTCAGTTTACTGTTTTTGGTTGATTTTCTGTTTTTGTAAGACAAGTTCTATCTTTGCTTAATCTAAGTTTGTATTTGCCTTTAATCTTCTCTTAATCTCATTTCTAATCATGATTAGCATCCTTTCTTTTTGTGATTTGATGTTTAACATGATGATGAGTGAGTAGTTACCTTAGAGTTTTTAGATGTGGTAGATTAGGAGAATTTAGAAGCTTATCCAAGGTTTCTTAGTGCTTAATAACATTAGTTCCTCTCTATTAATCTGTTCTTAAGCTAGATTTGTCTTGATCTCATGAATCTAGAATTAGGCTTCATTTTATGCCCACCAAGTGTTTGATGAAATGCTGATCTTGGTTAATAGAGGATTTACTGGCCTTAGCTCAAGAGATTGATTGTTTGAGAAGTATTTTGACTTGAATAGAGTTGGTTATTCATGCTTGTTGATTGTTCTAGCACTAATGATAGTTAGTTCTTGTTAGAGTGATTAGCAAAGTGTTATTTGCCAAGAGATTGGACTTAGCTTGCTTGTTTGTGAACTCTATGGCTAGGAATCAGCATTGATAACTTGTTTGCTTGATCAGTGATGTTTGAAATAACCTTAGTTAGCTTTTGAATTCCCCAAAGTCAATAACCACATATAGGAACTTGCCTTCATTTTATTTGAATTTTGAATTTGCTAATTACTCTTTTTATTTGCTCTGTTCTTGCTTTATATGATCATTGCTAAGTGTTCTCTTTGAGTTCTGTTGGTGTTTGATCATCTTAGGTTGGTAGTTTGGTTGCTTTGCAACACAATCTTCTCTGTTTCACCTGACTTAGAGCTTTCTACTTGCAACTCTTCTGTTATTCAACTTATTTCCCTTTGGATTAACAATAAAACCCATGTACTACAACTGACTAGTACAATGGGTGATTGACATAAGAGTCAAAACTCTTGTATCACCTGCTTGGCGGCCCTAGAAGTGTTCCATACTTGCTGGCGACCACAAGTGAATGCATTCCATTGTACATGAAGTCCCTCTCCTTTGCTGTGAGATTGGTTGTTTCCTTTCTTGCAAAGAATGTGTTTGCAAGAGCCTTGTGAGCATATCTCACAGCAGGATGCTTCAGATGTTGATTCTTTGTGACTCCTGCAGCCCCAGTCACGTCCCATAGCATCTTGTGCTGCCTTTGGTTGATTATGAACCTGTCCCTTTTGTTATCATAAGGGGTCATACCAAGGGCTTGAGAGAGCTCAAAGAAGGTTGTGGTGAACCTTTACTTGCCATGCTTGAATGATATCCACCCATCTCCATTGGGAAGCTCACTCTCTTCATAGCTCACCATCTTGAAAGTGGAGAGGAAATGATAGGTGAGCTGCTTGTAGGAGGGAAGTGGTTTCCCCATAAAGTCACCAAGCCCCATGTTCTCAAATATTATCTTGTAATCCACACAGATCCCAAGCTCCTTCATTGTAGAGACACAAGGGTCTCTTGTAGGTTTGAAGATGCATTTGTTAAAGTGCTCCATGAGTTCTGTAGCACTTGGCTCCTTGTATGAGACTTCTTCTTCTAAAGCTTTTCCTTTTCCTTTGGGCTTGGCAGCTTTCTTATCAACAGGCCTCTTTCCAACAGCCTTTGATGACTGCCCATCAGCAACACTTTTGCCCTTGTCTCTTCTAGTACTTGGAGAAGTTGGCGCTTCCTCTTGTGGTGCTTTCCCTTTGCTTACAGCAGCAGTTTTTGTTTTAACCATTGTACCTACAAGAACAAAGCTTGAAGATGCAATGAGTAAAAGAACAAAAGTTGAGAAACAATGACTAAAAGCTTTAAAAAGAATCTCTCAAAGCTAAAAGGAGTTAAACCAGCATTTAAACAAGATTAAACCTTCAAAGAACTAAGAGAATTCACAAGCTAAAAGTCATAAACATGCTAGAGTTCTTAATAAGATTCAAACTTTTATGCATGTGACATGGTGGCTCTAAACAAAGGTAAAGATGATTATGCAAAGTGAATTCTAAGCAGGCAAGCAATTAATTATATGAACAGTAATCAATCCTAAACATTCTACTTGCTTAGCTAATAAACTCCACCATGCAAAAAAAAAAATCAAATCAAACATCTTAAGCTAAACAAAACTAGTTCTTAATGCAACACATTCAAAAACTTTAAACAAGCTCAATGCACAAGAATCAGAAATGAATAGTTCGAGAAAGCAAACCTGTAAGGACTTCTGAGCCTGAAAAGAGATGAATGAAAGAGAGAAAGGACTAATAATTTCGCAGTTTAGGTGAGAGAAGAGAGAAAATCAAGTGTGAAGAGAGAAGATGAGCTAGTTAGCTTTTATAGAGCTTAATGGGGAACCAAGGGAATCATATGGGTGGGGGACAAAAATAAAAGTGCTCAGAAGTGCAGCTGGGTGGCAGGAAGGAACCAAAAATTTAAATTTAAACTCCCTTGGCTCCAAGCCAAGAGAGGGAAATTGTTTTGAAAAATGAAGGACTGGCTTCACGGGACCATCGATCATTTTCTGAGCGATAGCTTGATCGATAAGGTGCTATCGATCACCTGGAGACTGATGGCCTGACCGATGGCTCTCCTGCCAAACCCCATCGGTCACGTTCTGATTGATAGGGTGACCGATATACATCCGATTTGTTTCCATCAGTCACATTCTGATCTATAGGGTGACTGATAGGATTTATACTTTGCACTTCCTTTCCTCTATCAGTCATAACTGACCGATAGGTTGCCCGATGCATCTTTGGCTTCACAACCATCGATCACTTCATGACCGATAGTCAGACCGATAGTAGCCAAGATGCATCTGTTTTTGTTTTCCCAAGCACCTTCTCAAGCCTCAAACCAAACTCCTGCTTCTAGAGACACTAAAATGAATAAACATAAACTAAAAAGCATAATATATACAAAGGATACCATGGGACTACTTCCCAAGTGTGCTTGTTTAAAGTCATTTAGCTTGACTTTGATTACCTCTCTAGTGGAGGTAAGGAGAAGGAGTCTTGGAGCTCATTGGTGCTGTCCTGCTCCCCTTGACTCTGGTGGTGACTCCATTGAGCTTTTTCTTAGCAAAAGGTATAGTCTTGCCCTCTTGCTGCCTCTTGAAGCAAACCTCACCAATCCTTGAGCCACTTGGTTGCAAAACCACTTCTCCTTCTTTAGTAACCCACTTGATTGTATTTATATTCTTGTAACCAACTACTTCAAGGACCTTCTTTTCAGTGGTGTCTTCAAACAGCCTTGACAAACAGCAACCATCAAAGCTCTCTCCTTGGTAGCCTTCAAACTCTGGCCAGTTCTTGTCAACTCTTTTCACCTTGTTAAGATCCATAGAGAAAGCATGATCATGCTCCAGCTTGTTGCCCTTGCTGTCAAACCTCAAGACCTTATCCTTAGTAAGCCTCAGCTCAGTTGTGCATTTCCTAGCACCAAATATGGCGCCAGCTGAGGCTAGAAATGGCCTTCCAAGTATGATAGCATTCTTAATCTGCCCTTCAACATCCATCACCAAGAAGCCAGTAGGGATAGTCACTCCCTCTATCTGCATAGGCACATCCTTGAGAGGTCCTAATGGCATCTTCACAGTCCCATCAGCAATGGTAAGAGAGACATTACTTGGTTGAAACTTGGTGTAGCCTAACTCCTTAGCAGAACAAGCTGGTAACAGATTGATGCTTGCTCCTAGATCACACAAACAGCTCTTGAAGGTCTTGCCTTTAAGCTCACATGGGAGAGTGAAGCAACCTGGATCCCCAAACTTCTTGATGTCCAGCTCCTTAACTTCTGATGCTTTAGCCTTAGATCTCAGTTTCTCAAGCTCCTCTTCAGCATTTAAACCTCTCATTTCCATTTGAGCAGCATAGAGAGTCTCATACTTCTTGACTAGTAGCTCCTTGAATCTTCCTGGAAATGGGATATCAGGTTGATAAGCTGGAAACACATCAGCTTGAGCTTTCCTCTTGGCATCAGAAACTTGAACAAGTTTCTCCCCTTCACTTTGTTCATCAATGTCCTCATTGATCATGGACAGAAACTCATCTATTATAGCATCTTCCTCAGGGGTAAAAGCATCAAGAGATTCAACAGCTTGGCAGTATTCCTTTGGGTTCATCTCACATTTTCTAGGGAGATTACTTTAAGGGCGTGGTGCTGTTGCAACTCCTTTGTTGTTCTCTAGGGTTTTCACCCTTGCAGCTAAGCCATCAAACTTGTTGGTAAACTCCACATGCACAGAATCAATCTTGTTATGAACCTCAGCAAACTTCTTATTCATCTCTAAGGTTGTGTTGACCTGATTGTTGATCATTTGCTGCATCAGAACTTTGAGTTCAGGACCTTGGGAGCTTGAAGAAGCTTGAGCTTGAGCTTTTGTTGTTCCTCTGTTGAAAACCTTGATTGTTTTTGTAGGGAACAAAAGGTCTTGGACCAGCTTGATGTTGTTGTTGAGGTGGGTACACTTGGTCTTGAAGATTTGCAACATTGTTGCTTCCGTAAGATAGTTTTGGGTTAGGTCTGTAGTTGCCATACCCATTGTAGCCTCCTTGATTACCAAGATAGTTAATCTCCTCAACATGGCAAGTCTCTTGATCATCAAGCTAAACCAAGTCACCAACAAAATTAACTTTCTTCTTCTCCCTTAGCAACATATCCAGCTTTTCATGTAGAGCCTTGATCTCCTTCCTGCTAGACTCTAGCTCATCCTTAGCACTTCTTGGAGCTCTATCAAACTCCTCATTGTAATTCCCATCAGACTATGCTAAATTCTCAACAAGCTCCAATCCCTCATCAAAATCTTTAGATAAGAAGATACCATTACATGCAGTGTCCAGAAGCATTCTGATCTTTGGGAGGGCGCCCCTGTAGAGGGTTGAGAGCAGAGAGGCTTGTGAGAAGCCATGTGTGGGAACTGCAATGTGTAGCCCTTGAATCTTTCCCAAGCTTCACCAAAGCTTTCATTGATCTCTGTGCAAACCCTAAGATCTCATTCCTGATCCTTGCAGTCCTTGAAGTAGAGAAGAACTTTGCTAAAAAGGCTCTCTTGCACTCATTCCAACTAGTGATGCTTCCTTGAGGCAAGTTTTTCTCCCACTGGTGAGCTTTATCACCAAAAGAGAACGGGAACAACCTTAGTTTGAAGCCATCTTCACTTACCCCATTTTTCTTGGTTAGAGAGCACAGTCTATAAAAGTTATCCAAGTGATCCAAAGGGTCTTCAAGTGGTAACCCATGAAACTTGCTTCCCTGAACCATTGAGATCAATCCAGATTTGATCTCAAAGTTATTATTCTGAACTGCTGGAGGAATGATCCATGTTCTATTGTTATAAGCATTTGGGGCGTCACCACCTCCTATTGGTCTGACTGCTCTTGGAGCTTGAGCTGCTCCTCTAGGGCCTTGCTCCCCTTGCATGCCCTGCACTCCTTGCTGACCCTGAAGACCTTGAGCGCCAGCTGCTCCTTGAGGACCTTGGAACCTCATATCATCCATAGCATGTGGCTCCTGATTGTTCATCCCTAGTCTCTCCAAGTGTTGCTGTCTTTCCTGCTGTCTTCTTGCTCTTTGACCTCTGTCCAACAGATTGAAGTTGTCTATGAAGTCCACTAAGTTGCTAGAACCTCTAGATCTTAAGTTCATAAACCTGAAAAATAGCAATGAGAGTCAAGGATGATTAGTAACCAAATACAAAGAAAATCTGATCTTAAAGATTCCACAAACTCTAATGATTCAAACTGTAACCCCAATGGCAACGGCGCCAAATTGATACAAGAGTTTTGACTCTCTTGGTCAATCACCCAGTATACTAGTCAGTTGTAGTATTTGAGTTTTTATGTCAATCCAAAGGGAGTTACGTTGAATAACAGAAGAGTTGCAAGTAGAAAGCTCTAAGTCAGGTGAAACATAGAAGATTGTGTTGCAAAGCAACCATACTAACAACCTAAATGATTATAAACCAAAGAGCACTCAAAGAAGAACAGTTTAGCAATGATCAATAAACAAAACAGAGCAAATAAACAGAGTAAATGGCAAATTCGAAATTTAAATAAAGAGAAGACAAGTTCCTAGATGTGGTTATTGACTTTGGGGAATTCAAAAGCTAACTAAGGTTGTTACAAACATCATTGATCAAGCAAACAAGCTATCAATGCTGATTCCTAGACATAGAGTTCACAAACAAGCAAGTTAAGTCCAATCTCTTGGGAAATAACACTTTGCTAATCATCCTAACAAGAACTAACTCTCATTAGTGCTAGAATAATCAACAAGCATGCAAAACCAACTCTATTCATGTCAAAATACTCCTCAAATAGTCAATCTTTTGAGCCAAGGCCAGTAAATCCTCTATTAACCAAGATCAGCATTTCATTAAACACTTGGTGGACATAAAATGAAGTCTAAATCTAGATTCATGTGATCAATACAAATCTAGCTTAAGAACAGATTAATAGAGAGGAATCAATCATATTAAGTGCTAACAAACCCTAATCAAGCCTCTAACTTCTCATAATTTACCACATCTAGAAATCCTAAGATAACAACTCACTCATCATCATGTTAAACATCAAATCACAAAGAAAAGAGATGCTAAACATAATAAAGAGAAATATTAAGAAAGGATTAAAGGCAAATACAAACTTAGATTAAGCAAAGATAGAATTTGTCTTATAAAAACAGAAAAATCAACCAAGAACAGTAAACTGGAAAAAGACTTAGTCTAAAAATTCTCAGAACATGGTATTTTTTTATACTAAAAAACAAATGCCCTAACATAATGGCAAAATGGTAAATGGAAGCATGTTCGGATTGGATCCCATCGATCATAAGTGATCGATGGTCTGATCGATAGGTTTGCAATCGGTCTTGAAGATGATCGATAGGGTGGTCGATATACATTCGTTGCATTCCCATCTGTCTTGAAGGTGATCGATATACATCCGTTGCATTCCCATTGGTCACTCCGTAACCCAATCGATAGGCTCCTATTGATCATGAGTTGATCAATGGTCTTCGTGCCTTGACCGATGGGACTCCAGAAAACATCTTCCTTGGCTTCTCTTGCTCGCTCGGAGCTTGGCTAGCTCCTTGGTTCATTCTCACAGCTCCTCCTTGCTCCTTATAGCCTCTTAGGTGCCTAAAAACATCCTTAATGCATGAAAAATGCAAACTACAACCTATATGCAACCTAAGTGTAAAAGGAGAAGAAAATAGGACTAAAAGGAAAGAAAACATGCTAAAGAAGACCAAAACATGAACTAAATGCAAGCCCAAATGATGTAAATGCATGAGATATCAAGTACTAATTTTTGTTCACTTTCACTTGTTTCAGGTACCACTTTGCATAAACTTGAGATCCAAAGGCTCTAACAATCTTCTTCCACTAGTAGACAACATCCATCATGTAGATAGAGGAGTAAGAGTTAGAAGACAGGGTCTAGGGTTCAGCAACATAAAGGGTTACCAATGGCTGATCAGGTTCATCATGATGTTCCTGTTGCACAAGGACCAGATGAACACGCTCCTGGAGGTCCAGCACACGCCCAAGCACCACAGTTTGAGAGAGCTCCTTTGCATGGTGTTAGAGCTCTAAGGCAGATTGGAGCTGGTGATTCTCCTAATACCCATATCAACAGAAATGGGATTCATGTGCCTCCTGTCCAACAGAATTACTTTGAGATCAAGCTTGGACTCATCAACATAGTACAAGCAAACAGATTTCATGGCCTGCCAATGGAGGATCCCTTGGATCATTTGGACCAGTTTGATAGAATCTGGGCCATGACTAAGATCCAAGGTGTTTCAGAATATGGCTTGAAATTAAGGCTGTTCCCTTTCAGTCTAGGAGACAAGACACATCAGTGGGAGAAGACACTTCCACATGGCTCTATCACATCATGGAATGACTGTAAAAAAGCATTTCTAAGCAAGTTCTTCTCCAATTCTAGAACAGCTAAGTTGAGGAACAACATCTATAGTTTCTCCTAACACAACAATGAAACATTTTGCGAAGTATGGGAGAGGTTCAAGAGCTACACTCTACAATGCGCACATCACAGATTCAGCAATGAGAGCTTGCTTAGTACACTATACAGAGGCGTGCTTCCTAAGTTCAGGATGCTCTTGGATATAGCTTCTAATGGGAATTTTCTAGGAAAGGATGTGGAAGAAGGTCTAGAATTGGTTGAGAACCTGGCGCTATCTGATGGAAACTATAATGAGGACTTTGACAGGACTACAAGAAGCTCCAAAATTGAAGGAGATAGTGCCACTAAGAAGAAGATCAAAGCCCTACATGAGAAGTTGGACAAGCTCTTAAATTCTTCTTTCAAATCTGTGAATTTTGTTGGTGAAGATGGTCAAGTGCAAGAAGAGGATGTTGCTCTTCAAGAGGAAGCTTTATACATGAACCAAGGAGGTGGTTTCAACAACTTCAAGAACCATCCTAACTTCTCATACAGAAGCACTAATGTAGCCAATCCTCATGACCAGATCTATCCTTTACAAGGCGCTCAACAAGGTCAAGGGAATAAGCTTTTTGTCCCTTACAATCAACAACAAGGATATGCTCCAAGACCTCCATTTCAAAACAACCAAGGAGGATTCAACCAAGGTATCTTCCAGCCTTAACCAGATTTTGCTCCACAAGGTTTTGGCAATGGACAAGCTTCTTCAAGTGCTCAAGATCCTGAAATCAGGCAAATAATGCAACAGCTATTGAATGGCCAAGCCAATACAACAATTGAGCTCCACAAGAAGTTTCCTGATGTTCATAACAAGATAGATGCTACCACTTGTGATTTGAATGGCAAGCTTGATGCCTTGAACCAAAGGGTGAAGTTTCTTGAAAACAAGGGAGCTTATTCTTCAAAGCAAGTCCAGCAACTTCCTGGAAAACCAGAGGCCAATCGAAGGATTACTGCAATGCCATCATCAATGAGGCCATTGAGACTAAGTGTGTGTGGGGGGGGGGGGGGGGGGGGTGGGGGGAGCTCTTCAAGCTTGGATGTTGCTGCTAATGAAGAAGACATGATCGGTTATGAGTTCTTGTTGAGCATCAATGAAGATGATGAGGTCAAGGAATCTGAAGTGAGTGAGGACGACAAGCTGATCAAAGTCTTCCATGTTTTGAAAGCTCTTGCTAAGAAGACACCTACACAAACTAAGGCTGAATCAAAAAAGGTTGTTGAGAAGCCTCTAGATGAAAAATAAGAGTCTTCTTTGAATGATCTGTTTAAGTACAAACCTCCACTTCCCTTTCCTGGAGGGATCCTCACCAAAGCTCAAAAGGCCCTCCTTTATAAGTTTAGACACGAAATGTATGAAGCTGGAATTCCTTTGCCCCATCTTAATACATTGATGCATGTCAAAGAACAACTAAGTTTCATCAGAAGTGTTCTTGGCAATGAAGACAAAGGATGAGCCAAAGGATGAGCCAAAGGTCCTCTAAAAGCTGAGAAATCCTGGAAAGTGTGTGGTTGCTTGTGAATTTGGGAATCTTGACAAGGTGGAAGCATTGTGTGACTCAAGTTCTAGTGTGAATGTCAGGTCACTTTAGATGACCAAGAAGTTGGGAATCGCTGATCTTAAGGAGTATGAGTCTACCATCTCTTTTGTGGACTAATCAACAAGGCAGCCACTTGAGTACTTTAAAGATTATCCTTTAAAGATTAAAGCTGCACAATCCCAACTGATTTCATTGTGATGGATACAGGTAAATCTAAAGACCTTCCTTTACTACTTGGGACACCATTTCTGAACACAGCAGGCACTGACATTCACTTCACCAAGAAGAAGGTGGTGCTCAAGAATGTGGACCAAAGTGTGAGCTATGAGATCAAGCCTCCTTACTCTAACTTTTGTGGAACCATAGAAGATGAGGAGCTAAGTGTGAGGGTGCTTCATGAGAAGATTGAGCATGCCATGAGCTTCAACATCAAGGTCCACGAAAAAGGTAATCCACCAGACCACAATGAGTACTAAGGAGAAAGCTTTGCTGGTGAGATTCTCTTGGTGTTGTTTGAAGGATTAATTGTTGAGGTTAAGGATGAAAATCAAAGGAGCCACAAGAAGCTCAGGCCAAAGAAGAAGGTTCAGGCAGGGACCAAGCAAGTGTTTTTTGAGAGAGATGAAGCGAATTGGATTCCTTTTCATACTTCTCATTGAGCTCTAAGCCAACCAAAGTCAAGCTTAATGACTCTAAACAAGCACACTTGTGAGGTAATCCCATGCATATCCTTGTAAATATTAGTTCCTTATGCTTTTGATATGTTTTGTTTAAGTGTTTCAGGTAGTTTATATGTCAATTAGTTCAACAAGATGGTTCAAAATGGCCAAGGCAAAAACTCTGTTCCCGTACCAAGCAGCTTCACCGTGGAAATGAACAAGTGCTCTACTCGATGTCGATCATACCATGGTAATGCCCGCCGTACACCGGTTGATTTGCTCGACGGCGATCATACCGAGGATTTGCCTGCCGTACACCGATTAACCTCCTTGGTATGACTACCGACGACACTCCAGCGAGAACTCTGGGGACGGTCCGACGTCCGGTGTACCGCGTGGCCAAGCTTCGACAAGTGGCAGTGATGAAGACGTAGACTTCACCACTGAACCTAGAGAAGGAGAACAAAGAGAGATGTCCATACCACCGGTCAATGACTTGACAAAGACACGTTCCAAGACCAGGAGATCAAGAGAAGGGTTTAATGAAGCTGTACAAACACTATTGACCAATATGAACGTGGAAAACATACTGAGTTCCCAACCAAGCGCCGTTGCACCCGAGATAGACATTGCTGAGGTTTTTGCTAAGATGAGCCTCAAAGATGATCGAACCACTACAAAGCAAGGTATGCAAGTTTACTTGACAGGAAATGGAGACCAGAACAACAAGAATTTCATCAATGCTGTACCGGAGCCGCGAGATATGCCAAGTACAAATCAAGAAGCCGATAGAGCATCAATAGAGCAAGAAGATGTTTCAAGCCAAGACATTGAAGAAACATTACATGAAATGTGCCAGCTTGACTTCAGTGGACTTCAAGGGATTGAGGACTTCAAAGAACCAACAAAAAAGGCCAGTGCAAGACATACTCGCCAACCTCCCAAACAAGCCTAATGAGCATAAAAAACAGGTATTTTCAATTTATACAATCTTTGCAGGTAATGAGGTTTGTCCCACCGGTTCTTAAGCACAACAGCACACCAAAGGTGCATCAGTTAGAGCCACAAATAAGTCGGCATAGTTTAGCTTTTATTTCTTTTAGTTTAATGAATTTTTCTACTTTGATGTCTTTGCGCCTTAAGCGCTTTGTAGCTTTTCTTTTTCTCTTTGTGTTTTCGTTTTATGCTGACGAGCTCTTGTATAGCTCCCCTGCAGTGTTGTACTAACTTTTTACCTTGATTATCAATAAAGACCGAACTTTCTTCACAAAGCAAAGCCGCCGCTTCACCTTTGTTCTTACTTGTGTTCTTGTGTGTGTGATTTACTCAAGGATCGAGTGTTTGTTGTATCAGAGAGGTATCCATCCTCTCTGTGGTGCCGTGATGTCTCTCATATTTACATCATTTAGGCTTGCATTTAGTTAATGTTTTAGTCTCCTTTTGCATGTTTTTCTTCTCTTTAGTCCCATTTTCCTTTGCTTTTTGACTTAGGTTGCCTTTATGTTGTAGTTTGCATTCTCTTTGCATAAATGATGTTTTTAGGTTCCTAAGGAGTCATTGGAGGCAAGGAGGAAGCATGTGAATGATTCAGGGAGTTGCCCCAGCCGAGAAGGAGCAAAAGAAGTTAAGGAAGTGGAAATTTGGCTCAACAACGATCAAGACAGAATTAGCATCGTACGATGTAAAGCAGCCGAGAGTATTGGAGTCCACATCGATCATTCACATCGAGCACTTATGCTTGATATCAAGCCACAGGATAAGCACATCGGACACTAGCATCGAGCGATGTAAACATGCAGGAGCTTCAAGATTTTACATCGACCAAGCACATCGACCACCACTTGCTCGATTACAAGCACCCGAAGGCTCACATCGATCATCCACATCAAGCACTTAAGCTCGATGTTGGCCCTATCCAAAACTCTTTTAATTACAAGTTTGCCATTCTTCTAGGGCTTTTGTCTTTTAGTATAAATAGGCTTGAACCAATGGCTTTTGGCAAGTCTTGTTCTTGCTTAGTTTTCAGATTGCTTTTGAGTTTTTCTAAGGACATGTTTTTCTTTTCAATCTAAGTTTTGTATTTGCCTTATTCAATCTTCTCTAATCTCTCTCTTAATCATGTTTAACATGTTTTCCCCTTGTGATTTGGTGTTTTCCATGATGATGAGTGAGTAGTCACTTTTAGGGTTTTAGATGTGGTAGATTAGGGGAATTTAAAGCTTGATTAGGGCTTGTTAGTGTTTAAATATGATTGATTTCTCTCTATTATGCTAAATTTATCCTGATCACATGAATCTTGATCTAGGCTTTCTCTTATGACCACCAAGTGTTTGATGAAATGCTGATCTTGTTTAATAGAGGATTTACTTGTCTTAGCTCAAGAGATTGATTGTCTATGGAGTATTTTGGCTTGAATAGAGTCGGTCTAGCTTGCTTGTTATTGATTCTAGCACTAATGAGAGTTAGTTCTAGTTAGGATGATTAGCAAAGTGTTATTTGCCAAGAGGTTGGAATTAACTTCCTTGATTGTGAACTCTATGCCTAGGAATTAGCATTGCTTGCTTGTTTGCATTGTCAATGAGTTTGATAACAGCTTAGTCTTGCCTTTGAATTTCCCAAAGTCAATAGCCACATCTAGGATCCTTGCTTTTTATATATTGAATTTCGAATTTGCTAGTTCTCTGTTTTGCATTGGATCATTGCTTAGTATTGCTTTTCTAGGTTCTGCTTGGTTCATGATTCACTTAGGCTGATTAGTTGAGAAGTTTAAAAAACCATTTCTTTGATTTTGATTGACTTAAAGTATTCTATTACAATCCTATTGGCATCTAACTTAACTCATTTGGATTGATAAAAATCCTATACTAGACTATAACTGATTAGTATTAGTTTTGGATGATTGAGAAAGAGCTCAAAACTCTTGTATCAATTTGGCGCCGTTGTCATTGGGGTTATAGCTTGGATCATTAGGATTTGTAAAATCTCTAAGATCAAGTTTTTATTTGTTGGTTACTATCTCTGTTTCACTCTTGATTCTCCCTTAAAAGAAGCATGAGAGAGGTTCAAAGGGTACACACTTCAGTGCTCTCATCATGGCTTTTCACAAGCATCACTCTTTTCCACTCTCAATAGAGGCGCCCTCCCAAAGACCAGAATGCTTTTGGATATAGCATCTAATGGTAATTTCCTGTCTAAAGATGTTGATGAGGGAATGAAACTTGTGGAGAATCTTGCACAATCAGATGGGAACTATACTGAGGAGTTTGATAGAACTCCTAGGAGTGCGAAAGAGGAACTGGAGTACAAAAAGAAGGAGATCAAGGCTCTTCATGAGAAGATTGATCAGTTGTTAAAGGAAAGGAAGGAAGTTAGCTTTGTTGGAGACTTGGTTCAGATTGAAGATTAAGAAGCCTGACAAGTTGAGGAGATGAACTACCTTGGAGGCTACAACAACTACTCCTACAGGAACAATCATAATCTATCCTACAGGAGTTACAATATAGCCAATCCTCAAGATCAGGTCTACCCACCTCAACAACAACAGTAAGCTAGCCAAGCAAGACCTTTTGTGCCTTATAACAACAACAATCAAGGCTTTATCCCAAAGAACAATAACTTCCAGCCTAGAGCGCCTTTCAACCCTCCAGGATTCAATGCTCAAGCACATGCTCAAACTTCTTCTAGCTCTCAAGACTGCGAAATCAAGAGTCTCATCCAACAAGTGCTTCAATCTCAGATCAATGGAACCTTGGAGATGAACAAGAAATTTGCTGATGTGCACAACAAGATAGACTATGTTCATGTGGAGCTCACAAGCAAGTTTGATGGTCTAGCTGCAAGGGTGAAAACCTTAGAGAACAACAAAGGAGTAGCTGCAGGACCACGCCCCCAAGGTAACCCTCCAGGAAAGTGTGAGATGAATCCCAAAGAGTATTGCCGAGCTGTTAACTCTTAAGAAGATTTGGGTACTGCTGAGGAAGAAGCTGTTATAGAGGAGTTCTTGTCTTTGTTCAATGAGGACATTGAAGCTCAAAGTGAGGGGGGAGACATTGTCAACGTTCCTGAAGTTAAGAAAGAGAAGCAAGCTGACGTTCTTCCATTTTACCAACCCTACATTCCATTTCCAGGAAGATTCAAGAAGGAGCTAGTTCAGAAGTATTCAACTCTTCATGCTTCTCAGATGAAACTTAGAGGTCTAGATGCTGAGGAAGATATGGGGAAAATGCTAGCTAAGGTTAAGTTATCAGAGGTCAAGAACCTGGACATAAGGAAGCTTGGAGATCCTGGCTGCTTCACCCTTCCATGTGAACTCAAGGGGAAGATCTTTAAGAGCTGTCTATGTGACTTGGGCGCTAGCATCAATCTGTTGCCATCCTCTACTACTAAGGCATTGGGCTATACAAATTTTGAGAAGAGTAATATGTCTCTAACAATTGATGATGGAACAATGAAGATACCTTTTGGAGCTATAATGGATGTACCCATGATGATTGAAGGAGTAACAATTCCAACAGACTTCTTAGTCTTGGATATAGAAGGAAAAATCAAGAATCCTATCATCTTAGGAATCCTACCATCTCGGCTCAAGGATTGTTTACAAGCCTTGTTCTACCATTCTCATCCATCAGTGAACACAAGAGAGCGCCAAAGCCAGTGTGTAGACTCCATCAAACCGCCAACTCTGATCTGTGTAGCACTCTCATACCGAGTATTACATCATCTGGTATCAAAGCCAAAGGTTCTACCTTTGGTTTTCTATCTCTTTCAATTTTATAGATCCGTTTGTTAGTTGCATTTGTTTTCATTGTTTTGTTGATTTCTTTGTCCTTTATTTTAAAAAACCTATAAAAATCGTTGTCTTTTTCTTCATTAGTCTTTTGTTTTAAGTTTTGTAAAAAAAAATCCCAAAAAGAATAGATCCGATTTGCTTGTATCATTTCCATTGTTTAAGTTGCTAATGGTTTTCATAAAACTATAAAAACCCACAAAAAGTTTTATTTGTGTTAATTCGTGTTTGATTGCTAAGTGATTATTGTTACTAGATTTGTCTATTGATCAGATTTGTTTGACTATTAGATAACTTAGTAAATTTTTATTAGTTTTGTTTTCGTTGGTACCGTGACAAGTTTGTTAAGTGTTGCAAGGTTAAACAAACATTAGCAACATGACTGAGGGAGCAAACAGTGCACCAGCTGATCTAGTTCAAATGTTAACCGCCATGAGGGAGGACATGAGGAACATAACCCAAGAGATGGATACTATTCACCAACAGTTTGGAGCCCACATTGAACAGATTGAGAATCAACCAAGGTGAGCGGCTGTACGAGGAGCCCCTATACCACCAGTAGAGCCGAACATTGATTTGCAATACACTGATGATGATAACTTCGATCCTCTCATGAGACGAGGGAAAAGGAGACAAGATCCTCTACAAAGAAATTTAAACCACGACGTAAATCCTAGAGATAATCATCATGACGTAAAACTAACACCTCTTACTTTTGCAGGAAAGTCTAATCCCGAGCTATTGATTGGGAGACAAGCATGGACCACATATTCGAGTGCTATGGATATGTTGAACGTAAGAAAGTGGCTGTAGCAGCTGCTAACCTCATGGAGAATGCACTTGCATAGTGGGACAAAACCGTAGCTGAGAGGAGAAGGCAACGGTTTAGTCAAGTGTCTACATGGAGCGATATGAAATATCTGCTCAAGCAAAGGTATGTACCTGAGCATTACCACAAAGACCTACAAAAACATTTTCGTAAGTTATCTCAGGAAGCAAGGAGTGTAAATGAATACTTTGAGGAGTTTGAGAAGCTGATGAATTCCATGGAGTTAGAAGAATCAGAAAAAGCCTTAATGGCTCAGTTCCTTGATGGTTTGCTAGAGCAGATTGCAAGAAAGGTAGAGCTAATGCAGTATGGAGGAATGCATGAACTGCTACATCTCTCTATATAAATGGAGCAGCAGATCAAACGTAAAAACCCCCACTTCAACTGTAGCAAAACCAACCAGCCGTGGGCATCAAGTAGTTCTAAACCAATGGAAAAGGGGAAGGGCATACAAATTGACTCACATTTAAAAGCAAAGAACATCGAGACTCCAAAATTCAACAAGTCGGAGCAAGGTAAGTTTTCTAGTGCAATCACAGAACTATAGATATAATATGTTTCACGTGTCAAGGCGAGGGACATATATCTAGAGAATGCTCTAACAACCGAGTGATGATTCTCATCCGTAGTGGAGAATATGAATCACATGGCGAGCTAGAAGAGGACTCAGAAGGAGAAGAGGAAGACATTCAATAACCTGACTGATGAGAGCTCTTAGTAACAAGGAGAGAACTTAATGTACTAATCAACCCAGGTGAGAAAGAGCAAGAGAAAACATCTTTCATACAAGATGCACTATAAAGGGGAAGGTATGTAATCTAATTATAGATGGTGGTTCATGTACTAACGTGGCTAGTAAGTATATGGTGGATAGGTTAGGTCTTGAGAAGATCAAACATCCGAGACCTTACAAGCTAAGGTGGTTAAATGATCAAACCGAGCTTAAAATCTAGGAGCAAGTCATTGTACCATTCAGCATAGGAAAATACATCGACCAAGTTGTATGTGATGTGGTACCAATGCTAGCGGAACACTTACTGCTTCGGAGGCTGTGGCAATTTGACCGAGCCACCAGCCACAACGGTCGTACCAACCACTATGCATTCATGCAATAAAGACCGTAAGTATAATCTTGCCCCTCTTAGCCCGACTGAGGTACATGAGTTGCAAAAACACATGTCTAAGGAGGTTGAGGTACGTAAAACTAGTCTTTATCTTTCAGTTAGTGATGTATCTAAAACCATGTGTGCCAAGTGCACCGTGCTACTGATGTATTTCAAAGAGTGTTTAATTACAGGTTTAGGTGATTTAGAGATCCCCTCAGAAGTACAAGCCGTACTAAACCGCTTTGCAAGACGCGTTCCCTGAGGAGATACACCCGGGATTGCCACCTCTACGAGGTATAGAACATCATATTGACTTATTCCCTGGCTCTACTTTACCAAACAAGCCAGCCTACAGAATTAACCCAACCAAGACTAAGGAGTTAGAGAAACAAGTAAGGGACTTAATAGAGAAAGGGTACATCCGAGAGAGTCTTAGCCCATGTGCTGTACCTGTACTACTAGTTCCCAATAAGGATGGGACATGGAGAATGTGTGTGGACTATCGAGCCATCAACAACATCACCATCGATTACCGTCACCCCATTCCACGGTTAGATGACATGTTAGAAGAGCTAAGAGTTTCAACAGTCTTCTCAAAGGTAGACCTTAAAAGCGGTTACCACCAAGTCAGAATGAGAGAAGGAGATGAATGGAAAACCACCTTCAAGACTAACCAAGGGCTGTACGAATGGCTAGTCATGCCATTTGGCTTAACTAATGCCCTGATTACATTCATGAGGCTTATGAACCATGTTCTTAGATCATATATAAGCAAATTCATAGTTGTTTACTTTAATGATATACTTATCTATAGTAAGAACCTTGCTGATCATCTTAAACATCTCGAACTAGTGCTTAAACCACTTCTAAAGGAAGGTCTATATGCCAACCTTAAGAAGTGTACATTTTGTACTAATCAACTTGTCTTTTTAGGCTTTGTAGTAAGTGAACAGGGACTACAAGTTGAAGAAGAGAAGATAAAGGCGATCAGAGAATGGCCTACACCAACAACAATCGGTCATGTAAGGAGCTTGCATGGGTTAGCTAGCTTTTACTGCAGGTTTGTAAGAGATTTCTGTACAGTAGCTGCACCACTCACTGCCGTGATCAAGAAGAATACACCATTCGCATGGGGAGAAGGTCAAGAAACCAAATTTCAACACTTTGAAGGAGAGGCTTACTGAGGCCCCGATCTTAGCTTTACCAGAATTTGATGAGATGTTTGAGGCAGAGTGCGATGCTTCAGGCTTAGGCATTGGAGCTTTATTACATCAGAGAAAGAAGCCAGTGGCTTTATTTAGTGAGAAGCTCAGTGGAGCTACACTGAATTAACCGATGTATGACAAGGAGCTCTATGAATTGATTCGATCTTTAGAGACATGGCAGCATTTACATGCTGTCCAAGGAGTTCATCATTCACACTGACCATGAGACACTCAAGCATTTGAGGGGACATACATCACTTAAGAGGAGACACGCTAAGTGGTTAGAGTTTATAGAGACATTCTCATACGTGATCAAGTACAAGAAGGGCAAGCAGAAATAGTAGCCGATGCACTTTCAAGAAGGTTTGCATTGATATCTACTATTAAGGCAAAGGTACTTGGGTTCGAGCATATCAAGGAGCTATACAAGGAGGATCTGGAGCTGGGAGAAGCATACCCGCAGCATGGGAAAGGAGCTTTCAGTTCTTTCTATCTACACGATGGCTTCTTGTTCTAGGATAAGCGCTTGTGCATTCCCCAATGTTCTATGAGGGACTTGATACTCAAGGAAGCACACGGTGGAGGCCTTATGGGTCATTTTGGGGTTAACAAGACACTAGCAATGCTGACTGTCCACTTTTACTGGCCGCATTTGAAGAAAGATGTGGAGAAGCATTGTTCTAGATGTGTTACTTGCCACAAAGCAAAGTCCAGGTTACACCCTCACGGTCTTTATTTACCTTTACCTATCCCTAATGCACCATGAGTAGATGTTTCTATGGATTTCGTCTTAGGTTTGCCCAAGATAAGACATAAGGATTCAATATTTAGTGTGGTGGACCGATTTTCAAAGATGGCTCACTTCATTCCATGTGATAAAACTAATGATGCTATACAAACCGCTGACCTGTTCTTCAAGGAAGTAGTACGTTTGCATGGTTTACCAAGAACCATTGTCTCTGACCGAGATACAAAGTTCATGAGCCACTTTTGGAGGACCTTATGGAGAAAGCTTGGTACGAAGCTGCTGTTCTCAACCACTTGCCATCCCAAAACAGATGGCCAAACTGAAGTGGTAAACCGTACTCTTTCATCTTTACTTAGAGTTACGCTTGGTAAAAGTTTGAAAACATGGCTTGATTGTTTACCATTCATCGAATATGCATACAACCGAGCTGTACATTCCGCTACTTATATGTCCCCATTTGAGGTTGTTTATGGTTTTAAGCCACTAACCCCTCTTGATCTTTCGCCAATTCCCCAAGTTGAGCAAGTTAATCTAGATTGTCTCAGGAAAGGAGAATTCATTAAGAAGATACATGAGAAGGTCACGGAGAACATCTTGAAGAAGACAGAAACCTAAAAGAAGCACGCTGATAAAAAGCATAAAGCTTTGACGTTTGAGCCAGGAGAGTGGGTCTGGCTACACATGAGACATGAAAGGTTCCCGCAGAAAAGAAGTTCTAAGCATGCACCAAGAGGAGATGGACATTCAAAGTCCTAGAAAAGATCAATGATAATGCTTACCGTTTGGAGCTTCCAGGTGAGTTTAACATATCAAAAAGTTTAAATGTTACTGATCTATCTGCTTATGATGCAGATGAGTCAGTTTTGAGGACAGAACCTCTCAAAGGGGGAGGGAATGATGAGGACATAGACTTCACCACTGAACCGAGAGAAGGAGAACAAGGAGAGATGTCCATACCACCGGTCAATGACTCGACCATGACACGTTCCAAAACCAGGAGATTAAGAGAAGGGTTTAATGAAGCTGTACAAACACTATTGACCAACATGAACGTGGAAAACATACTGAGTTCCCAACCAAGCCCATTGCATGCGAGATAGACATTGCTGAGGGTTTTGCTAAGATGAGCCTTAAAGATGATCGAACCACTACAAAGCAAGGTATGAAAGTTTATTTGACAGGAAATGGACACCAGAACAACAAGAATCTCACTAATGCTGTACCGGAGCCACGAGATATGCCAAGTACAAGTCAAGAAGCCGATAGAGCAAAAGACGTTTCAAGCCAAGACATTGATGAAACATTACAAGAAACGTGCCAGCTAACTTCAGTGGACTTCAAGGGATTGAGGACTTCAAAGAACCAACAAAAACAAGGCCAATGAAAGACATACTCGCCAACCTCCCAAACAAGCCCAATCAGCATAAAAACAGGTATTTTCAATTTATACAATCTTTGCAGTTAATGAGGCTTGCCCCCTATGTTCTTAAGAACAACAGCACACCAAAGGTGCATCAGTTGGAGACACAAAGAAGTCAGCATAGTTTAGCTTTTGTTTCTTTTAGTTTAATGAAATTTCTTATTTTGATGTCTTTGCACCTTAAGCGCTTTGTAGCTTTTCCTTTTCTCTTTGTGTTATCATTTTATGCTTTTATTTCGGCCCTAAGGCTAGCTGACAAGCTCTTACAAAGCTCACTTTCAGCGTTGTACTATTTGTTTACCCTTGATTATCAATAAAGACCAAACTTTCTTCACAAAGCAAAGCCGCCGCTTTATCTTTGTTCTTATTTGTGTTCTTGTGTGTGTGATTCACTCAAGGCTCGAGTGTTTCCTGTATCAGGGAGCTATCCATTCTCTCTGTGGTGCCCTCAAACCACTTCGCTTACCATTCATCAGATCCCCCAGGAGAGAGCGTTATAGCCAGCTTGATAGATCCCATCTCGGGTCAAGGATTGTTTACAAGCCTTGTTCTACCATTCTCATCCATCAGCCAACACATGAGAGCGTCAAAGCCAATGTGTAGACTCCATCAAACAATCAACTCTGATCCGTGTAACACTCTCATACCGAGTATTACATCAGGCAGTTGCACCGAGCAAGTGCACTGATGAAATCAACATACATATTGCTCGGTGCAACATAAAACGGTGGTACGTGCATGCATGCACAGGATGTCCAAGAGATGAGCCTCGAGCCTGGAAACGGCTAAGTGTGGGGACTGTGCCGAGCAAGTGCACCAAGCAGAACAATACATAACTTGCTCGGTACAGCACACAACACTCGGACTATCGAGCCAAAGACATTCGACGGATGCTCGAACCAATAGGATCCGGACATGGTATGGACCAAGGAAGTGCGTCGCCGCGATCAACCAGAGGCTTTGCCCGGTGCATCCCATATTCGATAGAGAATCTAACGAGTTCCTTACCACGCGCGCACAACATGCGGACAAGCACACCATGGTACTCACCGAGGAACTGCACCGGTTTGTTTCCTTGTTATGAAAATTTTTGGAGCCAAACCGAGGTAGGACCTATGTGCAGACCTCGGTGCAGGAACCATGTCTCAAGAAGATCACCATGCCTTGGATCTGGCCTATAAATCAGCAAGAAGAGACAAGGAATAAGGCAAGAGAGTGGCTGTTGAAGAGGAGGAAGAAGAAGATGTTCCATAAGTTGCTCCACTTAGCTTTAAGGAGATTTTAAAAGCCATCAACAAGGTGGAGTTTGTGCCAACTCGGTTTGCATCCCTTTCACTGCTGAGGGACATGGGAATAGAAGAAGAGGTCCTGCTCATTTTCAAGAACCTTGGGATGGAGAAGTTCTTGTGCTCAGCTTACCCTACTCACAAAAAAGAAGCTTCGCACTTCCTTGCTACTCTCAAGGTCCACTACTTTGATGACTTTGATGAGGATAGTGATGAAGAAGAAGGATATCATGATGCCTTTATCAGCTTTAGAGTAGGGAAATAGAAGTATAAGATGAGGTTTAACAAGCTCAATGAGGTGTTTGCCTTCAATGAAGGGACAACAAGAGAGATGGGGATGAATATTTACAAGGATGAGCCTAAGCATGTGTGGGAGGAAATTGTCAATCAAGATTACATAAAGGGGTGCTTCAAGAGTTCTAGCATCAGACATCCTACTGTTATATTTGCCCACAAGTTCTTGTCCAACACATTCTTCTATAGAAAGGAGCACAACATGGTCAAAGAAGAAGAGCTCGGGTTATTGGTCAATGGGTTGAAGTACATCCTTAGGAAGACTAGTGATGCAAGAGTTTTGAGCTTTTTCTCAATCACCCAAACCTCATGTTAGTCAGTTGTAGTATAGTAATGGGGTTTTTTATCAATCCAAAGGGGTTAGTTAGATTCCATTAGGATTGTAGTTGAATGCTTTAAGTCAAGCAAAATCAGAGAGAGAGAGAGTTGTTTAAACTTCTAAACTATCAACCTAAATGAACCATGAACCAATCAAAACTCAAGAAAGCAATACTTAGCAATGATCAAGTGCAAAACAGAGCAAGCAATAACAGAACACTAAGCAAATTTGAAATTCAGATTATAAACGCAAGGATCATAAATGTGCTTATTGAATTGGGGAATTCAAAGGCAAGACTTAGCTGTATCAAACTCACTGACAATGCAAACAAACAAGCAATGCTAATTTCTAGGCATAGAGTTCACAATCAGGCAAGTTAAGTCCAATCTCTTGATAAATAACCATTTGCTAATCATCCTAACAAGAACTAACTCTTGAAGAAGGACTTTCAAAAGTCTTAACTCAATCCCTCTCTAAATAAAATGTAGTATAGATGAGGCTTATCAATCCATCTAGGAGATAGCTAAAAGAGATGCAAGGCACTAACTAAGCATAACATGAGTCATGAAGAAGGATGATTCTAACAACCTAAGTGATTAAAGAAGAAATGCACAACCAAAAGAGAAATGCAATGGTATATACAATGGAAAGGATGTGGTACCTTAGTTGTGGTGTGAGGAGTGGTGGGATGTGTAAGAGAGTTCATTAGTCTCTCCTCGATCTATTAATTATCCTGATGTTGCTGGTTGTGGAGACTGGCTTGCTCTCCTCTTGTTTCTCCTCCTCTCTTGTGAAGATGAAGCTATTTGAGGTGGAGGTACGCAACCAGGCCAATGTGGTTCACTTGAGTTTGGTTTCCTAGAGAGTCATACTATTTCCAAGTAGTATAAGCTTCAGAAGGAGAGTAGGCAGGCGCCTCCCATGCTGATAGCGGTTGGGACATAGGGACATAGGATGAAGCCCTAGCTGGTTCCCAAGCTTGCCATTGATCAGTTTGTTGCACTTGGAAGGAGTGTCTCCTTTGGGGCATCCAGTTTGCCTCCTCTTCTTCTTGATGCTATTCTTGTTGCTCATGCTCCTCATAGTGTGATGTAAACTCCTAACCATGGCTTTGTTGAGAAGCTCCTGGTGACTTAGGCTTGTCCTTCTTGAACTTCCCCTTCTCCAAATTGACAATCTTCTTAATGTTCTTGTCTTGCCACTTACACCATTTTTAAAGCTTGTTGATGTGGTTATGAGCATACTTGAGTGAGCTCCCTTGGCTTGGCACTTCATGAGGTTTAAAGTTAAACCTCTTTGCATTGTACTCCAGCAACTCGTCTTCTTCTTGGGATTCCTCTCCATTGTTGGCGCCAACATCATCTCCACCTTCTTCTTCTTAAGATCTCTCTTCACATTCTTTTTCCCTCTCCGGTGCCAAATTGATACAAGAGTTTTGAGCTCTTTCTCAATCACCCAAAAATCATACTAGTCAGTTGTAGTATAGTAATGGGGTTTTTATCAATCCAAAGGGGTTAATTAGATTCCACTAGGATTGTAGTAGAATGCTTTTAGTCTAGCAAAATTAGAGAGAGAGAGAGTTGTTTAAACTTATACACTATCGACCTAAATGAACCATGAACCAAGCAAAGCTCAAGAAAGCAATACTTAGCAATGATCAAGTGCAAAGCAGAGCAAGCAAAAACAGAACACTAAGCAAATTCAAAATTCAGATTATAAAAGCAAAGATCATAGATGTGGTTATTGACTTTGGAGAATTCAAAGGCAAGACTAAGTTGTTATCTAACTCATTGACAATGCAAACAAGCAAGCAATGCTAATTCCTAGGCATAGAGTTCACAATCAAGCAAGTTAAGTCCAATCTCTTGATAAATAACCCTTTGCTAATCATCCTAACAAGAACGAACTCTCATTAACGCTAGAATCATTAACAAGCAAGCAAAACCAATTCTATTCAAGCCAAAATACTTCTTAGACAGTCAATCTCTTGAACTAAGACAAGCAAATCCTCTATTAAACAAGTTCAGCATTTCATCAAACACTTTTCGTGGGTGTAAGAGAAAGCCTAAATTTCGATTCATGTGATCAAGTTAAATCTAGCTTAAAAACAGATTAATAGAGAGGAATCAATCATATTAAACACTAACAAGCCCTAATCAAACCTCTAAATTTTCCTAATCTACCATATCTAAAACCTTAAAAGTGACTATTCACTCATCATCATGAAAAATACCAAATCACAAGAGGAAAAGGTGTTAAACTTGATTAGGAGGGAGATTAGAGAAAATTAAATAAGGCAACTACAAAACTTAGATTAAAAAGAGAAACTTATTTTTACAAAAATTCAAAAGCAATCAGAAAACTAAACAAGAACTTAAAACTCTCTAAAAACCATTGGTTCAAGGCTATTTATACTAAAAACCAAAAACCCTAAAAGAGTGGCAAACTTGTAAATAAAAACATATCGGATAAGGCCAACATCGAGCACACATGCTTGATGTGGATGATCGATGTGAGTGGTATGGTGCTTGACATCGATCAGATGATGATCGATGTGGTTGATCGATGTGAAAACTTGAAGCTTCTGCCCGTTTACATCGCACAACGCTAGAGGTCGATGTGGATGTCATGTGGCTTGACATCGATTACATATGATCGATGTGGACTCCACTGCTCTACATCGTACGATGCTGGTCCTGTCTTGGTCGATGTTGCACCAGATTTCTCCTTCCTTAGCTCCTTTTGCTCCTCCTTAGCTTGGGCAACTCCTAGAATCATCCCCATGCTTCCTCCTTGCTAATAGCGCATTGGGTACCTAAAAACATCCGTAATGCAAAGAGAATGCAAACTATAATATAAATGTAACCTAAGTCTAAAAGCAAAGGAAAATGGGACTAAAGAGAAGGAAAACATGTAAAAGAAGACCAAAATATGAACTAAATGCAAGCCTAAATTATGTGAAGATAAGAGATATCAACACCCCCACACTTGCCTTTTGCTTGTCCTCAAGCAAACAAACTAAGACAAATGGGAGATGAGGTTTAACAGTGGGCACTCAAATCCAAAAATGCAAAAGTAAAGAAGTGAAATCAATATCCAAGTGCCTAATTGTAGAATGCAAATCATGATCAGTTTTACTTAAAAAAACTTAACCATGCTCATCCTGTTTCAAAATGATATCATATCTCGACCTAGACAAGTGTTCAAATCAATTAACTCTCTAACATTCATTAAACATGTAACCATGAATCAAGTTTGTCCAAATCAAGTGAAAACATTTGGTCTAAGGGTATGGTCATGAGATGAAAATGATCTCATTCAAGTAAGGGCTAATAGACTCAAGGGATCACTCAATGAAAATGATTCTATCTTAGGCAAAAGGCTAAAGGTAAAAGCACACTTATGCATGCAAGTTAAAGCTCTCTTCTACCCTTTTACCCATAGATGAATCCTAAGAACTTCTAAACCCAAAATGAACCCCTAAGTCTACCCTTTCCCAAAGAACTTGATCTTCTTCTTCTTCATGTGTGGGAAAACTTCTTCTTCTTGCTTGTGTGGTTGATTCTTTTTGTTGGGACTTGCTCTTCTTTTGTTGAATATGCGCCATTCTTCGTCACCTTTGGAGGATTTCTTTGGTCTGATTTCTTCTTCGATGACCTTTGAAAGCATAGCTGTTGTTGGCGCCTACTTATCTTAAACCCTTAGAGTTTTTCTTCCCTTTATACACAACCACAGGATTAACTTATCTTCCCACACTAACATTCCCATACTTCTTCTTCTTCTCAACAGATATACCATGAAGTTCAAACCACTTAACACTACCCTTTCACCCAGACTCCTAACCTAGAATCAAGCTCAAAATGCAAGCTGATATCTACAAGAGAGCTTCTCCTTGCCAGCCTTAATCCTAACACTTTTTGCATAAGATAAAATTCGAAAATATGTATGCAAGGCCTCACAACTCTCACAAATGGTGTTTGGGCTCAAAAAGGAGGATTGGTTAAGGGTGTGGACTAACTGTCCCATAATTATGAGGATCAGCTATTTGAATCATCAAGATTGGTAAGAAAGGAAGAAGATGATCCAAATATGTATATGGTAGCCATGAGTTCACTTTTCAATGCACAAGCATGATAATTCAAATTCAAATTAAGGTTCAAATAGATAGAGTTGATTTTCAAAGAACAAATGGTTTCAGCATGAGATGAGAGAATCAAATTTAGCATTTAAAACATGGTTTAACCTTAACTTCTAACTTTTTCATGATGCATCAAACACTTAACCACTTAGACATTGAAGACATTTCAAAACACTAAGCATTTTACAAGGAAAATTCATCATTGTGCTCTATGCAAATGCAATGCAACCTGCATGAAAACACTAGAATAAATCCTAAACAAATGAAATGCAACTATATTCTCTCTTTTTCGTTTGCAAAAGATGCAAAAATTTTCAAATTTTTTGATTTTTTTTTGTATTTTTTCTATGCACTTACATGTATGCGTGAATGCATGAGACTCAAAGATGAAAGAAAGGAAAAACTAAGAAAACAACACACCAAGTCAAACCCCAAATCCCTCCCCCACACTTAAATTACACAATACTTTGTGTAAGAAAAGAGTGAAAGAGAGAAGCAACAGAAATATGTTACATAAACTTAAAGAAAAATGGAATGGTATATACAATGGAAAGGATGTGGTACCTTATTTATGGTGTGAGGAGTGGTGGGATGTGTAAGAGAGTTCATCAGTCTCTCCTCGATCTATGAATGATCCTGATGTTGCTGGTTGTGGAGACTGGCTTGCTCTCCTCTTGTTTTTCCTCCTCTCTTGTGAAGATGAAGCTGTTTGAGGTGGAGGTACCGAACTAGGCCAATGTGGTTGCACTTGAGTTGGGTTTCTTTGAGAGTCATACTCTTTCCAAGTTGTATAAGCTTCAGAAGGAGAGTAGGCAAACGCCTCCCATGTTGATGGCGGTTGGGACATATGGGCATAGGATGAAGCCCTTGCTGGTTCCCAAGCTTGCCATTGATCAGTTTGTTGCACTTGGAAGGAGTGTCTCCTTTGGGACATCCAGTTTGCCTCCTCTTCTTCTTGATGCTCTTCTTATTGCTCATGCTCCTCATAGTGTGATGTAAACTTATGACCATGGCTTTGTTGAGAAGCTCCTTGTGATTTAAACTTGTCCTTCTTGAACTTCCCCTTCTCCTAGTTGAAAAGCTTCTTAATGGTCTTGTGTTGCCACTTACACCATTTTTGATGCTTGTTGATGTGGTCATAAGCATACTTGAGTAAGCTCCCTTGGCTTGGCACTTCATGAGGTTTAAAGTGAAACCTCTTTGCATTATACTCCAGCAACTCATCTTCTTTTTGTTCCTCTTCTTGGGATTCCTCTCCATTGTTGGCGCCAACATCATCTCCATCTTCCTCTTCTTCTTCTTTAGAGCTCTCTTCACTTTCTTCGTCCTTCTCTGGCGCCAAATTGATACAAGAGTTTTGAGCTCTTTCTCAATCACCCAAAACTTATACTAGTCAGTTGTAGTATAGTAATGAGGTTTTTTATCAGTCCAAAGGGGTTAGTTAGATTCCACTAGGATTGTAGTAGAATGCTTTAAGTGAAGCAAAATCAGAGAGAGAGAGAGTTGTTTAAACTTCTAAACTATCAACATAAATGAACCATGAACCAAGAAAAACTCAAGAAAGCAATACTTAGCAATGATCAAGTGCAAAACAGAGCAAGCAAAAACAGAACACTAAGCAAATTCGAAATTCAGATTATAAAAGCCAGGATCATAAATGTGGTTATTGACTTTGTGGAATTCTAAGGCAAGACTAAGCTGTTATCAAACTCATTGACAATGCAAACAAGCAAGCAATGCTAATTCCTAGGCATATAGTTCATAATTAAGCAAGTTAAGTCCAATCTATTGATAAATAACCCTTTGCTAATCATCCTAACAAGAACTAACTCTTGAAGAAGGACTTTTAAAAGTCTTAACTCAAGCCCTCTCTATATCAGATTTAGTAGAGATGAGGTTTATCAATCTATCTAGGAGCTAGCTAAAAGAGATTCAAGGCACTAACTAAGCTTAACATGAATCATGGAGAAGGATGATTCTAACAACTTAAGTGATTAAAGAAGAAATGCACTACCAAAAGAGAAATCTACCAAGACTAAAGCAAGTAATGCAATGCAAAGAAACTAAATGCAACAGAAACTAACAAGGCAAGGATCTAAATGCAACATGACTAAGGTAAACAAAACAATGGAAGTGCAAGAACCAAAATGAATGTTAAATTGAATAACTTAATCCTATCTTATCTTATCTTAATCCTCAACCGACATTAGTCATTGTAGTATTGAGTTTTATCAATCCAAAAGGAGAAGTTTGAAGCAGTAAGAGTGCAATAGAGTTCTTAATTTCAGCAGATATACAAAGTTTAAATGTCTAACAACCTAAATGATCAAACAAACTTGAAGAAAACACTTAACAAGAGCAATCAACAAGCAAAAGATCTAAACCATAAGCAAAAACAGAGCAATTTCGAAATGAACTAAAAACAGAGGAAAGACAGGATTTGAGATGGGATAATTAGTATTAGGGAACTCTCAACTCAGCCTATGATGCTTACAATCTCACACAATGCTATTCCTTATGCATATAATTCATTTATAAGACTAATCCAATCCTTTGACACTCGACTCTTTACTAATTATCAAGTCAAGAACTAATTCTCATTAGTGAAATGATAAACAGCAAGCATTAAGACAATATATCAATCATATATTGCCAAATCACTTCCTAGACAGTCAATCTCTTGAGTTAGGACAAACAATCCTCTTGCAAAGCAGTTCAGACATTTCATCAAACACTTGGTGGTCATAAAATGAGCCTTAGATCCTAATCAACTTACCTAAAGTTAATTAGGCATTAAACACAACAATCAAGAAAGAAAATGGAAGAATTAACACTAAGATATCATAGATTAAGCGTCAAATTCCCTAAACCTAACCCATCTCAATTCCTTAAAAGTACTACTCACTAATCACCATTGAAACCATCAAATCAAAGAGAAATATATAGCTAATCATGATTAGAAAGACTAAACAAGAAGGGAAATGCAAACTTATATTGAAATCAAGAAAAGATATGATTCAGACTAGAAAAGGAAAGACTGCTGGATAATAGGATGATCCTTGAAATTAAGTATTCTTAACTATTTATAACAGTCTAAGCAGAGTGGCAAAGTTATAAATCAATTGTCTTCAGACTGGGTCAACATCGAGCAAGCTTGGTCGATGCTGGTGATCGATGTGCTGACATCGATCTTGGTCTGCTCGATGTTACTGATCGATGTGCTGCTCTGGTCCCTTCACATCGTGCAGGCTTGATCGATGTAGATGATCGATGCAAAGTTCTTGTCGTCCCTACCCTCCTACATCGTATGATGTCGTAGCTCGATGCTGGTATCCTGTCTCTTCACATCGTGCTAGTCTGATCGATGCTAGTGATCGATGTAAACTCTGTTTTTCTCTGCTTTACTACATCGTGTGATGTGGACTTCACAGTGATCGATGCTAGGCCAAATCTCCATTTTCTTGGTTCCTCTTGCTCCTCTTTGATTGGGAGAACTCCCTGGATCATTCCCACACTTCCTTGATCTTGAATTTAATAGCTCCTTAGGTACCTAGAAACATCCCTTATGTAAGGAAAATGCAAACCACAAACTAAATGCAAGCTAAGTCTAAAAACAAAGAAGAATGGGACAAAAGCAAAGGAAAATATATAAAAGAGGACTAAAACATGAACTAAAAATACAAGTTTATATGATGAAATTATGAGAGATATCAACACTCCTACACTTGCCTTTTGCTTGTCCACAAATAAATAAGAACAAATGAGAGAGTGGGGTTTGAAAGTGGGAGCTCAAAACTAAAGATGCCAATGGAAAACTTAATTAAATGTCCAAGTTATAGGTTCTAAGATGCAAAGAGATTGATTGTTTTACTTTAAAAGCTTTAGCCATGCCTATTATAGCAAACAATATACTCTAGCTTAGCCTACACAAGCATTCAAATCAACTAACTCTTTAACATTCATTAATGGTAACCAATAAATCATGTTTATGCAAATCAAGTGAACACATTTGGTTAGAGGGACATGGTCATGAGATGAAAATGATCTCATTCAAATAAGGGTTCAAAGACATAAGGGATCCCTCAATGAAATGATTATATCTTAGGAAAAATGCTAAAGGTAAAAGCACACCTATGCATGCAAGTAAAAGCTCTCTTCTACCCTTTTTACCCCAAGATGAACCTATTATCTTCTAAACCCAAGGTGAAACCCCTAAATCTACCCTTTCCAAAAGCACTTGATCTCTTCTTCCTTCATGTTTGGGGGAAACTCCTTCATCTTTTTGCCTGTGTGGTTGATTCTTTGTTGGAATTTATTCTTCTTTGTTGTATAATTGGCGCCATTTTTCTTTACCTTTGGCGGATTGCTTGGTCTGATTTCTCCTTTTGGGATGACCTTTCTAAGCTTTGTTGTTATTGGCACCTTCTTTTTCTTTAACAATTATTGCTTTTCTTCCTTATACTTAACCACAAACTTAACTTATTTTCCCCATACTACCATCCCTATACTTCTTCTTCTTTCAAAGGATATAAACAATAAAACTCAAACCACTTACACTACCCTTTCCCAAACTACTAACCTAATACCAAGCTCAAGATGCAAGTTGATGTCTAGAAGAGAGCTTTTCCTAGCCAGCCTTATTCCTAACACTTTTTGCCGAGATAGAATCAAAAATAATGCAGTGCAAGGCCTCACAACTCTCACAATAGTATTTAAGTTCACAAAGAAGGATTGGTTTAGGGTGTGGTCAACTGTCCCATAATGAGGAGGGCCAGCTACTTGGATTAGCAAAAGTGGTAAGAAGGGAAGAAGATAACCCAAGTATGTATATGGGTAGCCATGTGATCACTCTCAATGCATAAACATGATAATTAAATGTCAAGATTATGGTTCTAATAAACAGAATTGGCATCAAATCAAAGAAAGCTTCAGCATAAGACAAGAATATCAATGCAAGTATTCAATATATGGTGCAGCCTTAACTTAAAACTCACTACAATGCAAACAAACAACAGATAATCAAAGCATTGAAAACAACTCAAGCATTAACATCTTGACAAGTGTTTATCATCTACTCCCTATGCAAATAAATGCAAACCTATATGAAATGCATCTTGACTCAATCTTAATTATGAAAATGCAACAAAATGATCTTTTTAGTTCCAAAATTTTGAAAATTTAGGGATTTTCAGTGCATATAAATGAATGAATGCATGGGACTCAAGTATGCAACACAGAAAATAAGAAAACAAAACAAAATGCCAAATGCAATGCCCTCCCCACACTTAGAATACACAGTCCTCTGTGTAACAGAAGCTTGAAGGAGAGTGAAAAGGGATACTAAGATTGGATACAAAAGGATTCATGAGGAAAGGAGTGGAGTTGTGTACCTTAAAAGAGGTTTTGGTAGAAAAGAGGTTCACATCAATCAGCCATGGTCGATGTGAGTGATCGATGTTGGGATTGGTTTTCTGCTCCCCTCCACATCGTGTGATGTGATAGCTCAATGTGTTTTAGAGTTCCTCTCGGGTCGTTTACATCGCACGATGTGATAGCTCGATGTCCTGCTGTTCTTCACATCGTGCGCTGTGGTTGATTAATGCTGGGACAGCGTGCATAGGTGGCTCGATGCTGGTGCACGATACGAGTTGCTCATGTCTCGGGTGGTTTACATCGTACGATGTAAATGGTCGATGTCTTCACATCGAGCCTGCTCCTTTGCATCGCACGATGTCGATGGTCGATGTGGTTCATACTCCTCTCGGCTTGAACACATCGTGCGATGTGGCTGGCCGATGTTGACATCAATCTCCATTGCTCGATGTTGACGTCCGATGTTGGCTACATCGAGCTTGATTAACTAGATGTTGATGCACGATGTGGGCTAAAATATGCACTAACTCAACTATCCACTTGCTTTGCACTCCACCTGCTTCTAGGATCAAAAGAAAAACACAAACACAAACTTAAAATGCAAAACTATGTACAGGGATAACATTGGAATACCTCCCAAGTGTGCTTGTTTAACGTCCTTAGGTTGACTTTTCTTAGTCAATCACTCTATAAAGGATCTTGAAGATGGATGTCTACATCATCTCCAAGGGACTCACTTGCTATGTATGACTTCAGCCTGTGCCCATTCACTGTGAAGTCTCCTCCATCTTTGTCAAACAAAGTCACAGCTCCATATGGCAACACCTCCTTGATTTTAAATGGTCCTGACCACCTTGACTTAAGCTTTCAAGGAAACAACTTCAGCCTTGAGTTGAACAACAGCACCTGATATCCAGCCCTGAAGTCTTTGAGTCTTATCCTCTTGTCATGAAAAGCCTTTGTCCTCTCCTTATAGATCTTAGAACTCTCAAAAGCTTCAAGGCGATTTTTCTCTAACTCATGTAAGTTGATGAGTCTCTTCTCTTGAGCTGTCTTGATGTCAAAATTCAACAGCTTTGTTGCCCACAAGGCTTTGTATTCCAGCTCAACAGGTAGATGACAATCCTTGCCGTAAAGAAGTGAGAAGGGGGTTCTACCAATGGGTGTCTTGAAGGCTGTCATGTATGACCACCAAGCATCATCAAGCTTATTAGACCAATCTTTTCTTGTAATACCAACTGTCTTCTCTAAGATGGCTTTGATCTATCTGTTAGAAATCTCCACTTGGCCATTTGTTTGAGGATGGTTAAGAGTGGCAACCTTATGCTTGACACCATTCTTCCTTAGCAAACTTTAAAAAACCTTGTTGATGAAGCGACTCCCTCCATCACTTATAGCACACCTTGGAACACCAAACCTTGGGAAAATAATTGTCTTGAAGAGCTTCAGCACAACCCTAGCATCATTTATTGGACTGACAATGGCTTCAACTCACTTTGAGACATAGTCTACAGTAACAAGGATGTATTTATTCCCATAGGATAAAGGGAAATGTCCCATAAAGTCAATTCCCCACACATCAAACAGATCCACTTAAGAATAGAGTTTAAAGGCATCTCATCTCTCTTGGAGATGCTTCCCTTCCTTTGGCATGCATCACATGAGGAAATGTAAGCCTGGGCGTCCCTGAACAAGATAGGCCACCAAAAACCAGCTTGAAGTACCTTTGAGGCTGTCTTGAAGGTTGTAAACTGACCCCCATAGGCTGAACCATGGCAATGATGTAGAATTTCCTGAACTTTTTCCTCAGCTATGCTTCTTCTGAACAATCCATCATTCCTTTTTTTGTAGAGATAAGGTTTATCCCAATAGAAGTGAAAGACATCTCTCAAGAACTTCTTCTTCTGATGTGAGTTAAGGTTCAGTGGTATCTTGCCAATAACCAAGTAGTTTACAAAATCAGCATACCAAGGCAATTTGTTCTCTTCTAAACTCATCACTTCAGCTGTCTTCACTTGAGCATGAAGCTGCTCTTCTGGTAGAGTATCATTGATGGGGAAAAAGTCGTAAATCCTTAGCCTTGAGAGGTGATCTGCTACACCATTTTCAATTCCTCTCTTGTCTACAATCACCATGTCAAACTCTTGCAAGAGAAATATCCATCTGAGGAATCTTGGATTGGTGTCTTTCTTGGCATAGATGTGCCTTTGTGCAGCATGATCAGTTTAGACTATCACCTTAGACCCCACTAAGTAGCTTCTGAACTTTGCAAATGCAAACACCACTGTAAGAAGTTCCTTCTTTGTTGTAGCATATCTGTTTTGAGCTTCATCCATTGTTCTGGTAGCATAATAGTTGACATGCAGCTTCTTGTACACTCTTTGTCCCAAGACAGCTCCCACAACATAATCACTTGCATCACACATGATCTCAAAGGGGAGATCCCAGTTTGGGGCTTGCAGTATGGGCGCACTGAATAAGGCTTCTTTGAGGGTGAGGAAAGCTTGTAAGCAGTCTTCATCAAAGACAAATTCTGTCTCCTCGCATAGAAGCCTTGTCAATGGTCTTGATATCTTTGAGAAGTCCTTGATGAACTGATAGGGCTCAGGTTTAACCCAATTATTGAACTACTGCAAATGCACAGCAAAGCAGTTGTAGCATAAAAGGTTATCGAATCCCAAGGGAGTGAGCTTACTACACTAGCGATTTATAGATTTAGATTAAGCTAAGCAGTAAATAGTGAATGTAATGCGAAGTAACTACGAATTATGAAAGCAATCGATATTGGTTGAACTAAGACTCAGAAAACTAAAAGCGCTAAGTCAGGTCAATTCGCAGGCTGAATCCCAGAATGTAGAATGCATGAAATCAGGAATGAATAAGAACCGTCTTGAGCATGAATCGCAAAGATATAACTATTCAATTCTCATTGCAAAAGTTAACTATGTCTAAATCACAGAGTTTCAAATCTCTTTACAAACCCTAACAATCTAAACCTGCTTAATGATCAAGTTCAATTGTTCACAAAACTCCTAAGCCAAATCTCTTTGCAAATAAGTGTTTTGCTCATCTAATGCTAGTTCAGGTTATCAATAACGTTCTCACATCTATTAAACAGCCTATGATTTTCGGATTTCTAGATGATGTGTCTAAGAAATCGATTTTAAAGCAAGCAGAGATGAAGAACCAAAAGATAATCCTAACAGATGGCAATTCTACAAACTCACCATCAACCTTTGAAAATCCTTAACTTAACTAGCAAATTACTCAGACATGATCATGGAATCACAAAGCATAGCTGAATAAAATAGCATTGAAAGAATAGTATAAAAGATAAAGGGGTTCGAAATCTTCTCCAAAAAGAGTACAAGATCTGTCTCCCCAAAACTCTGAATAAAATCCTCTCTAAAGCTCTCTGAATTCTAAAATCTAAGATAAAAGCCAACAATGGCTGAAAACCTATTATATAGAAACTAAAACACGAGCTGGAACACTTTTGTAAATACTGGAACTTCTGGAGCCAAAGTGCAAATAATCTTCAATCTTTTAACAACAAGTCGTGACTCCTTCCCATCTACGGGTGACGAACGTCACCCAGCAGTGGTGACGATCGCCACCCAACTCTGTATTCACCTTCCGAGTTGCACACTTCGTGGCTGCATCTTGCAATGCTCCAATAAGCTCCATAATCTCCAATTGAGCTCCAGGCATGCTATAACCTGCAAAGTCTCTACTAGGACTCTAAAAAGACTCAATGAAAAGGACCTATACCATGGTTAAAAACCATGATATATCAACTCTTCCAGACTTAGCTTTTGCTTGCCCTCAGGCAAACATCAGACAGAGAATATGGTCGAGGTTTAAAAACAGAAACAGTCAGCTGAACATCAGGAACACCATATTGGTTAACACTTTCGAATCCAAATACCACATAGTCAATACAAGATCAAATTTCAGTCTAATCATCACAAGCTTAGCAAATCTCTCAAATACAGTTCAAGCTCCTTTGAGAAATCCGAAATCTCTACTGTTAACTCCTTATTTTTATCTAAGTGTACTAGATTCCTTTTCCTTCCTAAACAACTGAACAAAACAATCTCAAGACAGCTCTCCTATTTTCTCTTTCCTTGATCTTTTCCTTTAGATATTTTTGATTTTTCAACTCTTTTCTCATTTTTTTACAGTCTAAGATATTGTGCTACTCATTACTTGTGTTCCTTGTCATGAGACATATTCTTGAGTGTGTTCATTACTGTTGTTCCTTGTTAGGAGAAAAGGTCATGAATGCACCATTTTATGGACTTAAACTCTTAAAAACTGTATCAGGGAAGATCAAAGTGATACTGCATCTAAACATACTTGTCAGTGTTGAATGGGAGAATCAAGATTAATGAGAATCAAGCCCCAAGATAAGAAGTTTAAAGTTCATTCAGGTGGAGTCAACAACAGATTTTCCAGATTCTCTAAGAACCTAAACCTTCATTGCTAGACTGATCTACCTATGACTTTCAACTTAGTAAGACTTGTAATCAACTATTGTGGCAATGGTTCTTATAAGCATAAACGTTCTGTGGTTAGTTCAAAAAAAAACTGACAGTTTCTAAATTTTGACTCTACAAAACAAGTTTTTTGAGTCAACTTTATGACTCGAAAAATCAAACACAATGCACACAACGTCAGTAACCACCTCCCCCAGACTTAAACAATACTGTCCCAGTGTTATTAAGCCAAGAGTTGGTCAAAAAGAAGCATGTGAACATGTAAAACCAAGTTGGAAAAGTGTTACCTCGCGAAGGGACAGGTGACGAGCGTCAACCCTCAGTGGTGATGAGCGTCACCGTGTCTGAAACTTCAGCATCGACTAGTTAGATGAGTAAAACGATATGTTATCATGTGTACTCTAAAGTTAGACTGTTAGAGCACTCAAACACACATTTAATAGCATCCGAACATAGCAATAAAACCTGGTTCAAACAAAGTCATGATACAAGTGTTATTGGACTTGTGTTGTCAATCACCCATTGTACTAGTCAGTTGTAGTATGGGTTTTAATGTCAATCCAATTGGGATTAGTTGAAAACAGAAGAGCTAAGAGTGAAATCTCTAAGTCAAGCAAGCAGGAAAATGTTTTTGTCGCCTAGGCAACTGTTCTAACATCCTAGTGTGACCAATCAACAAAGAAAGTGGAAACAAAAGCAAATAAGCAGATTTAAGCAAGAAAAACAGAGCAAAACAGAGCAAAACAGAGCAAATCCGAGATTCAAATAAGAGAAAGACAAGTTCCTAGATGTGGTTATTGACTTTGGGGAATTTCAGACACTAACTAAGGCTGTTTCAAACTACATTGATAAAGCAAGTAAGCAGGCAATGGTGATTCCTAGACATAGAGTTCACAATCAAGCAAGCTAGATACAATCTCTTGGCAAATAGCCCTTTGCTAAACATCTTAACAAGAACTAACTCTCATTAGTGCTAAAAGATCAAGCAAGCATTAGTAAACAACTCTATTCAAGTCAAAATGCTCCTCAAACAGTCAATCTCTTGAGTCAAGGCCAGCAAATCCTCTATTAAACAAGATCAGCATTTCATCAAACACTTGGTGGGCATAAGAGAAAGCTAACAACCTAGATATGTTTGATCAAGACTAATCTAGCATGAATAACAGATTAATAGAGAGGAACCCATAAACTAAAGCACTTAACAAGCGCTAATCAAGTCTTAAATTCCCCTAATCTACCACATCTAGAAACTCTAAGATAACTACTCACTCATACTCATGTTTAACATCAAATCACAAAGGAAAAAGATGTTAATCATGATTAGAAGAGAGAATAAAGAAAGATTAAAGGCAAATACTCAAACATATTATACAAAGCAAAAGATTTGTCTTAAAAACTTAAAGAAAATGCTCAAGAATAGTATTTTGACAAGACATGTCAAAAATCTAGAAAAAGAGGCTATTTATAGCCCAGAGAAGAAAGCTCTAGAGTAATGGCAAAAGCGTAATTAAAACAGGTTCAGGCTGGGTCAGTATCGGTCAGATACGTCGGTCTTCAGTGATCGATATGGATCCCCATCAGTCCGGAGTGATCGACACATATGAACAAAATCCACTCGTTGTGTTTGTGTCGGTCACCCTTGACCGATACTGGTGATCGATACTGCTCTGTATCGGTCATCCTTGACCGATGTTCACTGTGCTCTGACCGAAAACTTCTGCAGAGATTGTCTGCTTTGATCCTTCTTGCTCCCTTTTGCCCAGCTAGCATCCTGGATCATCCCCAAAACTCCTCTAAGCTCCTTTTAGCTCCAAAAACACCTAAAAACATTCAAAATGCAAAGAAAATGCAAACTATACTTTAAATGCAACCTAAGTCTACAAGGAGAAGAAAATGGGACAAAAGCTAAGGGAAAACATGCAAAAGAGGACCAAAATATGTACTAAATGCGGTCCTAAATGGTGTAAATACAAGGGATATCAACACCCCCACACTTGCCTTTTGCTTGTCCTCAAGCAAATAAGAACAAATGGGAGAGTGAGGTTATTGATGGGCATTCAGATTCCAAAAATGCAAAGGTAAAGAGATGGTTTTAATGCTTAAGTGCCTAGTTGTAGGATGCAAACATAATCAGCTATACTTTAAAGAACCTAGCCATGCTCATCATGTTTCAAAATGATCTCAAATCTCAACCTAGGCAAATGCTCAAATCAACCAATTCTTTAACATTCAATTAAGTTCAGAACATGAATCATGCTTATGCAAATCAAGTGAAGACATTTGGTTAAAAGGGGTAAGGTTATGAGATAAGAATGATCTCATTTAAGCACAGGGTTTTAAAAACATAAGGGATCACTCAATGAAATGACTTCATCTTAGGCAAAATGCTAAAGGTAAAAGCACACTTATGCATGCAAATCAAAGCTCTCTTCTACCCTTATTTCCCAAAGATGAGTCCTAAGCATTTCTAAACCCAAGAGTGAACCCTCTAAGTCTACGTTTCCTAAACTCTACCCTTTACCATTCTTCATGGCTGGGGAAACTTCTTCTTTTTGCGTGTGTGGTTGCTTCTTTTTGGTTGGGACTTGCTCTTCTTTGCTGTATTGGCACCTTCATCACCTTTGGTGGATTGCTCCTGGTCTGATTTTTCTTCTTTGGACCATTTCTGAGCTTTGTTGCTGGCGTCTTTCTTCTTTGTACTTAGAGCTTTTCTTCCCTTTACTTAACCACAATTCTAGACTGTTTCCCCTTTTCTACCATTTCAGATCTTTTCCTTTTCTTTTCAAAAGATAAAAACATTAAGCTCAAACCACCTAACTCTAATCTTTTATTTCCCAAAGCTCCTAACCTAGAATCAAGCTTAAAATGCAAGCTGATATCTACAAGAGAGCTTATCACTGCCAGCCTTATTCCTAACACTTTTTGCCAAGACAAAATCGAAAATGTAATGCAAAGGCCTCACAGCTCTCACAAAAGTGTTTGGGCTCAAAATGAGGTTTTGGTTAAGGGTGAGGATGTAACTGTCCCATAAGTATGAGGATCAGCTATTTGGATCAACAAGAGTGGTAGAAAGGAGAAAGATGATCCAAATATGTATATGGTAGCCATGAAATCACTTTTCAATGCATAAGACATGATAATGGAAAGTCCAAATTAAAATTCAAGTAGATAGAGTTGATTTTCAGAGAACAAGTGCTTTCAGTATGAGAAAAGAATACCAAATCTAGCAATCTAAGCATGGTTCAATCGTAACTTCTAGCAGTCATATGATGCATCAAACAACTAACCACTTAAACACTGAAATCATCCCTAAACACTAAGCACTTTACAAGGAAAATTCATCATTATGCCCTATGCAAATGCAATGGTACCTATATGCCAACTCTAGACTCAATCCTAGAAGAATGAAATGCAATTACATGCTTTCTTTTTGGTTTGCAAAAATGCAAAAAGTTTTCAAATTTTTCGATTTTTTTGTTCTTTTCTATGCCTTACATGTATGCATGGTATGCATGAGACTCAAAAAAGAGAAAAAAAAAGAAAAAATAAAAAAAGAAAACACAAAGTCAAACCCCAAATCCCTCCCCCACACTTAAATTACACAGTCCCTTGTGTAATGGAAGCAATGGAAGAGAGAAGCAACAAAATATAATACAAAACTAAAAATATGCAATGGTATAAACAGTGGAGAGGATGTGGTACCTTGTTTAGTGGTAGGAGTGGTGGGAGGATTGATGAGGGAATCAAAGGAATCAAAAGAGTGGGGGACAAAAACAGAAGTGCTCAAAAGCTATGAAAGAGGTCAGGAAGGATCCAATGTGAAAATTTAAACTCCCTTGGCTCCAAACCAAAGGAGGTAAAATTTTTTGAAAGTTGAAGTACTTACCTTGGGTGGAATATCGGTCACACATGACCGATATAACTGGCCGAAATGGCAGTATTGGTCATGAATGATCGATATTAGAGACTGATGTGCTTTATGGGATTAATATCGGTCATCACTGATCGACACACTTGACCGAAATCCATATGATGTGATTATATCGGTCATGAGTGATCGATACTGGTGACCGATATGTTTCCAAGAGTCTCATCGATCACCACTGATCGATACACTGGACCGAAAATCAAACGGTGAGTTTATGTCGATCAAGTTTGATCGATGTGAATGGCCAAAATGTGCCCTCCATTCAAACTTCTTTCCATATCGATCACAAGTGACCGATATGTTGACTGGTGTAGACTGGCTCCACTGATTTCGATCAAACATGATCGATACTGATGACCGAAAATCTGTGTATCGGTCTGTCATGACCGATACAAATGATCGATATCAGCCAGAATACACCTGTTCTCTGTCCCCTTCAGACTTTCTCAAACCCCAGTTCGAAATCCTGTTTCTATACATTAAAACAAAGCATAAAAGATAATCTAGAAGGCATAATATATACAAAAAGATACCATGGGACTACCTCCCAAGTGTGCTTGTTTAAAGTCACTAAGCTTGACTTTGATTACCTCTTTAGTTGAGGTGAGGAGAAGGAGTCTTGGAACTCCTTGGTGTCATCTTGCTTCTCTTGACCTTGGTGGTGACACCATTCACCTTAATCCTGGCAAAAGGTGTAGCATTCCCCTCTTGCTGAAGCTTGAAGCAAAACTCTCCCTTCTTAGAAACACTTGATTGCAAAACCACTTCTCCCTTGCTAGTAACCAGCATAATATCATTCAGATTCTTGTAACCAACCACCTCAAGGACCTCCTTTTCAGTGGTATCTTCAAACAACTTGACCAAGCAGCAGCCATCAAAACTCTCTCCTTGGTAGCCTTTAAACTTTGGCCAATTCTTTCCAAGCTGCTTCAGCTTCTTGATCTCCATTGAGAAGGCTTGCTCATTCTCCAGCTTATTCCCCTTGGAATCAAACCTTAGAACCTTCTTCCTGGTCAGTTTCAGCTCAATGGTGCATTCCTTGGCATCAAACACTGCTCCAGCTGAGGCTAAGAAAGGTCTTCCTAAAATGATAGCATTCTTTATATGCCCTTCCACATCAAGCACCAGGAAATCAGTGGGAATGGTTACTCCTTCTATCATCATTGGCACATCCTTGAGACTCCCAAGTGGTGTCTTGACTGTCCCATCAGCTATAGTAAGGGACACATTACTCTCCTGAAGTTGAGTGTAGCCAAGAGCTTTAGCAGTAGAGGATGGGAGAAGGTTGATACTTGCTCCAAGGTCACAAAGACAGCTTTTGAAAGTCTACCCCTTAAGCTCATATGGGAGAGTAAAACATCCTGGATCTCCAAGTTTCTTGATAGTGAGCTCCTTAACCTCAGGTGTTCTAGCCTTTTCCCTTAGCTTCTCAAGTTCTTCTTGGCCATTCAAACCCCTCAATTCCATTTGAGCAGCATAGAGGATTTCATATTTCTGAACTAGCTGTTCCTTGAATCTTCTTGGAAAGGGGATAATAGACTGATAGATAGGGAGATCAGCAGTTTGAGTTACTTTCTTGGCATCAGAGGTTTCAACAAGGTCTTCCTCTGTAGCATCAACAACCTCAGGTGGCGCCTACCACTCATCTTCTTCCTTGTTGGTTCCTTCTTCAAGAGAGTTCTCCTCAGTGGCATAAGCTTCAATAAGCTCCTCTCCCCCACTCTGAATGTCAATGTCCTCATTGATTAAGGAAAGAAAGTCTTCAATGATAGCTTCTTCTTCAAGAGGAGTAAAGGCAACTGCAGACTCAACAGCTTGGCAATACTCATAGGTGGTCTCTAAGGTCTGTATCCTGGAATCCAAATCATCAAACTTGGTGTTGAGCTCAGCATGAACAGAGTCTAATTTGTTATGCAACTCAGCAAATCCCTGGTTCATCTCCAATATTGCAAGGAGTTGTAAGTTGAGGAATTCAGTGAGTATACTCTTGATATCTGCTGCAGTAGAAGTAGAAGCATTGAGCTGAGCTTGAGGGAGAGCAGGCGTGGGTTCAAACTGTGGGTGGGTATTGTAGCTGTCTGCAGAGTAGTTCATAGGCAGAAGCTCTTGGTAGAAGTTGTTGCACCTTGGAGTTTCAAAACAGAGCATCTTCTCCACCTGTAGAAAGGTACCTGAAATGAAAATGCTTGAAAAGGAGTGAGTAACCAAATAAAACTAAAAACTTGATCTTAAAGATTCTACAAACTCTAATGATTCAAACAGAAATCCCAAATGGCAACGGCGCCAAATTGATACAAGTGTTATTGGACTTGTGTTGTCAATCACCCATTGTACTAGTCAGTTTTAGTATGGGTTTTAATGTCAATCCAATTGGGATTAGTTGAAAACAGAAGAGCTAAGAGTGAAATCTCCAAGTCAAGCAAGCAGGAAAAGGTTTTTGTTGCCTAGGCAACTGTTCTAACAACCTAGTGTGATCAATCAACAAAGAAAGTGAAAACAAAAGCAAACTAAGCAGATTTAAGCAAGAAAAACAGAGCAAAACAGAGCAAATCCGAGATTTAAATAAGAGAAAGGCAAGCTCCTGGATGTGGTTATTGACTTTGGGGAATTTCAGACACTAACTAAGGCTGTTTCAAACTACATTGATCAAGCAAGTAAGCAGGCACAGGTGATTCCTAGACATAGAGTTCACAATCAAGCAAGCTAGATCCAATTTCTTGGCAAATAGCCCTTTGCTAAACATCTTAACAAGAACTAACTCTCATTAGTGCTAAAAGATCAAGCAAGCATTAGTAAACAACTCTATTCAAGTCAAAATGCTCCACAAACATACAATCTCTTGAGCCAAGGCCAGCAAATCCTCTATTAAACAAGATCAGCATTTCATCAAACACTTGGTGGGCATAAGAGAAAGCTAACAACCTAGATAAGTTTGATCAAGACTAATCTAGCATGAATAACAGATTAATAGAGAGGAACCCATAAACTGAAGAATTTAACAAGCCCTAATCAAGTCTTAAATTCCCCTAATCTACCACATCTAGAAACTCTAAGATAACTACTCACTCATACTCATGTTTAACATCAAATCACAAAAGAAAAGGATGTTAATCATGATTAGAAGAGAGAATAAAGAAATATTAAAGGCAAATACTCAAATATATTAAACAAAACAAATGATTTGTCTTACAAACTTAAAGAAAATGCTTAAGAACAATATTTTTACAAGACATGTCAAAAATCTGGAAAAAGAGGCTATTTATAGCCTAGAAAAGAAAGCCCTAGAGTAATGGCAAAAGCGTAATTAAAACAGGTTCGGGCTGGGTCAGTATCGGTCAGTTACGTTGGTCTTCAGTGATCGATATGGATCCCCATCGGTCCGGAGTGATCGATACATATGACCGAAATCCACTCATTGTGTTTGTGTGGTCACCCTTGACCGATACTGGTGATCGATACTACTCCGTATCGGTCATCCTTGACTGATGTTCATCGTGCTCTGACCGAAAACTTCTGCAAAGATTGTCTGCTTTGATCCTTCTTGCTCCCTTTTGCCCAGCTAGCATCCTGGATAATCCCCAAAACTCCTCCAAGCTCCTTTTAGCTCCAAAAGCCCCTAAAAACATCCAAAATGCAAAGAAAATGCAAACTATACTCTAAATGCAACCTAAGTATAAAAGGAGAAGAAAATGGGACAAAAACTAAGGGAAAACATGCAAAAGAGGACCAAAATATGTACTAAATACAGTCCTAAATGGTGTAAATACAAGGGATATCAATTCACAAAACAAAATCACAGCAATTGACAACTGAGTCAAAGAAAAACAGAAAAATGACTCAAGTGAAAATAAAAGAAAAGTGAAACAGAAACAATTAACCAGATAGTGGAGGATGTAATCCTCATCCTCAAAAGGCTCAGTAGTGTAGTCTGGGCGGACACAACTACAGTTGCTGAGTGTAGCTACAGCATCCCATAATCCCTCAAAGCTGTCAATGAAGTACTCCTGAAAAGCAGTCAGATATCTGATTTTCATCCAGTTCATTGAGCTGAATTAAGCGCCACTCTGCAGCAGGCTTCAGATCGAAGTTCAACTTCTTGATAGCCCATTCTGCTTTGAACTCTAGCTCCATTGGTAGATGGCACGCCTCGCCATAGAGCAGATGGAATGGTGTAGTCCCAAGAGGCGTTTTGTAGGCTGTCATGTAAGCCCACAATGCATCATCCAGTTTTGCTGACCAATCCTTCCTTGTCTTCCCAACTGTCTTCTCCAGAATCTGCTTGATCTGTCTGTTGGAAACCTCCACTTGTCCACTAGTCTGGGATGATAAGATGTTGCCACTCTGTGCTGTACACCATACTTCTTCAGCAGCTTGTCAAAGACCTTGTTAACAAAGCGAGAACCACCATCACTGATAACAATTCGCGGGACAACAAATCTGGGAAAAATAGTGGTCTTAAACAGCTTTAAAACAACTGCAGCATCATTAGTAGGAGTAGCCAACGCGTCTACCCACTTTTACACATAGTCAACAGCAACCAGAATGTATCTATTCCTATAGGATTAAAGAAAAGGACCCATGAAGTCAATGCCCCAACAATCATAAACTTCAACCTCAAGGATGAAATTCTGTGGCATCTCATGTCTTCTGCTGATCTTCCCTCTCCTCTGAGATGTATCACAGCGTGTGATGAATGCTTGTGCATCCTGAAACATAGTAGACCACCAGAAGCCAGCTTGACGAACTTTGGAGACTGTTTGAATGTGGCAAAGTGTCCAGCATACTCTGAGCCATGACAGTGAAATAGGACGTCTGGAACCTCTGCTTCTGCTAAGCATCTCCTGTAAATCCTATCAGCACAATGTCTGTAAAGATATGGCTCATCCCTGTAGAATCTCCTAAGTTCTCTCAAAAACTTCTTCTTAGCATATCCCTTGAAATCATGTGGTTCATCGCCTGCAACAAGATAATTGGGAATATCAGCATACCAGGGTCTCTGGGGATCAGTAATGGCATACACATGCCCTGCAAAAGTTGTTCCCAGGCTTGCACAAATCGCAGCTAGAGTCTGAGATGGGTGACGAGCGTCACTCGCTTCGTGCCTAAACTGCATCGTGATTCTGCTTTGTTGGTGACGAGCGTCAGCCCCCTGGTGTCGCTCGTCACTACCCTGTAGTTGCGAGAACTTTGCAGATTTTCAATACTTTCTTCCTGGAATCAAGTCTCTATCAGATACACATTCTCCTCAAGCAAGAAATCATTGATTGACATGTAATCTTCAATCCTGATCCTGGAGAGATGATCAGCAACACCATTCTCAACCCATTTCTTGTCCTTGACATCAATATCAAACTCTTGGAGAAGCAGAATCCATCTCAACAACCTTAGCTTTGCATCCTTCTTCTGCATCAGATACTTCAGTGCTGAATGGTCTGTGTGGACCACGACCTTGGAGCCAACAAGGTACTGGCAAAACTTCTCAAAGGCAAAGAGCACATCTAGCAATTCCTTCTCAGTTGTTGCATAGTTCTTCTGAGCTTAATCCAATGTCCAACTTGCATAGTAGATGGCGTGTAGGTTCTTGTCTTTCCTCTGTCCCAGCACTGCTCCTACTGCGAAATTGCTGGCATCACACATCACTTCAAAAGGCAAGTCCCAGTCAGGTGGTTGCACAATAGGAGCTGTCACCAAGGCCTGTTTGATCTGCTCAAAAGCTTATTGACATTCTGCAGATAATTCAAACTTCACATCCTTGCAGAGAAGAGCAGTAAGAGGTCTTGCAATCTTGCTGAAGTCCTTGATGAATCTTTTGTAGAAGCCAGCGTGACCCTGAAAACTCCTCACTGCTTTGACAGAATCAGGCGCCTGCAAGCTTGTCATCACTTCAATTTTTGCCCTATCCACTTCTATGCCATCTCCAGAGACTCTGTGACTACGAACAATGCCATATTGTACCATAAAATGACATTTTTCCAAATTCAGAACCAAGTGCTTCTCTTCACATCTCTGCAGAACTGCACACAAGTTGTCCAAACAGCTCTTGAAGGAGGACCCATAAACTGAGAAATCATCCATGAAAACCTCCATAAACTTCTCAATCATGTCAGTGAAGATCGATATCATGCATCTCTGGAAGGTTGCAGGAGCATTACACAGTCCAAAAGGCATTATGCGATATGCAAAGGTGCCATAAACAGGTAAAGGTGGTCTTCTCCTGATCATCTGGATGGATGGGGATCTGAAAGAAGCCTGAGTAGCCATCAAGGAAGCAGTAATAATTGTGATTTGCCAGCCTCTCATGCATCTGATCGATGAAAGGTAGAGGGAAGTGATCTTTCCTTGTGGCTGCATTCAGCTTCCGGTAATCGATGCACATCATGTCTCCTATCACAGTTCTGGTTGGAATCAGTGATAACTACTTTCTTTGCAAGGGTGAGGATGCAATGAGGCTATCAAACTCAAATGCAACACTTAGGTTGTATTACAGTATGCAAGTGAGAGGAAATCCATTTCTAGGAGCTAGGAAGATCAAAGAGAATGCAAGAGCAGTGTAAAGCTAAACGAATGACAGGTGATATTGTGAAAATCCTAAAAACTATATGCAACGACCGAATGGAATGCAAAACTATTTTAAAATTACCAAGAGTGATTGAACTACTACGAGGAACAAACAGAAAAATTAAAATGCAAGGCTATGATTTAACAAAAATCGACTAGTGGATCGACCACAGGATCGACCACTAGATCGAGCAGTTTGGATCGATCTCGTCTAAAAATGCAAGTATGAAGAAACGAATGACTAGGATGCGGCGATTATCAAGCGAATGACTAACGAAGATGTAAGAATGCTAAGAAAGAAGGGTCTAGGGTTGAGATTCATGTTAGGGGTTTCAAAGGTCCAAGCTTGGTTTGAAAACTCTAGATCTACTCACTTTGTGAGATTCTCTAAGCCTTGAAAACAAAACAAGATCCATCCATGGCGTGTGGTATGGATCACTCTCTCATTCTCTCCTCCAGACCCATGGCGTTTGGCGGAAAAAGAGATTGAGAGGCAGGGAAAACAGATTTCAACCACGCAGCTTAACTAGTCCTCTAAACTACCATGGTGTTTGGGAAAGAGTAACTAGCCTCTAAGATGTGATTTTCAGAGATCTCTGGATCCTGTCAAGGTAAGAGCTCTCTCTGATCATAAAGATCTTGGCGTGAGACTCTTTAAGCCTTAAGAACTCAACATCTTAGAAAAGAAAGCCATTAAGAACAAGAAAACACCAAGCTTTGAAAACCTTTTCGACCCCATGAATCCTCTCAACCCCAAAACCCAATTGAAACTACTCACTACACATTAAATAAACTAAGCAAAGCATGAAGAATGAAACGATAAACATAAGAACGATGGATTAAACTTAAACGGCTCAAAATATTCAATAACAAAGCTCAGAGTCTAATAATGGCGGATCGCCTCTAAAACCAGAGAGAAAAGCATAAAAAGATAAGATAATGAAAAAAGTGTGTGTGAAAAAATCATCGCCGCCTTCCCAAAATGGTAAAAACAGCTCGATGGTCCCCCCTCGCTAGCGGCCAAAAACGGTTGAAAGGACAGAGATCGACTTCGGGATCGAGCGGCTCTCTCGATCACTTTCGGACATCGTGTCTTCTACTCGATCTGGGTCTCGATCTTCTTCGGCGGATCGAGTGTTGCATCCGATCTTGGTATCGATCTTCGATCGGATCGAGTGGTGGACTCGATCCGGCTCTTGCTCTGCATGGCGTTATTTACGTCCGTACCATTTGATTGATTGCTCCACTCGATCTTCGTCTCGATCATTTCCCTTGGATCGCTTGGGCTTCTCGATCTTCTGGTCGATCTCATCTAGATCGACCTGCCATGCTCGATCTGCTCCCCGATCTCTGGTCCTTTGCAAACATCCGACGTTCCACGAACCACCACAACAGCTTCAGCACGTCCACGAACCTCCACGACTCCAAAGTAGCCAGAAACAACCTGAATGTGATGCAAAATGCAAGGAACATGCGTATGCTGGTGCAAGAATGCTTTAGGATCTAAAGTGATGCAATCTAGCCTAAAGTGTGATGTAAATGCATGAAAAGCTAACTTATATGTATGCAAAATGCATGCAATATGTAGTGACATCAACTCCCCCAAACTTACTTCTTGCTTGCCCTCAAGCAACAGAAAATAAGAAAGGAAGAGAGGTTTTAAAACAAACAGGGGTTTTAAGCTTCTTGCAAAGGTGCCTTTCAAATGAATCAATCTCAATGTCCTAGTTACTAGTTCTAAAATGCAATGCGCACACTCATACTCCAAAAAACTTAGCCATACTCATCACACAAAGAAATTCAGATCATGACTCTCCTATTCCTAACAATCAAAGAAACTCATCCTTTAACATTCATTAAAGACCGAACCATGAATCAAACTTATGCACTTTAAAGCAGAACACATTTGGCTAAGGGTGCAGGCTATAAGCATAGAATGCATTCGAAAAGGGTTTTTTATTTAAAATAAGGGTTTCTCTCAAAAAATGGCAAGAACTTTATGCATAATGCTAAAGGTGAAGGCAATTGATGTATACATGATCAGATTCTCATCTACCCATGTAAACTAACAATGATCCTAAATCCCTCTCATTTATTAACTTTTATCCTCACTCACCACTTAGAATCTACCCTTTTCTCAAAGCAAAAGCTTAGCATTCCCCAATTCAAAACAGAAAACATTTTTTTACTCTTTTAGGCTAGTGAAAAGGTTGAAAACAATTTGCTCTTTACATATTTCTTATTGGTAGCTCTCTTGTTTATTTATATTTTTTATTTTTTTTTTCTCTTTTTTTTTGGCACTTAGGCTTTTTTCTTTTTCTTTTTATTTTTATTTTGAGAGAGCTACCTTCTGAAATTATTAGAGCATATAAATTTTTAAACACAAATTTTTCACTTAAAACCTTTTTCTTTCTTTCAAATACCAAACTCTTTGGAAACCGAGAACACATAAACATGAAAACAACCCCAATGATCCCCCAAACTTATCTTAAACCTATATCTAGCTTCAAAATGCAAAGCTAGCAATCACATGAGAACCCAATCATGTCGCCTAAACCTAACACTTTATGCTAAGATCAAAACCGAAAAAGAAGGCCTCACAATGATGTCACACAAGAAAAATTTGGCTTCAAAGAAGGGTAAGGGTCAAGGTGGGGGTTCTACTTAGGCTCACAAAGAGTGGTAGAAGGAAGAAGAGAGCCTAAATATTTTAAAATCCATGTGTTCATTTTCAAATGCATAAGGATGATAATTGAAATTTCAGATTAAGGTTTTCACTTATTAGGACAAGTTTCAAATCATGAGAGTTCAATTCAAGTCACAAAAATCATAGCAAGTGATCCAAGCATGGTAAGAACTTACTTTCAAAGTATGAGCAAAGCATTAGAGAACTACTAACTAGGGCATTGAAACAATTCATGAGTTTAAAACACCTTTTTAAGAAAAAATCTAACCCCTTATGCGAATATGAACAACCTAGATGCTTTAAGATTCTAGACTCAATCCTAAAATGCTTAATGAGATGAATGCAACTACATGAATCTTTGAAAAAATTTTAAAAATTTTACCACTTTTTCATGTAATGAAGACTCAAGGATGCTAAAGGGAAAATAAGATCAGAAAACACAAGTCAAACCACACATATACTCCCCCAAACTTGCTTGACACTGTCCCGGTGGCAAACAAATTCAAAGGAGCATCAAAACACAAAGCAAAAAGAAGCAAACATGAGCGGTATGTACAATGGAAGAAGGTTGTTACCTCGGGTCTAGTCTCGGCTGGAACTTGAGGATGTTCCAGAGGAGCTAGATGCCACGGCTTTGCCTTTGGAGCCTGGCTCTTGATGAGAGAGACGCGCCGGTTGAATGTTGCTACCTTGAGTCTCACGGATGACAACTCCACCGGTTGAAAGCCTCCTCTTCTCGGGTTGTTGAACCTCTTCACTTGCATCTTTCTTAGGCGAGCCTCCTTGAAGCGATTTGACCTTCTTGGCAAGTTTCTTGAACATTTTGCCTTGCCATTTGTTGATTTTCCTTTGCATCTCCACAATAGATGCTAGGAACTTCTCCGTTTTAGTTTTCGGCTCAAAGTCTATCTTGGGAAGGGTGTAAGCCTCGAGAATCTCATCTTCTGTGGCTGGGGACTCAGACCTTTGACGAGGAGCAATCGCTGGGGCAGGCGTTCCTCCTAGAGGAGCAAAGCACTCCTCTATTGTTGGCAAGAACTCGATGTTCCCAACACCAAGCAGCTCGGTCTCGTCCTTGTTTGGTAGGATGCATACTCTCTTCTCGTTTTCGTCGTCGATGAAAAGATAAGCGTAGAACCCTTATGATGGCGTGCGTCCCAAGCTGTCGGTATTCCTCATGTAGACCTCATCCATGAAAACTCTAGCCGGGACGGGTGTGGAATCGTGTATAGGTACGCCAGCTTGTATGAATAGAGGAGTGAGGAAGCCGCCAATGAAAGAAGAGCTTGCCTTGCACCGCAAGGCATAAGCCTTGTATTTCACCAAAGAGGCAGCAAGCACGCATCCATAGTTCACCTCGTCGCCGAGTTCATCCTCCATAGACTCTTCATTCTCCGCCGGATCACACAACAAATGCTTCACGCCTTGGAACAAGAAGCAAAGCTCGGTCTTTGTAACTGTGGGAGCAACTGACCTTCCGCTGAATGTGTTGGCGATCAGCTTCAAGGTGTACCTCAGCACCAGGCTTCTCACTCTCTTGATTTTGGCGGTGTTGGCCTTGTAGTCTTCGTTGCTGATCAGGTCCCAAAAATCGTTTGCTCGCGTGAAGGAGGGGAACTCAATCTTGGTGGCGGCTGCATTGAGACCATATGCCTGACACAGCTCGGGGATTGAGAGGCTGAAGGCTTGACGTCCAAACTTGAAGGAGAGACGGCCTTGTGAAGAAACGGGGGCGCTAGGGTTCTCGTAACGAAACTCCAACCTGGCAAGGAAGTCTATTGTCACTTCTGGAATGGTTGGGCAATCCGTTCGTGACAGACATCTTAAGCCAATGTTCTTGAGGAGTTGGTCGAAATCTCCAAGGATCCCTAGCTTGAATAGCAGCTCCCGGTCCACAAACTTAGTATGCTCGAACCGAAGCCTTTCTAGCCGCTTCTTATCCCTCTTCTCGTCCTTACTCCATCGGACCCTCTCTTGAACAGCCACTTCCTGACCTTCTCCTTCTTGTGCTGTCTCCTCTCTCGTTCTCTTGGGGGCCATCGTGCCTGAAACAGGTTTCTCAAGCAAAGTAATGAGCAAAATGGTGATAGGATGAGAGAAGAAGAGAGGCAAAGAAGAAAACTTATTCTTAATACCCTAGAATTTTAGAAAATTTATAAAAATCATACGAAAATAATAGAGAATTAAATCTAGAGATACTAGAAAATCCAGAATTTTTCCTATTATTTAGCTAAATTTAAAAATTCAAAACTGCCATAGCATCTAAAACAATCAATTGCGAAATAAAAGGGAATTTTCCTAAAGATTTTTATTAAATAACCGAAAATACCTTTTGCAAAGATTGTTAAGAAGTTTGTTAGCCTTTACAAACAGAAAACTCTCATTCTCTTTGCTTAAAATTTCGAAAAAATAAGAATGAGAGAGTGTGAAGTTGATGAAAACATTTAAAGGCTAACAAGAAACAAAACTATGGGTAAAAGGAGGTGGTTTCTGACACAAGCCTTGGTCAAGGCACATCTTTCATGGTCAAAGATGCTTGCCTTGACCAAGTTTTAAATTTAAAAACTGGAGAGAAAAGAGTAAAAGAGGGAAAGAAATTGTTACCTCGGCATGAGATCAAGTCCGTTTGGTCGATCTAGGACTCGATCTCATGCCCATAATGGCTTAGATCGAGAGGGTTACTCGATTTGTGACTCGATTCATGGTGAATCGAGTCCTGGATCGATTTGCTCTCTCGATCGTTGAGATTTTGGCTCCACGGCTAAGTCCTCGTGATCGAGCTACGTCCTCGATTTTGGGGTCGATTTGGCGTAGATCGAGTGATGGATAGAGTCGAGTGATCGATCTGTCTTTTAAGGATTTCCCGAGAGAAATTAGATCGGTCGATCCATTTTTGGATCAATCGATCTAAACTCCAAGAATTTCCCGAGACATTTTAGATCAAGTTTGCCACTCGATCAGTCTACTCGATCTCGTCTAGATAGACTGCCTCCTCTCGATTCACTAGCTCGATCTAGTAAAGATCGAGCCAGGATGAGTCGATCTAACACTCGATCTCTAGCTCATATACGCCCCTTTCTTACTCCTTTTGGAACTCGGGTCATGGCTTGCGTCTCCCATACTTTTTCTTATACACTCACAAGACAAAAACATCAAATTGGGAAAAGAAATAAAGTAAAAATATGTACAGGATAGACATGGGAATGCCTCCCAAGTGCAAAGCAATCTTCCCGTTTTTGACGTCTATTATGGCGCCGGCGGTAGCTAAGTAAGGTCTACCGAGAATGAGTGGATCTTTTGGCTCTTCATCCATTTCCAGAACAACGAAGTCCGTCGGCATGTTCACACCACTGATTCGCACCGGTAGATCTTCAAGCAATCCTACGGGTAACCTCACACTCCTGTCAGCTAGTACCAACGAGATTCTACAGTCCTTGAAACGGGTAAAGCTGAGTTTCTTTGCCACGGAATGAGGCATCAGATTTATGCTAGCTCCAAGATCACAAAGGCAACTCTTGAACTCCAAAGGACCTAAAGCGCAGGGTATAGTGAAGCTTCCAGGGTCTCCCAACTTCTTAGGGACTATTTCCTTGTGTATCACAGCACTACACTCCTCACTTAGAACAAGCACTTCCTTACTTTCCTTATTCTTCTTCACGAGAGTGTCTTTGAAGAATTTGGCGCATTTAGGCATCATTGCAAGGCAGTTCACGAGAGGTAGCTTGATCTCTACGTCCTTAAGATGCTTCTCAAACAAGACTCTATGCTTCTTGAAACGGCCAGGAAAAGGCAGCTTAGGTACATACGGTGGAGGTACGTAAGCATCCTTCTCCTTAGTAGTTTGCTCCGCTTTCTTCTCAACAACCGCTTTGTCTCCTCTTCTTGGCCCTTGAATCCAAACATTGTCAAAGTTGAACTCATCATCAGCTGAAAGCTTACCCTCCCCCTCTTGAATTACAACGTCCTCGTTGTTCTTGGGAGTAACCGTAGGTGCAAGCTCTTTGCCACTTCTTAACGTGATGGTGTTGGCATATTCCTTAGGATTCTGCTCACACTTGCCCGGTAGGCTATTCTGACCACTTGTACTCGCCTTCCCCTTCTCTAGCTGCTTGATCTTGTTGTTTAAGTTGGTGATCTGTGTAGAGAAGTCAGTGAGAGACGAGTTTAGACGAGTGTTCAGCTCGGCAAACTTCTGGTTTGTAGAGGCTTGCCCTTGAATCAATTGTTGGAACATAGCTTGGACAGGATCAACTTGTTGTTGCATCGGCTGTTGCTGCTGAGGTACAAAGCCCAGAGGGTACATTGGCGTATAACCCTTGTTTCCTTGCTGTTGTCCTTGGAAGCCACCACTCGGCTGAAAACCTTTGTTGTAGGGTACAAAAGGCTTTGCTTGCTGAGCAGGGTACACTTGATCCTTAGGGTTTGCTACATTGGTGCTGCGGTATGAGAGATTGTTGTTCTGGTTGTAACCTTGTGAATAGCCTTGAGGTTTGTAGTTGTTTTGACCCGCCACCCAATTGGCTTCTTCTTGGCTCAACTCAAGCTCCTCTTGATTCTCATCCGCTTCATCAACAAAGTGAACATGCTTCTGATTTGCCAAAACCAACTTGTCAATCTTCTCATGTAATGATTTCAACTCTTTCTTGTGTGACTCTAGCTCAGAACCTCGTGGTGCACGATCATAATCTTCAGCATAGTTGCCGTCACTTAGTGCTAAGTTCTCAATCAGCTCCATGCCTTCTTCTACCTCTTGACCAAGGAAGTTCCCCTTACTTGCCGTGTCAAGCAACAACCTTATCTTTGGTGAAGCTCTGCGGTAGATAGTGCTTAGAAGGGTCTCTTCACTGAAGCCGTGGTGAGGACATTGGATAGTATAGTCCTTGAATCGTTCCATGTCTTCATTGAAAATCTCATTATTCCTTTGCGTGAAGCCGCTGATCTCGCTTCTTAGCCTTGCCGTTCTGGTGCTAGAGAAGAATTTTGAGAGGAAAGCCTTCTTACACTCGGCCCATGAAGTGATGGTGCCTTGAGGAAGTGTTTTCTTCCAATGTCTAGCCTTGTCTCCAAGAGAGAATGGAAAGAGACGCAGCTTGAAAGCATCTTCTGATATGCCGTTTATCTTGATCATCCCACATACTTGCTCAAAATTGTCGAGGTGTTCCAAGGGATCTTCCATTGCTAACCCGTGGAACTTGTTGTTTTGCACCATGGAGATGAAACCTGGCTTAATCTCGAAGTTGTTGTTTTGTACAGGAGGAGAAGTGATCCCAAACCTATTGTGATGAGTATTGGGAGCATCTCCGGCTCCTATGATCCTTGGAGGTCTAGCCGCGTGGTGGGGGTTTCCATTGCCCCTTCCCACTGCCCCGTGAGCTGGAGGCGGTCCCTCTGGATGCTCGTGTTCAGCCATAGCTTCAAAGTCAACCAAACCGTGCTGAACAATCTCCTCAAAAGCTCTAGCTTGTTCTCGTACTCTTCTTTGCCGTGAATGACCAAGTTGATGGATGTTGTCCAAGGGTTGAAGTAGATGGTTATCTCCCCTGGAACGAAGATGCATGTACCTGGAAGAAACACGTTTAAGAGTAGAGAGATTAGTAACTTAAGCAAAGTAAAGCTTAGTCTTTACTAAGCTCCAAATCTCTATGCTTTCTAACACTCCTAGAATGGCAACGGTGCCATTTGATAACTACTTTCTTTGAAAGGGTGAGGATGCAATGAGGCTATCAAACTCAAATGCAACACTTAGGTTGTAGTACAGTATGCAAGTGAGAGTCATTCCATTTCTAGGAGCTAGGAAGATGAAAGAGAATGCAAGAGCAGTGTAAAGCTAAGCGAATGACAGGTGATATTGTGAAAATCCTAAAAACTATATGCAACGACCGAATGGAATGCAAAACTATTTTAAAATTACCAAGAGTGATTGAACTACTACGAGGAACAAACAGAAAAATTAAAATGCAAGGCTATGATTTAACAAAAATCGACTAGTGGATCGACCACAGGATCGACCACTAGATCGAGCAGTTTGGATCGATCTCGTCTAAAATGCAAGTATGAAGAAACGAATGACCAGGATGCGGCGATTATCAAGCGAATGACTAACGAAGATGTAAGAATGCTAAGAAAGAAGGGTCTAGGGTTGAGATTCATGTTAGGGGTTTCAATGGTCCAAGCTTGGTTTGAAAACTCTAGATCTACTCACTTTGTGAGATTCTCTAAGCCATGAAAACAAAACAAGATCCATCCATGGCGTGTGGTATGGATCACTCTCTCATTCTCTCCTCCAGACCAATGGCATTTGGCGAAAAAAGAGATTGAGAGGCAGGGAAAACAGATTTCAACCACGCAGCTTAACTAGTCCTCTAAACTACCATGGCGTTTGGGAAAGAGTAACTAGCCTCTAAGATGTGATTTTCAGGGATCTCTGGATCCTGTCAAGGTAAGAGCTCTCTCTGATCATAAAGATCTTGGCGTGAGACTCTTTAAGACTTAAGAACTCAACATCTTAGAAAAGAAAGCCATTAAGAACAAGAAAACACCAAGCTTTAAAAACCTTTTCGACCCCGTGAATCCTCTCAACCCCGAAACCCAATTGAAACTACTCACTAAACATTAAATAAACTAAGCAAAGCATAAAGAATGAAACGATAAATATAAGAACGATGGATTAAACTTAAAAGGTTCAAAATATGCAATAACAAAGCTCAGAGTCTAACAATGGCGGATCGCCTCCAAAACCAGAGAGAAAAGCATAAAAAGATAAGATAATGAAAAAAGTGTGTGTGAAAAAATCATCGCCGCCTTCCCAAAATGGTAAAAACAGCTCGACGGTCCACCCTCGCTAGCGGCCAAAAATGGTTGAAAGGATAGAGATCGACTTCGGGATCGAGCGTCTCTCTCGATCACTTTCGGACATCGTGTCATCTACTCGATCTGGGTCTCGATCTTCTTCGGCAGATCGAGTGTTGCATCCGATCTTGGTATCGATCTTCGATCGGATCGAGTGGTGGACTCGATCCGGCTCTCGCTCTGCATGGCGTTATTTACGTCCGTACCATTTGATCGATTGCTCCACTCGATCTTCGTCTCGATCATTTCCCTTGGATCGCTTGGGCTTCTCGATCTTCTGGTCGATCTCATCTAGATCGACCTGCCATGCTCGATCTGCTCCCCGATCTCTGGTCCTTAGAAAATATCCGACGTTCCACGAACCACCACAACAGCTTCAGCACGTCCACGAACCTCCACGACTCCAAAGTAGCCAGAAACAACCTGAATGTGATGCAAAATGCAAGGAACATGCGTATGCTGGTGCAAGAATGCTTTAGGATCTAAAGTGATGCAATCTAGCCTAAAGTGTGATGTAAATGCATGAAAAGCTAACTTATATGTATGCAAAATGCATGCAATATGTAGTGACATCAACTCCCCCAAACTTACTTCTTGCTTGCCCTCAAGCAACAGAAAATAAGAAAGGAAGAGAGGTTTTAAAACAAACAGGGGTTTTAAGCTTCTTGCAAAGGTGCCTTTCAAATGAATCAATCTCAATGTCCTAGTTACTAGTTCTAAAATGCAATGCGCACACTCATACTCCAAAAAACTTAGCCATACTCATCACACAAAGAAATTCAGATCATGACTCTCCTATTCCTAACAATCAAAGAAACTCATCCTTTAACATTCATTAAAGACCGAACCATGAATCAAACTTATGCACTTTAAAGCAGAACACATTTGGCTAAGGGTGCAGGCTATGAGCATAGAATGCATTCGAAAAGGGTTTTTTATTTAAAATAAGGGTTTCTCTCAAAAAATGGCAAGAACTTTATGCATAATGCTAAAGGTGAAGGCAATTGATGCATACATGATCAGATTCTCATCTACCCATGTAAACTAACAATGATCCTAAATCCCTCTCATTTATTAACTTTTATCCTCACTCACCACTTAGAATCTACCCTTTTCTCAAAGCAAAAGCTTAGCATTCCCCAATTCAAAACAGAAAACATTTTTTTACTCTTTTAGGCTAGTGAAAAGGTTGAAAACAATTTGCTCTTTACATATTTCTTATTGGTAGCTCTCTTGTTTATTTATATTTTTTTTATTTATTTATTTTTCTCTTTTTTTTTGGCACTTAGGCTCTTTTCTTTTTCTTTTTATTTTTATTTTGAGGCAGCTACCTTCTGAAATTATTAGGGCATATAAATTTTTAAACACAAACCTTTCACTTAAAACCTTTTTCTTTCTTTCAAATACCAAACTCTTTTGAAACCGAGAACACATAAACATGAAAACAGCCCCAATGATCCCCCAAACTTATCTTAAACCTATATCTAGCTTCAAAATGCAAAGCTAGCAATCACATGAGAACCCAATCATGTCGCCTAAACCTAACACTTTATGCTAAGATCAAAACCGAAAAAGAAGGCCTCACAATGATGTCACACAAGAAAAATTTGGCTTCAAAGAAGGGTAAGGGTCAAGGTGGGGGTTCTACTTAGGCTCACAAAGAGTGGTAGAAGGAAGAAGAGAGCCTAAATATTTTAAAATCCATGTGTTCATTTTCAAATGCATAAGGATGATAATTGAAATTTCAGATTAAGGTTTTCACTTATTAGGACAAGTTTCAAATCATGAGAGTTCAATTCAAGTCACAAAAATCATAGCAAGTGATCCAAGCATGGTAAGAACTTACTTTCAAAGTATGAGCAAAGCATTAGAGAACTACTAACTAGGGCATTGAAACAATTCATGAGTTTAAAACACCTTTTTAAGAAAAACTCTAACCCCTTATGCGAATATGAACAACCTAGATGCTTTAAGATTCTAGACTCAATCCTAAAATGCTTAATGAGATGAATGCAACTACATGAATCTTTGAAAAAATTTTAAAAATTTTACCAATTTTTCATGTAATGAAGACTCAAGGATGCTAAAGGGAAAATAAGATCAGAAAACACAAGTCAAACCACACATATACTCCCCCAAACTTGCTTGACACTGTCCCGGTGGCAAACAAATTCAAAGGAGCATCAAAACACAAAGCAAAAAGAAGCAAACATGAGCGGTATGTACAATGGAAGAAGGTTGTTACCTCGGGTCTAGTCTCGGCTGGAACTTGAGGATGTTCCAGAGGAGCTAGATGCCACGGCTTTGCCTTTGGAGCCTGGCTCTTGATGAGAGAGACGCGCCGGTTGAATGTTGCTACCTTGAGTCTCACGGATGACAACTCCACCGGTTGAAAGCCTCCTCTTCTCGGGTTGTTGAACCTCTTCACTTGCATCTTTCTTAGGCGAGCCTCCTTGAAGCGATTTGACCTTCTTGGCAAGTTTCTTGAACATTTTGCCTTGCCATTTGTTGATTTTCCTTTGCATCTCCACAATAGATGCTAGGAACTTCTCTGTTTTAGTTTTCGGCTCAAAGTCTATCTTGGGAAGGGTGTAAGCCTCGGGAATCTCATCTTCTGTGGCTGGGGACTCAGACCTTTGACGAGGAGCAATCGCTGGGGCAGGCGTTCCTCCTAGAGGAGCAAAGCACTCCTCTATTGTTGGCAAGAACTCGATGTTCCCAACACCAAGCAGCTCGGTCTCGTCCTTGTTTGGTAGGATGCATACTCTCTTCTCATTTTCGTCGTCGATGAAAAGATAAGCGTAGAACCCTTATGATGGCGTGCGTCCCAAGCTGTCGGTATTCCTCATGTAGACCTCATCCATGAAAACTCTAGCCGGGACGGGTGTGGAATCGTGTATAGGTACGCCAGCTTGTATGAATAGAGGAGTGAGGAAGCCGCCAATGAAAGAAGAGCTTGCCTTGCACCGCAAGGCATAAGCCTTGTATTTCACCAAAGAGGCAGCAAGCACGCATCCATAGTTCACCTCGTCGCCGAGTTCATCCTCCATAGACTCTTCATTCTCCGCCGGATCACACAACAAATGCTTCACGCCTTGGAACAAGAAGCAAAGCTCGGTCTTTGTAACTGTGGGAGCAACTGACCTTCTGCTGAATGTGTTGGCGATCAGCTTCAAGGTGTACCTCAGCACCAGGCTTCTCACTCTCTTGATTTTGGCGGTGTTGGCCTTGTAGTCTTCGTTGCTGATCAGGTCCCAAAAATCGTTTGCTCGCGTGAAGGAGGGGAACTCAATCTTGGTGGCGGCTGCATTGAGACCATATGCCTGACACAGCTCGGGGATTGAGAGGCTGAAGGCTTGACGTCCAAACTTGAAGGAGAGACGGCCTTGTGAAGAAACGGGGGCGCTAGGGTTCTCGTAACGAAACTCCAACCTGGCAAGGAAGTCTATTGTCACTTCTGGAATGGTTGGGCAATCCGTTCGTGACAGACATCTTAAGCCAATGTTCTTGAGGAGTTGGTCGAAATCTCCAAGGATCCCTAGCTTGAATAGCAGCTCCCGGTCCACAAACTTAGTATGCTCGAACCGAAGCCTTTCTAGCCGCTTCTTATCTCTCTTCTCGTCCTTACTCCATCGGACCCTCTCTTGAACAGCCACTTCCTGACCTTCTCCTTCTTGTGCCGTCTCCTCTCTCGTTCTCTTGGGGGCCATCGTGCCTGAAACAGGTTTCTCAAGCAAAGTAATGAGCAAAATGGTGATAGGATGAGAGAAGAAGAGAGGCAAAGAAGAAAACTTATTCTTAATACCCTAGAATTTTAGAAAATTTATAAAAATCATACGAAAATAATAGAGAATTAAATCTAGAGATACTAGAAAATCCAGAATTTTTCCTATTATTAAGCTAAATTTAAAAATTCAAAACTGCCATAGCATCTAAAACAATCAATTGCGAAATAAAAGAGAATTTTCCTAAAGATTTTTATTAAATAACCGAAAATACCTTTTGCAAAGATTGTTAAGAAGTTTGTTAGCCTTTACAAACAGAAAACTCTCATTCTCTTTGCTTAAAATTTCGAAAAAATAAGAATGAGAGAGTGTGAAGTTGATGAAAACATTTAAAGGCCAACAAGAAACAAAACTATGGGTAAAAGGAGGTGGTTTCTGACACAAGCCTTGGTCAAGGCACATCTTTCATGGTCAAAGATGCTTGCCTTGACCAAGTTTTAAATTTAAAAACTGGAGGGAAAAGAGTAAAAGAGGGAAAAAAATTGTTACCTCGGCATGAGATCAAGTCCGTTTGGTCGATCTAGGACTCGATCTCATGCTCATAATGGCTTAGATCGAGAGGGTTACTCGATTTGTGACTCAATTCATGGTGAATCGAGTCCTGGATCGATTTGCTCTCTCCATCGTTGAGATTTTGGCTCCACGGCTAAGTCCTCGTGATCGAGCTACGTCCTCGATTTTGGGGTCGATTTGGCGTAGATCGAGTGATGGATCGTGTCGAGTGATCGATCTGTCTTTTAAGGATTTCCCGAGAGAAATTAGATCGGTCGATCCATTTTTGGATCAATCGATCTAAACTCCAAGAATTTCCCGAGACATTTTAGATCAAGTTTGCCACTCGATCAGTCTACTCGATCTCGTCTAGATAGACTGCCTCCTCTCGATTCACTAGCTCGATCTAGTAAAGATCGAGCCAGGATGAGTCGATCTAGCACTCGATCTCTAGCTCATATACGCCCCTTTCTTACTCCTTTTGGAACTCGGGTCATGGCTTGCGTCTCCCATACTTTTTCTTATACACTCACACGACAAAAACATAAAATTGGGAAAAGAAATAAAGTAAAAATATGTACAGGATAGACATGGGAATGCCTCCCAAGTGCAAAGCAATCTTCCCGTTTTTGACGTCTATTATGGCGCCGGCGGTAGCTAAGAAAGGTCTACCGAGAATGAGTGGATCTTTTGGCTCTTCATCCATTTCCAGAACAACGAAGTCCGTCGGCATGTTCACACCACTGATTCGCACCGGTAGATCCTCAAGCAATCCTACGGGTAACCTCACACTCCTGTCAGCTAGTACCAACGAGATTCTACAGTCCTTGAAACGGGTAAAGCTGAGTTTCTTTGCCACGGAATGAGGCATCAGATTTATGCTAGCTCCAAGATCACAAAGGCAACTCTTGAACTCCAAAGGACCTAAAGCGCAGGGTATAGTGAAGCTTCCAGGGTCTCCCAACTTCTTAGGGACTATTTCCTTGTGTATCACAGCACTACACTCCTCACTTAGAACAAGCACTTCCTTACTTTCCTTATTCTTCTTCACGAGAGTGTCTTTGAAGAATTTAGCGCATTTAGGCATCATTGCAAGGCAGTTCACGAGAGGTAGCTTGATCTCTACGTCCTTAAGATGCTTCTCAAACAAGACTCTATGCTTCTTGAAACGGCCAGGAAAAGGCAGCTTAGGTACATACGGTGGAGGTACGTAAGCATCCTTCTCCTTAGTAGTTTGCTCCGCTTTCTTCTCAACAACCGCTTTGTCTCCTCTTCTTGGCCCTTGAATCCAGACATTGTCAAAGTTGAACTCATCATCAGCTGAAAGCTTACCCTCCCCCTCTTGAATTACAACGTCCTCGTTGTTCTTGGGAGTAACCGTAGGTGCAAGCTCTTTGCCACTTCTTAACGTGATGGTGTTGGCATATTCCTTAGGATTCTGCTCACACTTGCCCGGTAGGCTATTCTGACCACTTGTACTCGCCTTCCCCTTCTCTAGCTGCTTGATCTTGTTGTTTAAGTTGGTGATCTGTGTAGAGAAGTCAGTGAGAGACGAGTTTAGACGAGTGTTCAGCTCGGCAAACTTCTGGTTTGTAGAGGCTTGCCCTTGAATCAATTGTTGGAACATAGCTTGGACAGGATCAACTTGTTGTTGCATCGGCTGTTGCTGCTGAGGTACAAAGCCCGGAGGGTACATTGGCGTATAACCCTTGTTTCCTTGCTGTTGTCCTTGGAAGCCACCACTCGGCTGAAAACCTTTGTTGTAGGGTACAAAAGGCTTTGCTTGCTGAGCAGGGTACACTTGATCCTTAGGGTTTGCTACATTGGTGCTGCGGTATGAGAGATTGTTGTTCTGGTTGTAACCTTGTGAATAGCCTTGAGGTTTGTAGTTGTTTTGACCCGCCACCCAATTGGCTTCTTCTTGGCTCAACTCAAGCTCCTCTTGATTCTCATCCGCTTCATCAACAAAGTGAACATGCTTCTGATTTGCCAAAACCAACTTGTCAATCTTCTCATGTAATGATTTCAACTCTTTCTTGTGTGACTCTAGCTCAGAACCTCATGGTGCACGATCATAATCTTCAGCATAGTTGCCGTCACTTAGTGCTAAGTTCTCAATCAGCTCCATGCCTTCTTCTACCTCTTGACCAAGGAAGTTCCCCTTACTGGCCGTGTCAAGCAACAACCTTATCTTTGGTGAAGCTCCGCGGTAGATAGTGCTTAGAAGGGTCTCTTCACTGAAGCCGTGGTGAGGACATTGGATAGTATAGTCCTTGAATCGTTCCATGTCTTCATTGAAAGTCTCATTATTCCTTTGCGTGAAGCCGCTGATCTCGCTTCTTAGCCTTGCCGTTCTGGTGCTAGAGAAGAATTTTGAGAGGAAAGCCTTCTTACACTCGGCCCATGAAGTGATGGTGCCTTGAGGAAGTGTTTTCTTCCAATGTCTAGCCTTGTCTCCAAGAGAGAATGGAAAGAGACGCAGCTTGAAAGCATCTTCTGATATGCTGTTTATCTTGATCATCCCACATACTTGCTCAAAATTGTCGAGGTGTTCCAAGGGATCTTCCATTGCTAACCCGTGGAACTTGTTGTTTTGCACCATGGAGATGAAACCTGGCTTAATCTCAAAGTTGTTGTTTTGTACAGGAGGAGAAGTGATCCCAAACCTATTGTGATGAGTATTGGGAGCATCTCCGGCTCCTATGATCCTTGGAGGTCTAGCCGCGTGGTGGGGGTTTCCATTGCCCCTTCCCACTGCCCCGTGAGCTGGAGGCGGTCCCTCTGGATGCTCGTGTTCAGCCATAGCTTCAAAGTCAACCAAACCGTGCTGAACAATCTCCTCAAAAGCTCTAGCTTGTTCTCGTACTCTTCTTTGCCGTGAATGACCAAGTTGATGGATGTTGTCCAAGGGTTGAAGTAGATGGTTATCTCCCCTGGAACAAAGATGCATGTACCTGGAAGAAACACGTTTAAGAGTAGAGAGATTAGTAACTTAAGCAAAGTAAAGCTTAGTCTTTACTAAGCTCCAAATCTCTATGCTTTCTAACATTCCTAAAATGGCAACGGTGCCATTTGATAACTACTTTCTTTGAAAGGGTGAGGATGCAATGAGGCTATCAAACTCAAATGCAACACTTAGGTTGTAGTACAGTATGCAAGTGAGAGTCATTCCATTTCTAGGAGCTAGGAAGATGAAAGAGAATGCAAGAGCAGTGTAAAGCTAAGCGAATGACAGGTGATATTGTGAAAATCCTAAAAACTATATGCAACGACCGAATGGAATGCAAAACTATTTTAAAATTACCAAGAGTGATTGAACTACTACGAGGAACAAACAGAAAAATTAAAATGCAAGGCTATGATTTAACAAAAATCGACTAGTGGATCGACCACAGGATCGACCACTAGATCGAGCAGTTTGGATCGATCTCGTCTAAAATGCAAGTATGAAGAAACGAATGACCAGGATGCGGCGATTATCAAGCGAATGACTAACGAAGATGTAAGAATGCTAAGAAAGAAGGGTCTAGGGTTGAGATTCATGTTAGGGGTTTCAATGGTCCAAGCTTGGTTTGAAAACTCTAGATCTACTCACTTTGTGAGATTCTCTAAGCCATGAAAACAAAACAAGATCCATCCATGGCGTGTGGTATGGATCACTCTCTCATTCTCTCCTCCAGACCCATGGCGTTTGGCGGAAAAAGAGATTGAGAGGCAGGGAAAACAGATTTCAACCACGCAGCTTAACTAGTCCTCTAAACTACCATGGCGTTTGGGAAAGAGTAACTAGCCTCTAAGATGTGATTTTCAGGGATCTCTGGATCCTGTCAAGGTAAGAGCTCTCTCTGATCATAAAGATCTTGGCGTGAGACTCTTTAAGCCTTAAGAACTCAACATCTTAGAAAAGAAAGCCATTAAGAACAAGAAAACACCAAGCTTTAAAAACCTTTTCGACCCCGTGAATCCTCTCAACCCCGAAACCCAATTGAAACTACTCACTAAACATTAAATAAACTAAGCATAGCATAAAGAATGAAACGATAAACATAAGAACGATGGATTAAACTTAAAAGGTTCAAAATATTCAATAACAAAGCTCAGAGTCTAACAATGGCGGATCGCCTCCAAAACCAAAGAGAAAAGCATAAAAAGATAAGATAATGAAAAAAGTGTGTGTGAAAAAATCATCGCCGCCTTCCCAAAATGGTAAAAACAGCTCGACGGTCCACCCTCGCTAGCGGCCAAAAATGGTTGAAAGGATAGAGATCGACTTCGGGATCGAGCGTCTCTCTCGATCACTTTCGGACATCGTGTCATCTACTCGATCTGGGTCTCGATCTTCTTCGGCAGATCGAGTGTTGCATCCGATCTTGGTATCGATCTTCGATCGGATCGAGTGGTGGACTCGATCCGGCTCTCGCTCTGCATGGCGTTATTTACGTCCGTACCATTTGATCGATTGCTCCACTCGATCTTCGTCTCGATCATTTCCCTTGGATCGCTTGGGCTTCTCGATCTTCTGGTCGATCTCATCTAGATCGACCTGCCATGCTCGATCTGCTCCCCGATCTCTGGTCCTTAGAAAACATCCGACGTTCCACGAACCACCACAACAGCTTCAGCACGTCCACGAACCTCCACGACTCCAAAGTAGCCAGAAACAACCTGAATGTGATGCAAAATGCAAGGAACATGCGTATGCTGGTGCAAGAATGCTTTAGGATCTAAAGTGATGCAATCTAGCCTAAAGTGTGATGTAAATGCATGAAAAGCTAACTTATATGTATGCAAAATGCATGCAATATGTAGTGACATCAACTCCCCCAAACTTACTTCTTGCTTGCCCTCAAGCAACAGAAAATAAGAAAGGAAGAGAGGTTTTAAAACAAACAGGGGTTTTAAGCTTCTTGCAAAGGTGCCTTTCAAATGAATCAATCTCAATGTCCTAGTTACTAGTTCTAAAATGCAATGCGCACACTCATACTCCAAAAAACTTAGCCATACTCATCACACAAAGAAATTCAGATCATGACTCTCCTATTCCTAACAATCAAAGAAACTCATCCTTTAACATTCATTAAAGACCGAACCATGAATCAAACTTATGCACTTTAAAGCAGAACACATTTGGCTAAGGGTGCAGGCTATAAGCATAGAATGCATTCGAAAAGGGTTTTTATTTAAAATAAGGGTTTCTCTCAAAAAATGGCAAGAACTTTATGCATAATGCTAAAGGTGAAGGCAATTGATGTATACATGATCAGATTCTCATCTACCCATGTAAACTAACAATGATCCTAAATCCCTCTCATTTATTAACTTTTATCCTCACTCACCACTTAGAATCTACCCTTTTCTCAAAGCAAAAGCTTAGCATTCCCCAATTCAAAACAGAAAACATTTTTTTACTCTTTTAGGCTAGTGAAAAGGTTGAAAACAATTTGCTCTTTACATATTTCTTATTGGTAGCTCTCTTGTTTATTTATATTTTTTTTATTTATTTATTTTTCTCTTTTTTTTTGGCACTTAGGCTCTTTTCTTTTTCTTTTTATTTTTATTTTGAGGCAGCTACCTTCTGAAATTATTAGGGCATATAAATTTTTAAACACAAACCTTTCACTTAAAACCTTTTTCTTTCTTTCAAATACCAAACTCTTTTGAAACCGAGAACACATAAACATGAAAACAGCCCCAATGATCCCCCAAACTTATCTTAAACCTATATCTAGCTTCAAAATGCAAAGCTAGCAATCACATGAGAACCCAATCATGTCGCCTAAACCTAACACTTTATGCTAAGATCAAAACCGAAAAAGAAGGCCTCACAATGATGTCACACAAGAAAAATTTGGCTTCAAAGAAGGGTAAGGGTCAAGGTGGGGGTTCTACTTAGGCTCACAAAGAGTGGTAGAAGGAAGAAGAGAGCCTAAATATTTTAAAAATCCATGTGTTCATTTTCAAATGCATAAGGATGATAATTGAAATTTCAGATTAAGGTTTTCACTTATTAGGACAAGTTTCAAATCATGAGAGTTCAATTCAAGTCACAAAAATCATAGCAAGTGATCCAAGCATGGTAAGAACTTACTTTCAAAGTATGAGCAAAGCATTAGAGAACTACTAACTAGGGCATTGAAACAATTCATGAGTTTAAAACACCTTTTTAAGAAAAACTCTAACCCCTTATGCGAATATGAACAACCTAGATGCTTTAAGATTCTAGACTCAATCCTAAAATGCTTAATGAGATGAATGCAACTACATGAATCTTTGAAAAAATTTTAAAAATTTTACCAATTTTTCATGTAATGAAGACTCAAGGATGCTAAAGGGAAAATAAGATCAGAAAACACAAGTCAAACCACACATATACTCCCCCAAACTTGCTTGACACTGTCCCGGTGGCAAACAAATTCAAAGGAGCATCAAAACACAAAGCAAAAAGAAGCAAACATGAGCGGTATGTACAATGGAAGAAGGTTGTTACCTCGGGTCTAGTCTCGGCTGGAACTTGAGGATGTTCCAGAGGAGCTAGATGCCACGGCTTTGCCTTTGGAGCCTGGCTCTTGATGAGAGAGACGCGCCGGTTGAATGTTGCTACCTTGAGTCTCACGGATGACAACTCCACCGGTTGAAAGCCTCCTCTTCTCGGGTTGTTGAACCTCTTCACTTGCATCTTTCTTAGGCGAGCCTCCTTGAAGCGATTTGACCTTCTTGGCAAGTTTCTTGAACATTTTGCCTTGCCATTTGTTGATTTTCCTTTGCATCTCCACAATAGATGCTAGGAACTTCTCCGTTTTATTTTCGGCTCAAAGTCTATCTTGGGAAGGGTGTAAGCCTCGGGAATCTCATCTTCTGTGGCTGGGGACTCAGACCTTTGACGAGGAGCAATCGCTGGGGCAGGCGTTCCTCCTAGAGGAGCAAAGCACTCCTCTATTGTTGGCAAGAACTCGATGTTCCCAACACCAAGCAGCTCGGTCTCGTCCTTGTTTGGTAGGATGCATACTCTCTTCTCGTTTTCGTCGTCGATGAAAAGATAAGCGTAGAACCCTTATGATGGCGTGCGTCCCAAGCTGTCGGTATTCCTCATGTAGACCTCATCCATGAAAACTCTAGCCGGGACGGGTGTGGAATCGTGTATAGGTACGCCAGCTTGTATGAATAGAGGAGTGAGGAAGCCGCCAATGAAAGAAGAGCTTGCCTTGCACCGCAAGGCATAAGCCTTGTATTTCACCAAAGAGGCAGCAAGCACGCATCCATAGTTCACCTCGTCGCCGAGTTCATCCTCCATAGACTCTTCATTCTCCGCCGGATCACACAACAAATGCTTCACGCCTTGGAACAAGAAGCAAAGCTCGGTCTTCGTGACCGTGGGAGCAACTGACCTTCCGCTGAATGTGTTGGCGATCAGCTTCAAGGTGTACCTCAGCACCGAGCTTCTCACTCTCTTGATTTTGGCGGTGTTGGCCTTGTAGTCTTCGTTGCTGATCAGGTCCCAAAAATCGTTTGCTCGCGTGAAGGATCGATCTTGGTGGCGGCTGCGTTGAGACCATATGCCTGACACAGCTCGGGGATTGAGAGGCCGAAGGCTTGACGTCCAACCATGAAGGAGAGACGGCCTTGTGAAGGAACGGGGGCGCTAGGGTTCTCGTAACGAAACTCCAACCTGGCAAGGATGTCTATTGTCACTTCTGGAATGGTTGGGCAATCCGTTCGTGACAGACATCTTAAGCCAATGTTCTTGAGGAGTTGGTCGAAATCTCCAAGGATCCCTAGCTTGAATAGCAGCTCCCGGTCCGCAAACTTAGTAGGCTCGAACCGAAGCCTTTCCAGCCGCTTCTTATCCCTCTTCTCGTCCTTACTCCATCGGACCCTCTCTTGAACAGCCACTTCCTGACCTTCTCCTTCTTGTGTCGTCTCCTCTCTCGTTCTCTTGGGGGCCATCGTGCCTGAAACAGGTTTCTCAAGCAAAGTAATGAGCAAAATGGTGATAGGATGAGAGAAGAAGAGAGGCAAAGAAGAAAACTTATACTTAATACCCTAGAATTTTAGGGAATTTATAAAAATCATAGCAAAATAATAGAGAATTAAATCTAGAGATACTAGAAAATCCAGAATTTTTCCTATTATTTAGCTAAATTTAAAAATTCAAAACTGCCCTAGCATCTAAAACAATCAATTGCGAAATAAAATGGAATTTTCCTAAAGATTTTTATTAAATAACCGAAAATACCTTTCCAAAGATTGTTAAGAAGTTTGTGAGCCTTTAAAAACAGAAAACTCTCACTCTCTTTGCTTAAAATTTCGAGAAAACAAGAATGAGAGAGTGTGAAGTTGATGAAAATATTTAAAGGCCAACAAGAAACAAAATTATGGGTAAAAGGAGGTGGTTTCTGACACAAGCGTTGGTCACGGCACATCTTTCATGGTCAAAGATGCTTGCCTTGACCAAGTTTTAAATTTAAAAACTGGAGGGAAAAGAGTAAAGGAGGGAAAGAAATTGTTACCTCGGCATGAGATCGAGTCCGTTTGGTCGATCTAGGACTCGATCTTATGCCCATAATGGCTTAGATCGAGAGGGTTACTCGATTTGTGACTCGATTCATGGTGAATCGAGTCCTGGATCGATTTGCTCTCTCGATGGTTGAGATTATGGCTCCACGGCTAAGTCCTCGTGATCGAGCTACGTCCTCGATTTTGGGGTCGATTTGGCTTAGATCGAGTGATGGATCGAGTCGAGTGATCGATCTGTATTTTAAGGATTTCCCGAGAGAAATTAGATCGGTCGATCCATTTTTGGATCGATCGATCTAAACTCCAAGAATTTCCCGAGACATTTTAGATCAAGTTCGCCACTCGATCAGTATACTCGATCTCGTCTAGATAGACTACCTCCTCTCGATTCACTAGCTCGATCTAGCAAAGATCGAGCCAGGATGAGTCGATCTAGCACTCGATCTCTAGCTCATATACGCCCCTTTCTTACTCCTTTTGGAACTCGGGTCATGGCTTGCGTCTCCCATACTTTTTCCTACACACTCACAAGACAAAAACATAAAACTGGGAAAAGAAATAAAGTAAAAATATGTACAGGATAGACATGGGAATGCCTCCCAAGTGCAAGGCAATCTTCCCGTTTTTGACATCTATTATGACGCCGGCGGTAGCTAAGAAAGGTCTACCGAGAATGAGTGGATCCTTTGGCTCTTCATCCATTTCCAGAACAACGAAGTCCGTCGGCACGTGCACACCACTGATTCGCACCGGTAGATCTTCAAGCAATCCTACAGGTAACCTCACACTCCTGTCAGCTAGTACCAGCGAGATTCTACAGTCCTTGAAACGGGTAAAGCTGAGTTTCTTTGCCACAGAATGAGGCATCAGATTTATGCTAGCTCCAAGATCACAAAGGCAACTCTTGAACTCCAAAGGACCTAAAGCGCAGGGTATAGTGAAGCTTCCAGGGTCTCCCAACTTCTTAGGGACTATTTCCTTGTGTATCACAGCACTACACTCCTCACTTAGAACAAGCACTTCCTTACTTTCCTTATTCTTCTTCACGAGAGTGTCTTTGAAGAATTTGGCGCATTTAGGCATCATTGCAAGGCAGTTCACGAGAGGTAGCTTGATCTCTACGTCCTTAAGATGCTTCTCAAACAAGACTCTATGCTTCTCTATGAGTTGCTTCTTGAAACGGCCAGGAAAAGGCAGCTTAGGTACATACGGTGGAGGTACGTAAGCATCCTTCTCCTTAGTAGTTTGCTCCGCTTTCTTCTCAACAACTGCTTTGTCTCCTCTTCTTGGCCCTTGAATCCAGACATTGTCAAAGTTGATCTCATCATCAGCTGAAAGCTTACCCTCCCCCTCTTGAATTACAACGTCCTCGTTGTTCTTGGGAGTAACCGTAGGTGCAAGCTCTTTGCCACTTCTTAACGTGATGGTGTTGGCATATTCCTTAGGATTCTGCTCACACTTGCCCGGTAGGCTATTCTGACCACTTGTACTCGCCTTCCCCTTCTCTAGCTGCTTGATCTTGTTGTTTAAGTTAGTGATCTGTGTAGAGAAGTCAGTGAGAGACGAGTCTAGACGAGTGTTCATCTCGGCAAACTTCTGGTTTGTAAAGGCTTGCCCTTGAATCAATTGTTGGAACATAGCTTGGACAGGATCAACTTGTTGTTGCATCGGCTGTTGCTGCTGAGGTACAAAGCCCGAAGGGTACATTGGCGTATAACCCTTGTTTCCTTGCTGTTGTCCTTGGAAGTTGTTCTGCCCTTGCCCTTGGAAGCCACCACTCGGCTGAAAACCTTTGTTGTAGGGTACAAAAGGCTTTGCTTGCTGAGCAGGGTACACTTGATCCTTAGGGTTTGCTACATTGGTGCTGCGGTATGAGAGATTGTTGTTCTGGTTGTAACCTTGTGAATAGCCTTGAGGTTTGTAGTTGTTTTGACCCACCACCCAATTGGCTTCTTCTTGGCTCAACTCAAGCTCCTCTTGATTCTCATCCGCTTCACCAACAAAGTGAACATGCTTCTGATTTGCCAAAACCAACTTGTCAATCTTCTCGTGTAATGATTTCAACTCTTTCTTGTGTGACTCTAGCTCAGAACCTCGTGGTGCACGATCATAATCTTCAGCATAGTTGCCGTCACTTAGTGCTAAGTTCTCAATCAGCTCCATGCCTTCTTCTACCTCTTGACCAAGGAAGTTCCCCTTACTGGCCGTGTCAAGCAACAACCTTATCTTTGGTGAAGCTCCACGGTAGATAGTGCTTCGAAGGGTCTCTTCGCTGAAGCCGTGGTGAGGACATTGGATAGTATAGTCCTTGAATCGTTCCATGTCTTCATTGAAAGTCTCATTATTCCTTTGCGTGAAGCCGCTGATCTCGCTTCTTAGCCTTGCCGTTCTGGTGCTAGAGAAGAATTTTGAGAGGAAAGCCTTCTTACACTCGGCCCATGAAGTGATGGTGCCTTGAGGAAGTGTTTTCTCCCAATGTCTAGCCTTGTCTCCAAGAGAGAATGGAAAGCGACGCAGCTTGAAAGCAGATGGTGCCACTAAGATGAAGATCAAAGCCCTACATGAGAAGTTGGACAAGCTCTTATATTCTTCTTTCAAATCTGTGAATTTTGTTGGTGAAGATGGTCAAGTGCAAGAAGAGGATGTTGCTCTTCAAGAGGAAGCTTTATACATGAACCAAGGAGGTGGTTTCAACAACTTCAGGAACCATCCTAACTTCTCATACAGAAGCACTAATGTAGCCAATCCTCATGACCAGATCTATCCTTTACAAGTCGCTCAACAAGGTCAAGGGAATAAGCTTTTTGTCCCTTACAATCAACAACAAGGATATGCTCAAAGACCTCCATTTCAAAACAACCAAGGAGGATTCAACCAAGGTATCTTCCAGCCTTAACCAGATTTTGCTCCACCAGGTTTTGGCAATGGACAAGCTTCTTCAAGTGCTCAAGATCCTGAAATCAGGCAAATAATGCAACAGCTATTGAATGGCCAAGCCAATACAACAATTGAGCTCCACAAGAAGTTTCCTGATGTTCATAACAAGATAGATGCTACCACTTGTGATTTGAATGGCAAGCTTGATGCCTTGAACCAAAGGGTGAAGTTTCTTGAAAACAAGAGAGTTTCTTCTTCAAAGCAAGTCCAGCAACTTCCTGGAAAACCAGAGGCCAATCGAAGGATTACTGCAATGCCATCATCAATGAGGCCATTGAGACTAAGTGTGTGTGTGGGGGGGGGGGGGGGGGGGGGGGGGGGGGGGAGCTCTTCAAGCTTGGATGTTGCTGCTAATGAAGAAGACATGATCGTTGATGAGTTCTTGTTGAGCATCAATGAAGATGATGAGGTTAAGGAATCTGAAGTGAGTGAGGACGACAAGCTGATCAAAGTCTTCCATGTTTTGAAAGCTCTTGCTAAGAAGACACCTACACAAACTAAGGCTGAATCAAAGAAGGTTGTTGAGAAGCCTCTAGATGAAAAATAAGAGTCTTCTTTGAATGATCTGTTTAAGTACAAACCTCCACTTCCCTTTCCTAGAGGGATCCTCACCAAAGCTCAAAAGGCCCTCCTTTAGAAGTTTAGACACGAAATGTATGAAGCTGGAATTCCTTTGCCCCATCTTAATACATTGATGCATGTCAAAGAACAACTAAGTTTCATCAGAAGTGTTCTTGGCAATGAAGACAAAGGATGAGCCAAAGGTCCTCTAAAAGCTGAGAAATCCTGGAAAGTGTGTGGTTGCTTGTGAATTTGGGAATCTTGACAAGGTGGAAGCATTGTGTGACTCAGGTTCTAGTGTGAATGTCATGTCACTTTAGATGACCAAGAAGTTGGGAATCGCTGATCTTAAGGAGTATGAGTCTACCATCTCTTTTGTGGACTAATCAACAAGGCAGCCACTTGAGTACTTTAAAGATTATCCTTTAAAGATTGAAGCTGCACAATCCCAACTGATTTCATTGTGATGGATACAGGTAAATCTAAAGACCTTCCTTTACTACTTGGGACACCATTTCTGAACACAGCAGGCACTGACATTGACTTCACCAAGAAGAAGGTGGTGCTCAAGAATGTGGACCAAAGTGTGAGCTATGAGATCAAGCCTCGTTACTCTAACTTTTGTGGAACCATAGAAGATGAGGAGCTAAGTGTGAGGGTGCTTCATGAGAAGATTGAGCATGCCATGAGCTTCAACATCAAGGTCCACGAAAAAGGTAATCCACCAGACCACAATGAGTACCAAGGAGAAAGCTTTGCTGGTGAGATTCTCTTGGTGTTGTTTGAAGGATTAATTGTTGAGGTTAAGGATGAAAATCAAAGGAGCCACAAGAAGCTCAGGCCAAAGAAGAAGGTTCAGGCAGGGACCAAGCAAGTGTTTTTTGAGAGAGATGAAGGGAATTGGATTCCCTTTCATACTTCTCATTGAGCTCTAAGCCAACCAAAGTCAAGCTTAATGACTCTAAACAAGCACACTTGTGAGGTAATCCCATGCATATCCTTGTAAATATTAGTTCCTTATGCTTTTGATATGTTTTGTTTAAGTGTTTCAGGTAGTTTATATGTCAATTAGTTCAACAAGATGGTTCAAAATGGCCAAGGCAAAAACTCTGTTCCCGTACCAAGCAGCTTCACCGTGGAAATGAACAAGTGCTCTACTCGATGTCGATCATACCATGGTAATGCCCGCCGTACACCGGTTGATTTGCTCGATGGCGATCATACCGAGGATTTGCCTGCCGTACACCGATTAACCTCCTCGGTATGACTACTGACGACACTCCAGCGAGAACTCTGGGGACGGTCCGACGTCCGGTGTACCGCGTGGCCAAGCTTCGACAAGTGGCAGTGATGAAGACGTAGACTTCACCACTGAACCTAGAGAAGGAGAACAAAGAGAGATGTCCATACCACCGGTCAATGACTTGACAATGACACGTTCCAAGACCAGGAGATCAAGAGAAGGGTTTAATGAAGCTGTACAAACACTATTGACCAATATGAACGTGGAAAACATACTGAGTTCCCAACCAAGCGCCGTTGCACCCGAGATAGACATTGCTGAGGTTTTTGCTAAGATGAGCCTCAAAGAAGATCGAACCACTACAAAGCAAGGTATGCAAGTTTACTTGACAGGAAATGGAGACCAGAACAACAAGAATTTCATCAATGCTGTACCGGAGCCGCGAGATATGCCAAGTACAAATCAAGAAGCCGATAGAGCATCAATAGAGCAAGAAGATGTTTCAAGCCAAGACATTGAAGAAACATTACATGAAATGTGCCAGCTTAACTTCAGTGGACTTTAAGGGATTGAGGACTTCAAAGAACTAACAAAAAAAGGCCAGTGCAAGACATACTCGCCAACCTCCCAAACAAGCCTAATGAGCATAAAAAACAGGTATTTTCAATTTATACAATCTTTGCAGGTAATGAGGCTTGTCCCACCGGTTCTTAAGCACAACAGCACACCAAAGGTGCATCAGTTAGAGCCACAAATAAGTCGGCATAGTTTAGCTTTTATTTCTTTTAGTTTAATGAACTTTTCTACTTTGATGTCTTTGCGCCTTAAGCGCTTTGTAGCTTTTCTTTTTCTCTTTGTGTTGTCGTTTTATGCTGACGAGCTCTTGTATAGCTCCCCTGCAGTGTTGTACTAACTTTTTACCTTGATTATCAATAAAGACCGAACTTTCTTCACAAAGCAAAGCCGCCGCTTCACCTTTGTTCTTACTTGTGTTCTTGTGTGTGTGATTTACTCAAGGATCGAGTGTTTGTTGTATCAGAGAGGTATCCATCCTCTCTGTGGTGCCGTGATGTCTCTCATATTTACATCATTGAGGCTTGCATTTAGTTAATGTTTTAGTCTCCTTTTGCATGTTTTTCTTCTCTTTAGTCCCATTTTCCTTTGCTTTTTGACTTAGGTTGCCTTTATGTTGTAGTTTGCATTCTCTTTGCATAAAGGATGTTTTTAGGTTCCTAAGGAGTCATTGGAGGCAAGGAGGAAGCATGTGAATGATTCAGGGAGTTGCCCCAGCCGAGAAGGAGCAAAAGAAGTTAAGGAAGTGGAAATTTGGCTCAACAACGATCAAGACAGAATTAGCATCGTACGATGTAAAGCAGCCGAGAGTATTGGAGTCCATATCGATCATTCACATCGAGCACTTATGCTCGATATCAAGCCACATGATAAGCACATCGGACACTAGCATCGTGCGATGTAAACATGCAGGAGCTTCAAGATTTTACATCGACCAAGCACATCGACCACCACTTGCTCGATTACAAGCACCCGAAGGCTCACATCGATCATCCACATCGAGCATAAGTGCTCGATGTTGGCCCTATCCGAAACTCTTTTAATTACAAGTTTGCCATTCTTCTAGGGCTTTTGTCTTTTAGTATAAATAGGCTTGAACCAATGGCTTTTGGCAAGTCTTGTTCTTGCTTAGTTTTCAGATTGCTTTTGAGTTTTTCTAAGGACATGTTTTTCTTTTCAATCTAAGTTTTGTATTTGCCTTATTCAATCTTCTCTAATCTCTCTCTTAATCATGTTTAACATGTTTTTCCCTTGTGATTTGGTGTTTTCCATGATGATGAGTGAGTAATCACTTTTAGGGTTTTAGATGTGGTAGATTAGGGGAATTTAAAGCTTGATTAGGGCTTGTTAGTGTTTAAATATGATTGATTTCTCTCTATTATGCTAGATTTATCCTGATCACATGAATCTTGATCTAGGCTTTCTCTTATGCCCACCAAGTGTTTGATGAAATGCTGATCTTGTTTAATAGAGGATTTACTTGTCTTAGCTCAAGAGATTGATTGTCTATGGAGTATTTTGGCTTGAATAGAGTCGGTCTAGCTTGCTTGTTATTGATTCTAGCACTAATGAGAGTTAGTTCTTGTTAGGATGATTAGCAAAGTATTATTTGCCAAGAGGTTGGAATTAACTTCCTTGATTGTGAACTCTATGCCTAGGAATTAGCATTGCTTGCTTTTTTGCATTGTCAATGAGTTTGATAACAGCTTAGTCTTGCCTTTGAATTTCCCAAAGTCAATAACCACATCTAGGATCCTTGCTTTTTATATATTGAATTTCGAATTTGCTAGTTCTCTGTTTTGCATTGGATCATTGCTTAGTATTGCTTTTCTAGGTTCTGCTTGGTTCATGATTCACTTAGGCTGATTAGTTGAGAAGTTTAAAAAACCATTTCTTTGATTTTGATTGACTTAAAGTATTCTATTACAATCCTATTGGCATCTAACTTAACTCATTTGGATTGATAAAAATCCTATACTAGACTATAACTGATTAGTATTAGTTTTGGGTGATTGAGAAAGAGCTCAAAACTCTTGTATCAATTTGGCGCCGTTGCCATTGGGGTTATAGCTTGGATCATTAGGATTTGTAAAATCTCTAAGATCAAGTTTTTATTTGTAGTTGGTTACTATCTCTGTTTCACTCTTGATTCTCTCTTAAAAGAAGTATGAGAGAGGTTCAAAGGGTACACACTTCAGTGCTCTCATCATGGTTTTTCACAAGCATCACTCTTTTCCACTCTCAATAGAGGCGCCCTTCCAAAGACCAGAATGCTTTTGGATATAGCATCTAATGGTAATTTCCTGTCTAAAGATGTTGATGAGGGAATGGAACTTGTGGAGAATCTTGCACAATCAGATGGGAACTATACTGAGGAGTTTGATAGAACTCCTAGGAGTGCGAAGGAGGAACTGGAGTACAAAAAGAAGGAGATCAAGGCTCTTCATGAGAAGATTGACCAGCTGTTAAAGGAAAGGAAGGAAGTTAGCTTTGTTGGAGACTTGGTTCAGATTGAAGATTAAGAAGCATGACAAGTTGAGGAGATGAACTACCTTGGAGGCTACAACAACTACTCCTACAGGAACAATCATAATCTATCCTACAGGAGTTACAATATAGCCAATCCTCAAGATCAGGTCTACCCACCTCAACAACAACAGTAAGCTAGCCAAGCAAGACCTTTTGTGCCTTATAACAACAACAATCAAGGCTTTATCCCAAAGAACAATAACTTCCAGCCTAAAGCGCCTTTTAACCCTCCAGGATTCAATGCTCAAGCACATGCTCAAACTTCTTCTAGCTCTCAAGACTGCGAAATCAAGAGTTTCATCTAACAAGTGCTTCAATCTCAGATCAATGGAACCTTGGAGATGAACAAGAAATTTGCTGATGTGAACAACAAGATAGACTATGTTCATGTGGAGCTCACAAGCAAGTTTGATGGTCTAGCTGCAAGGGTGAAAACCTTAGAGAACAACAAAGGAGTAGCTGCAGGACCACGCCCCTAAGGTAACCCTCCAGGAAAGTGTGAGATGAATCCCAAAGAGTATTGCCGAGCTGTTAACTCTTAAGAAGATTTGGGTACTGCTGAGGAAGAAGCTGTTATAGAGGAGTTCTTGTCTTTGTTCAATGAGGACATTGAAGCTCAAAGTGAGGGGGGGAGACATTGTCAACGTTCCTGAAGTTAAGAAAGAGAAGCAAGCTGACGTTCTTCCATTTTACCAACCCTACATTCCATTTCCCGGAAGATTCAAGCAGGAGCTAGTTCAGAAGTATTCAACTCTTCATGCTTCTCAGATGAAACTTAGAGGTCTAGATGCTGAGGAAGATATGGGGAAAATGCTAGCTAAGGTTAAGTTATCAGAGGTCAAGAACCTGGACATAAGGAAGCTTGGAGATCCTGGCTGCTTCACCCTTCCATGTGAACTCAAGGGGAAGATCTTTAAGAGCTGTCTATGTGACTTGGGCGCTAGCATCAATCTGTTGCCCTCCTCTACTACTAAGGCATTGGGCTATACAAATTTTGAGAAGAGTAATGTGTCTCTAACAATTGATGATGGAACAATGAAGATACCTTTTGGAGCTATAATGGATGTACCCATGATGATTGAAAGAGTAACAATTCCAACAGACTTCTTAGTCTTGGATATAGAAGGAAAAATCAAGAATCCTATCATCTTAGGAATCCTACCATCTCGGCTCAAGGATTGTTTACAAGCCTTGTTCTACCATTCTCATCCATCAGTGAACACAAGAGAGCGCCAAAGCCAGTGTGTAGACTCCATCAAACCGCCAACTCTGATCTGTGTAGCACTCTCATACCGAGTATTACATCATCTGGTATCAGAGCCAAAGGTTCTACCTTTGGTTTTCTATCTCTTTCAATTTTATAGATCCGTTTGTTAGTTGCATTTGTTTTCAATGCTTTGTTGATTTCTTTGTCCTTTATTTTAAAAAACCTATAAAAATCGTTGTCTTTTTCTTCATTAGTCTTTTGTTTTAAGTTTTATAAAAAAAAACCCCAAAAAGAATAGATCCGATTTGCTTGTATCATTTCCATTGTTTAAGTTGCTAGTGATTTTCATAAAACTATAAAAACCCACAAAAAGTTTTATTTGTGTTAATTCGTGTTTGATTGCTAAGTGATTATTGTTACTAGATTTGTCTATTGATCAGATTTGTTTGACTATTAGATAACTTAGTAAATTTTTATTAGTTTTGTTTTCGTTGGTACCGTGACAAGTTTGTTAAGTGTTGCAAGATTAAACAAACATTAGCAACATGACTGAGGGAGCAAACGGTGCACCAGCTGATCTAGTTCAAATGTTAACCGCCATGAGGGAGGACATGAGGAACATAACCCAAGAGATGGGTACTATTCACCAAGAGTTTGGAGCCCACATTGAACAGATTGAGAATCAACCAAGGTGAGCGGCTGTACGAGGAGCCCCTATACCACCAGTAGAGCCGAACATTGATTTGCAATACACTGATGATGATAACTTCGATCCTCTCATGAGACGAGGGCAAAGGAGACAAGATCCTCTACAAAGAAATTTAAACCACGACGTAAATCCTAGAGATAATCATCATGACGTAAAACTAACACCTCTTACCTTTGCAGGAAAGTCTAATCCTGAGCTATTGATTGGGAGACAAGCATGGACCACATATTCAAGTGCTATGGATATGTTGAGCGTAAGAAAGTGGCTGTAGCAGCTGCTAACCTCATGGAGAATGCACTTGCATGGTGGGACAAAACCGTAGCTGAGAGGAGAAGGCAACGGTTTAGTCAAGTGTCTACATGGAGCGATATGAAATATCTGCTCAATCAAAGGTATGTACCTGAGCATTACCACAAAGACTTACAAAAACATTTTCGTAAGTTATCTCAGGAAGCAAGGAGTGTAAATGAATACTTTGAGGAGTTTGAGAAGCTGATGAATTCCTTGGAGTTAGAAGAATCAGAAAAAGCCTTAATGGCTCAGTTCCTTGATGGTTTGCAAGAGCAGATTGCAAGAAAGGTGGAGCTAATGCAGTATGGAGGAATGCATGAACTGCTAAATCTCTCTATATAAATGGAGCAGCAGATCAAACGTAAAAACCCCCACTTCAACCGTAGCAAAACCAACCAGCCGTGGGCATCAAGTAGCTCTAAACCAATGGAAAAGGGGAAGGGCATACAAATTGACTCACATTTAAAAGCAAAGAACATCGAGACTCCAAAATTCAACAAGTCGGAGCAAGGTAAGTTTTCTAGTGCAATCACAGAACTATAGATATAATATGTTTCAAGTGTCAACACGGGCGACATATATCTAGAGAATGCTCTAACAACCGAGTGATGATTCTCACCCGTAGTGGAGAATATGAATCACATGGCGAGCTAGAAGAGGACTCGGAAGGAGAAGAGGAAGACATTCAATAACCTGACTGATGAGAGCTCTTAGTAACAAGGAGAGAACTTAATGTACTAATCAACCCAGGTGAGAAAGAGCAAGAGAAAACATATTTCATACAAGATGCACTATAAAGGGGAAGGTATGTAATCTAATTATAGATGGTGGTTCATGTACTAACGTGGCTAGTAAGTATATGGTGGATAGGTTAGGTCTTGAGAAGATCAAGCCGTACTAAACCGTTTTGCAAGACGTGTTCCCTGAGGAGATACACCCGGGATTGCCACCTCTACGAGGTATTGAACATCATATTGACTTATTCCCTGGCTCTACTTTACCAAACAAGCCAGCCTACAGAATTAACCCAACCAAGACTAAGGAGTTAGAGAAACAAGTAAGGGACTTAATAGAGAAAGGGTACATCCGAGAGAGTCTTAGCCCATGTGCTGTACCTGTACTACTAGTTCCCAATAAGGATGGGACATGGAGAATGTGTGTGGACTATCGAGCCATCAACAACATCACCATCGAATACCGTCAGCCCATTCCACGGTTAGATGACATGTTAGACGAGCTAAGAGTTTCAACAGTCTTCTCAAAGGTAGACCTTAAAAGCGGTTACCACCAAGTCAGAATGAGAGAAGAAGATGAATGGAAAACCACCTTCAAGACAAAGCAAGGGCTGTACGAATGGCTAGTCATGCCATTTGGCTTAACTAATGCCCTGATTACATTCATGAGGCTTATGAACCATGTTCTTAGATCATATATAAGCAAATTCATAGTTGTTTACTTTAATGATATACTTATCTATAGTAAGAACCTTGCTGATCATCTTAAACATCTCGAACTAGTGCTTAAACCACTTCTAAAGGAAGGTCTATATGCCAACCTTAAGAAGTGTACATTTTGTACTAATCAACTTGTCTTTTTAGGCTTTGTAGTAAGTGAACAGGGACTACAAGAGAAGATAAAGGCGATCAGAGAATGGCCTACACCAACAACAATCGGTCATGTAAGGAGCTTGCATGGGTTAGCTAGCTTTTACTGCAGGTTTGTAAGAGATTTCTGTACAGTAGCTGCACCACTCACTGCCGTGATCAAGAAGAATACACCATTCGCATGGGGAGAAGCTCAAGAAACCAAATTTCAACACTTTGAAGGAGAGGCTTACTGAGGCTCCGATCTTAGCTTTACCAGACTTTGATGAGATGTTTGAGGCGGAGTGCGATGCTTCAGGCTTAGGCATTGGAGCTTTATTACATCAGAGAAGGAAGCCAGTGGCTTTATTTAGTGAGAAGCTCAGTGGAGCTACACTGAATTAACCGATGTATGACAAGGAGCTCTATGCATTGATTCGATCTTTAGAGACATGGCAGCATTTACATGCTGTCCAAGGAGTTCATCATTCACACTGACCATGAGACACTCAAGCATTTGAGGGGACATACATCACTTAAGAGGAGACACGCTAAGTGGTTAGAGTTTATAGAGACATTCTCATACGTGATCAAGTACAAGAAGGGCAAGTAGAAATAGTAGCCGATGCACTTTCAAGAAGGTTTGCATTGATATCTACTATGGAGGCAAAGGTACTTGAGTTCGAGCATATCAAGGAGCTATACAAGGAGGATCTGGAGCTGGGAGAAGCATACCCGCAGCATGGGAAAGGACCTTTCAGTTCTTTCTATCTACACGATGGCTTCTTGTTCAAGGATAAGCGCTTGTGCATTCCCCAATGTTCTATGAGGGACTTGATACTCAAGGAAGCACATGGTGGAGGCCTTATGGGTCATTTTGGGGTTAACAAGACACTAGCAATGCTGACTGTCCACTTTTACTGGCCGCATTTGAAGAAAGATGTGGAGAAGCATTGTTCTAGATGTGTTACTTGCCACAAAGCAAAGTCCAGGTTACACCCTCACGACCTTTATTTACCTTTACCTATCCCTAATGCACCATGGGTAGATGTTTCTATGGATTTCGTCTTAGGTTTGCCCAAGATAAGACATAAGGATTCAATATTTAGTGTGGTGGACCGATTTTCAAAGATGGCTCACTTCATTCCATGTGATAAAACTAATGATGCTACACAAACCGCTGACCTGTTCTTCAAGGAAGTAGTACGTTTGCATGGTTTACCAAGAACCATTGTCTCTGACCGAGATACAAAGTTCTTGAGCCACTTTTGGAGGACCTTATGGAGAAAGCTTGGTACGAAGCTGCTGTTCTCAACCACTTGCCATCCCAAAACAGATGGCCAAACTGAAGTGGTAAACCATACTCTTTCATCTTTACTTAGAGTTACGCTTGGTAAAAGTTTAAAAACATGGCTTGATTGTTTACCATTCATCGAGTATGCATACAACCGAGCTGTACATTCCGCTACTTATATGTCCCCATTTGAGGTTGTTTATAGTTTTAATCCACTAACCCCTCTTGATCTTTCGCCAATTCCCCAAGTTGAGCAAGTTAATCTAGATTGTCTCAAGAAAGGAGAATTCATTGAGAAGATACATGAGAAGGTCACGGAGAACATCTTGAAGAAGACAGAAACCTAAAAGAAGCACGCTGATAAAAAGCATAAAGCTTTGACGTTTGAGCCAGGAGAGTGGGTCTGGCTACACATGAGACATGAAAGGTTCCCGCAGAAAAGAAGTTCTAAGCATGCACCAAGAGGAGATGGGCATTCAAAGTCCTAGAAAAGATCAATGATAATGCTTACCGTTTGGAGCTTCCAGGTGAGTTTAACATATCAAAAAGTTTAAATGTTACTGATCTATCTGCTTATGATGCAGATGAGTCAGTTTTGAGGACAGAACCTCTCAAAGGGGGAGGGAATGATGAGGACATAGACTTCACCACTGAACCGAGAGAAGGAGAACAAGGAGAGATGTCCATACCACCGGTCAATGACTCGACCATGACACGTTCCAAAACCAGGAGATTAAGAGAAGGGTTTAATGACGCTGTACAAACACTATTGACCAACATGAACGTGGAAAACATACTGAGTTCCCAACCAAGCCCATTGCATGCGAGATAAACATTGCTGAGGGTTTTGCTAAGATGAGCCTTAAAGATGATCGAACCACTACAAAGCAAGGTATGAAAGTTTATTTGACAGGAAATGGAGACCAGAACAACAAGAATCTCACTAATGCTGTAACGGAGCCGCGAGATATGCCAAGTACAAGTCAAGAAGCCGATAGAGCAAGAAGACGTTTCAAGCCAAGACATTGATGAAACATTACAAGAAACGTGCCAGCTAACTTCAGTGGACTTCAAGGGATTGAGGACTTCAAAGAACCAACAAAAACAAGGCCAATGAAAGACATACTCGCCAACCTCCCAAACAAGCCCAATCAGCATAAAAAACAGGTATTTTCAATTTATACAATCTTTGCAGTTAATGAGGCTTGCCCCCTATGTTCTTAAGAACAACAGCACACCAAAGGTGCATCAGTTGGAGACACAAAGAAGTCGGCATAGTTTAGCTTTTGTTTCTTTTAGTTTAATGAAATTTCTTATTTTGATGTCTTTGCACCTTAAGCGCTTTGTAGCTTTTCCTTTTCTCTTTGTGTTATCATTTTATGCTTTTATTTCGGCCCTAGGGCTAGCTGACAAGCTCTTACAAAGCTCCCTTTCAGCGTTGTACTATTTGTTTACCCTTGATTATCAATAAAGACCAAACTTTCTTCACAAAGCAAAGCCGCCGCTTTATCTTTGTTCTTACTTGTGTTCTTGTGTGTGTGATTCACTCAAGGCTCGAGTGTTTCCTGTATCAGGGAGCTATCCATTCTCTCTGTGGTGCCCTCAAACCACTTCGCTTACCATTCATCAGATCCCCCAAGAGAGAGCGTTATAGCCAGCTTGATAGATCCCATCTCGGCTCAAGGATTGTTTACAAGCCTTGTTCTACCATTCTCATCCATCAGCCAACACATGAGAGCGTCAAAGCCAATGTGTAGACTCCATCAAACAATCAAATCTGATCCGTGTAACACTCTCATACCAAGTATTACATCAGGCAGTTGCACCGAGCAAGTGCACTGATGAAATCAACATACATATTGCTCGGTGCAACACAAAACGGTGGTACGTGCATGCATGCACAGGATGTCCAAGAGATGAGCCTCGAGCCTAGAAACGGCTAAGTGTGGGGACTGTGCTGAGCAAGTGCACCAAGCAGAACAATACATAACTTGCTCGGTACAGCACACAACACTCGGATTATCGAACCAAAGACATTCGACGGATGCTCGAACCAATAAGATCCGGACATGGTATAGACCGAGGAAGTGCGTCGCCGAGATCAACCAGAGGCTTTGCCCAGTGCATCCCATATTCGACAGAGAATCTGACGAGTTCCTTACCACGCGCGCACAACATGCGGACAAGCACACCATGGTACTCACCGAGGAACTGCACCGGTTTGTTTCCTTGGTATGAAAAATTTTGGAGCCAAACCGAGGTAGGACCTATGTGCAGACCTCGGTGCAGGAACCATGTCTCAAGAAGATCACCATGCCTTGGATCTGGCCTATAAATCAGCAAGAAGAGACAAGGAATAAGGCAAGAGAGTGGCTGTTGAAGAGGAGGAAGAAGAAGATGTTCCACAAGTTGCTCCACTTAGCTTTAAGGAGATTTTAAAAGCCATCAACAAGGTGGAGTTTGTTCCAACTCGGTTTGCATCCCTTTCACTGCTGAGGGACATGGGAATAGAAGAAGAGGTCCTGATCATTTTCAAGAACCTTGGGATGGAGAAGTTCTTGTGCTCAGCTTACCCTACTCACAAAAAAGAAGCTTCGCACTTCCTTGCTACTCTCAAGGTCCACTACTTTGATGACTTTGATGAGGATAGTGATGAAGAAGAAGGATATCATGATGCCTTTATCAGCTTTAGAGTAGGGAAATAGAAGTATAAGATGAGGTTTAACAAGCTCAATGAGGTGTTTGCCTTCAATGAAGGGACAACAAGAGAGATGGGGATGAATATTTACAAGGATGAGCCTAAGCATGTGTGGGAGGAAATTGTCAATCAAGATTACATAAAAGGGTGCTTCAAGAGTTCTAGCATCAGACATCCTACTGTTATATTTGCCCACAAGTTCTTGTCCAACACATTCTTCTATAGAAAGGAGCACAACATGGTCAAAGAAGAAGAGCTCGGGTTATTGGTCAATGGGTTGAAGTACATCCTTAGGAAGACTAGTGATGCAAGAGTTTTGAGCTCTTTCTCAATCACCCAAAACTCATATTAGTCAGTTGTAGTATAGTAATGGGGTTTTTTATCAATCCAAAGGGGTTAGTTAGATTCCACTAGGATTGTAGTTGAATGCTTTAAGTCAAGCAAAATCAGAGAGAGAGAGTTGTTTAAACTTCTAAACTATCAACCTAAATGAACCATGGACCAATTAAAACTCAAGAAAGCAATACTTAGCAATGATCAAGTGCAAAACAGAGCAAGCAAAAACAGAACACTAAGCAAATTTGAAATTCAGATAATAAACGCAAGGATCATAAATTTGCTTATTGAATTGGGGAATTCAAAGGCAAGACTAAGCTGTATCAAACTCACTGACAATGCAAACAAACAAGCAATGCTAATTTCTAGGCATAGAGTTCACAATCAAGCAAGTTAAGTCCAATCTCTTGATAAATAACCATTTGCTAATCATCCTAACAAGAACTAACTCTTGAAGAAGGACTTTCAAAAGTCTTAACTCAATCCCTCTCTAAATAAAATGTAGTATAGATGAGGCTTATCAATCCATCTAGGAGATAGCTAAAAGAGATGCAAGGCACTAACTAAGCTTAACATGAGTCATGAAGAAGGATGATTCTAACAACCTAAGTGATTAAAGAAGAAATGCACACCTAAAAGAGAAATGCAATGGTATATACAATGGAAAGGATGTGGTACCTTAGTTGTGGTGTGAGGAGTGGTGGGATGTGTAAGAGAGTTCATTAGTCTCTCCTCGATCTATTAATTATCCTGATGTTGCTGGTTGTAGAGACTGGCTTGCTCTCCTCTTGTTTCTCCTCCTCTCTTGTGAAGATGAAGCTATTTGAGGTGGAGGTACGCAACCAGGCCAATGTGGTTCCACTTGAGTTTGGTTTCCTGGAGAGTCATACTCTTTCCAAGTAGTATAAGCTTCAAAAGGAGAGTAGGCAGGCGCCTCCCATGCTGATGGCGGATGGGACATAGGGACATAGGATGAAGCCCTAGCTGGTTCCCAAGCTTGCCATTGATCAGTTTGTTGCACTTGGAAGGAGTGTCTCCTTTGGGGCATCCAGTTTGCCTCCTCTTCTTCTTGATGCTATTCTTGTTGCTCATGCTCCTCATAGTGTGATGTAAACTCATGACCATGGCTTTGTTGAGAAGCTCATGGTGACTTAGGCTTGTCCTTCTTGAACTTCCCCTTCTCCAAATTGACAATCTTCTTAATGTTCTTGTCTTGCCACTTACACCATTTTTAAAGCTTGTTGATGTGGTTATGAGCATACTTGAGTGAGCTCCCTTGGCTTGGCACTTCATGAGGTTTAAAGTTAAACCTCTTTGCATTGTACTCCAGCAACTCGTCTTCTTCTTGGGATTCCTCTCCATTGTTGACGCCAACATCATCTCCACCTTCTTCTTCTTAAGATCTCTCTTCACATTCTTCTTCCCTCTCCGGTGCCAAATTGATACAAGAGTTTTGAGCTCTTTCTCAATCACCCAAAAATCATACTAGTCAGTTGTAGTATAGTAATGGGGTTTTTATCAGTCCAAAGGGGTTAATTAGATTCCACTAGGATTGTAGTAGTATGCTTTTAGTCTACCGAAATTAGAGAGAGAGTTATTTAAACTTCTACACTATCGACCTAAATGAACCATGAACCAAGCAAAGCTCAAGAAAGCAATACTTAGCAATGATCAAGTGCAAAGCAGAGCAAGCAAAAATAGAACACTAAGCAAATTCAAAATTCAGATTATAAAAGCAAAGATCATAGATGTGGTTATTGACTTTGGAGAATTCAAAGGCAAGACTAAGTTGTTATCTAACTCATTGACAATGCAAACAAGCAAGCAATGCTAATTCCTAGGCATAAAGTTCACAATCAAGCAAGTTAAGTCCAATCTCTTGATAAATAACCCTTTGCTAATCATCCTAACAAGAACGAACTCTCATTAGTGCTAGAATCATTAACAAGCAAGCAAAACCAATTCTATTCAAGCCAAAATACTTCTTAGACAGTCAATCTCTTGAGCTAAGACAAGCAAATCCTCTATTAAACAAGTTCAGCATTTCATCAAACACTTTTCGTGGGCGTAAGAGAAAGCCTAAATTTCGATTCATGTGATCAAGTTAAATCTAGCTTAAAAACAGATTAATAGAGAGGAATCAATCATATTAAACACTAACAAGCCCTAATCAAACCTCTAAATTTTCCTAATCTACCATATCTAAAACCTTAAAAGTGACTATTCACTCATCATCATGAAAAATACCAAATCACAAGAGGAAAAGGTGTTAAACTTGATTAGGAGGGAGATTAGAGAAGATTAAATAAGGCAACTACAAAACTTAGATTAAAAAGAGAAACTTATTCTTACAAAAATTCAAAAGCAATCAGAAAACTAAACAAGAACTTAAAACTCTCTAAAAACCATTGGTTCAAGGCTATTTATACTAAAAACCAAAAACCCTAAAAGAGTGGCAAACTTGTAAATAAAAACATATCGGATAAAGCCAACATCGAGCACACATGCTTGATGTGGATGATCGATGTGAGTGGTATGGTGCTTGAGATCGATCAGATGATGATCGATGTGGTTGATCGATGTGAAAACTTGAAGCTCCTGCCCGTTTACATCGCACAACGCTAGAGGTCGATGTGGATGTCATGTGGCTTGACATCGATCACATATGATCGATGTGGACTCCACTGCTCTACATCGTACGATGCTGGTCCTGTCTTGGTCGATGTTGCACCAGATTTCTCCTTCCTTAGCTCCTTTTGCTCCTCCTTAGCTTGGGCAACTCCTAGAATCATCCCCATGCTTCCTTCTTGCTAATAGCGCATTGGGTACCTAAAAACATCTGTAATGCAAAGAGAATGCAAACTATAATATAAATGCAACCTAAGTCTAAAAGCAAAGGAAAATGGGACTAAAGAGAAGGAAAACATGCAAAAGGAGACCAAAATATGAACTAAATGCAAGCCTAAATTATGTGAAGATAAGAGATATCAACACCCCCACACTTGCCTTTTGCTTGTCCTCAAGCAAACAAACTAAGACAAATGGGAGATGAGGTTTAACAGCGGGCACTCAAATCCAAAAATGCAAAAGTAAAGAAGTGAAATCAATATCCAATTGCCTAATTGTAGGATGCAAATCATGATCAGTTTTACTTAAAAAAACTTAACCATGCTCATCCTGTTTCAAAATGATATCAAATCTCGACCTAGACAAGTGTTCAAATCAATTAACTCTCTAACATTCATTAAACATGTAACCATGAATCAAGTATGTCCAAATCAAGTGAAAACATTTGGTCTAAGAGTATGGTCATGAGATGAAAATGATCTCATTCAAGTAAGGGCTAATAGACTCAAGGGATCACTCAATGAAAATGATTCTATCTTAGGCAAAAGGCTAAAGGTAAAAGCACACTTATGCATGCAAGTTAAAGCTCTCTTCTACCCTTTTACCCATAGATGAATCCTAAGAACTTCTAAACCCAAAGTGAACCCCTAAGTCTACCCTTTCCCAAAGAACTTGATCTTCTTCTTCTTCATGTGTGGGAAAACTTCTTCTTCTTGCTTGTGTGGTTGATTCTTTTTGTTGGGACTTGCTCTTCTTTTATTGAATATGCGCCATTCTTCGTCACCTTTGGTGGATTGCTTTGGTCTGATTTCTTCTTCTATGACCTTTGAAAGCATAGCTGTTGTTGGCGCCTACTTATCTTAAACCCTTAGAGTTTTTCTTCCCTTTATACATAACCACAGGATTAACTTATCTTCCCACACTAACATTCCCATACTTCTTCTTCTTCTCAAAAGATATACCATGAAGTTCAAACCACTTAACACTACCCTTTCACCCAGACTCCTAACCTAGAATCAAGCTCAAAATGCAAGCTGATATCTACAAGAGAGCTTCTCCTTGCCAGCCTTAATCCTAACACTTTTTGCATAAGATAAAATTCGAAAATATGTATGCAAGGCCTCACAACTCTCACAAATGGTGTTTAGGCTCAAAAAGGAGGATTGGTTAAGGGTTTGGACTAACTGTCCCATAATTATGAGGATCAGCTATTTGAATCAACAAGATTGTTAAGAAAGGAAGAAGATGATCCAAATATGTATATGGTAGCCATGAGTTCACTTTTCAATGCACAAGCATGATAATTCAAATTCAAATTAAGGTTCAAATAGATAGAGTTGATTTTCAAAGAACAAATGGTTTCAGCATGAGATGAGAGAATCAAATTTAGCATTTAAAACATGGTTTAACCTTAACTTCTAACTTTTTCATGATGCATCAAACACTTAACCACTTAGACATTGAAGACATTTCAAAACACTAAGCATTTTACAAGGAAAATTCATCATTGTGCTCTATGCAAATGCAATGCAACCTGCATGCAAACACTAGAATAAATCCTAAACAAATGAAATGCAACTATATTCTCTCTTTTTCGTTTGCAAAAGATGCAAAAAATTTCAAATTTTTTGATTTTTTTTTGTATTTTTTCTATGCACTTACATGTATGCGTGAATGCATGAGACTCAAAGATGAAAGAAAGGAAAAACTAAGAAAACAACACACCAAGTCAAACCCCAAATCCCTCCCCCACACTTAAATTACACAATACTTTGTGTAAGAAAAGAGTGAAAGAGAGAAGCAACAGAAATATGTTACATAAACTTAAAGAAAAATGGAATGGTATATACAATGGAAAGGATGTGGTACCTTATTTATGGTGTGAGGAGTGGTGGGATGTGTAAGAGAGTTCATCAGTCTCTCCTCGATCTATGAATGATCCTGATGTTGCTGGTTGTGGAGACAGGCTTGCTCTCCTCTTGTTTTTCCTCCTCTCTTGTGAAGATGAAGCTGTTTGAGGTGGAGGTACCAAACTAGGCCAATGTGGTTGCACTTGAGTTGGGTTTCCTTGAGAGTCATACTGTTTCCAAGTTGTATAAGCTTCAGAAGGAGAGTAGGCAAACGCCTCCCATGATGATGGCGGTTGGGACATATGGGCATAGGATGAAGCCGTAGCTGGTTCCCAAGCTTGCCATTGATCATTTTGTTGCACTTGGAAGGAGTGTCTCCTTTGGGGCATCCAGTTTGCCTCCTCTTCTTCTTGATGCTCTTCTTATTGCTCATGCTCCTCATAGTGTGATGTAAACTCATGACCATGGCTTTGTTGAGAAGCTCCTTGTGATTTAAACTTGTCCTTCTTGAACTTCCCCTTCTCCTAGTTGAAAAGCTTCTTAATGGTCTTGTGTTGCCACTTACACCATTTTTGATGCTTGTTGATGTGGTCATAAGCATACTTGAGTAAGCTCCCTTGGCTTGGCACTTCATGAGGTTTAAAGTGAAACCTCTTTGCATTATACTCCAGCAACTCATCTTCTTCTTGTTCCTCTTCTTGGGATTCCTCTCCATTGTTGGCGCCAACATCATCTCCATCTTCTTCTTCTTCTTCTTCAGAGCTCTCTTCACTTTCTTCTTCCCTCTCTGGCGCCAAATTGATACAAGAGTTTTGAGCTCTTTCTCAATCACCCAAAACTTATACTAGTCAGTTGTAGTATAGTAATGAGGTTTTTTATCAGTCCAAAGGGGTTAGTTAGATTCCACTAGGATTGTAGTAGAATGCTTTAAGTGAAGCAAAATCAAAGAGAGAGAGTTGTTTAAACTTCTAAACTATCAACATAAATGAACCATGAACCAAGAAAAACTCAAGAAAGCAATACTTAGCAATGATCAAGTGCAAAACAGAGCAAGCAAAAACAGAACACTAAGCAAATTCGAAATTCAGATTATAAAAGCAAGGATCATAAATGTGGTTATTGACTTTGTGGAATTCTAAGGCAAGACTAAGCTGTTATCAAACTCATTGACAATGCAAACAACCAAGCAATGCTAATTCCTAGGCATATAGTTCATAATCAAGCAAGTTAAGTCCAATCTATTGATAAATAACCCTTTGCTAATCATCCTAACAAGAACTAACTCTTGAAGAAGGACTTTTAAAAGTCTTAACTCAATCCCTCTCTATATCAGATTTAGTAGAGATGAGGTTTATCAATCTATCTAGGAGCTAGCTAAAAGAGATTCAAGGCACTAACTAAGCTTAACATGAATCATGGAGAAGGATGATTCTAACAACTTAAGTGATTAAAGAAGAAATGCACTACCAAAAGAGAAATCTACCAAGACTAAAGCAAGTAATGCAATGCAAAGAAACTAAATGCAACAGAAACTAACAAGGCAAGGATCTAAATGCAACATGACTAAGGTAAACAAAACAATGGAAGTGCAAGAACCAAAATGAATGTTAAATTGAATAACTTAATCCTATCTTATCTTATCTTAATCCTCAACCGACATTAGTCATTGTAGTATTGCGTTTTATCAATCCAAAAGGAGAAGTTTGAAGCAGTAAGAGTGCAATAGAGTTCTTAATTTCAGCAGATATACAAAGTTTAAATGTCTAACAACCTAAATGATCAAACAAACTTGAAGCAAACACTTAACAAGAGCAATCAACAAGCAAAAGATCTAAACCATAAGCAAAAACAGAGCAATTTCGAAATGAACTAAAAACAGAGGAAAGACAGGACTTGAGATGGGATAATTGGTATTAGGGAACTCTCAACTCAGTCTATGATGCTTACAATGTCACATAATGCTATTCCTTATGCATATAATTCATTTATAAGACTAATCCAATCTCTTGGCACTCGACTCTTTACTAATTATCAAGTCAAGAACTAATTCTCATTAGTGAAATGATAAACAGCAAGCATTAAGACAATATATCAATCATATATTGCCAAATCACTTCCTAGACAGTCAATCTCTTGAGTTAGGACAAACAATTCTCTTGCAAAGCAGTTCATGCATTTCATCAAACACTTGGTGGTCATAAAACGAGCCTTAAATCCTAATCAACTTAGCTAAAGCTAATTAGGCATTAAACACAACAATCAAGAAAGAAAATGGAAGAATTAACACTAAGATATCATAGATTAAGCGTCAAATTCCCTAAACCTAACCCATCTCAATTTCTTAAAAGTACTACTCATTAATCACCATTGAAACCATCAAATCAAAGAGAAATATATAGCTAATCATGATTAGAAAGACTAAACAAGAAGGGAAATGTAAACTTATATTGAAATCAAGAAAAGATATGATTCAGACTAGAAAAAGAAAGACTGCTGGATAATAGGATGATCCTTGAAATTAAGTATTCTTAAGTATTTATAACAGTCTAAGCAGAGTGGCAAAGTTATAAATCAAGTGTCTTCAGACTGGGTCAACATCGAGCAAGCTTGGTCGATGCTGGTGATCGATGTGCTGACATCGATCTTGGTCTGCTCGATGTTACTGATCGATGTGCTGCTCTGGTCCCTTCACATCGTGCAGGCTTGATCGATGTAGATGATCGATGCAAAGTTCTTGTCGTCCCTACCCTCCTACATCGTATGATGTCGTAGCTTGATGCTGGTGTCCTGTCTCTTCACATCGTGCTAGTCTGATCGATGCTAGTGATCGATGTAAACTCTGTTTTTCTCTGCTTTACTACATCGTGTGATGTGGACTTCACAGTGATCGATGCTAGGCCAAATCTCCGTTTTCTTGGTTCCTCTTGCTCCTCTTTGATTGGGAGAACTCCCCGGATCATTCCCACACTTCCTTGATCTTGAATTTAATGGCTCCTTAGGTACCTAGAAACATCCCTTATGTAAGGAAAATGCAAACCACAAACTAAATGCAAGCTAAGTCTAAAAACAAAGAAGAATGGGACAAAAGCAAAGGAAAATATATAAAAGAGGACTAAAACATGAACTAAATGCAAGCTTATATGATGAAATTATGAGAGATATCAACACTCCTACACTTGCCTTTTGCTTGTCCACAAATAAATTAGAACAAATGAGAGAGTGGGGTTTGAAAGTGGGAGCTCAAAACTAAAGATGCCAATGGAAAACTTAATTAAATGTCCAAGTTATAGGTTCTAAGATGCAAAGAGATTGATTTTTTTACTTTAAAAGCTTTAGCCATGCCTATCATAGCAAACAATGTACTCTAGCTTAGCCTACACAAGCATTCAAATCAACCAACTCTTTAACATTCATTAATGGTAACCAATAAATCATGTTTATGCAAATCAAGTGAACACATTTGGTTAGAGGGACATGGTCATGAGATGAAAATGATCTCATTCAAATAAGGGTTCAAAGACATAAGGGATCCCTCAATGAAATGATTATATCTTAGGAAAAATGCTAAAGGTAAAAGCACACCTATGCATGCAAGTAAAAGCTCTCTTCTATCCTTTTTACCCCAAGATGAACCTATTATCTTCTAAACCCAAGGTGAAACCCCTAAATCTATCCTTTTCCAAAGCACTTGATCTCTTCTTCCTTCATGTTTGGGGGAAACTCCTTCATCTTTTTGCTTGTGTGGTTGATTCTTTGTTGGAACTTATTCTTCTTTGTTGTATAATTGGCGCCATTTTTCTTTACCTTTGGCGGATTGCTTGGTCTGATTTCTCCTTTTGGGATGACCTTTCTAAGCTTTGTTGTTATTGACACCTTCGTTTTCTTTAACAATTATTGCTTTTCTTCCTTATACTTAACCACAAACTTAACTTGTTTTCCCCATACTACCATCCCTATATTTCTTCTTCTTTCAAAGGATATAAACAATAAAACTCAAACCACTTACACTACCCTTTCCCAAACTCCTAACCTAATACCAAGCTCAAGATGCAAGTTGATGTCTAGAAGAGAGCTTTTCCTAGCCAGCCTTATTCCTAACACTTTTTGCCAAGATAGAATCGAAAATAATGCAGTGCAAGGCTTCACAACTCTCACAATAGTATTTAAGTTCATAAAGAAAGATTGGTTTAGGGTGTGGTCAACTGTCCCATAATGAGGAGGACCAGCTACTTGGATTAGCAAAAGTGGTAAGAAGGGAAGAAGATAACCCAAGTATGTATATGGGTAGCCATGTGATCACTCTCAATGCATAAACATGATAATTAAATGTCAAGATTATGGTTCTAATAAACAGAATTGGCATCAAATCAAAGAAAGCTTCAGCATAAGACAAGAATATCAATGCAAGTATTCAATATATGGTGCAGCCTTAACTTAAAACTCACTACAATGCAAACAAACAACAGATAATCAAAGCATTGAAAACAACTCAAGCATTAACATCTTGACAAGTGTTTATCATCTACTCCCTATGCAAATAAATGCAAACCTATATGAAATGCATCTTGACTCGATCTTAATTATGCAAATGCAACAAAATGATCATTTTAGTTCTAAAATTTTGAAAATTTAGGGATTTTCAGTGCATATAAATGAATGAATGCATGGGACTCAAGTATGCAACACAGAAAATAAGAAAACAAAACAAAATGCCAAATGCAATGCCCTCCCCACACTTAGAATACACAGTCCTCTGTGTAACAGAAGCTTGAAGGAGAGTGAAAAGGGATACTAAGATTGGATACAAAAGGATTCATAAGGAAAGGAGTGGAGTTGTGTACCTTAAAAGAGGTTTTGGCAGAAAAGAGGTTCACATCAATCAGCCATGGTCGATGTGAGTGATCGATGTTGGGATTGGTTTTCTGCTCCCCTCCACATCGTGTGATGTGATAGCTCAATGTGTTTTAGAGTTCCTCTCGGGTCGTTTACATCGCACGATGTGATAGCTCGATGTCCTGCTGTTCTTCACATCGTGCGCTGTGGTTGATTAATGCTGGGACAGCGTGCATAGGTGGCTCGATGCTGGTGCACGATACGAGTTGCTCATGTCTCGGGTGGTTTACATCGTACGATGTAAATGGTCGATGTCTTCACATCGAGCCTGCTCCTTTGCATCACACGATGTCGATGGTCGATGTGGTTCATACTCCTCTCGGCTTGAACACATCATGCGATGTGGCTGGCCGATGTTGACATCAATCTCCATTGCTCGATGTTGACGTCCGATGTTGGCTACATCGAGCTTGATCAACTAGATGTTGATGCACGATGTGGGCCAAAATATGCACTAACTCAACTATCCACTTGCTTTGCACTCCACCTGCCTCTAGGATCAAAAGAAAAACACAAACACAAACTTAAAATGCAAAACTATGTACAGGGATAACATTGGAATACCTCCCAAGTGTGCTTGTTTAACGTCCTTAGGTTGACTTTCCTTAGTCAATCACTCTATAAAGGATCTTGAAGATGGATGTCTACATCATCTCCAAGGGACTCACTTGCCATGTATGACTTCAGTCTGTGCCCATTCACTGTGAAGTCTCCTCCATCTTTGTCAAACAAAGTCACAGCTCCATATGGCAACACCTCCTTGATTCTAAATGGTCCTGACCACCTTGACTTAAGCTTTCAAGGAAACAACTTCAGCCTTGAGTTGAACAACAGCACCTGATATCCAGCCTTGAAGTCTTTGAGTCTTATCCTCTTGTCATGAAAAGCCTTTGTCCTCTCCTTATAGATCTTAGAACTCTCAAAAGCTTCAAGGCGATTTTTCTCTAACTCATGTAAGTTGATGAGTCTCTTCTCTTGAGCTGTCTTGATGTCAAAATTCAACAGCTTTGTTGCCCACAAGGCTTTGTATTCCAGCTCAACAGGTAGATGACAATCCTTGCCGTAAAGAAGTGAGAAGGGGGTTCTACCAATGGGTGTCTTGAAGGCTGTCATGTATGACCACCAAGCATCATCAAGCTTATTAGACCAATCTTTTCTTGTAATACCAACTGTCTTCTCTAAGATGGCTTTGATCTATCTGTTAGAAATCTCCACTTGGCCATTTGTTTGAGGATGGTTAAGAGTGGCAACCTTATGCTTGACACCATTCTTCCTTAGCAAACTTTCAAAAACCTTGTTGATGAAGCGACTCCCTCCATCACTTATAGCACACCTTGGAACACCAAACCTTGGGAAAATAATTGTCTTGAAGAGCTTCAGCACAACCCTAGCATCATTTATTGGACTGACAATGGCTTCAACTCACTTTGAGACATAGTCTACACTAACAAGGATGTATTTATTCCCATAGGATAAAGGGAAATGTCCCATAAAGTCAATTTCCCACACATCAAACAAATTCACTTCAAGAATAGAGTTTAAAGGCATCTCATCTCTCTTGGAGATGCTTCCCTTTCTTTGGAATGCATCACATGAGGAAATGTAAGCCTGGGTGTCCCTGAACAAGATAGGCCACCAAAAACCAGCTTGAAGTACCTTTGAGGCTGTCTTGAAGGTTGTAAACTGACCCCCATAGGCTGAACCATGGCAATGATGTAGAATCTCCTGAACTTTTTCCTCAGCTATGCATCTTCTGAACAATCCATCATTCTTTTTTTTGTAGAGATAAGGTTTATCCCAATAGAAGTGAAAGACATCTCTCAAGAACTTCTTCTTCTGATGTGAGTTAAGGTTCAGTGGTATCTTGCCAATAACTAAGTAGTTTACAAAATCAGCATACCAAGGCAATTTGTTCTCTTCTAAACTCATCACTTCAGCTGTCTTCACTTAAGCGTGAAGCTGCTCTTCTGGTAGAGTATCATTGATGGGGAAAAAGTCGTAAATCCTTAGCCTTGAGAGGTGATCTGCTACACCATTTTCAATTCCTCTCTTGTCTACAATCACCATGTCAAACTCTTGCAAGAGAAGTATCCATCTGAGGAGTCTTGGATTGGTGTCTTTCTTAGCATAGATGTGCCTTTGTACAGCATGATCAGTTTAGACTATCACCTTAGACCCCACTAAGTAGCTTCTGAACTTTGCAAATGCAAACACCACTGCAAGAAGTTCCTTCTTTGTTGTAGCATATCTGTTTTGAGCTTCATCCATTGTTCTGGTAGCATAATAGTTGACATGCAGCTTCTTGTCCACTCTTTGTCCCAAGATAGCTCCCACAACATAATCACTTGCATCACACATGATCTCAAAGGGGAGATCCCAGTTTGGGGCTTGCAGTATGGGCACACTGACTAAGGCTTCTTTGAGGGTGAGGAAAGCTTGTAAGCAGTCTTCATCAAAGACAAATTCTGTCTCCTCGCATAGAAGCCTTGTCAATGGTCTTGATATCTTTGAGAAGTCCTTGATGAACTGATAGGGCTCAGGTTTAACCCAATTATTGAACTACTGCAAATGCACAGCAAAGCAGTTGTAGCATAAAAGGTTATCGAATCCCAAGGGAGTGAGCTTACTACACTAGCGATTTATAGATTCAGATTAAGCTAAGCAGTAAATAGTGAATGTAATACGAAGTAACTACGAATTATGAAAGCAATCGATATTGGTTGAACTAAGACTCAGAAAACTAAAAGCGCTAAGTCAGGTCAATTCGCAGGCTGAATCCCAGAATGTAGAATGCATGAAATCAGGAATGAATAAGAACCGTCTTGAGCATGAATTGCAAAGATATAACTATTCAATTCTCATTGCAAAAGTTAACTATGTCTAAATCACAGAGTTTCAAATCTCTATACAAACCCTAACAATCTAAACCTGCACTAATGATCAAGTTCAATTGTTCACAAAACTCCTAAGCCAAATCTCTTTGCAAATAAGTGTTTTTCTCATCTAATGCTAGTTCAGGTTATCAATAACGTTCTCACATCTATTAAACAGCCTATGATTTTCGGATTTCTAGATGATGTGTCTAAGAAATCGATTTTAAAGCAAGCAGAGATGAAGAACCAAAAGATAATCCTAACAGATGGCAATTCTACAAACTCATCATCAACCTTTGAAAATCCCTAACTTAAGTAGTAAATTACTCAGACATGATCATGGAATCACAAAGCATAGCTGAATAAAATAGCATTGAAAGAATATAATAAAAGATAAAGGGGTTCGAAATCTTCTCCAAAAAGAGTACAAGATCTGTCTCCCCAAAGCTCTGAATAAAATCCTCTCTAAAGCTCTCTGAATTCTAAAATCTAAGATAAAAGCCAACAATGGCTGAAAACCTATTATATAGAAAGTAAAAACACGAGCTGGAACACTTTTGTAAATACTGGAACTTCTGGGGCCAAAGTGCAAATAATCTTCAATCTTTTAACAACAAGTCGTGACTCCTTCCCATCTACGGGTGACGAGCGTCACCCAGCAGTGGTGACGATCGCCACCCAACTCTGTATTCACCTTCCGAGTTGCACACTTCGTGGCTGCATCTTGCAATGCTCCAATAAGCTCCATAATCTCCAATTGAGCTCCATGCATGCTATAACCTGCAAAGTCTCTATTAGGACTCTAAAAAGACTCAATGAAAAGGACTTATACCATGGTTAAAAACCATGATATATCAACTCCCCCAGACTTAGCTTTTGCTTGCCCTCAGGCAAACATCAGACAGAGAATATGGTCGAGGTTTAAAAACAGAAACAGTCAGCTGAACATCAGGAACACCATATTGGTTAACACTTTCGAATCCACATACCACATAGTCAACACAAGATCAAATTTCAGTCTAATCATCACAAGCTTAGCAAATCTCTCAAATACAGTTCAAGCTCCTTTAAGAAATCCGAAATCTCTACTGTTAACTCCTTATTTTTATCTAAGTGTACTAGATTCCTTTTCCTTTCTAAACAACTGAACAAAGCAATCTCAAGACAGCTCTCCTATTTTCTCTTTCATTGATCTTTTCCTTTAGATATTTTTGATTTTTCAACTCTTTTCTCATTTTTTTACAGTCTAAGATATTGTGCTACTCATTACTTGTGTTCCTTGTCATGAGACATATTCTTGAGTGTGTTCATTACTGTTGTTCCTTGTTAGGAGAAAAGGTCATGAATGCACCATTTTATGGACTTAAACTCTTAAAAGCTGTATCAGGGAAGATCAAAGTGAGACTGCATCTAAACATACTTGTCAGTGTTGAATGGGAGAATCAAGATTAATGAGAATCAAGCCCCAAGATAAGAAGTTTAAAGTTCATTCAGGTGGAGTCAACAACAGATTTTCCAGATTCTCTAAGAACCTAAACCTTCATTGCTAGACTGATCTACCTATGACTTTCAACTTAGTAAGACATGTAATCAACTATTGTGGCAATGGTTCTTATAAGCAAAAACGTTCTGTGGTTAGTTCAAAAAAAAACTGACAGTTTCTAAATTTTGACTCTACAAAACAAGTTTTTTTGAGTCAACTTTATGACTCTAAAAATCAAACACAATGCACACAGTCAGTAACCACCTCCCCCAGACTTAAACAACACTGTCCCAGTGTTATTAAGCCAAGAGTTGGTCAAAAAGAAGCATGTGAACGTGTAAAACCAAGTTGGAAAAGTGTTACCTCGCGAAGGGACGGGTGACGAGCGTCACCCCTCAGTGGTGACGAGCGTCACCCCTTAGTGGTGACGAGCGTCACCGCGTCTGAAACTTCAGCATCGACTAGTTAGATGAGTAAAACGATATGTTATCATGTGTACTCTAAAGTTAGACTGTTAGAGCACTCAAACACACATTTAATAGCATCCGAACATAGCAATAAAACCTGGTTCAAACAAAGTCATGATACAAGTGTTATTGGACTTGTGTTGTCAATCACCCATTGTACTAGTCAGTTGTAGTATGGGGTTTAATGTCAATCCAATTAGGATTAGTTGAAAACAGAAGAGCTAAGAGTAAAATCTCTAAGTCAAGCAAGCAGGAAAATGTTTTTGTCGCCTAGGCAACTGTTCTAACAACCTAGTGTGATCAATCAACAAAGAAAGTGAAAACAAAAGCAAACTAAGCAGATTTAAGCAAGAAAAACAGAGTAAAACAGAGCAAATCCGAGATTCAAATAAGAGAAAGACAAGTTCCTAGATGTGGTTATTGACTTTGGGGAATTTCAGACACTAACTAAGGCTGTTTCAAACTACATTGATCAAGTAAGTAAGCAGGCAAAGGTGATTCCTAGACATAGAGTTCACAATCAAGCAAGCTAGATACAATCTCTTGGCAAATAGCCCTTTGCTAAACATCTTAACAAGAACTAACTCTCATTAGTGCTAAAAGATCAAGCAAGCATTAGTAAACAACTCTATTCAAGTCAAAATTCTCCTCAAACAGTCAATCTCTTGAGCCAAGGCCAGCAAATCCTCTATTAAACAAGATCAGCATTTCATCAAACATTTGGTGGGCATAAGAGAAAGCTAACAACCTAGATATGTTTGATCAAGACTAATCTAGCATGAATAACAGATTAATAGAGAGGAACCCATAAACTAAAGCACTTAACAAGCGCTAATCAAGTCTTAAATTCCCCTAATCTACCACATCTAGGAACTCTAAGATAACTACTCACTCATACTCATGCTTAACATCAAATCACAAAGGAAAAGGATGTTAATCATGATTAGAAGAGAGAATAAAGAAAGATTAAAAGCAAATACTCAAACATATTATACAAAGCAAAAGATTTGTCTTAAAAACTTAAAGAAAATGCTTAAGAATAGTATTTTGACAAGACATGTCGAAAATCTAGAAAAAGAGGCTATTTACAGCCTAGAGAAGAAAGCCCTAGAGTAATGGCAAAAACGTAATAAAAACAGGTTCAGGCTGGGTCAGTATCGGTCAGATACGTCAGTCTTCAGTGATCGATATGGATCCCCATCAGTCCGGAGTGATCGACGCATATGAATGAAATCCACTCGTTGTGTTTGTGTCGGTCACCCTTGACCGATACTGGTGATCGATACTGCTCTGTATCGGTCATCCTTGACCGATGTTCACTGTGTTCTGACCGAAAACTTCTGCAGAGATTGTCTGCTTTGATCTTTCTTGCTGCCTTTTGCCCAGCAAGCATCCTGGATCATCCCCAAAACTCCTCTAAGCTCCTTTTAGCTCCAAAAGCACCTAAAAACATTCAAAATGCAAAGAAAATGCAAACTATACTCTAAATGCAACCTAAGTCTAAAAGGAGAAGAAAATAGGACAAAAGCTAAGGGAAAACATGCAAAAGAGGACCAAAATATGTACTAAATGCGGTCCTAAATGGTGTAAATACAAGGGATATCAACACCCCCACACTTGCCTTTTGCTTGTCCTCAAGCAAATAAGAACAAATGGGAGAGTGAGGTTTGAAGATGGGCATTCAGATTCCAAAAATGCAAAGGTAAAGAGATGGTTTTAATGTTTAAGTGCCTAGTTGTAGGATGCAAACATAATCAGCTATACTTTAAAAGAACCTAGCCATGCTCATCATGTTTCAAAATGATCTCAAATCTCAACCTAGGCAAATGCTCAAATCAACCAACTCTTTAACATTCAATTAAGTTCAGAACATGAATCATGATTATGCAAATCAAGTGAAGACATTTGGTTAAAAGGGGTAAGGTTATGAGATAAGAATGATCTCATTTAAGCACAGGGTTTTAAAAACATAAGGGATCACTCAATGAAATGACTTCATCTTAGGCAAAATGCTAAAGGTAAAAGCACACTTATGCATGCAAATCAAAGCTCTCTTCTACCCTTATTTCCCAAAGATGAGTCCTAAGCATTTCTAAACCCAAGAGTGAACCCTCTAAGTCTACGCTTTCCTAAACTCTACCCTTTACAATTCTTCATGGCTGGGGAAACTTCTTCTTTTTGCTTGTGTGGTTGCTTCTTTTTGGTTGGGACTTGCTCTTCTTTGCTGTATTGGCACCTTCATCACCTTTGGTGGATTGCTCCTGGTCTGATTTTTCTTTTTTGGACCATTTCTGAGCTTTGTTGCTGGCGTCTTTCTTCTTTGTACTTAGAGCTTTTTTTCCCTTTACTTAACCACAATTCTAGACTGTTTTCCCTTTTCTACCATTACCGATCTTTTCCTTTTCTTTTCAAAAGATAAAAACATTAAGCTCAAACCACCTAACTCTAATCTTTTATTTCCCAAAGCTCCTAACCTAGAATCAAGCTTAAAATGCAAGCTGATATCTACAAGAGAGCTTATCACTGCCAGCCTTATTCCTAACACTTTTTGCCAAGACAAAATCAAAAATGTAATGCAAAGGCCTCACAGCTCTCACAAAAGTGTTTAGGCTCAAAAGGAGGTTTTGGTTAAGGGTGACGATGTAACTGTCCCATAAGTATGAGGATCAGCTATTTGGATCAACAAGAGTGGTAGAAAGGAGAAAGATGATCCAAATATGTATATGGTAGCCATGAAATCACTTTTCAATGCATAAGACATGATAATGGAAAGTCCAAATTAAAATTCAAGTAGATAGAGTTGATTTTCAGAGAACAAGTGCTTTCAGTATGAGAAAAGAATACCAAATCTAGCAATCTAAGCATGGTTCAACCGTAACTTCTAGCAGTCATATGATGCATCAAACAACTAACCACTTAAACACTGAAATTATCCCTAAACACTAAGCACTTTACAAGGAAAATTCATCATTATGCCCTATGCAAATGCAATGCTACCTATATGCCAACTCTAGACTCAATCCTAGAAGAATGAAATGCAACTACATGCTTTCTTTTTGGTTTGCAAAAATGCAAAAAGTTTTCAAATTTTTCGATTTTTTTGTTCTTTTCTATGCCTTACATGTATGCATGGTATGCATGAGACTCAAAAAAAAGAAAAAAAAAATAAGAAAAGAAAACACAAAGTCAAACCCCAAATCCCTCCCCCACACTTAAATTACACAGTCCCTTGTGTAATGAAAGCAATGGAAGAGAGAAGCAACAAAATATAATACAAAACTAAAAATATGCAATGGTATAAACAGTGGAGAGGATGTGGTGCCTTGTTTAGTGGTAGGAGTGGTGGGAGGATTGATGAGGGAATCAAAGGAATCAAAAGAGTGGGGGACAAAAACAGAAGTGCTCAGAAGCTATGAAAGAGGTCAGGAAGAATCCAATGTGAAAATTTAAACTCTCTTGGCTCCAAACCAAAGGAGGTAAATTTTTTTGAAAGTTGAGGTACTTACCTCGGATGGAATATCGGTCACACATGACCGATATAACTGGCCGAAATGGCAGTATTGGTCATGAATGATCGATATTAGAGACTGATGTGCTTTATGAGATTAATATCGGTCATCACTGATCGACACACTTGACCGAAATCCATCTGATGTGATTATATCGGTCATGAGTGATTGATACTGGTGACCGATATGTTTCCAAGAATCTCATCGATCACCACTGATCGATACACTGGACCGAAAATCAAACGGTGAGTTTATGTCGATCAAGTTTGATCGATGTGAATGGCCAAAATGTGTCCTCCTTTGAAACTTCTTTCCATATCGATCACAAGTGACCGATATGTTGACTGGTGTAGACTGGCTCCACTGATATCGATCAAACATGATCGATATTGATGATCGAAAATCTGTGTATTGGTCTGTCATGACCGATACAAATGATCGATATCAGCCAGAATACACCTGTTCTTTGTCCCCTTCAGACTTTCTCAAACCCCAGTTCGAAATCCTGTTTCTATACATTAAAACAAAGCATAAAAGATAATCTAGAAAGCATAATATATACAAAAAGATACCATGGGACTACCTTCCAAGTGTGCTTGTTTAAAGTCACTAAGCTTGACTTTGATTACCTCTTTAGTTGAGGTGAGGAGAAGGAGTCTTGAAACTCCTTGGTGTCATCTTGCTTCTCTTGACCTTGGTGGTGACACCATTCACCTTGATCCTGGCAAAAGGTGTAGCACTCCCCTCTTACTGAAGCTTGAAGCAAAACTCTCCCTTCTTAGAAACACTTGGTTGCAAAACCACTTCTCCCTTGCTAGTAACCAGCATAACATCATTCAGATTCTTGTAACCAACCACCTCAAGGACCTCCTTTTCAGTGGTGTCTTCAAACAACTTGACCAAGCAGCAGCCATCAAAACTCTCTCCTTGGTAGCCTTTAAACTTTGGCCAATTCTTTCCAAGCTGCTTCAGCTTCTTGATCTCCATTGAGAAGGCTTGCTTATTCCCCTTGGAATCAAACCTTAGAACCTTCTTCCTGGTCAGTTTCAGCTCAATGGTGCATTCCTTGGCATCAAACACTGCTCCAGCTGAGGCTAAGAAAGGTCTTCCTAAAATGATAGCATTCTTTATATGCCCTTCCACATCAAGCACCAGGAAATCAGTGGGAATGGTTACTCCTTCTATCATCATTGGCACATCCTTGAGACTCCCAAGTGGTGTCTTCACTGTCCCATCAGCTATAGTAAGGGACACATTACTCTCCTGAAGTTGAGTGTAGCCAAGAGCTTTAGCCATCGTGCTCGGACCGAAAACTCCATTGGTAGATGGCACGCCTCGCCATAGAGCAGATGGAATGGTGTAGTCCCAAGAGGCGTTTTGTAGGCTGTCATGTAAGCCCACAATGCATCATCCAGTTTTGCTGACCAATCCTTCCTTGTCTTCCCAACTGTCTTCTCCAGAATCTGCTTGATCTGTCTGTTGGAAACCTCCACTTGTCCACTAGTCTGGGGATGATAAGATGTTGCCACTCTGTGCTGTACACCATACTTCTTCAGCAGCTTGTCAAAGACCTTGTTAACAAAGCGAGAACCGCTATCACTGATAACAATTCGCGGGACAACAAATCTGGGAAAAATAGTGGTCTTAAACAGCTTCAAAACAACTGCAGCATCATTAGTAGGAGTAGCCAACGCATCTACCCACTTTTACACATAGTCAGCAGCAACCAGAATGTATCTATTCCTATAGGATTAAAGAAAAGGACCCATGAAATCAATGCCCCAACAATCATAAACTTCAACCTCAAGGATGAAATTCTGTGGGATCTCATGTCTTCTGCTGATCTTCCCTCTCCTCTGAGATGTATCACAGCGTGTGATGAATGCTTGTGCATCCTGAAACATAGTAGACCACCAGAAGCCAGCTTGACGAACTTTGGAGACTGTTTGAATGTGGCAAAGTGTCCAGCATACTCTGAGCCATGACAGTGAAATAGGACGTCTGGAACCTCTGCTTCTGCTAAGCATCTCCTGTAAATCCTATCAGCACAATGTCTGTAAAGATATGGCTCATCCCTGTAGAATCTCCTAAGTTCTCTCAAAAACTTCTTCTTAGCATATCCCTTGAAATCATGTGGTTCATCGTCTGCAACAAGATAATTGGGAATATCAGCATACCAGGGTCTCTGGGGATCAGTAGTGGCATACACATGCCCTGAAAAAGTTGTTCCCAGGCTTGCACAAATCACAGCTAGAGTCTGAGATGGGTGACGAGCGTCATTCGCTTCGTGCCTAAACTGCATCGTGATTCTGCTTTGTTGTGACGAGCGTCAGCCCCCTGGTGTCGCTCGTCACTGCCCTGTAGTTGCGAGAACTTTGCAGATTTTCAATACTTTCTTCCTGGAATCGAGTCTCTATCAGATACACATTCTCCTCAAGCAAGAAATCATTGATTGACATGTCATCTTCAATCCTGATCTTGGAGAGATGATCAGCAACACCATTCTCAACCCATTTCTTGTCCTTGACATCAATATCAAACTCTTGGAGAAGCAGAATCCATCTCAACAACCTTAGCTTTGCATCCTTCTTCTGCATCAGATACTTCAGTGCTGAATGGTCTGTGTGGACCACGACCTTGGAGCCAACAAGGTACTGGCAAAACTTCTCAAAGGCAAAGAGCACATCTAGCAATTCCTTCTCAGTTGTTGCATAGTTCTTCTGCGCTTCATCCAATGTCCAACTTGCATAGTAGATGGCGTGTAGGTTCTTGTCTTTCCTCTGTCCCAGCACTGCTCCTACTGCGAAATCGCTGGCATCACACATCACTTCAAAAGGCAAGTCCCAGTCAGGTGGCTGCACAATAGGAGCTGTCACCAAGGCCTGTTTGATCTGCTCAAAAGCTTATTGACATTCTGCAGATAATTCAAACTTCACATCCTTGCAGAGAAGAGCAGTAAGAGGTCTTGCAATCTTGCTGAAGTCCTTGATGAATCTTTTGTAGAAGCCAGCGTGACCCTGAAAACTCCTCACTGCTTTGACAGAATCAAGCGCCTGCAAGCTTGTCATCACTTCAATTTTTGCCCTATCCACTTCTATGCCATCTCCAGAGACTCTGTGACTACGAACAATGCCATATTGTACCATAAAATGACATTTTTCCAAATTCAGAACCAAGTGCTTCTCTTCACATCTCTGCAGAACTGCACACAAGTTGTCCAAACAGCTCTTGAAGGAGGACCCATAAACTGAGAAATCATCCATGAAAACCTCCATAAACTACTCAATCATGTCAGTGAAGATCGATATCATGCATCTCTGGAAGGTTGCAGGAGCATTACACAGTCCAAAAGGCATTATGCGATATGCAAAGGTGCCATAAGGACAGGTAAAGGTGGTCTTCTCCTGATCATCTGGATGGATGGGGATCTGAAAGAAGCCTGAGTAGCCATCAAGGAAGCAGTAATAATTGTGATTTGCCAGCCTCTCAAGCATCTGATCGATGAAAGGTAGAGGGAAGTGATCTTTCCTTTTGGCTGCATTCAGCTTCTGGTAATCGATGCACATCATGTGTCCTATCACAGTTCTGGTTGGAATCAGTGAAAACTACTTTCTTTGCAAGGGTGAGGATGCAATGAGGCTATCAAACTCAAATGCAACACTTAGGTTGTATTACAGTATGCAAGTGAGAGTCAATCCATTTCTAGGAGCTAGGAAGATCAAAGAGAATGCAAGAACAGTGTAAAGCTAAATGAATGATAGGTGATATTGTGAAAATCCTAAAAACTATATGCAACGACCGAATGGAATGCAAAACTATTTTAAAATTACCAAGAGTGATTGAACTACTACGAGGAACAAACAGAAAAATTAAAATGCAAGGCTATGATTTAACAAAAATCGACTAGTGGATCGACCACAGGATCGACCACTAGATCGAGCAGTTTGGATCGATCTCGTCTAAAAATGCAAGTATGAAGAAACGAATGACCAGGATGCGGCGATTATCAAGCGAATGACTAACGAAGATGTAAGAATGCTAAGAAAGAAGGGTCTAGGGTTGAGATTCATGTTAGGGGTTTCAAAGGTCCAAGCTTGGTTTGAAAACTCTAGATCTACTCACTTTGTGAGATTCTCTAAGCCTTGAAAACAAAACAAGATCCATCCATGGCGTGTGGTATGGATCACTCTCTCATTCTCTCCTCCAGACCCATGGCGTTTGGCGGAAAAAGAGATTGAGAGGCAGGGAAAACAGATTTCAACCACGCAGCTTAACTAGTCATCTAAACTACCATGGCGTTTGGGAAAGAGTAACTAGCCTCTAAGATGTGATTTTCAGAGATCTCTGGATCCTGTCAAGGTAAGAGCTCTCTCTGATCATAAAGATCTTGGCGTGAGACTCTTTAAGCCTTAAGAACTCAACATCTTAGAAAAGAAAGCCATTAAGAACAAAAAAAACACCAAGCTTTGAAAACCTTTTCGACCCCGTGAATCCTCTCAACCCCGAAACCCAATTGAAACTACTCACTACACATTAAATAAACTAAGCAAAGCATGAAGAATGAAACGATAAACATAAGAACGATGGATTAAACTTAAACGGTTCAAAATATTCAATAACAAAGCTCAGAGTCTAACAATGGCGGATCGCCTCCAAAACCAGAGAGAAAAGCATAAAAAGATAAGATAACGAAAAAAGTGTGTGAAAAAATCATCGCCGCCTCCCAAAATGGTAAAAACAGCTCGATGGTCCCCCCTCGCTAGCGGCCAAAAAACGGTTGAAAGGACAGAGATCGACTTCGGGATCAAGCGGCTCCCTCGATCACTTTCGGACATCGTGTCTTCTACTCGATCTAGGTCTCGATCTTCTTCGGTGGATCGAGCGTTGCATCCGATCTTGGTATCGATCTTCGATCTGATCGAGTGGTGGACTCGATCCGACTCTCGCTCTGCATGGCGTTATTTACGTCCGTACCATTTGATCTAGATGAGATCGACCAGAAGATCGAGAAGCCCAGGCGATCTCATCTAGATCGACCTGCCATGCTCGATCTGCTCCCCGATCTCTGGTCCTTAGCAAACATCCGACGTTCCACGAACCACCACAACAGCTTCAGCACGTCCACGAACCTCCACGACTCCAAAGTAGCCAGAAACAACCTGAATGTGATGCAAAATGCAAGGAACATGCGTATGCTGGTGCAAGAATGCTCTAGGATCTAAAGTGATGCAATCTAGCCTAAAGTGTGATGTAAATGCATGAAAAGCTAACTTATATGTATGCAAAATGCATGCAATATGTAGTGACATCAACTCCCCCAAACTTACTTCTTGCTTGCCCTCAAGCAACAGAAAATAAGAAAGGAAGAGAGGTTTTAAAACAAACAGGGGTTTTAAGCTTCTTGCAAAGGTGCCTTTCAAATGAATCAATCTCAATATCCTAGTTACTAGTTCTAAAATGCAATGCGCACACTCATACTCCAAAGAACTTAGCCATACTCATCACACAAACAAATTCAGATCATGACTCTCCTATTCCTAACAATCAAAGAAACTCATCCTTTAACATTCATTAAAGACCGAACCATGAATCAAACTTATGCACTTTAAAGCAGAACACATTTGGCTAAGGGTTCAGGCTATGAGCATAGAATGCATTCGAAAAGGGTTTTTTATTTAAAATAAGGGTTTCTCTCAAAAAATGGCAAGAACTTTATGCATAATGCTAAAGGTGAAGGCAATTGATGCATACATGATCAGATTCTCATCTACCCATGTAAACTAACAATGATCCTAAACCCCTCTCATTTATTAACTTTTATCCTCACTCACCATTTAGAATCTACCATTTTCTCAAAGCAAAAGCTTAGCATTCCCCAATTCAAAACAGAAAACATTTTTTTACTCTTTTAGGCTAGTGAAAAGGTTGAAAACAATTTGCTCTTTACATATTTCTTATTGGTAGCTCTCTTGTTTATTTATATTTTTTTATTTATTTTTTTTTTCTCTTTTTTTGGCACTTAGGCTCTTTTCTTTTTTTTTATTTTTATTTTGAGAGAGCAACTTTCTGAAATTATTAGAGCTTGGTCTATGCTGGTGATCGATGTGCTGACATCGATCTTGGTCTGCTCGATGTAACTGTTTGATGTGCTCATCTGGTTCCTACATATCGTGCAGGCTTGATCGATGTAGATGATCGATGCAAAGTTCTTGTCGTCCCTGCCCTCCTACATCGTACAATGTCCTAGCTCGATGCTGGTGTCCGGTCTCTTCATATCGTGTTAGTCTGATCGATGCTAGTGGTCGATGTAAACTCTGTTCTTCTATGCTTCACCACATCGTGCGATGCTAGGCCAAATCTCTATTTTCTTGGTTCCTCTTGCTCCTCTTTGATTAGGGGAACTAACTGGATCATTACCACCCCTCTTAGATCTTGAATTTAATGGCTCCCTAGCTACCTAGAAACATCCCTTATGCAAAGAAAATGCAAACTACAACCTAAATGCAAGCTAAGTCTAAAAACAAAGAAGATTAGGATAAAATTAAAGGAAAACATGTGAAAGAGGACTAAAACATGAACTATATGCAAGCTTATATGATGCAATTATGAGAGATATCATAATGCAAGGCAAGGAATGGAACAAAAGCAAAGCACCTAAAAACAGGGGAAAACAGAGCACATGATGAACGAATGCAAAGAACAATGTGGCGCAGGTTCAAGGCTAGAGCAATGATGACTTAGGGATTATTTAGTATCAAACCTAGGGTAGGAAAGACCATTACCAACCAAAGAACATGATCAAGCTACTAAATCAATCAATCTTCAAACAAAACAGAGATGTCTAAGTTAAGCACATGTCAGACCCACATGTGATGGCGTATTTGTGAAAAACCAGCAAGAGAACACAAGACTCATATAGACCAAACCTGCTACCTAAACACCGATATAATCATCTGGGAGAATGTTCCTAACAAAGTTCTTTCAGGCATTTAAACAAACACTTGTGATGCAGCAAACACCTAAGATCAGTTCACCCTAAAAGAGTTACTAAGCACTAAGAACAACTTAGTTAAATGATCTAAGCATGAATCAAACCAAAACTTCCTAAGTTATTAACCAATCATCCCCAAATCTGCTCTAACCTCAAACCATATGAAACTACTCACAACACATCATGAAATCAACAGAAACAAGCACAAATAACAGATCAAACATGATTAAACAAGAACTAGAAGGAAAATAACAAAGGAAGTGCAAAATTTTACTAAAAGAGTGATGTTGATCAAAATCTCATCAAATCCCCTTTTTAGGTTTCCCCTCAGGTCAAAAATAAGATAAAGAAGAAGATAAGTGATAAAAAAGATAAGGTTTTCCTTAAATAAGCCAAAAAGATAAGGTTTGACAAAAAGTAGAAAAAGCTTAGTCAACTCTTGGAGTTGACACATCGGGGTGCATGGGTAGGTGTTCATCTCGATGTAGAAAGCTCGATTCAGCATAGCTCACATTGGGTGTTCAGCTCGATGCTGGACCTCGATATACCTTACCTCTTCATATCCGCTTGTACGACATGCTCAGCTCGGTGTACTACCCCAGTATATTCTTGGAGTCCTTGATAAAATCCTTCTTCCTCGTCCCATGCTTCACATCGAGCAAGCTTCATGGATGTTCTACTCGATGGTGGACCTCGATATAGACACAGAGTTTGCAAAACTCCTTTTTAGGCATCTCCTTCCAACATGAGTTGCTTTCATCTCCTTCCCAACTCCAAGAACTTCCAAAAACACCTGAAAGTCACCATAAACATGCACATGAATGCAAATGTATGCATTCTTAAACTAAGTGCATGCAATGTTGATTATAAGTGCAAATGAGTCTAGAATGCTAAACTATAATACAAAAACAAGTAAAAGATGCATGAAATGCAGCTTAAAATGCTATAATATAGCAAGCTATCAACACCCCCACACTTAGTCTTTGCTTGCCCTCAAGCAAATTAAAGATTAAACATGGTGATGGGGTTTTAAAATGGGAACTCATATCTTAAGAATGCTAACAATGAATCAAAATGATGTTCATGTTTCTAGTGCTAGAACGCAAATGATGGAATTGTACTCTAAAACTTAGCCACACTCATCACAAAATAAAAATGATTCTCAAGTTATCAATCTACACACACTCTCAAATCACTTGACCTTTTTAACATTCATGATATAAGTAACCAATGGATCAAGTTTGTGCAAATCAAGTGAAAGCATTTGGTTCAATGGACATGGTTATGAGATAAAAATGATCTCATTCATCAATGGCTCAAAGAAACAAGGGATCTCTCATATGAAATGAACCTATCTTAGATAAAATGCTAAAGGTAAAAGCACACTTATGCATGCAGGTCAAAGCTTTCTTCTACTCTTTTCTCAAAGATGATCCTAATTAAATCTAAACCCAAAGATAAATCCCTAAATCTACCCTTTCCCAAAGCTCTTTTGATAATTTTCTTTTTGGAATGTGGGGGACTTCTTCTTCGTTTGCTTGTATGGCTGACTTCTTTTAGATGGTGCTATTCTTTGTTGAATAGTGAGTAGTTTACCCTAGATTTGAGGTTCTAAGTAGGGAAAGTGGTGATTAAGATGTGATTAGGGGTGATTAGGCTTGATTAGTTTGTTCTCTATTGTTTATTTCTCTTCCAAAGTGATTATTATTCATAAAGCTTCTCACATTTGATTGAATATGGTATTGTTGATGCATGTGATTTACTTGATGGTTTGAAGTCTTGTTCTTTGCATGATTCACTCTTATTGCTTGATAGTTTAGCTTGGTCTATGTTTCCTTTGTTCAGTGACACCAAAGTGATAGTTCACCTTGCTAGATGATTCGCTTAGGGATAGATAGTGCTTGTTATGAGACTCTTGATTGATGGTTAGATAGTATGCATTAAAAGAACATGCTTTTTTTTTATTCTGTCCATTGCTTAACATTGTTAGGTTTTGCAATTGTGAGCTTGAATCTATAGTTTTGATTAGTTGAGATAGCTACATAGGTCCCTATATGGTTCAAAAGATTGAATCTATAGTTTTGATTGATTTGAGTGAGAGATGTTAACTTGATTAGTACTTCTCTTAGGCATTATAGTTCTGTTCTTTATGCTCATGATTAGAGAATACACTATTAAAAGTAGGTTTGACACTCTAGTCTTGTTGAATTGGATTTGCTTATTAAGCACTAAGAAAATCTTTCCTTAGATACCTTTCTTAGGATTGCAATATTGAGTTTATGCTTGCTTAGAAATCTTCTTAGTCACTCTTGAAAACCACTTGACCATTATTGCTTAGGACCTTGGATCTTGTTTTTTATCATTTGCTTAAAACCGCTTTTGCTTAGTTGTCTTTGCTAGCTTATTTTCAGTATTCACCTTGCTTAGTATTGTTTAAGTTGTCTTCTTGCTTAGTACATGCTTTAGTTTCATTTTGCTTAGTCTTTGTTTGGTTGCATTTCCTGTTTTCTCTTTCTTGCATTGCAAGGTTGTTAGATTTGTTCTTACACAATCGAAACCCCAATCTTGCTTAGCTTATGGCATTGTTTGCATGTCATCATCCACAAGTGATTCACACCTCATCCCTATACTATAACTGATTATGACTGTGGATATTTGATATTTAAAGCATCAAAAACTATTGTTTCATGTCTCCACCTCTACCTCGGTTCATTGACAGAGCTTATCTTTTCAAGACCAGATTCTTTGTGGAACCATGGAGGAGAAGCTTGTCTACCAGTTCAATGTTAATTTGAAGCAGAAGAAGAGGATCCTTCTCCCCAACCCTCACATTAATACTTTTGAGGATTACAAGCCATGTCAACTTCAAGCCTTAAGAGGGTGACCTTGTGGACACCTTTGATGAACAGCCACAAATGGGGGAAGAAGGGACAGAAGCACATGGGGTTATGTATGGGAGCCAAAGGTACTACTTCAGCCCTTATGACAAGCCCATCTCAAGTGAGGTGAATAGGGAGGCTCACAACAAACTCAAGCTGCTCTAAAGATGGAACAATGGCAGGACCAGACAAACAAGAAGCTTGTCAAAACAGTAGAGGGGATGAAGAAGCAGATTATGAATTTGACAAACCCTGCTGGTGGGACTTCAAGAGTTGAAGAGGAGTTTGTTGAGGACAGTGAAGACCTTTCACTAGGCGCTGAAAGGAGTCACTCCTTTAGGGAAGCAACAAGACCAAGGGAGCATGTAGACCCTCCTAGAGTATCCTCCCATGAGAGGCACTGTAAGAAGAGGAATGCAACTCATTCCAGCAACATGTTCTACTCCATTGACACCACATCCTCCTCCTCTCAGGAATTCTAAGGTACACTCCTCTAGAACATTGTATATACCGTCTTTTATTTCTGCATATTTATCTTGTTTTCACTCTATTTCATTCTTTTCTCACACATATTCCTATGTGTGATTTAAGTTTGGGGGGGGGAGAGCATATAATGCTGTGTTTTGTTTTCTTATTACATCATGCATACATTTAGCATTTCATGCATTCACTTAAAGCATAAAAAATCATAAAAATTTGAAAAATTTGAAAATTACAAACAAATCATGTAGTTGCATTCGTTCATTTGCTTAGGATTGAGTCTAGTATGCATTTCATATAGGTTGCATTCATATGCATAGAGAGAAATGATTATTCCCTTATATAGTGTAAAATTTCGAAATTGTGTTCAATGCCCTACTTATTAATTGTTTGATGCTTGTGATCTAGTTTGAACTAAAGATTGAACCACATTTGTAATTCTTTGCATTATCACTTTTATCTAGTTGAAGCTTGGAAGATCTAATTTTTCCTTTATCTATTTGAACCATAATCTTGACTTGTTAATTATTAAGTCTTGTGCATTGAAAATGTGTTTCTCATGGATACTCATATACATACTTGGGCTTTCTCTTTTTTTTCTACCACTCTTTGATAGCTTGCTATATTATAGTGTTTTAGGCTACATTTTATTCATCTTTTCCCTTATTTTTGCATATTTTCTTAGCATTTTTGTCTCATTTGCATCTAGAAGTAACATTCCATGCATTTAGCTTAGGATTGCATACATGTGCATGTTTATGGTGTATTTCAGATGTATTTCAGGTATATTTGGAGGTTTTGGAGCTTGCGAAGGAGATTGGAGCAGCATACATTTGAAGAAATACCATAAGAAGGAGTCTTGCAAATTATGAGTCTCCATCAAGGTAGAGCATCGAGCAAAACACCTATGGAGTATGCCCGATGTAAGCCATAGTACATGGAGAAGAGGACTTGGACGTAGACTTGAAGAGGGTGGTTCACATCAAGGTGGCGTGTCGAGCAAGGAGGGCCGTACGAGCCGATTCAGAAACACAAGACATATCGGGTTTTAGCATCTAGCAGAACATCTGATGCCTTGCCCGATACAGCCCAAGATCTACTCTTTCACGATCAACAGACCAGCATAACAACCCGCAGCATGGAAGACACGCAACAAGGTGGTGCATCGAGGAGGACATCGTCCGTACTACCCGATATGATTTATCTGCGCGTTGACCAGATTTTCTTTGACCTTATCCTATTTTTTAGTTTTTTCTTTCTTCGTTTGGGTCCTTGGTATAAAAAGGAAACCAAAAACATTACCGTGAGAGTTCTATCATGCTTTTATCCTTAGTTTACCAAAAAGACCGTTTTGCCTTAGACTTTGTATAACTTTCATCTTCTTAATCAAGTCTTGCAATTTATGTTGTAGATCTTGTGTTTTGCATTTGATTTTCGCCTCTTGGTAACTTATTTTCCTTATTTCTGCATTTCATCTCATCTAATCATGATTAACTCTAAGCAAATGAGATTATACATGATTAGTGAGTAGTTTACCTTAGATTTCAGGTTCTATGTAGTGAAAGTTGTTTTTAAGGATTGATTAAGGGTGATTGGGCGTGTTTAGTGTTATTCTCTATTACTTCCTTCTCTTGCAAAGCTGTTATTGATTAGAAAGTGTCTCCTTTTTTATTGAATATGAGTTTGTTGATGTTGATGATTCACTTAAGGGCTTGATGTCTTGTTTCTTTGCATGGTTCGCTTATGGTTTCTTTGTCTTGTGACACCAAAGTTGACTATTTGCCTTGCTAGACGATTCGCTTAGGGCTAGGTAATGCATGATTCATGAGTCTTGCTTGATGGTTAGATAGTTTGCATCAAAGAACATTCCTTTGTTTGAAATCTGGTCCATTGCTTAGCATTGTTTAGGTTCTGCAGAGCTTAATGTCATATTCTTGAATTGTTGAGTTGCTGCTTAGATCTCTAAAGAATCCTAACCGATGATATGTTGATTAGAATCATTGTTTGAGAAAGAGAGGTTTACTTTGATTAGTGCTTCTTTTAGACTATATGGTTTTATGCTGTATGCTCATGGCTAGTGAAAACACCATCAAAAATGGGTTTGACACACTAGTTTTGTTGAAATGAATTTTCTTATTAACTACTAAGTTGATTCTCTTTAGAAACTTTGTTTAGGATTGTAATATTGAGAAATGCTTTCTTCAATAGCTTGTTTGAATGCCTTGTTCTTAGGAACCCCTTAATCACTCTTAGAACTACTTGACCATCATTGCTTAGGATCTTGAGTCTTGCTTTTAATATCTTAGTTAAATTCGCATATCATCTGGCTGCTTTTGTTTACTTGCTTTAGTTAATCATTTTGCTTCACTTTGAGTCATTACTTGCTTAGTTACATTTCCTGTTTTTATTTCTTGCATTGTTAGGTAGTTAGATTTGTTCTTGTATCATTAAACCCCCATCTTGGCTTAGCTTAAAGCATAGATTGCATCTGATAAGCCACAATATGATTGATACCTGACCTACTACAACTGATTAGAGAAACGACATTTGATCTTTTAGACGAAAAAGTCTCTTCATTAAATTAGCTTCCTATATTCTAGTGTTTTAGCCTGCACTTCATTCGTCTTTTCCCTTATTTTGCATCTTTTCTTATCACTTTAGTCTCATCTGCATCTTGAAGTAACATTGCATGTATTTAGCTTAAGATTGCATACATGTGCATGTTTATGGTGTATTTCAGGTGTATTTGGAGGTTTTGGAGATTGGGAAGGAGATTGGAGCAGCATACATTCGAAGGAATGCCATAAGAAGGAGTCTTGCAAATTCTGAGTCTACATCGAGGTGGAGCATCGATCAAAACACATGTGGAGTATGCCCGATGTTAGCCATAGTACATGGAGAAGAGGACTTGGACGTAGACTTGAAGAGGGTGGTTTACATCAAGGTGGCGTGTCCAGCAAGGAGGGCCGTATAAGGCGATTCAGATATACATGACATATCAGGTTCTAGAATCTAGCAGAACATTCTCGATGCCTTGCCCGATACAGACCATGATCCACTCTTTCACAATCAGCAGACCAGCAGAACAACCCGCAGCACAGAAGACTCGCATCGAGGTGGTGCATCAAGCAGGACATCGTCTGTACTGCCCGATATGCTTATTCCGCGTGTTTACAAGCTTTTATTAGACCTTATCCTATTGTTTTTAGGTTTTTCTTCCTTCTTTTGGGTCCTTAGTATTAAAGGAAACCAAAAACATTATCTAGAGAGTTCTATTGTGCTTTTACCCTTAGTTTACAAAAAAAGGTGATTTGCCATAGACTTTGTATAACTTTCATCTTTTTAATCAAGTCTTGCAATTTATGTTTTAGATCTTGTGGTTTGCATTTGATTTTCTCCTCTTGGTAACTTAGTTTCCTTATTTTTGCACTTCATCTCATCTTATCATGTATAACTCTAATAAAATAGGAGTAAACATGACAAGCTTTTATTAGACCTTATCCTATTGTTTTTAGGTTTGTCTTCCTTCTTTTGGGTCCTTAGTATAAAAAGGAAACCAAAAACATTATCCAGAGAGTTCTATTGTGCTTTTACCCTTAGTTTACAAAAAACGGTGATTTGCCTTAGACTTTGTATAACTTTCATCTTCTTAATTAAGTCTTGCAATTTATGTTTTAGATCTTGTGTTTTGCATTTGATTTTCTCCTCTTGGTAACTTAGTTTCCTTATTTTTGCACTTCATCTCATCTTATCATGTATAACTCTAATAAAATAGGATTAAACATGATTAGTAAGTAATTTACCTAAGACTTGAGGTTCTAAGTAGGGAAAGTAGTTTTTAAGGGTTGATTAAGGGTGACTAGGCTTGTTTAGTGTTATTCTCTGTTTGCTGATATTGATGATTCACTTAAGAGCCTGATATATTGTTTCTTTGCATGGTTTGCTTATTTGGCTTGATAGTTTAGCATTGCTCATGGTTCCTTTGTCTTGTGACACCAAATGAGACAGTTTGCCTTGCTAGCCAATTCACTTAGGGTTAGATAATGCATGATTCATGAGTCTTTCTTGAGGATTAGATAGTTTGCATCAAAGAACATTCCTTTATTTGAAATCTGGTCCATTGCTTAGCATTGTTTAGGTTTCACATTTATTGAGCTTAATGTCGTATTCTTGAATTGTTGAGTTGCTGCTTAGATCCCTAAAGAATCTTAACCGATGATAGGTTGATTAGAATCATTGCTTGAGAAATGGAGGTTTACTTTTATTAGTGCTTCTTTTAGACTATTTGGTTCTATGCTTTATGCTCATATCTAGTGAATACACCATCAAAAGTGGGTTTGAGTCACTAGTATTGTTGAAATGAATTTGCTTACTAACCACTAAGTTGATTCTCTTTAGAAACCACTAGAAATTCACCCGCGCGTTTGCATATATTTATTTGTTAATTCATATAATTAATATGTTTTTTATTTTATATATTGTTTTAGTTTTTAATTATCGTAAAACATGTAAACTTTTGTGAAATATTTTCTCTAAAATAAATTATGATTTGTTAATTGTTTAAAAAGAAAATTATCTTTTAGTTATAGACTATCGTAAGTATCTATGTCTTTATATTAAATAGTTTTATTTAATTAACCTATTTATGTGGTTTTACTCTACCAAGATCAGTAAAATAATTTCACAATCAATCACACACTCTCTCTTTATTTTTTTTATTCGAAATAGTTTTTTATTTTGTAGAGAATTTGTAGTTTTGTGATTTGTAGTATAAGTATTTTTTTTTTTACTTTTAAACTAATGTTATGGAGAGACTCAATTTATTGTTTGTCTTTTGTATAATTTAAATTTATTCAGGTGTATATTTATTTTCATCAGAGTATATGCATTTTGTATTTTTATCGATAACATTGTTGATAAATTTCGATATTTTGACCTACGCGTTGCACAGACTTATCTATTAATATTATTACTATGTATATGTTTATTTTATATTATATTGTTGTCATTTAAAAAAAACAATTTGTCCAAAAATATGTAAATTTAATTGTAAATTGTTTTTTCTAATATAGATTATAATGTATTATATTAATTATTAAAAAAATCTCTCGTAAATCTATACGCTGCAATAAGTATTATATGTGTCTTAACTGTTTAACTGTATTCAATTGGTTTTTAATTTTTTTTTACAGTTTATTTTCACAGATAAGGTGAAATCATTATCTACCATTCCCCACTCTAAATTAAATGTTCTCTTAATTTTTTGATCGGATTTTTAAAAAAATCTAATTCATTTTCAAGCACAAATAATTATTCATTTTATTTTTCTCTTTCCTAATTTTTTTTTCCTATTATTATGATTACAATCACTGATAATTTCTTTTATTTAATGCAAGCTTTCATCTCATTCAATTATGTGTTTGGTTGTAACTTTTGATTTTAATTGATTTCAAACATTTTTCTTTTTCGAAAAACAATTCTGATGTGTTCATCCATCTCATGATGATGAACTACCTGACTATATTTGTGAATGTGTGTGAAAATATTTTGTCTATTTTCATGTTATATGCATGTAAAGAACTTGGCTCTGTTAGAAAATATAATCAATAATTTTATTTTAGTTTTTAATATACTTCATATTAAAATTTATAAATTCTCTGGCTGATGAGTAAACTCATCGAACATCAACTTTATAGTGCCATCGTTGAGAAAAATGGTTGATAAGTATTTGTCAATTTTTTCTCCTTCATATAAATTAAAATTATTTATATACTATATAATTAAATAGTTTAGTTTTTTATTCATAAAACATTTATTAATTTTACATAGTAAAGTAGATATGAATAATTTTACTTTATTTCATGCATTAATTTTTTTGTGAATTATTTTATAAAGTTTGATAAATATTCTCTGCAAGTTCTTATGTCATCTTTCGTAATTGTTTACCTTCGAAATCTTTTTCATACTCTATTTATTTATATTCAAAATAACTCTTTTCAAATTCTATTTATTTATATTTATTTCAAAGAAAATATATGTTTTTATGATTTGTAAAATGAGTATTTATTTTATATGAATGATTTTACATTAGTTTTATACATAAATGTTTCTAAGGTTTTTTTTTATAAAATGTTTTGAGAATTAGTTTTTGTAATTTATTCAGTCATCTTTTGTATATGATTGCCTTTCAAATTCTTTTTCATAAACAAAGAACATAAGTTTGTAATTTTTATGACTTGTAAAGTAAGAATTTACTTTAATTTCAAAGTTATCATATTAAAAGCCCAATAATAATTATCCAAAATATAAAAAATAGAAAAAAACCCAAAATATTTAGAAGCCCATTTTAAAATAAATATTGTGCTGATGTGGACACCTTAGACGGAGAGATAACTTGCTCATTATATATATGATTTTAGGATTGCAATATTGAGAAATGCTTGCCTGAATTGCTTGTTGGAATGCCTTGTTCTTCGGAACCCCTTAATCACTCTTAGAACCACTTGACCATCATTGCTTAGGATATTGCGTCTTGCTTTTAAATTTTTAGTTCGATTTGCATATCATCTTGCTGCTTTTGTTTACTTGCTTTAGTTAATCATTTTGCTTTACTTTGTGTCATTACTTGCTTAGTTACATTTTCTGTTTTGATTTCTTGCATTGTTATGTTGTTAGATTTGTTCTTGCATCATTAAACCCCCATCTTGGCTTAGTGCATAGATTGCATCTCATCAGCCACAATTGGATTGATACCTCATCCATATTCTACAACTAATTAGAGAGAGGAAATTTGGACTTTGAGATGAAAAAGTCTCTTCATCAAATTGGCGTTGTCCCCGACAACAGCCCCAAATTGAAGAGAGATTTGTGCAAGTCAGAAATCAATTTCTCTTCTAATCTATTGTAGTGTACATGAGGTTATCAATCCAATATAGGAGTTGCCTAAATGAGATGCAAGAAACTTAGCTAAGCTTAACCATATTTGATAAAAAAAGGAAGTTTTCTAACAACCTAAGAGATTAAGAGACATTGCACGAGCAATGGAAAATCTAACAAGATCTAAAGCAAGATATGAAATACAAGCAAACTAAATGCAACAGGAATAAGGTAAGAAAGATGATATAAGTGCAAGAACTAAACGGAAGCTAAATGCCATAACTTGAAATGTAAGGAAAGAAATGAAACAAGAGCAATGCAATAAAAAACAGAGGAAAACAGAGCACAAATAACTAAATCCAAGGAATGAAATGGTGAAGCCTATATCAATGGATGACTTGGGGATTACTTAGCTTGACACTTAGGGAATCCAAAATCAGCAACAAGCAAGGGACATAATCAAGCTACTAATTCAATCAATTTGCAACAAGACAAAGATGTCTATGTAATGCACATGTCAAACCCACTATTTGTATAAAACCAGTATGATCAACAAGGCTCTTAAAGACCAAACAATCTACTATGATGCAATAAACTTATCTAAGCAATTGTCCCTAACTTAGCCCTTTCAAGCATTTAAACAAACACTTGTGATGCAGCAAACACTTATGATCTATTTCACTTCAACAAGTTACTCAAGCCTTAAAAACAACTAAGCTAGGTATACCAAGCAAGCATATATAGCAAATAACCTAAGCAATCAACTAATCATCCCCAAATCTGCTCCAACCTCAAACCATAAAGAACTACTCACTACTCATCTCAAAATCGACAGAACAAGGTGAAATCAACAAAGCAAGCATGATCAAACAAAAATTAGAAGACAAATGACAAGGGAAATGCAAAACTTTATTAAAAAGAGTGATCTTGATCAAAATCTCATAAAATCTGTTTGTGGTTCTCCCAAAGCTCGAAATTATGGATTGAAAACAAGATAAGTCTCAAAAAGGATAAGCCAAAACTAATATAAGTGAAAAATAAGGTTTTGGGAAGAAGTAGAAATAATTAGTCAACAGCGCGGCGTTGACGCATTGGGCAGGACGAACAGATGTTCTGCTCGATGTGTCATGCCCAATGCAGTCTTTCTCTATCGCAGCTCGATTTTCCAGATGGTCCTTCGTCATCAAACGGGTCTGGGGTCCTATCGGGCAAAGAGTTGGGGGTTCTGCTCGATGATAGACCCCGATATGTCCTGTTTCACCATATCGGCATGTACGGCCTCCTCTCCTCGACACTATATCCTGATGCAATTCTGGACTTCTCGATCAATCCTCTTGCTCTTCGTCCTGCGGTCCATATTGGGCATACTCTGCGAGTTTTTCTGGTCAATGCACCACCCCGATATAGAAGCAGGAGTTTGGTTTAACAGCAAGATCTGCTCGGAATAAAACGACGAGAACTCACGGAATATACCTTCAAATTGGTCCTTTGAAGAGACTCTGGATAGCTAGGAGAATCCTCTTTTCGACAACACCAAGATCATAATCTAGATCGATCGGAGTCAACGGGAGTCTACCTCGAAATATGGCGGCTCGGATATTCGATCTACAAACCATCTGCCTCGGGAAAAGACGCATAACACTCAGTATACAAATCCAAAGGATGAACCGCTTTCTTGTAAAGGTATATCTATGAGTCTAGAACTTACCCTAAAAGTTTCGCGCCAAACAAATCCGATCTGGATTGCCTTTCCTCTACTGCACCAAAACGGGTCTGAGCAGCTTCCTTTGGCCTTTTGATTGCTCCTCCACCAAGGTGGCTGGCTGAGGCTCGATTTTGGTAGGGCTTCGCCGTGGTGGTCTCTGTCTACCTCTCTCCATCACCACGAGCTCATTATATAGGGGAAGGGGAGGGATAGCCACAAATAGGTTTAGGGTTTTGAAGTGGGTTTTAGTTTTTGTGGGTTTTTGGAGGTTAAAAGATTTTAAGGTTTAGGGAAGAATGGATTTTGGCTAGAAACTGGGGTTCACGGATGTCACAAACTCCCCCACTTAAAAATAACTTCGTCCTCTAATTTGGAGAATGACTTATTAACGTCTCCCTCACTTGTCTTCGACCAATCTTGAAGAGCCTCCTTTATTCTTGTCTGATTGTGACATCCCAAATATTCCGTAGTGCACTCTATCTCTTGAACTACCAGTTGGAACTTGATCATCTCAGACTTCAAGCCTTCGACTTTTCTGCCAGCTTAACTACAGCTGCTCTATTATAAACACACTGTCCTAATATGGCTTTATCTTTTAGGGTCTGGACCGCCAAATCCAACTGAGCTGCAAAATCCAACAATGATTCGACCAACTGCTGAATTCCCATCCTTACGACTGCTCCCATGGCCGCACATATTACCGCAGAATTTACTGCACAAACCGCCATTGCCTTTGGCCTCGTGCAATCACATTCTCTTCTGCAGCCGCTGCTTCTTCATTCACTGGGTTGGCCGCACTCTTGTTCTTCTTACTCCTTCCGTTACCATTGCCGCATGGTCCACCCAATCAGAAAAAGATACACTTGGATGAGATCTTCAATATTTAGAGGCCACTGCGGAACACAAACTTAAGCATAGGTCGGTGGTACTTTATTTTAAGTTTCAAAAATTCCCATTACCCCAAAAATATTTTGAAACAATATTACTTTCAAAGGACCGCCTTCCGGGACAGAACCGGCTTGGCAACCTTACGCTTTGATACCATTTGAGAGACCTCCATCTCGCTATTTTAGCAAGAGTGGTTCTCACGTGTTAAAATCGTTTTTCAAAATAGAAAAAAACTTATTAAATACATATTAAAGGACTAAAACTTCTTTATTAAAACTGAACGGGAAACTCGACGCGTTAAGACAATAAAAAACCAAATTTTGAACTCAAAAATAAAAATAAATAAAAATATATTTTAAAAGATTTATATATAACTAAATCGTCCTTTTAATGGTTCCCGAAAACAGCACCGCTCTGACTTCAAGTCAAGTCACCCACCTTAAAGGGAAATAGGGATGAGTATTCCAAGAATACTCAGTTAGGGGCGCGTTAGAGAACCCGCGAGATCCTTAGGATACACTATTTGAAATAATAATATTAATATACTAAAATATAGAAATTAAACACAAGCAATCAACCTACATAGAATTATTAGCATTTGCATATAAATGTCAAATCATCTCTACATTTAAATATTTAAATCATATCAAGCATCCTATCAAATCTATAACACATTCCCATGGATCAACCGTCTGAGGTACTCAATCTTTGCCACCGCCCATTCCAGGTTTGACATATAACAAGGTGCTACCGCCTACTACAGGGTTTGACAACGGCTCGTCAGCCATTTTTCGATCACTACAACTTCACAATTGTCCCTCGTTGTAGGCCGTCAAACAACAATGTCACTACGGTCAGCGGTACAATTAATGATTCCTATTATATTTCTTAATTAATTAAAAAATAATAATCATCAAATTCAACATCAGCCACCAATAAAATCTAATTCCTATATCAAGCATACAAATACTATTTCAGCTAATGAATCTTTAGGAGACTTGAACCAATCCTCACCTTTGCTTTCAGTTGAAAATAGAAGTCCGAAGAAATGTTTACTGCTGTTGACGGACGGAAACTATAATAGATAGGCTCGTGAATTAAAACTTTCCTAAAATAGAACTTTTCAAAAATAAAACTTTCCTAAATTATAACTTCCCTAGAGTGGAACTTTCCAAAAATATAAACTTTTTAAAAATAGAAAGTTTCCAGAAATAGAACTTTGCAAAATTAGAAAATTATAAAAGAAGAAATTCCTAAATAAAACTTGGGTTTTTGGATTAGAGTTATTTTTTCATCTTGCCCAACAAGGAACTTCAGATCTAGGGTTTTCAGATTAACAAATTAGATGATTTCTTGGCCAAAAAGCAACTGTAATAACTTTGGCGTTTCACCTTGGTCTGGGGATCTGGAAACGGCAGCAGCAAGGTGGCTGGATGAGCTTTCCAGTGGTATGCTGAATGGCGGCTGGATCGATCTACTTCGTCTGGAAAACGGCTAGCAACTTCTTCTAAGAAACTGAGGAAAAGACAGATTTCTGGAAATCAACAACAAGATCCGCTCGGAATAAAACGACGGGAACTCACGGAATATACCTTCAAATCGGTCCATTGAAGATGCTCTGGATAAATAGGAAAATCCTCTTTCAAAAATACCGAGTCGTAATCTAAATCGATCAGAATCGACGGGAGTCTACCTTGAAAGATGGCGGCTCAGATATTCAATCTACAATACATCCGCCTCGGGAAAAGACGCATAACTCTCAGTATACAAATCCAAAAGATGAACCGCGTTCTTGTAAAGGTAGATTTTTGAGTCTAGAACTTACCCTCAAAGTTTCGTGCCAAACAAATCCGATCTGGACCGCCTTTCCTCTACTGCACCAAAACGGGTCGGAGCTGCTTCCTTTGGCCTTTTGATTGTTCCTCCTCCAAGGTGGCTGGCTGAGGCTCGATTTTGGCAGGGCTTCGCCGTCGTGGTCTCTATCTGCTTCTCTCCATAACCACGAGCTCCATATATAGGGGAAGGGGAGGGTTAACCACAAATAGATTTAGGGTTTTGAAGTGGGCTTTAGTTTTTGTGGGTTTTTTGAGGTTAAGGAATTTTAGATGGGTTTAGGGAAAGAATGTTTTTTAGCTAGAAACTTGGGTTCAGAGATGTCACAAACTCCTCCACTTAAAAATCAATTCGTCCTCGAATTTGGGGAATGACTTATCAACTTCTCCCTCACTTGTCTTTGACCAATACTGAAGAGTCTCCTTTCTTCTTGTCTGATTGTGACATCCAAACTATTCAGTGACGCACTCTATCTCTTGAACTATCGGTTGGAACTTGATCATCTCAGACTTCATGACTTCGACTTTTCTGCCAGCTTAACGACAACTGCTCTATTATAAACACTCCATGCTAACATCACTTCATCTTTTAGGGCCTGGACCGCCAAATCCAACTGAGCTGCAAAATCGAACAACGATTCGACCAACTGCTGAATTCTCATCCATACGACTGCTCCTATGGCCGCACATATTACCGCAGAATCCACTGCTCGAACCGCCATTGCCTTTGGCCTCCTGCAACCTCTTTATCTTCTGCAGCCGCTGGTACTTCATACACTGGGTTGGCCGCACTCTTGTTCTTATTACTCCTTCCGTTACCATTGCGTCAAGGTCCACCTAATCTGAAAAAGATACACTTGGATGAGATCTTCAATCTTTATAGGCCACTGCAGAACACAAACCTAAGCATAGATCGGTGGTGCTCTATTTTATTTTTCATAAATTCCCATTATCCCAAAAATAGTTTGAAAACATTTTACTTTCAAAGGAGCGCCTTCCGAGACAGAACCGGCTTGGCAACCTTACGCTTTGATTCCATTTGAGAGACCTCCATCTAGCTATTTTAGCTGAGAGTGGTTCTCACGTGTTAAAACCCCTTTTCAAAGTAGAAATAAACTTATTAAATATGTATTAAAGGACTAGAACTTCTTTATTAAAAACGAACGGGAAACTCGAAGCGTTAAGACAATAAAAAACCAAATTTTAAACTAAAAAATAAAAATAAATAAAAATATACAGTATTTTAAAAGCTTTATATATAACTAAATCGCCCTTTTAATGGTTCCCGGAAATAGCACTGCTGCGACTTCAAGTGTAGTCACACACCTGAAAGGGAAAGAGGGATGAGTATTCCAAGAATACTCAGTTAGGGGCGCGCTAGAAAGCCCGCGAGATCCTTAAGATACACTATTTAAAATAATAAAATATAGAAATTAAACACAAGCAATCAACCTACATAGAATTACTAGCCCTTGTATATAAATGTCAAATCATCTCAACATTTAAATATTTAAACTATATCAAACATCTTATCAAACCTATAACACATTCCAATGGATCAACCGTCCGAGGTACTCAATCTTTGCCACCGCCCATTCCAGGTTTGACATATAACAAGGTGCCACCGCCCACTACAGGGTTTGACAACAGCTCGTCAGCCCTTTCTCGATCACTACAACTTCACAATTGTCACTTGTTGTAGGTCGTCAAACAACACTGACACTATGGTCAGTGGTACAATCAATGATTCCTCTTATATTTTTTAATTAATTATAAATAATAATCATCAAATTCAACATCAACCACCAACAAATCTAACTCCTATATCAAACATACAAATATTACTATTTCAGCTAATGAATCTTTAGGAGACTTAAACCAATCGTCACCTTTGATTTTGGTTGAAAATGGAAGTTCGAAGAAATGGTTACTGCTGTTGACGAACGGAAACTGTAATAGATAGTCGGGAATTATATCTTTCCTAAAATAAAACTTTCTTAAAATAGAACTTTCCTAAAATATAACTTCCTTAAAATGGAACTTTCCAATATAGAATCTTTTTAAAAATAGAAAGTTTGCAGAAATGGAACTTTGCCAAATTAGAATATTCTAAAAGTTGAAATTCCTATATAAAACTTGAGTTTTCGGATTAGGGTTTCTCTTTTCATCTTGCCTAACAAAGCACTTCAGATCTTGGGTTTTCAGATTAACAGATTAGATGATTTCTTGGCCGAAAAGCAACAGTAATAACTTTGGCGTTTTACCTCGGTTTGGGGATCTGGAAACGGCGGCGGCAAGGTGGCTGGATGAGCTTTCCAATGGTATGCTGAACGGCGGCTGGATCGATCAAATTCGTCTGAAAAATGGCTAGCAACTTCTTCTAAGAAACTGAGGAAAAGACAGATTTCTGGAAATCAGCATCAAGATCTGCTCGGAATAAAATGACGAGAACTCACGGAATATACCTTCAAATCGGTCCATTAAAGAGGCTATGGATAGCTAGGAGAATCCTCTTTCAAACATCACCAAGCTCGTAATCTAGATCGATCGGAGTCGACGGTAGTATGCCTCGAAATATGGCGGCTCGGATATTCGATCTAGAAAACATCCGCCTCGGGAAAAGACGCATAGCTCGCAGTATACAAATCCAAAGGATGAACCGCTTTCTTGTAAAGGTAAATCTGTGAGGCTAGAACTTACCCTCAAAGTTTCGTGCCAAACAAATCCGATCTGAACCGCCTTTCCTCTACTGCACCAAAACGGGTTCGAGCTGCTTCCTTTGGCCTTTTGATTGCTCCTCCTCCAATGTGGCTGGCTGAGGCTCGATTTTGGCAGGGCTTCGCCGTCGTGGTCTCTATCTGCTTCTCTCCATAACCACGAGCTCCATATATAGGGGAAGGGGAGGGTTAACCACAAATAGATTTAGGGTTTTGAAGTGGGCTTTAGTTTTTGTGGGTTTTTTGAGGTTAAGGGATTTTAGATGGGTTTAGGGAAAGAATGTTTTTTAGCTAGAAACTTGGATTCAGAGATGTCACAAATTCCCCCACTTATAAATAAATTTGTCCTCGAATTTGGGGAATGACTTATCAACTTCTCCCTCACTTGTCTTTGACCAATCCTGAAGAACCTCCTTTCTTCTTGTCTGATTGTGACATCCAAACTATTCAGTGACGCACTCTATCTCTTGAACTACCGGTTGGAACTTGATCATCTCAGACTTCATGACTTCGACTTTTCTGCCAGCTTAACGACAACTGCTCTATTATAAACACTCCATGCTAACATCACTTCATCTTTTAGGGCCTGGACCGCCAAATCCAACTGAGCTGCAAAATCGAACAACGATTCGACCAACTGCTGAATTCTCATCCATACGACTGCTCCTATGGCCGCATATATTGCCGCAGAATCCACTGCTCGAACCGCCATTGCCTTTGGCCTCCTGCAACCTCTTTCTCTTCTGCAGCCGCTGGTACTTCATACACTGGGTTGGCCGCACTCTTGTTCTTACTACTCCTTCCGTTACCATTGCGTCAAGGTCCACCTAATCTGAAAAAGATACACTTGGATGAGATCTTCAATCTTTATAGGCCATTGCAGAACACAAACCTAAGCATAGATCGGTGGTGCTTTATTTTATTTTTCATAAATTCCCATTATCCCAAAAATAGTTTGAAAATATTTTACTTTCAAAGGAGCGCCTTCCGAGACAGAACCGGCTTGGCAACCTTACGCTCTGATTCCATTTGAGAGACCCCCATCTAGCTATTTTAGCTGAGAGTGGTTCTCACGTGTTAAAACCCTTTTTCAAAGTAGAAATAAACTTATTAAATATGTATTAAAAGACTAGAACTTCTTTATTAAAAACGAACGGGAAACTCGAAGCGTTAAGACAATAAAAAACCAAATTTTAAACTAATAAATAAAAATATCTTTTAAAAGCTTTATATATAACTAAATCACCCTTTTAATGGTTTCCGGAAATAGCACCGCTGCGACTTCAAGTGCAGTCACACACCTGAAAGGGAAAGAGGGGTGAGTATTCCAAGAATACTCAGTTAGGGGCGCGCTAGAGAGCCCGCGAGATCCTTAAGATACACTATTTGAAATAATAAAATATAAAAATTAAACACAAGCAATCAACCTACATAGAATTACTAGCCCTTGCATATAAATGTCAAATCATCTCAACATTTAAATATTTAAATTATATCAAACATCTTATCAAACCTATAACACATTCCCATGGATCAACCGTCCGAGGTACTCAATCTTTGCCACCGCCCATTCCAGGTTTGACATATAACAAGGTGCCAGCGCCCACTACAGGGTTTGACAACGGCTCGTCAGCCCTTTCTCGATCACTACAACTTCACAATTGTCACTTGTTGTAGGTCGTCAAACAACACTGACACTATGGTCAGTGGTACAATCAATGATTCCTCTTATATTTTTTAATTAATTATAAATAATAATCATCAAATTCAACATCAACCACCAACAAATCTAATTCCTATATCAAGCATACAAATATTACTATTTCAGCTAATGAATCTTTAGGAGACTTAAACCAATCGTCACCTTTGATTTTGGTTGAAAATGGAAGTTCGAAGAAATGGTTACTGCTGTTGACGGACGGAAACTGTAATAGATAGCTGGGAATTAGATCTTTCCTAAAATAAAACTTTCTTAAAATAGAACTTTCCTAAAATATAAATTCATTAAAGTGGAACTTTCCAAAATAGAATCTTTTTAAAAATTGAAAGTTTCAGAAATGTAACTTTGCCAAATTAGAATATTCTAAAAGTAGAAATTCCTATATAAAACTTGGGTTTTCGGATTAGGGTTTCTCTTTTCATCTTGCCTAACAAGGCACTTCATATCTTGGGTTTTCAGATTAGCAGATTAGATGATTTCTTGGCCGAAAAGCAACTGTAATAACTTTGGCGTTTTACCTCGGTTTGGGGATCTGGAAACGGCGGCGGCAAGGTGGCTGGATGAGCTTTCCAGTGGTATGCTGAACGGCGGCTTGATCGATCAACTTCGTCTGGAAAATGCCTAACAACTTCTTCTAAGAAACTGAGGAAAAGACAGATTTCTGAAAATCAACATCAAGATCTGCTCGGAATAAAATGACGAGAACTCACGGAATATACCTTCAAATCGGTCCATTAAAGAGGCTATGGATAGCTAGGAGAATCCTCTTTTAAACATCACCAAGATCGTAATCTAGATCAAACGGAGTCGACGGTAGTATGCCTCGAAATATGGTGGCTCGGATATTCGATCTAGAAAACATCCGCCTCGGGAAAAGACGCATAACTCGCAGTATACAAATCCAAAGGATGAACCGCTTTCTTGTAAAGGTAAATCTGTGAGACTAGAACTTACCCTCAAAGTTTTGTGCCAAACAAATCCGATCTGTACCGCCTTTCCTCTACTGCACCAAAACGGGTTCGAGCTGCTTCCTTTGGCCTTTTGATTGCTCCTCCTCCAATGTGGCTGGCTGAGGCTCGATTATGGCAGGGCTTCGCCGTCGTGGTCTCTATCTGCTTCTCTCCTTAACCACGAGCTCCATATATAGGGGAAGGGGAGGGTTAACCACAAATAGATTTAGGGTTTTGAAGTGGGCTTTAGTTTTTGTGGGTTTTTTTAGGTTAAGGGATTTTAGATGTGTTTAGGGAAAGAATGTTTTTTGGCTAGAAACTTGGGTTCAGAGATGTCACAAATTCCCCCACTTATAAATAAATTCGTCCTCGAATTTGGGGAATGACTTATCAACTTCTCCTTCACTTGTCTTTGAACAATCCTGAAGAGCCTCCTTTCTTCTTGTCTGATTGTGACATCCAAACTATTCAGTGACGCACTCTATCTCTTGAACTACCGGTTGGAACTTGATCATCTCAGACTTCATGACTTCGACTTTTCTGCCAGCTTAACGACAACTGCTCAATTATAAACACTCCATGCTAACATCACTTCATCTTTTAGGGCCTGGACCGCCAAATCCAACTGAGCTGCAAACTCGAACAACGATTCGACCAACTGCTGAATTCTCATCCATACGACTGCTCCTATGGCCGTACATATTGCCGCAGAATCCACTGCTCGAACCGCCATTGCCTTTGGCCTCCTGCAACCTCTTTCTCTTCTGCAGCCGCTGGTACTTCATACACTGGGTTGGCCGCACTCTTGTTCTTATTACTCCTTCCGTTACCATTGCGTCAAGGTCCACCTAATCTGAAAAAGATACACTTGGATGAGATCTTCAATCTTTAGAGGCCACTGCAGAACACAAACCTTAGCATAGGTCGGTGGTGCTTTATTTTATTTTTTATAAATTCCCATTACCCCAAAAATAGTTTGAAAACATTTTACTTTCAAAGGAGCGCCTTCCGAGATAGAACCGGCTTGGCAACCTTACGCTCTGATTCCATTTGAGAGACCCTCATCTCGCTATTTTAGCTGAGAGTGGTTCTCACGTGTTAAAACCCCTTTTCAAAGTAGAAATAAACTTATTAAATATGTATTAAAGGACTAGAACTTCTTTATTAAAAACGAACGGAAAACTCGAAACAATAAGACAATAAAAAACCAAATTTTAAACTAAAAAATAAAAATAAATAAAAATATCTTTTAAAAGCTTTATATATAACTAAATTGTCCTTTTAATGGTTCCCGGAAATAGCACCGCTGCGACTTCAAGTGTAGTCACACACCTGAAAGGAAAAGAGGGATGAGTATTCCAAGAATACTCAGTTAGGGGCGCGCTAGAGAGCCCGCGAGATCCTTAAGATACACTATTTGAAATAATAAAATATAGAAATTAAACACAAGCAATCAACCTACATAGAATTACTAGCCCATGCATATAAATGTCAAATCATCTCAACATTTAAATATTTAAATTATATCAAACATCTTATCAAACCTATAACACATTCCCATGGATCAACCGTCTGAGGTACTCAATCTTTGCCACCGCCCATTCCTGGTTTGACATATAACAAGGTGCCACCGCCCACTACATGGTTTGACAACGGCTCCTCAGCCCTTTCTCGATCACTACAACTTCACAATTGTCCCTTGTTGTAGGTCGTCAAACAACACTGACACTATGGTCAGTGGTACAATCAATGATTCCTCTTAAATTTTTTTAATTAATTATAAATAATAATCATCAAATTCAACATCAACCACCAACAAATCTAATTCCTATATCAAGCATACAAATATTACTATTTCAGTTAATGAATCTTTAGGAGACTTAAACCAATCGTCACCTTTGCTTTTGGTTGAAAATGGAAGTTCGAAGAAATAGTTACTGCTGTTGACGGACGGAAACTGTAATATATTGCCGGGAATTAGATCTTTCCTAAAATAAAACTTTTTTAAAATAGAACTTTCCTAAAATATATCTTTCTTAAAATGGAACTTTCCAAAATAGAATCTTTTTAAAAATAGAAAGTTTGCAGAAATGGAACTTTGCCAAATTAGAACATTCTAAAAGTAGAAATTCCTATATAAAACTTGGGTTTTCGGAATAGGGTTTCTCTTTTCATCTTGCCTAACAAGGCACTTCAGATCTTGGGTTTTCAGATTAACAGATCAGATGATTTCTTGGCCGAATGACTTTGGCGTTTTACCTCGGTTTGGGGATCTATAAACGGCGGCGGCAAGGTGCCTGGATGAGCTTTCCAATGGTATGCTGAACGGCGGCTGGATCGATCAACTTCGTCTGGAAAATGGCTAGCAACTTCTTCTAAGAAACTGAGGAAAAGACAGATTTCTGGAAATCAACATCAAGATCAGCTCGGAATAAAATGACGACAGCTCACGGAATATACCTTCAAATCGGTCCACTGAAGAGGCTATGGATAGCTAGGAGAATCCTCTTTCAAACATCACTAAGATCGTAATCTAGATCGATCGGAGTCGACGGTAGTATGCCTCGAAATATGGTGGCTCGGATATTCGATCTAGAAAACATCCGCCTCGGGAAAAGACGCATAACTTGCAGTATACAAATCCAAAGGATGAACCGCTTTCTTGTAAAGGTAAATCTGTGAGACTAGAACTTACCCTCAAAGTTTCGTGCCAAACAAATCCGATCTGAACAACCTTTCTTCTACTGCACCAAAACGGGTTCGAGCTGCTTCCTTTAGCCTTTTGATTGCTCCGCCTCCAATGTGGCTGGCTGAGACTCGATTTTGGCAGGGCTTCGCCGTCGTGGTCTCTATCTGCTTCTCTCCATAACCACGAGCTCCTTATATAAGGGAAGGGGAGGGTTAACCACAAATAGATTTAGGGTTTTGAAGTGGGCTTTAGTTTTTGTGGGTTTTTGAGGTTAAGGGATTTTAGATGGGTTTAGGGAAAGAATGTTTTTTGGTTAGAAACTTGGGTTCAGAGATGTCGCAAACTCCTCCACTTAAAAATAAATTCGTCCTCGAATTTGGGGAATGACTTATCAACTTCTCCCTCACTTGTCTTAGACCAATCCTGAAGAGCCTCCTTTCTTCTTGTCTGATTGTGACATTCAAACTATTCAGTGACGCACTCTATCTCTTGAACTACCTGTTGGAACTTGATCATCTCAGACTTCATGACTTCGACTTTTCTGCCAGCTTAACGACAACTGCTCTATTATAAACACTCCATGCTAACATGGCTTCATCTTTTAGGGCGTGGACCGCCAAATCCAACTGAGCTGCAAAATCGAACAACGATTCGACCAACTGCTGAATTCCCATCCATACGACTGCTCCTATGGCCGCACATATTGCCGCAGAATCCACTGCTCGAACCGCCATTGCCTTTGGCCTTCTGCAACCACATTTTCTTCTGCAGCCGCTGGTACTTCATACACTGGGTTGGCCGCACTCTTGTTCTTATTACTCCTTCCGTTACCATTGCCTCAAGGTCCACCCAATCTGAAAATTATACACTTGGATGACATCTTCAATCTTTAGAGGCCACTGCTGAACACAAACTTAAGCACAGGTCGGTGGTGCTTTATTTTATTTTTCAAAAATTCCCATTACTCCAAAAATAGTTTGAAAACATTTTACTTTCAAATGAGCTCCTTCCGGGACAGAACCGGCTTGGCAACCTTATGCTCTGATACCATTTGAGAGACCCCCATCTCGCTATTTTAGCTGAGAGTGGTTTTCACATGTTAAAACCATTTTTCAAAGTAGAAATAAATTTATTAAATTCGTATTAAAGGACTAAAACTTCATTATTAAAAACGAATAGGAAACTCGAAGCGTTAAGACAATAAAAAACCAAATTTTAGACTCAAAAATAAAAATTAATGAAAATATCTTATAAAAGCTTTTTATATAACTAAATCGCCCTTTTAATGGTTCCCGGAAATAGCACCGTTCCGACTTCAAGTCAAGTCACACACCTGAAAGGGAAATAGGGATGAGTATTCTAAGAATACTCAGTTAGGGGCGCGATAGAGAGCCCGCAAGATCCTTAAGATACATAATTTGAAATAATAATATAAATATAATAAATATAGAAATTAAACACAAGCAATCAACCTATATAGAATTACTAGCACATGCATATAAATGTCAAATTATCTCAACATTTAAATATTTAAATCATATAAAACATCCTATCAAATCTATAACACATTCCCATGGATCAACCGTCCGAGGTACTTAATGTTTGCCACCGCCCATTCCAGGTTTGACATATAACAAGGCGCCACCGCCCACTACAGGGTTTGACAGCGGCTCGTCACCCCTTTCTCAATCACTCCAACTTCATAATTATCCCTCGTTGTAGGCCGTCAAACAACACTGACACTACGGTCAGCGGTACAATCAATGATTCCTCTTATATTTTTTAATTTATTAAAAATAATAATCACCAAATTCAACATCAACCACCAATCAAATCTAATTCCTATATCAAGCATACAAATATTACTATTTCAGCTAATGAATCTTTAGGAGACTTAAACCAATCCTCAGCTTTGCTTTCGGTTGAAAATGGAAGTCCGAAGAAATGGTTACTGCTGTTGACGGACGGAAACTATAATAGATAGGCTGGGAATTAGAACTTTCCTAAAATAGAGCTTTCCTAAAATATAACTTCTCTAAAATGGAAATTTCCAAAAATAGAAACTTTCTGAAAATAGAAAGTTTGCAGAAATGGAACTTTGCCAAATTATAACATTCTAGAAGAAGAAATTCCTAAATAAAACTTAGGTTTTCGGATTAGGGTTTCTTCTTTCATCTTGCCCAACTAGGAACTTTAGATCTAGGGTTTTCAGATTAACAGATTAGATGATTTCTTGGCCGAGAAGCAACTGTAATAACTTTGGCGTTTTACCGCGGTTTAAGGATCTGGAAATGGCGGTGGCAAGGTGGCTGGATGAGATTTCCAGTTGTATGCTGAACGGCGGCTGGATCGATCTACTTCGTCTGGAAAACGGCTAGAAACCTTTTCTAAGAAATTGAGTAAAAGAAAGATTTCTGGAAATCAACAGCAAGATCCGCTCGGAATAAAACGACGAGAAGTCACATAATATACCTTCAAATCGGTCCATTAAAAAGGCTCTGGATAGCTAGGCAAATCATCTTCCTAACAATACCGAGATCGTAATCTAGATCGATCGGAGTTGACGGGAGTCTGTCTCGAAAGATTGCAGCTCGGATATTCGATCTAGAAAACATCCGCCTCGAGAAAAGACGCATAACTCTCAGTATTCAATTCCAAATGATGAACCGCTTTCTTGTATAGGTAGATCTGTGAGTTTAGAACTTAGCCTCAAAGTTTCGTGCGAAAAAATCCGAACTGGACGGCCTTTCCTCTACTGCACAAAAACAGGTCGGAGCTGCTTCCTTTGGCCTTTTGATTGCTCCTCCTCCAAGGTGGCTGGCTGAGGCTCGATTTTGGCAGGGCTTCGCCATGGTGGTCTCTATCTGCTTCTCTCCATCACCACGAGCTCCTTATATTGGGGAAGGGGAGGGTTAGCCACAAATAAGTTTAGGGTTTTTAAGTGGGCTTTAGTTTTTGTGGGTTTTTGGAGGTTAAGGGCTTTTAGATATGTTTAGGGAAAGAATGGGGTTTGGCTAGAAACTTGGGTTCAGGGATGTCACAATACATTTGCTTGAAATTTGATGCATTTCATTAGTATTGCTTAGGTTTCGCATTTCTGAGCTTAAATCCATATTCTTGAATTCTTGAGTTGCTGCATAAGTCCCTAGAGGGTCCTAACCGATTGATAGGTTGACTTGAATCATTACATTTCGAAAGAGAGGTTCTTCGGTTGGTTCTTTTAGGCAGTTAAATTGGTTCTTCTTTTAGGCAGTTAAGGGTTCTTTGATTCATGATCATGGCTAGTGAATACACCATCAAAAGTGGGTTTGACACACTAGTTTTGTTGAAATAGATTTGTCTTATACACCATGAACTGATTCTCTTTAGACACCTTGCCTAGGATTGAAATATTGAGAAGTGCTTGCTTATGAACTGCTTGTGTGATTGCCTTGTTAGAAAACCCCTTAGCCACTCTTATTGCCACTTAACCACTATTGCTTAGAGCCTTGAGTCTTGCTTTTTATTAATAGTCTCAATTCGCATATTGATTAGTTGTCTTTCCATATTTGCTTCTAATATCTATATTGCTTAGTTCACTTGCTTAGTAATCATTTTGTTTAGTTTTAATGTTTTGCTTGCTTAGCATTTGCTTAGTTACATTTCCTGTTTTCATTACTTGCATTGTTAGGTTGTTAGTTTGGTTCTTGTTTCATTAAACCCCATCTTGGCTTAGCTTATTACATTGACTGCATCTCAAATCACCATAAGTGGATTAATACCTCATCCCTATACTGCATTCGATTAGGATGAGTACATTTGATCTGTTAGACCAAAAAGTCTTTCTTCAGCGGCTAAGTATCCATACCGGCCAAGTGCACTGTGGAAATCAACTCTGCTCTTCCACGGTGCAATTTGCACCGATCAAGTAGTGTCCGTACACAGGGTGATCTCGTCGGAGGCGATTATACCGACGAAAGGGGTGCCATACCGATGTATTTGATCGGTATGAGATCTTCAGGACATACCGATGAGTGCACCGAGGAGAGCAACCCGACATCTTCCACGGTGCATTCCAAAGTCGAGCTTTCATCCGAGCTAAGTCCCAGATGCTATCTTTTCTGCATGCACCAACCTGTTTCCACCGAGGAAACCAACAATGCATCTTCCTCGGTCTCAGCTATTTTAGGCAGGTTGACCATCTATTAACCTTTGACTTTTTGTAATTTTAGTTGACTAGGCCTATTTTGGGGTTTCCCCTATAAATAGCCAAGTCTAATATCGCCACTTATCCAAGTTTTATCTTATCATTATCTTTTTAAGCTTTTTCTTACAAAAACCTTCCTCTGTAAGAACTTGCCAAGGGATCTTTGTATCTTGAGATTTTATTGTTTAAGTATATGTATTTCCCTTGAATATATGGTCTTTTGCTTTCATCTAATCATGTTTAACCTTAATCTTGAGAATTTAAATATAATTAGTGAGTAATCCACTTTTAAGCTTGAGATTATGGTAGATTATGATGGTTTAATGATTGATTAGGATGCTAGGGTGTCAAATATTTGTTATTCTCTTCTCTTGCAATTGTTTTTAATGCTTAGTACATCTTTTATTGACAAAATGATTCTAGGCGTGTGACTTGCATGTTAAGTGATTGTTGAAATGCTTGAGTGAAGTTTGTTGCTTGAAAATGATGTTTAGATTGTTATGACTCTTTGCATCTATTATTTCTTGCACATCTGATCTTAATGCTTTAGTATTTAACGGATATGGAACTGATTTTGAATTCTTACTATGCATGGGAGTGTGAGTTAGTGTTTGATCCATTACTTGAGAAATAAGTAAGCTTAGCCCTCTAAGATGCTTGTTAGGCTTTAAGGGCCTTGTGCTTTATGCTTATTGATTGCATTTCTACCATTGAAAGTGGGTTAGGAGTGTAGTTAGTAAAATGATCATTTCTAAGGGATTAGATTAGTCTTTATTAGTGGTCTTGCTTAGAGATTAGACACTGATTGTTTGTTTTGCACCCCAAGTCATGATTCAAACCATCTGAAATCATATTGCATTAGTCTTGATCCTAGTGTTTAATTATATTTCGAAACCTCCTTAGTCTTGCTCAGTTTTGCTTTCATCTAGTATTGCTTTGTTTGCTCTTGTCACTTGGTTACTTGTTTGCTCTCTTGCATTGTTTAATTGTGAACCTCGTTTAAACCATCTTTGCCTAGCTCTACAAGTTAGCTGCATCTTCTCTAACCTTCCTTGTTTGGATTGATAAAATCTTTGCCACTATACTTCTCCTAGTACATTGATGTTGCACTCAAGAGAAAAAAAAACTCTTGTGTCAAATGGCATCGTTGCCTTACTTAGGAATTGTTTATTAGAGTTTGCTATCTTGCATTGCTCTTATTTCAGTACTGATACAAGAGTTTTGACTTTCTTGGTCAATCACCCATTGTACTAGTCAGTTGTAGTATTTGAGTTTTTATGTCAATCCAAAGGGAGTAAAGTTGAATAACAGAAGAGTTGCAAGTAGAAAGCTCTAAGTCAGGTGAAACGGAGAAGATTATGTTACAAAGCAACCAAACTAACAACCTAAATGATCATACACCAAAGAGTACTCAAAGAAGAACAGTTTCGCAATGATCAATGAACAAATTAAAGCAAATAAACAGAGTAAATGGCAAATTCGGAATTTAAATAAAGAGAAGACAAGAACCTAGATGTGGTTATTGACTTTGGGGAATTCAAAGGCTAGCTAAGGTTGTTACAAACATCATTGATCAAACAAACAAGCTACAAATGCTGATTCCTAGACATAGAGTTCACAAACAAGCAAGTTAAGTCCAATCTCTTGGCAAATAACACTTTGCTAATCATTCAAACAAGAAATAACTCTCCTTAGTGCTAGAACAATCAACAAGCATGCAAAACCAACTCTATTCAAGTTAAAATACTCCTCAAACAGTCAATATCTTGAGCCAAAGCCAGTAAATCCTCTATTAACCAAGATCAGCATTTCATCAAACACTTGGTGGACATAAAATGAAAGCTAAATGATATGATCTTGGACAAGGCTAAAGACTTGGAGCTTGAAGAAGACCATGGAGAAGAAGATAAAGGAGATCATTTAGCCGAAGAAGCTCTATACATTCCCCAAGGTCCAATGACACGTTCAAGAGCCAAAGCACTACAAGAACAAGTGCATTCGTTACTTAACCACTCGAAGGATCAAGAAGATCAAAGTCATGCTTATCAAACCACTTTGGTTTTGATTCAAGCCCACAGCTAGCAAATCGGGAATGGGCTATACTTGTACTCTTTTTCCCTCGTCTTGTTTTTGTCCCTTTGGGTTTTGCAAGCGAGGTTTTTAACGAGGCAAGTATACCCATCGTTGGCCCATTTGCTAGTCCAAGACAAGTTCCAGCAGCAACCGTTTCACCTAAGTAGTTTAAGAGTTCTTTCTTTGTTATTCAAACTAAACGCTCCCCTTATTCATTTCCTTGCTTTGTTTCGAGATGTTCTTGGTGCTTGTACCGAGTTCTATCTCTTTATATGTTGTCTTTGAACCTGCATTAGAGTTATCTATCCTTTTATTCTCAAACTCTCTGAAACGATAGATCCGGTAAATCAAAGGTTCTCTCATTCCCTTTGTGTGACCATTCGATCCACGGTGAATCTAAGGACCATCCGCAGCCTTAGTGTGACCAAACGCTCCATCCTGCTATCCCATCTTACCCGTGTTAAGTTCTCATATTCAATCATTCACATTAACTCGTTTATCATCATCATCGTCGTCATTTCTTTGTCATTGATCATTGTTGTCCATTGCTCTTCGTGTTTCATCTCGTTTGACCATCATTGATATCATCCCGTTCCGTGTTAGTCTAGCTTTCAAAGTGTCGAATCATAAGGGAAATCATATTAAGTGGTATCAGAGCCACTTTGAAAGTTTAGATCTTGTTGATATCACTTTTCAATATTTTTTGTCAATTAAAATTCTTGTGTTGCACGGATCTTTTGTTCTAAGGTGTTAGATCTTTGTTTGCTTGTTTCGCATCATCTGAATCTATGATCCATTTCTAAAACCAATCAACATAGGATTATTTTACTGTGAGAATTTGTTTAAACGTTTCAGGTACCATGGAAAATCTTGAGGAAGAAGAAAGTATCAACAACGTCAATAACAAACTATGGGTCGAAGCCATGACTGCTCGTTTTGACAAGCTTCTCAACGATCGATTTGAAGCCTTCCGCCAAGAGCAAAACCTAAATCAAGCAGACAACAGATCAAATCATTCGCCCCCTAGAAGAAGAAACCGGCGTGATCATGTTTCAACCGGACATTCTAGTGGCGATTCAACTGATTCTTATTACCGTCCCAAGAGCGAGTCTTCTCAAGGTCGTCAGCGAAGACCTAGACGAGAAAGGCACGACAGGGAACGTATACCAGACCCGCTTGGAGGCATTAAACTTAAGATACCATCTTTTCATGGGAGAAACGATCCAGCTGCCTACTTAGAATGGGAAAAGAAGATTGAGCTTGTGTTTGATGCTCAGCACTGTACTGAGATCAATAGAGTGAAGATTGCTGCGACTGAATTCTACGACTATGCCCTTAGTTGGTGGGATCAGATAGTTACTACCAAAAGAAGAAACCGTGAGTATCCGGTGGAGACTTGGAACGAGTTGAGAAGCCTGATGAGAAAGAGGTTTGTGCCGAGTCACTACCACCGTGAACTACATCAACAACTCAGAAAGCTTGCACAAGGAAACCGCTCGGTTGAGGAATACTATCAGGAGATGGAAACTTTGATGATTCGAGCTGATATAGTAGAAGACCGGGAAGCTACGATGGCACGCTTTCTTGGAGGATTAAACCGTGAAATACAAGATCGTGTGGAAACTCAGTACTATGTGGAGCTAGAAGAAATGTTACACAAAGCCATTCTATTCGAGCAACAGATCAAGAGGAAAGGTCCCTCTCGGATAAGTCATGGAACCGGGACAACTTATAACCGGGCTAGTTACTCAAGAGAGGATAAGAGTAGCTACCCGAGGGAAAGTAAACCGTTCATAGCTCCGAAAACCGAATCAAAGCCGCCTACAGATCACAAAGGAAAGACAATAGAGGGGTTGACAAGGACACGCGACGTCAAGTGTTTTAAGTGTCACGGTAGAGGTCATTACGCCAATGAGTGTACCAACAAGCGTGTGATGATTCTCCTTGATAACGGCGAATTTGAGTCCGAGGATGAGTGTCCAGAAGAAACCTGTGAAGAAGACATTCTCCCACCAGTCAAAGGTGATTTGTTAGTAGCAAGGAGAACTCTAAGCATACAAACTATGGCCCCGGAGCAAGAACAACGAGAGAATCTCTTTCACACGCGATGCCATGTTCTAGGAAAGGTGTGTAGTCTTATCATCGACGGAGGAAGCTGCACCAACGTTGCTAGTGATACGATGGTTAAGAAACTTGGTCTAAAGACGTCAAAGCATCCAAACCCTTATAAGCTACAGTGGCTCAATAACATTGGAGAGCTAAACATTAGTAGCCAAGTGATCGTTCCTATTACTATTAGTCGGTACGAAGACGAGGTTTTGTGTGATGTACTACCAATGGAGGCCAGCCATATACTTCTAGGAAGACCGTGGCAATCAGATAGGAGAGTGACTCATGATGGTTTCTCTAACCGTCACTCGTTTGAATACAAAGGCAAGAAAACAACTCTGATTCCCATGACCCCTCAAGAAGTGTATCTTGATCAAAAGAAAGATTCGAAGAAACCAAAACATTCGAGCTTCTATGCTAAGGCCAGTCAGGTTAAAAAGTCCTTTCTATCAAATCGCTCTTTGGTTTTATTTGTTTATAAGGAAGCTCTAACAAGTTTAACTAACATCACACCGGTGCTACCGAGTGAAATAAATCAACTTTTGCAAGAGTTTAGTGATGTTTTTCCAGAAGATTCACCAAAGGAGTTGCCACCCATCAGAGGCATAGAACATCAAATAGACTTTGTTCCCGGAGCTTCTCTACCAAACCGCCCTGCTTATAGAACTAATCCGGTGGAAACAAAGGAACTACAACAACAAGTCAATGATCTAATGGCTAAGGGACATATTCGTGAGAGTATGAGTCCTTGTGCCGTTCCCGTTTTGCTGGTACCAAAGAAAGATGGGAGCTGGCGCATGTGTGTAGACTGCCGAGCCATCAATAACATCACTGTAAAGTATCGTCATCCCATTCCTAGACTTGATGATATGTTGGATGAGTTATATGGTTCTAACATTTTCTCTAAGGTAGATTTAAAAAGTGGTTATCATCAGATTAGGATGAAAGAAGGGGATGAGTGGAAAACAGCCTTTAAAACAAAACAAGGGCTGTATGAGTGGCTCGTAATGCCATTTGGTTTAACTAACGCTCCTAGTACGTTTATGAGGCTTATGAATCATGTTCTTAGGGCCTATTTAGGAGAATTTGTGGTAGTATAATTTGATGACATTCTTATATACTCTAAGAACTTAGAAGAGCATGTTAAGCATATTAAGCTTGTTTTAGAAGTGCTTAGGCAAGAAAAGCTTTATGCTAATTTTAAAAAGTGTACTTTTTGTACGGATAACGTGGTGTTCTTAGGTTTTGTTGTGAGTACAGAAGGTGTGAAGGTAGATGAAGAAAAGGTTAAGGCGATCCAAGAATGGCCAAGTCCTAAAACCATTGGAGAGGTCCGAAGCTTTCATGGTCTAGCTGGGTTTTACCGACGTTTCGTAAGAGATTTCAGTACTATAGCCGCGCCTTTAACCGAAGTAATCAAGAAGAGTGTGGGGTTCAAATGGGAACAAGCTCAAGAAGAAGCGTTTCAATGCCTTAAAGAGAAGCTTATTCATGCTCCAGTATTAGCATTACCCGACTTTGTTAAAACCTTTGAAATTGAGTGTGACGCTTCTGGTGTAGGTATTGGAGCCGTGCTTATGCAAGAAAGAAGACCAATTGCCTATTTCAGCGAGAAGCTTGGAGGAGCCACACTAAACTATCCCACATATAACAAAGAGTTGTATGCTCTTGTTCGGGCATTACAGACTTGGCAACATTACTTGTGGCCAAAAGAATTTGTTATACACACGGATCACGAATCTCTCAAGCACCTCAAAGGCCAGCAAAAACTTAACAAAAGACACGCAAGGTGGGTTGAGTTCATTGAAACCTTTCCCTATGTCATCAAATATAAAAAAGGTAAAGACAATGTTGTAGCCGACGCATTGTCTCGAAGGTACGTCCTTCTCTCTACTCTTTCTGCTAAGCTTTTAGGGTTTGAACAAATTAAAGAAATGTATGCTGATGATCCTGATTTTCAAGAAATTTTTAAAGCATGTGAGAAGTTTGCTTCTGGACGTTATTATCAACAAGACGGGTATCTCTTCTATGAGAACCGTTTGTGTATTCCTAACTGCTCTCTTCGAGATTTATTTGTCAGGGAAGCACACGGAGGTGGGCTTATGGGGCATTTCGGGATAGCCAAGACGTTAGAAGTCATGAAAGATCACTTCCAATGGCCTCACATGAAAAGAGACGTTGAGCGAATATGTGGCCGTTGTCCTACATGCAAACAAGCTAAGTCTAAAGTACAACCGAATGGTTTGTATACCCCTCTTCCTATTCCTATGCATCCTTGGAATGATATTTCAATGGATTTTGTTATGGGTTTGCCTAGAACTAGAACAGGTAAGGACTCTATTTTTGTTGTAGTTGATAGGTTTTCGAAAATGGCTCACTTCATTGCTTGCAACAAAACTGATGATGCATTGCATGTAGCTAATCTGTTTTTCAAAGAAGTTGTACGTTTGTATGGCATGCCTAAAACCATAGTTTCTGATCGTGATACCAAGTTTCTTAGTTTCTTTTGGAAGACACTTTGGTCTAAGTTAGGCACTAAATTGTTGTTTTCTACTACTTGTCATCCACAGACTGATGGTCAGACTGAAGTAGTTAATAGAACCTTAGGAACCTTGCTACGTGCCTTGATTAAAAAAAATTTAAAGAGTTGGGAGGATTGCTTACCTCACGTAGAATTTGCTTACAATCACTCTGTTCATTCTGCTTCTAAGTACTCGCCTTTTCAAATTGTGTATGGTTTCAATCCTATTTCTCCTTTAGACCTAATGCCTTTACCTTTGAGTGATAGAGCAAGCACTGATGGAAAGAAAAAAGCAGAGTTGATACAGCAGATTCATGAAAGTGCTCGAAAGAACATAGAAGAAAAGACTAAGTTATATGTCAAACACGCCAACAAAGGAAGGAAACAAGTTGTTTTCCAGGTGGGAGATCAAGTCTGGTTGCATTTGAGGAAGGAACGGTTCCCTAATGAAAGGAAATCAAAGCTAATGCCAAGAATAGACGGTCCTTTCAAAATCATCAAACGGATCAGTGACAATGCGTATCAACTGGATTTACAAGGTAAGTATAATGTTAGTTCTAGTTTTAATGTTGCTGATCTTGTTCCTTTTGTTTCAGATGAAGCGGATTTGAGGTCAAATCCTTCTCAAGTGGGAGGGGATGATATGATCTTGGACAAGGCTAAAGACTTGGAGCTTGAAGAAGACCATGGAGAAGAAGATAAAGGAGATCATTTAGCCGAAGAAGCTCTATACATTCCCCAAGGTCCAATGACACGTTCAAGAGCCAAAGCACTACAAGAACAAGTGCATTCGTTACTTAACCACTCGGAGGATCAAGAAGATCAAAGTCATGCTTATCAAACCACTTTGGTTTTGATTCAAGCCCACGGCTAGCAAATCGGGAATGGGCTATACTTGTACTCTTTTTCCCTCGTCTTGTTTTTGTCCCTTTGGGTTTTGCAAGCGAGGTTTTTAACGAGGCAAGTATACCCATCGTTGGCCCATTTGCTAGTCCAAGACAAGTTCCAGCAGCAACCGTTTCACCTAAGTAGTTTAAGAGTTCTTTCTTTGTTATTCAAACTAAACGCTCCCCTTATTCATTTCCTTGCTTTGTTTCGAGATGTTCTTGGTGCTTGTACCGAGTTCTATCTCTTTATATGTTGTCTTTGAACTTGCATTAGAGTTATCTATCCTTTTATTCTCAAACTCTCTGAAACGATAGATCCGGTAAATCAAAGGTTCTCTCATTCCCTTTGTGTGACCATTCGATCCACGGTGAATCTAAGGACCATCCGCAGCCTTAGTGTGACCAAACGCTCCATCCTGCTATCCCATCTTACCCGTGTTAAGTTCTCATATTCAATCATTCACATTAACTCGTTTATCATCATCATCGTCGTCATTTCTTTGTCATTGATCATTGTTGTCCATTGCTCTTCGTGTTTCATCTCGTTTGACCATCATTGATATCATCCCGTTCCGTGTTAGTCTAGCTTTCAAAGTGTCGAATCATAAGGGAAATCATATTACTAAATCTAGATTCATGTGATCAATACAAATCTAGCTTAAGAACAGATTAATAGAGAGGAATCAATCATATTAACTGCTAACAAACCCTAATCAAGCCTCTAAATTTCTCTAATCTACCACATATAGAAACCTTAAGATAACTACTCACTCATCATCATGTTAAACATCAACTCACAAAAAGAAGAGATGCTAAACATGATTAAGAGAAAGATTAAGAAATAATTAAAGGCAAATACAAACTTAGATTAAGCAAAGATAGAATTTGTCTTACAAGAACAGAAAAATCAACCAAAAACAGTAAACTGAAAAAAGACTTAGTCTAAAAATTCTCAGAACATGGTATTTATACTAAAAGACAAATGCCCTAACGTAATGGCAAAATGGTAAATAGAAGCATGTTCGGATTGGATCCCATCGATCATAAGTGATCGATGGTCTGATCGATATGTTTGAAATCGGTCTTGAAGATGATCGATAGGGTGATCAATATACATCCGGTGCATTCCCATCGGTCACTCCTTGATCGATGGCCCGATCGATAGGCTCCTATCGATCATGAGTTGATCGATGGTCTTCGTGCCTTGACCGATGGGACTCCAAAAAACATCTTCATTGGCTTATCTTGCTCCCTCTTAGCTTGGCTAGCTCCTTGTTTCATTCCCACAACTCCTCCTTCCTCCTTATAGCCTCTTGGGTGCCTAAAAACATCTTTAATGCATGGAAAATGCAAACTACAACCTATATGCAACCTAAGTCTAAAAGGAGAAGAAAATGAGACTAAAAGGAAATAAAACATGCAAAAGAAGACCAAAACATGAACTAAATGCAAGCCTAAATGATGTAAATGCATGAGATATCAACACTCCCACACTTGCCTTTTGCTTGTCCTCAAGCAAACAAGCTAAGACAAATGGATGATGAGGTTTACACGTGGGCATTCAAATCCAAAAATGCAAAGGTAAAGAAATAGAATCAACATTTAAGTGCCTAGTTGTAGGATGCAAACACAATCAGATATACTTTAAAAAACCTAGCCATGCTCATCATGTTTTAAAATGATCTCAAACCTCGACCTAGACAAATGCTCAAATCAATCAACTCTTTAACATTTATTAAGCTCATAATCATGAATCAAGTTTGTGCAAATAAAGTGAAGACATTTGGTTCAAAGGGTTAGGTTATGAGATTAAAATGATCTCATTCAAGTATAGGGTTCATAAACAATAGGGATCACTCAATGAAAATGATTCTATCTTAGGCAAAATGCTTAAGGTAAAAACACACTTCTGCATGCAATTCAAAGCTCCCTTCTATCCTTTTACCCAAAGATAAATCCTATAAACTTCTAAAACCCTAAGTGAACCCCTAAGTCTACCCTTTTCCTAAACTCTACCCTTTCTCCTTCTTCATGGCTGGGGAAACTTCTTCTTTTTGCTTGTGTAATTGCTTCTTTTTGTTGGGACTTGCTCCTTTCTTGTTGCATTGGCACCATCTTTCACCTTTGGTGGATTTCCTTGGGTCTGGTTTCTTCTTTTGATTGACCCTTCAAGGAATTGTTGTTGGCGCCATCTTTCTAAACACTTAGAGCTTTTTTTCCCTTTACTTAACCACAATTCTAGACTTATTTTCCCATACTACCATTTCAATCTTTTCCTTCTTCTTTTAAAGTATATAAACATGAAACTCAAAACTACTTAACTCGACCCTTTTATCCCAAACTCCTAACCTAGATACACGCTGAATATGCAAGCTGATATCTACAAGAGAGCTTTTTATTGCCAGCCTTATTCCTAACACTTTTTGCCAAGACAAAATTCAAAAATGATATGCAAAGGCCTCACAACTCTCAAGATAGTGTTTAAGCTCAAAAGGAGGTTTGGTTAAGAGAGTGGATTAACTGTCCTATAAGTGTGAGGATCAGCTATTTGGATCAATAAGAGTGGTGAAAAGGAAGAAGATGATGCAAATATGTATATGGTAGCCAGGAATTCACTTTTCAATGCACAAACATGCTATTTAAAGATTCAAATAAAGGTTCAAGTTGATAGAGTTGATTTTCAAAGAGCAAATGCTTTCAGTATGAGATAAGAGCAACAAATTAGCAATCTAAGCATGGTTCAGCCTTAACTTCTAGCATTCTCATGATGCATCAAACAACTAACCACTTAAACACTGAAATCATCTCTAAACACTAAGCACTTTACAAGGAAAATTCATCATTATGCCCTATGCAAATGCAACGCAGCCTTTATGCAAACACTAGACTCAATCCTAAGAGAATTAAATGCAAGTATATGCTTTCTTTTTGGTTTGCAAAAACATGGAAATTTTGTTTTTCAAAATTTTCGATTTTTTGTGCTTTTCTATGCCTTAGATGAATGCATGATATGCATGAGACTCAAGATGAAAGAAAATGAAAAACTAAGAAAAGAATAAACAAAGTCAAACCCCAAATCTCTCTCCCACACTTAAATTACACAGTCTCTTGTGTAATAAAAGGAGTGAGAGAGAGAAGCAACAACAATATATTACAAAAACTTAAAAGATGCAATGATATATACAATGGTAAGGATGTGGTACCTCAATCGTTTTAAAAGGAGTGGTGGGATGATCCAGATGTCTCTAGCTGTGGAGACTGACTATCTCTCCTCTTGTTCCTCCTCTCATTGCCTTGTGAAGATGTTGCTGCTTCTTGATGTGGAAGAACCCAACCTGTCCATTGAGCTTGAGCTTGAGATGAGTTGCCTTGAGTATCCCCTTGTTGCCATGTTATGTGGACCTCAGAAGAAGTGTAAGCTGGCGCCTCCCATCCAGATGGTGTTTGGGACCTTGACTTATAAGATGAGGCTCTTGAAGGTTCCCAAGATGCCCATTGATCAGTTGGTTGCACATGGAAGGAGTGCCTCCCTTGGGGGTTCCAAATAGCTTCCTTTTCTTCAGTAGGTTCAGCTTGTGGCATTTTCTCTTCATAGTGGGACGTGTACTCATGACCATGACTTTGATGGGAAACTCCTTTTGATGTAGATTTATCCTTCTTGAACTTTCCCTTGACCATCTTTACTAACTTCTTGGTGGTCTTGTCTTGCCATTTACACCATTTCTGAAGTTTGTTGATATGGTCATGAGAAAACTTCAGAGAGCTCCCTTGGCTTGGGACTTTATGAGGCTTGAAGTGGAACTTATTTGTGTAATCCACCAACTCATTCTCATCTAGTCTTTCTTCTTAGGATTCTTCTTGGCTTTCAGCGCTAGCAGCAGCATCTTCTTGTACCTCCTATTCACTGTTTTCTTCACCTTCTTCTTGCTCATCTTCCTCACTATCTTCTCTTCTCTCTTCTGTGTTAGGGCCTCCATGGTAAAGCTGACTCTCATCCTTGCAAAAACCAATGTTGCTCCTCATGACAAGAGATGTGTGCTGATTATTTGGGAGAATGAATCTTTCTGGCTCTTCAAGATCTGTGAGGAACTTGAAACATGCTTTCCTTGGATGCTCTTCTCAAGGTAGGGGCTCCTTCTAAGATAATCCAGATCTATCTACATTGGGTCCAAAGCATCTTCATCATGTTCCTCAAGGTTCACACCACTTGCCATCATAATGGCTGTCACAACTCCTCCAATATGGAGCTGTGGGTTCCTCTCCTTTTTTTTCCTTGTTCAAGACCCAGCTCCTACAAGAGTGGAGCTGCTCCATCAGCATAGTCACATAGCATGGGTACCTGCTGATATCTCATACATTTACATCATATAAGCTTGCATTTAGTTTATGTTTTGGTTCTCTTTTGCATGCTTTCCTTCTCTTTAGTCCCATTTTCCTCTTATTTTGGACTTAGGATGCATTTAGATTGTAGTTTGTATTTTCTATGCATCAAGGATGTTTTTAGGTACTTAAGGAGCTGGATGGAGCATGGAGGAAGTGTGGGAGTGATTCAAGAAGCTATCCAAGCTAAGGAGGAGCAAATGGAGCCAAGGGAAGCAATCTCTGGAAACCCATCGGTCAAGATTTTAAGGCCATCGATCAAGGAGTGACCGATGGTAATGCAGCAAGTATATCACCAGTCACTCACCTCAGGACCATCGGTCAGGGAGTGACCGATGGAAACCCAGCGAGCATACCACCGGTCACTCACTTCTGGACCATTGGTCAGGGAGTGACCGATGGAAACCCAGCGAGCATACCACCGGTCATCCACCTCAGGACCATCGGTCAGGATATGACCGATGGGATCCAGTCTGAACATGCTTCTATTTACCATTTTGCCATTATATTAGGGCTTTTGTCTCTTAGTATCAATACCATGTTTTGAGAATTTTTAGACTAAGTGTCTTTTCAGTTTACTGTTTTTGGTTGATTTTATGTTTTTGTAATACAAGTTCTATCTTTGCTTAATCTAATTTTATATTTGCTTTTAATCTTCTCTTAATCTCATTTCTAATCATGATTAGCATCCTTTCTTTTAGTGATTTGATGTTTAACATGATGATGAGTGAGTAGTTACCTTAGGGTTTCTAGATGTAGTAGATTAAGGGAATTTAGAAGCTTATCCAAGGTTTGTTAGTGCTTAATAACATTGGTTCCTCTCTATTAATCTGTTATTAAGCTAGATTTGTCTTGATCTCATGAATCTAGAATTAGGCTTCATTTTATGCCCACCAAGTGTTTGATGAAATGCTGATCTTGGTTTATAGAGGATTTACTGACCTTAGCTTAAGAGATTGATTGTTTGAAGAGTATTTTGACTTGAATAGAGTTGGTTATTCGTGCTTGTTGATTGTTCTAGCACTAATGAGAGTTAGTTCTTGTTAGAGTGATTAGCAAAGTGTTATTTGCCAAGAGATTGAACTTAGCTTGCTTGTTTGTGAACTCTATGTCTAGGAATCAACATTGATAGCTTGTTTTCTTGATCAGTGATGTTTGAAACAACCTTAGTTAGCTTTTGAATTCCCCAAAGTCAATAACCACATCTAGGAACTTGCTTTTATTTTATTTGAATTTTGAATTTCCCAATTACTCTGTTTATTTACTATGTTCTTGCTTTATATGATCATTGCTAAGTGTTCTCTTTGAGTTCTGTTGGTGTTTAATCATCTTAGGTTGTTAGTTTGATTGCTTTGCAACACAATCTTCTCTGTTTCACCTGACTTAGAGCTTTCTACTTGCAACTCTTCTGTTATTCAACTTATTTCCCTTTGGATTGACAATAAAACCCATGTACTACAACTGACTAGTACAATGGGTGATTGACATAAGAGTCAAAACTCTTGTATCACCTGCTTGGCGGCCCTAGAAGTGTTCCATACTTGCTGGCGACCACAAGTGAATGCATTCCATTGTACATGAAGTCCCTCTCCTTTGCTGTGAGATTGGTTGTTTCCTTTCTTGCAAAGAATGTGTTTGCAAGAGCCTTGTGAGCATATCTCACAGCAGGATGCTTCAGATGTTGATTCTTTGTAACTCCTGCCATGAAATTGCCAGCCCCAATCACGTCCCATAGCATCTTGTGCTGCCTTTGGTTGATTATGAACCTGTCCCTTTTGTTAGCATAAGGGGTCATACCAAGGGCTTGAGAGAGCTCAAAGAAGGTTGTTGTGAACCTTTGCTTGCCATGCTTGAATGATATCCACCTATCTCCATTGGGAAGCTCACTCTCTTCATAGCTCACCACCTTGAAAGTGGAGAGGAACTGATAGGTGAGCTGCTTGTAGGATGGAAGTGGTTTCCCTATAAAGTCACCAAGCCCCATGTTCTCAAATATTGTCTTGCAATCCACATAGATCCCAAGCTCCTTCATTGTAGAGACACAAGGGTCTCTTGTAGGTTTGAAGATGCATTTGTTGAAGTGCTCCATGAGTTCTATAGCACTTGGCTCCTTGTATGAGACTTCTTCTTCTACTGCTTTTCCTTTTCCTCTGGGCTTGGCAGCTTTCTTCCCAACAGACCTCTTTCTAACAGCCGTTGATGACTGCTCATCAGCAACACTTTTGCCCTTGTCTCTTCTAGTACTTGGAGAAGTTGGCGCTTCCTCTTGTGGTGCTTTCGCTTTGCTTCCAGCAGCAGTTTTTGTTTTCACTATTGTACATACAAGAACAAAGCTTGAAGATGCAATGAGTAAAAGAACAAAAGTTGAGAAACAATGACTAAAAGCTTTAAAAATATCTCTCAAAGCTAAAAGGAGTTAAACCAGCATTTAAACAAGATTAAACCTTCAAAGAACTAAGAGAATTCACAAGCTAAAAGTCATAAACATGCTAGAGTTCTTAATAAGATTCAAACTTTTATGCATGTGACATGGTGGCTCTAAACAAAGGTAAAGATGATTATGCAAAGTGAGTTCTAAGCAAGCAAGCAATTAATTATATGAACAGTAATCAATCCTAAACATTATACTTGCTTAGCTAATAAACTCCACCATGCAAAAAAAATCAAACCAAACACCTTAAGCTAAACAAAACTAGTTCTTAATGCAACACATTCAAAAACTTTAAACAAGCTCAATGCATAAGAATCAGAAATGAATAGTTCAAGGAAGCAAACCTGTAAGGACTTCTGAGATGAATGAAAGAGAGACAGGACTAATAATTTCGTAGTTTAGGTGAGAGAAGAGAGAAAATGAAGCGTGAAGAGAGAAGAGGAGCTAGTTAGCTTTTATAGAGCTTAATGGGGAACCAAGGGAATCATATGGGTGGGGGACATAAACAAAAGTGCTCAGAAGTGCAGCTGGGTGGCAGGAAGGAGCCAAAAATTTAAATTTAAACTCCCTTGGCTCCAAGCCAAGAGAGGAAATTTTTTTTGAAAAATGAAAGACTGACCTCGCGGGACCATCAGTCATTTTCTGACCGATAGCTTGATCGATACGGTGCTATCGATCACCTGAAGACTGATGGCCTGACCGATGGCTCTCCTGCCAAACCCCATCGGTCACGTTCTGATCAATAGGGTGACCGATATACATCCGATTTGTTTCCATTAGTCACATTCTGATCGATAGGGTGACTGATAGGATTTATACTTTGCACTTCCTTTCTTCTATTGGTCATAACTGACCGATAGGTTCCCCGATGAATCTTTGGCTTCACAACCATCGATCACTTCATGACCGATGGCCAGACCGATAGGTCTGTATCGATCTGGCTTTGATCGATACGGTGATCGATAATAGCCAATATGCATCTGTTTTTGTTTTCCCAAGCACCTTCTCAAGCCTCAAACCAAACTCCTGCTTCTAGAGACACTAAAATGCATAAACATAAACTAAAAAGCATAATATATACAAAGGATACCATGGGACTACCTCCCAAGTGTGCTTGTTTAAAGTCACTTAGCTTGACTTTGATTACCTCTCTAGTGGAGGTAAGGAGAAGGAGTCTTGGAACTCATTGGTGCTGTCCTGCTCCCCTTGGCTCAGGTGGTGACTCCATTGAGCTTTTTCTTAGCAAAAGGCATAGTCTTGCCCTCTTGCTGCCTCTTGAAGCAAACCTCACCAATCCTTGAGCCACTTGGTTGCAAAACCACTTCTCCTTCTTTAGTAACCAACTTGATTGCATTCAGATTCTTGTAACCAACCACTTCAAGGACCTCTTTTTCAGTGGTGTCTTCAAACAGCCTTGACAAAAAGCAACCATCAAATCTCTCTCTTGGTAGCCTTCAAACTCTGGCCAGTTCTTGTCAACTCCTTTCACCTTGTTAAGATCCATAGAGAAAGCATGATCATGCTCCAGCTTGTTGCCCTTGCTGTCAAACCTCAAGACCTTATCCTTAGTAAGCCTCAGCTCAGTTGTGCATTCCATAGCATCAAATATGGCGCCAACTGAGGCTAGAAATGGCCTTCCAAGTATGATAGCATTCTTAATCTGCCCTTCAACATCCATCACCAAGATGCCAGTAGGGATAGTCACTCCCTCTATCTGCATAGGCACATCCTTGAGAGCTCCTAATGGCATCTTCACAGTCCCATCATCAATGGTAAGAGAGACATTACTTGGTTGAAACTTGGTGTAGCCTAACTCCTTAGCAGTACAAGCTGGGAACAGATTGATGCTTGCTCCTAGATCACACAAACAGCTCTTGAAGGTCTTGCCTTTAAGCTCACATGGGAGAGTGAAGCAACCTGGATCCCCAAGCTTCTTGATGTCCAGCTCCTTAACTTTTGATGCTTTAGCCTTAGCTCTCAGTTTCTCAAGCTCCTCTTCAGCATTTAAACCTCTCATTTCCATTTGAGCAGCATAGAGAGTCTCATACTTCTTGACTAGTAGCTCCTTGAATCTTCCTGGAAATGGGATATCAGGTTGATAAGCTGGAAACACATCAGCTTGAGCTTCCTTCTTGGCATCAGAAACTTGAACAAGTTCCTCCTCTTCACTTTGTTCATCAATGTCCTCATTGATCGTGGACAGAAACTCATCTATTATAGCATCTTCCTCAGGGGTAAAATCATCAAGAGATTCAATAGCTTGGAAGTATTCCTTTGGGTTCATCTCACATTTTCTAGGGAGATTACCTTAAGGGCGTGGTGCTGTTGCAACTCCTTTGTTGTTCTCTAGGGTTTTCACCCTTGCAGCTAAGCCATCAAACTTGTTGGTAAACTCCACATGCACAGAATCAATCTTGTTATGAACCTCAGCAAACTTCTTGTTCATCTCTAAGGTTGTGTTGACCTGATTGTTGATCATTTGCTGCATCAGAACTTTGAGTTCAGGACCTTGGGAGCTTGAAGATGCTTTTGCTTGAGCTTGAGCATTGAATACTGGAGGGTTATAGGGCGCTCTATGCTGGAAGTTGGTGTTCCTCTGTTGAAAACCTTGATTGTTGTTGTAGGGAACAAAAGGTCTTGGACCAGCTTGATGTTGTTGTTGAGGTGGGTACACTTGGTCTTGAAGATTTGCAACATTGTTGCTTCCATAAGATAGGTTTGGGTTAGGTCTGTAGTTGCCATACCCATTGTAGCCTCCTTGATTACCAAGATAATTAATCTCCTCAACATAGCAAGTCTCTTGATCATCAAGCTGAACCAAGTCACCAACAAAATTAACTTCCTTCTTCTCCCTTAGCAACATATCCAGCTTTTCATGTAGAGCCTTGATCTCTTTCCTGCTAGACTCTAGCTCATCCTTAGCACTTCTTGGAGCTCTATCAAACTCCTCATTGTAATTCCCATCAGATTGTGCTAAATTCTCAACAAGCTCCAATCCCTCATCAACATCTTTAGATAAGAAGATACCATTACATGCAGTGTCCATAGGCATTCTGATCTTTGGGAGGGCGCTCCTGTAGAGGGTTGAGAGCAGAGAGGCTTGTGAGAAGCCATGGTGTGGGCACTGCAGTGTGTAGCCCTTGAATCTTTCCCAAGCTTCACCAAAGCTTTCATTGTTTCTCTGTGCAAACCTTGAGATCTCATTCCTGATCCTTGCAGTCCTGGAAGTAGAGAAGAACTTTGCTAAAAAGGCTCTCTTGCACTCATCCCAACTAGTGATGCTTCCTTGAGGCAAGTTTTTCTCCCACTGGTGAGCTTTATCACCAAGAGAGAACGGGAACAACCTTAGTTTGAAGCCATCTTCACTTACCCCATTTATCTTGGTTAGAGAGCACAGTCTATCAAAGTTATCCAAGTGATCCAAAGGGTCTTCAAGTGGTAACCCATGAAACTTTCTTCCCTGAACCATTGAGATCAATCCAGATTTGATCTCAAAGTTATTATTCTGAACTACTGGAGGAATGATCCATGTTCTGTTGTTATAAGCATTTGGGGCGTCACCAGCTCCTATTGGTCTGACTGCTCTTGCAGCTTGAGCTGCTCCTCTAGGGCCTTGCTCTCCTTGCATGCCCTGCATTCCTTGCTGACCATGAAGACCTTGAGCGCCAGCTGCTCCTTAAGGACCTTGGAACCTCATATCATCCACAGCATGTGGCTCCTAATTGTTCATCCCTAGTCTCTCCAAGTGTTGCTGTCTTTCCTGCTGTCTTCTTGCTCTCTGACCTCTGTCCAACAGATTAATGTTGTCTATCAAGTCCACTAAGTTGCTAGAACCTCTGGATCTTAAGTTCATAAACCTGAAAAACAGAAATGAGAGTCAAGGATGTTTAGTAACCAAATACAAAGAAAATCTGATCTTAAAGATTCCACAAACTCTAATGATTCAAACTGTAACCCCAATGGAAACGGCGCCAAATTGATACAAGAATTTTGACTCTCTTGGTCAATCACCCATTGTACTAGTCAGTTGTAGTATTTGGGTTTTTATGTCAATCCAAAGGGAGTTTAGTTGAATAACAGAAGAGTTGCAAGTAGAAAGCTCTAAGTCAGGTGAAACATAGAAGATTTTGTTGCAAAGCAACCAAACTAACAACCTAAATGATTATAAACCAAAGAGCACTAAAAGAAGAACATATTAGCAGTGATCAATGAACAAAACAGAGCAAATAAACAGAGTAAATGGCAAATTCGAAATTTAAATAAAGAGAAGACAAGTTCCTAGATGTGGTTATTGACTTTGGGGAATTCAAAGGCTAACTAAGGTTGTTACAAACATCACGTATCATGCAAACAAGCTATCAATGCTGATTCCTAGACATAGAGTTCACAAACAAGCAAGTTAAGTCCAATCTCTTGGCAAATAACACTTTGCTAATCATCCTTACAAGAACTAACTCTCATTAGTGCTAGAATAATCAACAAGCATGCAAAACCAACTCTATTCAAGTCAAAATACTCCTCAAACAGTCAATCTTTTGAGCCAAAGCCAGTAAATCCTCTATTAACCAAGATCAGCATTTCATCAAACACTTGGTGGACATAAAATGAAGCCTAAATCTAGATTCATGTGATCAATGCAAATCTAGCTTAAGAACAGATTAATAGAGAGGAATCAATCATATTAAGTGCTAACAAACCCTAATCAAGCCTCTAAATTCCCCTAATTTACCACATCTAGAAATCCTAAGATAACAACTCAATCATCATCATGTTAAACATCAAATCACAAAGAGAAGAGATGCTAAACTTGATTAAGAGAAAGATTAAGAAAGAATTAAAGGTAAATACAAACTTAGATTAAGCAAAGATAGAATTTGTCTTATAAAAACAGAACAATCAACCAAGAACAGTAAACTGGAAAAAGACTTAGTCTAAAAATTCTCCGAACATGGTATTTTTTTATACTAAAAGACAAATGCCCTAACATAATGGCAAAATGGTAAATAGAAGCATGTTCAGATTGGATCCCATCGATCATAAGTGATCGATGGTCTGATCGATAGGTTTGCAATCGGTCTTGAAGATGATCGATAGGGTGGTCGATATACATTGGTTGCATTCCCATTGGTCACTCCTTAACCGATGGCCCAATCGATAAGCTCATATTGATCATGAGTTGATCAATGGTCTTTGTGCCTTGACCGATGGGACTCCAGAAAACATCTTCCTTGGTTTCTCTTGCTCGTTCTGAGCTTGGCTAGCTCCTTGGTTCATTCCCACAACTCCTCCTTGCTCGTTATAGCCTCTTGGGTGCGTGCCTAAAAACATCCTTAATGCATAAAAAATGCAAACTACAACCTATATGCAACCTAAGTCTAAAAGGAGAAGAAAATAGGACTAAAAAGAAAGAAAACATGCTAAAGAAGACCAAAACATGAACTAAATGCAAGCCCAAATGATGTAAATGCATGAGATATCAAGTACTAGTTTTTGTTCACTTTCACTTGTTTCAGGTACCACTTTGCATAAACTTGTGATCCAAAGGCTCTAACAATCTTCTTCCACTAGTAGACAACATCCATCATCTAGATAGAGGAGTAAGAGTTAGAAGACAGGGTCTAGGGTTCAGCAACAGAAAGGGTTACCAATGGCTGATCAGGTTCATCATGAAGTTCCTGTTGCACAAGGACCAGATGAACACGCTCCTGGAGGTCCAGCACACGCCCAAGCACCACAGTTTGAGAGAGCTCCTTTGCATGGTGTTAGAGCTCTATGGCAGATTGGAGCAGGTGATTCTCCTAATACACTGATAACTGAGTTTTTGCAAGGTGAGGATGGAATGAGGCTATCAAAACTCAAATGCAAAACCAGGTTGTAGTATAGTATGCAAGTGAGTGTCAATCCACACCTAGGATGATAGAAAGGTCATAGAGAATGCAAGGGCATTGTAAAGCTAAGCAAATGATAGGCGATTTTGTGGAAATCCTAAAAACTATATGCAGCAACCAAATCGAATGCAAAACTATTTTAAATTTACCAAGAATGATTGAACTACCACGAGGAACAAACAGAATAATTAAAGTGCAAAGCTATGAATTATTAAAAATCGACTAGTGGATCGACCACGGGATCGACCACTAGATCGAGCAACAACGATCGATCTCGTCTAAAAAATGCAAGTGCAATAAAACTAATGACCAGGATGCGACGAATATCAAGCGAATGATCAACGAAGATGTAAGAATGCTAAGAGTGATGGGTCTAGGGTTGAGATTCATGGTCAGGGGTTTCAAAGGTCCAAGCTTGGGTTGAAAACTTTAGATCTACTCACTTTGTGAGATTCTCTAAGCCTTGAAAACAAAACAAGATCCATCCGTGGCTTTCGGTATGGATCACTCCTTCATCCTCTCCTCCAAACCCATGGCTTCTGGTGGAAAGAGAGGTTGAAGGGCAATGAACTTAGATTTCAAACACACGGCTTAACTAGTCTCCTAAACTACCATGGCTTTTGGGAAAGAGTAACTAGTCTCTAGGATGTGATTTTCAGAGATCTCTGCATCCTGTCAAGGTAAGAGACTTCTCTGACCATAAAGATCTTGGCATGAGACTCTTTAAGCCTTAGGAACTCAACATCCTAGAAGAGAAAGCCATTAAGAACGAGAAAAAACTAAGCTTGAAAACCCTTTAGACCCCGTGAATCCTCTCAACCCCGAAACCCAAATGAAACTACTCGCTACACATGGAGATAACCGAAATAAGCATGAACGATAAACTCATAAACATAAAAACGATTGATTAAGCTTAAAAATATCAAGATTCAAGGAAAAATGCTCCAAGGTCTAACAATGGCGTATCGCCTAAAACCAGAGAGAAAAAGCATAAAAAGATAAGAATGAAAAAGTGTGTGGGAAAAAATCATCGCCGTCTTCCCAAAATGGGCCAAAACGCTCGATGGTACCCCCCTCGCTAGCGGCCAAAAACAGTTGAAAAGACTGAAATCGACCTCTGGATCGAGCATGTTGCTCGATCATCTTTGGACATCGCGTCTCTTACTCGATCTATGTCTCGATCTTCTTCGGTGGATCGAGTGTTGCATCCGATCTTGGTGTCGATCCTTGAAGGATCGAGTGGTGGACTCGATCTGGCTCTCGCTCTGCATGACGTCATTTACGTCCGTACCACTTGATCGATAACTTTGCTCGATCTATGTCTCGATCAGATTCCATGGATCAGAAGGACTACTCGATCTTCTAGTTGATCTCATCTAGATCGACCGGCCATGCTCGATCTGCGCTTCGATCTCTGGTCCTTAGCAAGCATTCTTGAATTCTCCAAGTTCCCACGAACCTCCTCTTGAGCCTCAGCACGTCCACATTCCCTCCAAGACTGCAAAGTAGCCTAAAACAACCTGAATGCAATGCAAAATGCAAGAAATGTGCACATGCTAATGCAAGAACGCTCTAGGACCTAAAGTGATGCAAACTATCCTAAAGTGTGATGTAAATGCATGAAAAGCTAACCTATATGTATGCGAAATACATGCAATATGTAGCAATATCAACTCCCCCAAACTTACTTCTTGCTTGTCCTCAAGCAACAGAAAATAAAAAAGGAAGAGAGGTTTTAGAAAAGACGGCGGGTTTAAGCTTCTTGCAAAGGTGCCTTTCAAATGAATCAATCTCAATGTCCTAGTTACTAGTTCTAAAATGCAATGCGCACACTCATACTCCAAAGAACTTAGCCATACTCATCACACAATGAAATTCAGATTGTGACTCTCCTATTCCTAACAATCAAAGAAACTCATCCTTTAACATTCATTAATAACCGAACCATGAATCAAACTTATGCATTTTAAAGCAGAACACATTTGGCTAAGGGTGCAGGCTATGAGCATAGAATGATCTCATTTGAAAAGGGTTTTCATTTAAAACAAGGATTTTCTCAAAAATGGTAAGAACTTTATGCATAATGCTAAATGTGAAGACAATTGATGCATACATGATCAGATTCTCATCTACCCATGTAAACTAACAATGATCCTAAACCCCTCTCATTTATTTTCTTTTAAGTTCACTCACCACTTAGAATCTACCCTTTTCTCAAAGCAAAAGCTTAGCAATCCCCAAAACAAAACAGAAAACACTTAAACTCATTTAGGTTAGTGAAAAGGTTTTGAAAACACTTAGCTCTTTATATTTTTCTTATTGATAGCTCTCTTTATTTATTATATATATTTTTTTTTCTTTTCTTTTTCTTTTATTTTGGTACTTAGGCTCTTTTCTTTTTTTTTTATAATTTTTTATTTTTTATTTTTTATTTTTATTTTTTTGAGAGCCATCTTCTGAAGTTATTAGAGCATAAACAATTTTAAACAGAAACTTTTCACTTAAAACCTTTTTCTTACTTCAAATACCAAACTCTTTTGAAATCGAAAGCATAAAAGCATGAAAGCAACCCCAATGATCCTCTAAACTTATCCTAAGCCTACATCTAGCTTCAAAATGCAAAGCTAGCAGTCATATGAGAACCTAATCATGTCGCCTAAACCTAAAACTTTATGCTAAGTTCAAACCGGAAAAAGGCCTCACAATGATGTCACACAAGAAAGCTTGGCTTCAAAGAAAGGCAAGGGTCAAGGTGGGGGTTCTACTTAGGCTCACAAAGAGTGGTGAAAGGAAAAAGAGAGCCTAAATATTTTAAAATCCATGTGTTCATTTTCAAATGCATAAGGATGATAATTAAAATTTCAGACTAAGGTTTTCACTTATTAGGACAAGTTTCAAATCATGAGAGTTCAATTCAAGTCACGAAAATCATAGCAAGTGATCCAAGCATGGTAAGAACTTACTTTCAAAGTATGAGCAAAGCATTAGAGAACTACTAACTAGGGCATTAAAACAATTCATGAGTTTAAAACACCTTTTTAAGAAAAAGTTTAACCCCTTATGCAAATGTAAACAACCTAGATGCTTTAAAATTTTAGACTCAATCCTAAAATGGCTAACAAGATGAATGCAACTCCATGAATCTTTGAAAAAAATTTAAAACTTTTACCAATTTTTCATGCAATGAAGACTCAAGGATGCCAAAGGGAAAATGAGATAAAAAAAACACATGTTAAATCAAACCTGTACTCCCCCAAACTTGAATGACACCGTCCCGGTGGCAAACAAATCCAAAGGAGTAACCAACACAAAGCAAAAACAAATGAAAATGAGCGGATATATACAATGGAAGGTTGTTGGTACCTTGGATCTAGCCTCGGCTGGAACTTGAGGATGTTCCAGACGAGCTAGAGACTATGGTTTTGTCCTTGCCGGTTGGCTCTTGGAGAGAGTGACGCGCCGGTTGAATGTTGCTGCCTTGTGTTTTACGGATGACAACTCCACCGGTTGAAAACCTCCTCTTCTCGGCTGTTGAACCTCCTCACTTGTAGCGTTCTTAGGTGAGCCTCCTTGAAGTGATTTGACCTTCCTTGCAAGCTTCTTGAGCACCTTGCTCTGCCACTTGTTGATTTTCCTTTGCATCTCCACAACAGAAGCAAGGAACTTCTCCGTTTTAGTCTGCGGCTCAAAGTCAAGCTTGGGAAGGACAAATGCTTCGGGCATCTCATCATCAGTGGCAGGGGACTCTGATCTTGGGCGAGCAGCTTGCTGAATGGTTGTCGTGGCTCCTAGAGGAGCATAGCACTCTTCATTGCTTGGGAGAAACTCGATGTTCCCCACTCCTAGCAGCTCAGCCTCGCCGTTTGGCAAGATACAGATCTTCTTCTCATCCTCCGCGTTAGTGAACAAGTAAGCATAGAAACCCTCGGCTGGCGTGCGTCCCAAGCTGTCTGTGTTCCTTAGGTAAGTCTCGTCCATGAAAGCTCTTTCCGGAACAGGATTGTAGTCTTGAAGCGGTACACCGGCTTGCACGAATAAGGAGGTGAGGAAGATGCCAATGAGTGAAGAGCTTGCCTTGCATCTCAAGGCATACGTCTTGTATCTCACCAAAGAAGCCGCCAAGATGCATCCGTAGTTGACGTCGTCTCCCAGCTGGTCTTCTAACGGTTCATCATTCTCATCCGGGTCACACACAAGATGCTTGATGCCTTGGATCAAGATGAAAAGTTCCGTTTTGGTCACAGTGGGGGCTACTGAACGTCCCCTGAAGGTGTTAGCAAGCAGCTTCAATGTGTAACGAAGCACCGGGTTCCTCACTCTCTTGATCTTAGCAGTGTTTGCCTTGTAGTCGTCATCGGCGATGATATCCCACAGCTCATTTGCTTGAGTGAAGGTGGGGAAGTCAACCTTCGTGGCATCAGCAGCTAGGCCGTAGGCTTGACAAAGCTCGGGGATCGAGAGACTGAAGGCTTGGCGCTTGATCTTGAATGAGAGCCGGCCTTGAGAGGGGATTGGGACGCTAGGATTCTCGTACCGGAACTCCAGGGTGGCAAAGAAATCGATTGTCACTTCAGGGAAGGTTGGGCAGTCCTTCTGTGACAAACATCTGAGCCCCATCCTCAGGAGAAGCTGATCAAAATCTCCCAAAAGTCCCATCTTAGACAGCAGCTGTCTGTCCGCAAACTTAGTAGGCTCGAACCGAAGCCTTTCCAGCCGTTTCTTATCCCTCTTCTCGTCCTTACTCCACCGAACCCTCTCTTGAACAGTCACTTCCTGACCTTGTCCTTCTTGTGCCGTCTCCTCTCTAGTTCTCTTGGGAGCCATCGTGCCTGAAACAAGTTTCTCAAGCAAGGTAATGAGCAAAACGGCGATCGGATGAGAGAAGAAGAAAGGCAAAGAAGAAAACTTATACTTAATACCCTAGAATTTTGGAGAATTTATAAAAATTATAGCAAAATAATAGAGAATCAAATCTAGAGATACTAGAAAATCCAGAATTTTTCCTATTATTTAGCTAAATTTAAAAATTCAAAACCGCCCTAGCATCTAAAACAATCAATTGCGAAATAAAAGGAGATTTTCCTAAAGATTTTTATCAAAGATCCGAAAATACCTTTTGCAAAGATTGTTAAAGAAGCTTGTTAGCCCTTAGAAACAAATAACTCTCACTCTCTTTGCTTAAAAGTTCGAGAAAACAAGAATGAGAGAGTGTGAAGTTGTTGAAAACATTGAAAGGCCAACAAGAAACAAAACTATGGGTAAAGGAAGTGGTTTTCTGACAAAAGTGTTGGTCAAAGCACATCTTTCATGGTCAAAGATGCTTGCCTTGACCAAGTTTTGAATTCAAAAACTGGAAAGAAAAAGTAAAGGAGGGAAAAGAAAATGTTACCTCGGCATGAGATCGAGTCCGTTTGGTCGATCTGGGACTCGATCTCATGCCCATAATGGCTTAGATCGAGGGGGTTACTCGATTTATTACTCTATTCGTGGTGAATCGAGTCTTGGATCGATTGGCTCTCTCGATCGTTGAGATTTTGGCACCAAGGCTGAGTCCTCGTGATCGAGCTACGTCCTTGATTTGGGGATCGATTTGGCTTAGATCGAGTGATGGATCGAGTCGAGTGATCGATCAAACTTTGAAGGATTTTCCCGAGAGAAAATAGATCGGTCGGTCAATTTTTGGAACGATCGATCTAAACTCCAAGAATTTCCCGAGACATTTTAGATCGGTCGATCCAGATGGGATCGATCGATCCATTTTCATCTGGATCGATCTTGTCACTCGTTCTCGTCTAGATCGACTAGCTCCTCTCGATTCACTAACTCGATCCAGCAAAGATCGAGTTAGGATTAGTCGATCTAACACTCGATCTCTAACCTTTCCTTAACCCCATCGCCTCTTTTGGACTTCAAGATCGTGGTTTAGGCTCCTCATACCTGTTCCTACACGCTTCACAAAATAAAAACATAAAACTGAAAGAGAAATAAAGCAGAGATATATACAGGATAGACATGGGAATGCCTCCCAAGTGCGCTTTCTTTAACGTCTTTAGCTAGACTTTACTTGGTTTAGGCAGATGGTGGGTCTTGGAGAAGCACTGAGGTACTCTCCTTGTCATAGTTGTCCGCTAAGTAAGGCTTGACCCTGTGTCCGTTCACGGTGAATGCACTGCCACTCTTGCCCATCAACGTGACAGCTCCATAAGGCAGCACTTCTTGGATCACAAACGGCCCGCTCCACCTTGACTTCAACTTTCCCGGGAAGAGTTTGAGTCTTGAATTGTACAGCAGCACCAAACCTCCTTCCTTAAGCTCCTTGGCAACCAACTTCCTGTCGTGAGCTTCCTTAGTCCGCTCCTTGTATATCCGAGAGCTCTCATAAGCGTTCAGCCTTAGTTCGTCCAGTTCAGGTAGCTAGATGAGGCGCCTCTCTTGAGCGGTCTTGAGGTCAAAATTCAGCTTCTTTACCGCCCACAATGCACGGTGTTCCAGCTCAACGGGGAGGTGGCAGCCTTTGCCATAGAGCAGAGTGAAAGGGGTCGTACCAATCGGTGTTTTGAAGGTGGTACGGTAGGCCCAAAGAGCGTCGTCCAACTTCACTGCTCAGTCTTTCCTTGTTGTTCCGACCGTCTTCTTAAGTATAGCCTTGATCTGCCGGTTGGAGACTTCCACTTGACCGCTTGTTTGAGGGTGATACGGTGTAGCCACTTTATGCTTAACGCCGTACTTCCTCAAAAGACTCTCAAAGACCTTGTTTACGAAGTGGCTTCCTCCATCGCTTATAACCACCTTTGGTACTCCAAACCTCGGGAAAATGATGCTTTTAAACAGTTTGATCACCATCTTAGAATCGTTTGTAGGGGAAGCAACAGCCTCAGCCCATTTAGAGACATAATCAACCGCTACTAAGATGAACTTGTTGCCATATGAAGAAGGAAACGGCCCTATGAAGTCTATGCCCCACGCGTCAAACACGTCAACCTCGAAGATAGGAACTTGAGGCATCTCATTTCTCTTAGTGATATTCCCTGCTCTTTGACACACCTCACAGCTCTTCACAAACTCGTGTGCATCCTTGAAGATAGACGGCCACCAGAAACCAGCTTGCAACACTTTTGTAGTGGTCTTGAATGAAGCAAAGTGTCGTCCATAGGATGAGCCATGACAGTGAAAGAGAATGTCTTTAGCTTCTTCCTTTGTAACACACCTCCGGTACAAACTGTCCACCCCTCTCTTGTACAAGTAGGGATCGTCCCAAAAGTAGTCACGTGCCTCTCTCATAAATCTATTCTTGTGATAGCTGTTGAGATGCGTTGGCTCCTCACCACATACTAAGTAGTTCACAACATCAGCGTACCAGGGGAGATCCTCCTCTTTGAAGCTAAGCACCTCCTCAAACCACCCTTCTAGCTTTCCACAAACAGCCGTAGCAATCTCCATGAGTTGCTCTTCGGGGAGAGAATCATCTAAGGGCAGAGACTCGTTGATCCTTAGCCGAGAGAGATGGCCAGCGACTCCGTTTTCTATCCCCTTCTTGTCTTTAATCTCCATGTTGAATTCTTGAAGCAAGAGGATCCATCTCAAAAGCCTAGGCTTATTGTCCTTCTTTGAATAGATGTAGCGCATAGCCACATGATCTGTGTAGATAATAGCTTTGGAACCCACAAGATATGAACGAAACTTCTCAAAGGCGAACACTACACAAGCAACTCCTTCTCTGTAGTAGTGTACCTCGTTTGCGTGTCATCCAAGGTTCTTGAAGCATAGTAGATCACGTGTAGCTTCTTATCTTTCCTCTGACCAAGGATGGCTCCCACGGCGTAGTCACTAGCATCACACATAATCTCGAAGGGTAGTGTCCAGTCCGATGCTTGCACTATAGGCGCGGATACTAGGGCCTCCTTGATGGTCACGAAAGCTCGCAAGCACTCCTCATCAAAGACGAATTCAGCCTCCTTACACAACAGCCGTGTGAGAGGGCGTTCAATCTTAGAGAAGTCTTTAATGAAGCGCCTGTAGATGCCGACGTGTCCCAAGAAACTTCTCACTCCTTTGATGTTAACTGGCGGCTCAAGGCTTGTCATCACATCAATCTTTGGTTTGTCGACTTCAATACCCTTCTCTGATATCTTATGTCCAAGCACGATCCCCTCCTTCACCATGAAGTGACATTTTTCCCAATTAAGCACCAATTTTGTCTCCTCACAACGTTTTAGTACCCTACAAAGATTCAACAAACACGCAGAAAATAACGCACCATAGACCGAGAAGTCATCCATAAACACCTCTACCATCTCTTCTATAAGATCGGAGAAGATCAACATCATACACCGCTGAAACGTAGCCGGTGCGTTACACAACCCGAATGGCATCCTTTGATACGCGAAGGTGCCATAAGGGCATGTAAAGGTCGTCTTCTCCTGATCATTGGGATGGATTGGTATTTGGAAAAATCCACTATATCCATCAAGAAAGCAATAGTAGGGGTGATTAGCAAGTCTTTCAAGCATTTGATCAATAAAAGACAAGGGAAAATGATCCTTTCTAGTAGCAAGATTAAGCTTCCTATAATCAATACACATACGGTGTCCAGTAATAGTCCTAGTAGGTATAAGCTCATCTTTGTCATTCTTAATGACCGTGATCCCTCCCTTCTTAGGCACCACGTGTACGGTTGAAACCCACGTGCTGTCACTTATGGGATAGATCACGTCAGCCTCTAAAAGCTTAAGAATCTCATTCTTAACAACCTCTTTCAAATTTGGATTCAAACGCCTTTGATGTTCTATAGAAGAGGCGTTCTCATTATCCAAGTGAATCCTAGGAGTGCAAAGCATTGGTGAAAGGCCCTTGATGTCACTTAGAGAGTACCCAATGGCCTTCCTATACTTCCTCAACTCAATTAAGAGCGATTGCAACTCATCATCACTCAAGTTTTCATTCACAATCACAGGATAGGTTTCGTTAAGCCCTAAGAAAGCATACCTTAGCCCTTTTGGAAGCTCCTTAAGGTCCACCTTTGGGGCTAACAGCTCGCTCCAATCATCCTCGTGGCTGCTGCTGTTGTTCTTCTCCTTAGAACCTTCCTTAGAACCTGAGACATGGCCCTTGAGGCTGCTTTCTACAACCGATATCCCTTCTGAAATCGAGTCGTCAGGTCGATCTTGCTCTCGATGTCGTATAGATCGAGCAGTTTCGCTCGATTCACTCACTCGATTTAATGTGGATCGAGTCAGTGATCGAGACATTGAGTCGATCCCCGGATTGGACCCCAAATTGATCGGAAGGCCTTTCTCGATCTCGGACTCGATTGTTTTCCTGGATCGATCACCCCTCTTGATCTGACTGTCGATTGCTGCACCAGATCGAGTTGTGTTCTCGATTGCCTTGTCAATCTGACCCCTGTATCGAGTAATGGCGTCGATCTCGGAGTCAATCTCTAGGCAGCAGCCTTCATCCTTCTTGGCAACCTTCCTAGAATCCAGCAAGTTGACGTACTCCTGAGTCCTCTGATTGACGTAACCGAACTCTCCTCGCTCCTTAGTCAATGCCAGCTTCAGATGATCCTCCTGAGCCAACTCTTCCAGCAACTCATCCGCTAAGGCATCCAACGTTTCAATGTAATAAGCTTGCCTTTCTATAGTAGACTTCTTCAGAACCTCATTGATATCAAAGTCCAGCCTTATATCCTTCCCCAAGTGTAGAGCAATCTTCCCATTTTTGACGTCAATGATAGCCCCGGCGGTTGCAAGGAATGGCCTTCCAAGAATGAACGGATCCTTAGGCTCTTCATCCATCTCCAACACAACGAAGTCCGTAGGCACGTTCACACCACTAATTCTCACCGGTAGATCTTTAAGCAGCCCCACGGGTAACCTCACACTCCTAGCAGCCAGTACCAACGAGATTCTACAGTCCTTGAAACGGGTAAAGCCAAGTTTCTTTGCCACGGAACGAGGCATCAGATTTATGCTAGCTCCGAGATCACAAAGGCAACTCTTGAACTCCAAAGGACCTAAAGCGCAAGGTATAGTGAAGCTTCCAGGGTCTTCCAACTTCTCAGGGACTATCTCCTTGTGTATTACAGCACCACCCTCCTCACTTAGAACAAGCACTTCCTTGCTTTCCTTATTCTTCTTCACGAGAGTGTCTTTGAAGAATTTGGCGCATTTAGGCATCATTGTAAGGCAGTCCACGAGAGGTAGCTTGATCTCTACGTCCTTAAGATGCATCTCAAACAAAACTCTATGCTTCTCTATGAGTTGCTTCTTGAAACGGCCAGGAAAAGGTAACTTAGGTACATACGGTGGAGGTACATAAGCATCCTTCTCCTTAGTATTTTGCTCCGCTTTCTTCTCAACAACTGCTTTGTCTACTCTTCTTGGCCCTTGAATCCAGACATTGTCAAAGTTGATCTCATCATCAGCTGAAAGTTTACCTTCCCCCTCTTGAATTACAACGTCCTCGTTGTTCTTGGGAGTAACCGTTGGTGCAAGCTCTTTCCCGCTTCATAACGTGATGGCGTTGGCATATTCCTTAGGGTTTTGCTCACATTTTCCTGGTAAGCTATTCTGACCACTTGAGCTTGCCTTTCCCTTCTCTAGCTGCTTAATCTTGTTGTTTAAGTTGGTGATCTGAGTAGAGAAGTCAGTGAGAGACGAGTCTAAACGAGTGTTCATCTCGGCAAACGTTTGGTTTGTAGAGGCTTGCCCTTGGATCAGCTGCTGAAACATGGCCTGAACCGGATCAACTTGTTGTTGCATCTGTTGCTGCTGAGGTGCAAAGCCCGGAGGGTAGTTTGGCGTATAACCCTTGTTTCCTTGCTGTGGCCCTTGAAAGTTTCTCTGCCCTTGACCTTGGAAGCCACCACTCGGCTGAAAAGCTTTGTTGTAGGGTACAAAAGGCTTTGCTTGCAGAGCAGGGTACACATGGTCCTTAGGGTTGGCGACGTTGGTACTACGGTATGAGAGATTGTTGTTTTGGTTGTAACCGTGAGTGTAGCCTTGAGGTTTGTAGTTGTTCTGTCCCGCCACCCAATTGGCTTCTTCTTGGCTAAACTCAAGCTCCTCTTGGTTCTCATCCGCTTCACCAACAAAGTGAACATGCTTCTGGTTAGCTAACACCAGCTTTTCAATCTTTTCATGCAATGATTTCAACTCTTTTTTGTGAGACTCTAGCTCAGAACCTCTCGGTGCACGATCGTAGTCTTCAGCATAGTTGCCGTCAAGGAAGTTCCCTTTACTAGCCGTGTCAAGCAACAACCTGATCTTTGGTGAAGCTCCGCGGTAGATGGTGCTGAGTAAGGTCTCCTCACTGAAACCGTGATGAGGACACTGGATTGTGTAATCCTTAAAACGTTCCATGGCTTCATTGAATGTCTTATTGTTCCGCTGAGTGAAGCCACTGATTTCGCTTCTCAACCGTGCTGTTCTGGTGCTAGAGAAGAATTTTGAGAGAAACGCCTTTTTACACTCGGCCCATGAGGTGATGGTGCCTTGTGGAAGGGTCTTCTCCCAATGCCTAGCCTTGTCTTCGAGTGAAAAGGGGAAGAGACGCAGCTTGAAAGCATCTTCTGATATGCCGTTTATCTTGATCATCCCACATACTTGCTCAAAATTGTCAAGGTGCTCCAAGGGATCTTCCATAAACCGTGGAACTTGTTGTTTTGCACCATGGAGATGAAACTCGGCTTAATCTCGAAGTTGTTGTTTTGTACAGGAGGAGGAGTGATCCCAAACCTATTGTGGTGAGTGTTGGGAGCATCTCCGGCTCCTATGATCCTTGGGGGTCTAGCCGCGTGTTGGGGGTTTCCATTGCCCCTTCCCAGTGCCCCGTGAGCTGGAGGAGGTCCCTCTGGATGCTCGTGTTCAGCCATAGCTTCAAAGTCAACCAAACCGTGCTGAACAATCTCCTCAAAAGCTCTAGCTTGTTCTCGTACTCTTCTTTGCCGTGAATGACCAAGTTGATGAATGTTGTCCAAGGGTTGAAGTAGATTGTTGTCTCCTCTTGAACGAAGATTCATGTACCTGAAAGACACACGTTTGAGAGTAGAGAAATTAGAAATTAGTCTTTACTAAACCCCAAATCTCAATGCTTTCTAAACACTCCTAGGATGGCAACAGCGCCATTTGATAACTGAGTTTTTGCAAGGTGAGGATGCAATGAGGCTATCAAAACTCAAATGCAAAATCAGGTTGTAGTATAGTATGCAAGTGAGTGTCAATCCACACCTAGGATGATAGAAAGGTCATAGTGAATGCAAGGGCAGTGTAAAGCTAAACAAATGATAGGCGATTTTGTGGAAATCCTAAAAACTATATGCAGCAACCAAATGGAATGCAAAATTATTTTAAAATTACCAAGAATGATTGAACTACCACGAAGAACAAACAGAATAATTAAAGTGCAAAGCTATGAATTACTAAAAATCGACTAGTGGATCGACCACGGGAACGACCACTAGATCGAGCAACAACAATCGATCTCGTCTAAAAAATGCAAGTGCAATGAAACTAATGACCAGGATGCGACGAATATCAAGCGAATGATCAACGAAGATGTAAGAATGCTAAGAGAGATGGGTCTAGGGTTGAGATTCATGGTCAGGGGTTTCAAAGGTCCAAGCTTGGGTTGAAAACTTTAGATCTACTCACTTTGTGAGATTCTCTAAGCCTTGAAAACAAAACAAGATCCATCCGTGGCTTTCGGTATGGATCACTCCTTCATACCCGCACTAATGCACCAGATCCCATCAGAACTCCGCAGTTAAGCGTGCTTGGGCGAGAGTAGTACTAGGATGGGTGACCTCCCGGGAAGTCCTCTTGTTGCACCCTTTTTTTTGGTTTTTTCTTTTGCTTCTTTCTTTTTCTTCGTACCTTTGGAACGACGTAACTTCTGGACCGTATGGAACCACGCCGCCGTCAGCACCTTTTCGGAAAGCCCCAAGAGTGCTCTTCGGCTTGCCCAAGGTCTTAAGACCATGGGTGAGTTTTAAAATCCCCAAATTCCGCTGTTTAGACCCTTTTCTGGGCCGTTTTCTTTTACATACCAAATTACAGGTTCCGATTCGATCATTTCGGACGTGGTTATCGCGATTTTCTCAGTGTAAAAGCCCGTCCAAGCATGCCCAAAACGCTCATGAATCAAGTGGGGTCCACGGCAAAAGAGGCCATGAGTCAGCGCAAAAGCATATTAGCGATTGTGTTATATGAAGTAGCGGGTGCGATCATACCAGCACTAATGCACCGGATCCATCAGAACTCCGCAGTTAAGCGTGCTTGGGCGAGAGTAGTACTAGGATGGGTGACCTCCCGGGAAGTCCTCGTGTTGCACTCTTTTTTGTTTTTTCTTTTGCTTCTTTCTTTTTTTTCGTACCTTTGGAACGACGTAACTTCTGGACCGTATGGAACCACGCTGCCGTCAGCACCTTTTCGGAAAGCCCCAAGAGTGCTCTTCGGCTTGTCCAAGGTCTTAAGACCATGGGTGAGTTTTAAAATCCCCAAATTCCGCTGTTTAGACCCTTTTCTGGGCCGTTTTCTTTTACATACCAAATTACAGGTTCCGATTCGATCATTTCGGACGTGGTTATCGCGATTTTCTCAGTGTAAAAGCCCGTCCAAGCATGCCCAAAATGCCCATGAATCAAGTGGGGTCCACGGCAAAAGAGGTCATGAGTCAGCGCAAAAGCATATTAGCGATTGCGTTACATGAAGTAACGGGTGCGATCATACCAGCACTAATGCACCGGATCCCATCAGAACTCCGCAGTGGAGCGTGCTTGGGCGAGAGTAGTACTAGGATGTGTGACCTCCCGGGAAGTCCTCGTGTTGCACCCCTTTTTTTGTTTTTTCTTTTGCTTAAAATTACCAAGAATGATTGAACTACCACGAAGAACAAACAGAATAATTAAAGTGCAAAGCTATGAATTACTAAAAATCGACTAGTGGATCGACCACGGGAACGACCACTAGATCGAGCAACAACGATCGATCTCGTCTAAAAAATGCAAGTGCAATGAAACTAATGACCAGGATGCGACGAATATCAAGCGAATGATCAACGAAGATGTAAGAATGCTAAGAGAGATGGGTCTAGGGTTGAGATTCATGGTCAGGGGTTTCAAAGGTCCAAGTTTGGGTTGAAAACTTTAGATCTACTCAATTTGTGAGATTCTCTAAGCCTTGGAAACAAAACAAGATCCATCCGTGGCTTTCGGTATGGATCACTCCAAACCCATGGCTTCTGGTGGAAAGAGAGTTTGAAGGGCAATGAACTTAGATTTCAAACACACGGCTTAACTAGTCCCCAAAACTACCATGGCTTTTGGGAAAGAGTAACTAGTCTCTAGGATGTGATTTTCAGAGATCTCTGGATCCTGTCAAGGTAAGAGACCTCTCTGATCATAAAGATCTTTGCGTGAGACTCTTTAAGCCTTAGGAACTCAACATCCTAGAAGAGAAAGCCATTAAGAACGAAAAAACACCAAGCTTGAAAACCCTTTAGACCCCGTGAATCCTCTCAACCCCGAAACCCAAATGAAACTACTCGCTACACATGGAGATAACCGAAATAAGCATGACCGATAAACTCATAAACATAAAAATGATTGATTAAGCTTAAAAATATCAAGATTCAAGGAAAGAAGCTCAAAGGTCTAAGAATGGCGTATCGCCTAAAACCAGAGAGAAAAAGCATAAAAAGATAAGAATGAAAAAGTGTGTGGGAAAAAATCATCGCCGCCTTCCCAAAATGGGCCAAAACGCTTGATGGTCCCCCCCTCGCTAGCGGCCAAAAACGGTTGAAGGGACTGAAATCGACCTCTGGATCGAGCATGTTGATCGATCATCTTTGGAAATCGCGTCTCCTACTCCATCCGTGTCTCGATCTTCTTCAGTGGATCGAGTGTTGCATCCGATCTTGGTGTCGATCCTTGAAGGATCGAGTGGTGGACTCGATCTGGCTCTCGCTCTGCATGACGTCATTTACGTCCGTACCACTTGATCGATTACTTCGCTCGATCTCTGTCTCGATCAGATTCCGTGGATCGGAAGGACTACTCGATCTTCTGGTCGATCTCATCTAGATCGACCAGCCATGCTCGATCTGCGCTTCGATCTCTGGTCCTTAGAAAGCATTCTTGAATTCTCCAAGTTCCCACGAACCTCCTCTTGAGCCTCAGCACGTCCACATTCCCTCCAAGACTCCAAAGTAGCCTAAAACAACTTGAATGCGATGCAAAATGCAAGAAACGTGCACATGCTAATGCAAGAACGCTCCAGGACCTAAAGTGATGCAAACTATCCTAAAGTGTAAAAGCTTGAAAGGCTAACCTATATGTATGCGAAATACATGCAATATGTAGCAATATTATACACATATCAACAGAAATGGGATTCATGTGCCTCTTGTCCAACAGAATCACTTTGAGATCAAGCTTGGGCTCATCAACATAGTACAAGCAAACAGATTTCATGGCCTGCCAATGGAGGATCTCTTGGATCAATTGGACCATTTTGATAGAATCTGGGCCATGACTAAGATCCAAGGTGTTTCAGAATATGGCTTGAAGTTAAAGCTGTTCCCTTTCAGTCTAGGAGACAAGACACATCAGTGGGAGAAAACACTTCCACATGGCTCTATCACATCATGGAATGACTGTAAGAAGGTATTTCTAAGCAAGTTCTTGTCCAATGCTAGAACAGCTAAGTTGAGGAACAACATCTATAGTTTCTCCTAACACAACAATGAAACATTTTGCAAAGTATGGGAGAGGTTCAAGAGCTACACTCTACAATGCCCACATCGCAGATTCCGCAATGAGAGCTTGCTTAGTACACTATACATAGGCGTGCTTCCTAAGTTCAGGATGCTCTTGGATACAGCTTCTAATGGGAATTTTCTAGGAAAGGATGTGGAAGAAGGTCTAGAATTGGTTGAGAACCTGGCGCTATCTGTTGGGAACTATTATGAGAACTTTGACAGGACTACGAGAAGCTCCACATTTGAAGGAGATAGTGCCACTAAGAAGAAGATCAAAGCCCTACATGAGAAGTTGGACAAGCTCTTAAATTCTTCCTTCAAATCAAGTGCAGGATGTTGTTCTTCAAGAGGAAGCTTTCTACATGAACCAAGGAGGTGGTTTCAACAACTTCAGGAACCATCCTAACTTCTCATACAGAAGCACTAATGTAGCCAATCCTCAGGACCAGATCTATCCTTTACAAGGCGCTCAACAAGGTCAAGGGAATAAGCCTTTTGTCCCTTACAATCAACAACAAGGATATGCTCCAGGACCTCCATTTCAAAACAACCAAGGAGGATTCAGCCAAGGCATCTTCCAGCCTTAACAAGATTTTGCTCCACCAGGTTTTGGCAATAGACAAGCTTCTTCAAGTTCTCAAGATCCGTAAATCAGGCAAATGATGCAACAGCTATTGAATGGCCAAGCCAATACAAGAATTGAGCTCCATAAGAAGTTTGCTGAAGATCATAACAAGATAGATACTACCACTTGTGATTTGAATGGCAAGCTTGATGCCTCGAACCAAAGGGTGAAGTTTCTTGAAAACAAGGGAGCTTCTTCTTCAAAGCAAGTCCAGCCACTTCCTGGAAAACCAGAGGCCAATCGAAGGATTACTGCAATGCGATCATTAATGAGGCCACTGAGACTAAGTGTGTGTGTGTGGGGGGGGGGGGGGGGGGGGGGGAGCTCTTCAAGCTTGGATGTTGCTGCTGATGAAGAAGACATGATCGTTGAGGAGTTCTTGTTGAGCATTAATGAAGATGATGAGGTCAAGGAATCTGAAGTGAGTGAGGACGACAAGCTGATCAAAGTCTTCCATGTTTTGAAAGCTCTTGCTAAGGAGACACCTACACAGACTAAGGTTGAATCAAAGAAGGTTGTTGAAAAGCCTCTAGGTGAAGAAGAAGAGTCTTCTTTGAATGATCTGTTTAAGTGTAAACCTCTACATCCCTTTCCTAGAGGGATCTTCATCAAAGCTCAAAAGGCCCTCCTCTATAAGTTTAGACAAGAAATGTATGAATCTGGAATTTCTTTGCCCCATCTTGATACATTGATGCATGTCAAGGAACAACTAAGTTTCATCAGATGTGTTCTTGGCAATGCAGACAAAGGATGAGCCAAAGGTCCTCCAAAAGCAGAGAAATCCTGGAAAGTGTGTGGTTGCTTGTGAATTTGAGAATCTTGACAAGGTGGAAGCATTGTGTGACTCAGGTTCTAGTGTGAATGTCATGTCACATGAGATGACCAAGAAGTTGGGAATCGCTGATCTTAAGGAGTATGAGTCTACCATCTCTTTTGTGGACTAATCAACAAGGCAGCCACTTGAGTACTTTAAAGATTATCCTTTAAAGATTGAAGCTGCACAATCCCAACTTATTTCATTGTGATGGATACGGGTAAATCTAAAGACCTTCCTTTACTACTTGGGACACCATTTCTGAACACAGCAGGCACTGATATTGACTTCACCAAGAAGAAGGTGGTGCTCAAGAATGTGGACCAAAGTGTCAGCTATAAGATCAATCCTCGTTACTCTAAATTTTGTAGAACCATAGAAGATGAGGAGCTAAGTGTAAGGGTGCTTCATGAGAAGGCTGAGCATGCCATGAGCTTCAACATCAAGGTCCACGAAGAAGCTAATCCAGCAGACCACAATGAGTACCAAGGAGAAAGCTTTGCTGATGAGAGTCTCTTGGTGTTGTTGGAAGGATTAATTATTGAGGTTTAAAGATGAAAATCAAAGGAGCCACAAGAAGTTCAGGCCAAAGAAGAAGGTTCAGGCAGGGACCAAACAAGTGTTTTTTTAGAGAGATGAAGGGAATTGGATTCTCTTTCATACTTCTCATTGAGCTCTAAGCCAACCAAAGTCAAGCTTAGTGACTCTAAACAAGCACACTTGTGAGGTAATCCCATGCATATCCTTGTAAATATTAGTTCCTTATGCTTTTGATATGTTTTGTTTAAGTGTTTCAGGTAGTTTATATGTCAATTAGTTCAACAAGATGGTTCAAAATGGCCAAGGCAAAAACTCTGTTCCCGTACCTAGCAGCTTCACCGTGGAAATGAACAAGTGCTCTACTCGATGGCGATCATACTGTGGTAATGCCCGCCGTACACCGGTTGATTTGCTCGACGGTGATTATACAGAGGATTTGCCTGCCGTACACCGATTAACCTCCTCGGTATGACTATCGACGACCCTCCGGCGAGAACTCTGGGGATACTCTGACATCCGGTGTACCGCGTGGCCAAGCTTCGACAAGTGGCAGTGATGAAGACGTCGACTTCACCACTGAACCTAAAGAAGGAGAACAAGGAGAGATGTCCATACCACCAGTCAATGACTTGACCATGACACGTTCCAAGACCAGGAGATCAAGAGAAGGGTTTAATGAAGCTGTACAAACACTATTGACCAACATGAACGTGGAAAACATACTGAGTTCTCAACCAAGCGCCGTTGCACCCGAGATAGACATTGCTGAGGGTTTTGCTAAGATGAGCCTCAAAGATGATCGAACCACTACAAAGCAAGGTATCCAAGTTTACTTGACAGGAAATGGAGACCAGAACAACAAGAATCTCACCAATGCTGTACCGGAGCCGCGAGATATGCCAAGTACAAGTCAAGAAGCCGATAGAGCATCAATAGAGCAAGAAGACGTTTCAAGGCAAGACATTGAAGAAACATTACAAGAAACGTGCCAGCTTGACTTCAGTGAACTTCAAGGGATTGAGGACTTCAAAGAACCAACAAAAAAAAGGCCAGTGCAAGACATACTCGCCAACCTCCCAAACAAACCTAATGAGCATAAAAAACAGGTATTTTCAATTTAGACAATCTTTGCAGGTAATGAGGCTTGTCCCACCGGTTCTTAAGCACAACAGCACGCCAAAGGTGCATCAGTTAGATCCACAAAGAAGTCGGCATAGTTTAGCTTTTATTTCTTTTAGTTTAATGAACTTTTCTACTTTGATGTCTTTGCGTCTTAAGCGCTTTGTAGCTTTTCTTCTTCTCTTTGTGTTGTCGTTTTATGCTTTTATTTTGGCCCTGGGGCTAGCTGACGAGCTCTTGTATAGCTCCCCTGCAGCGTTGTACTATTTTTTTACCTTGATTATCAATAAAGACCGAACTTTCTTCACAAAGCAAAGCCGCCGCTTCACCTTTGTTCTTACTTGTGTTCTTGTGTCTGTGATTGACTCAAGGATCGAGTGTTTGTTGTATCAGAGAGGTATCCATCCTCTCTGTGGTGCCCTGATGTCTCTCATATTTACATCATTTAGGCTTGCATTTAGTTCATGTTTTAGTCTCCTTTTGCATGTTTTTCTTCTCTTTAGTCCCATTTTCCTTTGCTTTTTGACTTAGGTTGCCTTTACGTTGTAGTTTGCATTCTCTTAGCATAAAGGATGTTTTTAGGTTCCTAAGGAGTCATTGGAGGTAAGGAGGAAGCATGTGAATGATTCAGGGAGTTGCCCCAGCCAAGGAGGAGCAAAAGAAGTTAAGGAAGTGGAAATTTAGCTCAACATCGATCAAGACAGAATTAGCATCGTACGATGTAAGGCAGCCGAGAGCATTGGAGTCCACATCGATCATTCAGATCGAGCACTTATGCTCGATGTCAAGCCATAGGAGAAGCACATCGGACTCTAGCATCGTGCGATGTAAACAGGCAGGAGCATCAAGATTTTACATCGACCAAGCACATCGACCACCACTTGCTCAATTACAAGCACCCGAAGGTTCACATCGATCACCCACATCGAGCACTTATGCTCGATGTTGGCCTTATCCGAAACTTTTTTAATTACAAGTTTGCCATTCTTCTAGGGCTTTTGCCTTGTAGTATAAATAGGCTTGAACCAATGGCTTTTGGCAAGTTTTGTTCTTGCTTAGTTTTCGGATTGCTTTTGAGTTTTTGTAAGGACATGTTTTTCTTTTCAATCTAAGTTTTGTATTTGCCTTATTTAATCTTCTCTAATCTCTCTCTTAATCATGTTTAACATATTTTCCCCTTGTGATTTGGTGTTTTCCATGATGATGAGTGAGTAGTCACTTTTAGGGTTTTAGATGTGATAGATTAGGGGAATTTAAGGCTTGATTAGGACTTGTTAGTGTTTAAATATGATTGATTTCTCTCTATTATGCTATCCTGATCACATGAATCTTGATCTAGGCTTTCTCTTATGCCCACCAAGTGTTTGATGAAATGCTGATCTTGTTTAATAGAGGATTTACTTGTCTTAGCTCAAGAGATTGATTGTCTATGGAGTATTTTGGCTTGAATAGAGTCGGTCTAGCTTGCTTGTTATTGATTCTAGCACTAATGAGAGTTAGTTCTTGTTAGGATGATTAGCAAAGTGTTATTTGCCAAGAGGTTGGAATTAACTTCCTTGATTGTGAACTCTATGCCTAGGAATTAGCATTGCTTGCTTGTTTGCATTGTCAATTAGTTTGATAACAGCTTAGTCTTGCCTTTGAATTCCCCAAAGTTAATAACCACATCTAGGATCCTTGCCTTTTATATATTGAATTTCGAATTTGCTAGTGCTCTGTTTTGCATCGGATCATTGCTTAGTATTGCATTTCTAGGTTCTGCTTGGTTCATGATTCACTTAGGTTGATTAGTTGAGAAGTTTAAACAACCCTTTCTTTGATTTTGATTGACTTAAATTATTATATTACAATCCTATTGGCATCTAACATAACTCCTTTGGATTGATAAAAATCCTACTATACTACAACTGACTAGTATTAGTTTTGGGTGACTGAGAAAGAGCTCAAAACTCTTGTATCGATTTGGCACCGTTGCCATTGGGGTTATAGCTGGGATCATTAGGATTTGTAAAATCTCTAAGATCAAGTTTTTATTTGTAATTGGTTACTAACTCTGTTTCACTCTTGATTCTCTCTTAAAAGAAGCATGGGAGAGGTTCAAAGGGTACACACTTCAGTGCCCTCATCATGGCTTTTCACAAGCATCACTCTTCTCCACTCTCTATAGAGGCGCCCTCCCAAAGACCAGAATGCTTTTGGATATAGCATCTAATGGTAATTTCCTGTCTAAAGATGTTGATGAGGGAATGGAACTTGTGGAGAATCTTGCACAATCAGATGGGAACTATAATGAAGAGTTTGATAGAACTCCTAGGAGTGAAAAAGAGGAACTGGAGTACAACAAGAAGGAGATCAAGGCTCTTCATGAGAAGATTGATCAGTTGTTAAAGGAAAAGAAGGAAGTTAGCTTTGTTGGAGACTTGGTTCAGATTGAAGATTAAGAAGCATGCCAAGTTGAGGAGATGAACTACCTTGGAGGCTACAACAACTACTCCTACAGGAACAATCATAATCTATCCTACATGAGTTACAATATAGCCAATACTCAAGATCAGGTCTACCCACCTCAACAACAACAGTAAGCTAGCCAAGCAAGACCTTTTGTGCCTTATAACAACAACAATCAAGGCTTTATCTCAAAGAACAATAACTTCCAGCCTAGAGCGCCTTTCAACCCTCCTGGATTCAATGCTCAAGCACATGCTTCAAGCTTCTTCCAGCTCTCAAGACCTTGAAATCAACAGTCTCATCCAACAAGTGCTTCAATCTCAGATCAATGGAACCCTTGGAGAAGAGCAAGAAATTTGCTGATGTGCACAACAATATAAACTATGTTCATGTGGAGCTCACAAGCAAGTTTGATGGTCTAGCTGCAAGGGTGAAAACCTTAGAGAACAACAAAGGAGTAGCTGCAGGACCACTTCCCCAAGGTAACCCTCCAGGAAAGTGTGAGATGAATCCCAAAGAGTATTGCCGAGCTGTTGACTCTTAAGAAGATTTGGGTACTGCTGAGGAAGAAGCTGTTATAGAGGAGTTCTTGTCTTTGTTCAATGAGGACATTGAAGCTCAAAGTGAGGGGGAAGACCTTGTTAACGTTCCTGAAGCTAAGAAGGAGAAGCAAGCTGACGTTCTTCCAGTTTACCAACCCTACATTCTATTTCCAGGAAGATTCAAGCAGGAGCTAGTTCAGAAGTATTCAACTCTTCATGCTTCTCAGATGAAACGTAGAGGTCTAGATGCTGAGGAAGATATGGGGAAAATGCTAGCTAAGGTTAAGTTATTAGAGGTCAAGAACCTGGACATCAAGAAGCTTGGAGATCCTGGCTGCTTCACCCTTCCATGTGAACTTAAGGGGAAGATCTTTAAGAGCTGTCTATGTGACTTGGGCGCTAGCATCAATCTGTTGCCATCCTCTACTATACAAAGTTTGAGAAGAGTAATGTGTCTCTAACAATTGATGATGGAACAATGAAGATACCTTTTGGAGCTATAAAGGATGTACCCATGATGATTGAAGGAGTAACAATCCCAACAGACTTCTTAGTCTTGGATATAGAAGGGAAAATCAAGAATCCTATCTTCTTAGGAATCCTACCAGCTCGGCTCAAGGATTGTTTACAAGCCTTGTTCAACCATTCTCATCCATCAGTGAACACAAGAGAGCGCCAAAGCCAATGTGTAGACTCCATCAAACCGCCAACTCTGATCTGTGTAACACTCTCATACCGAGTATTACATCATCTGGTATCAGAGCCAAAGGTTCTACCTTTGGTTTTCTATCCCTTTCAATTTTATAGATCCGTTTGTTAGTTGCATTTGTTTTCATTGCTTGGTTAATTTCTTTGTCCTTTATTTTAAAAATTACATAAAAATCGTTGTCTTTATCTCCATTAGTCTTTTGTTTTAAGTTTTCTAAAAAGAAAACCCCAAAAAGAATAGATCCGATTTGCTTGTTTCATTTTCATTGTTTAAGTTGCTAGTTGTTTTCATAAAACAATAAAAACCCATAAAAAATTTTATTTGTGTTAATTCGTGTTTGATTGCTAAGTGATTATTGTTACTAGATTTGTCTATTGATCAGATTTGTTTGACTATTAGATAATTTAGTAAGTTTTTATTAGTTTTGTTTTCGTTGGTACCGTGACAAGTTTTTTACGTGTTGCAAGGTTAAACAAACATTAGCAACATGACTGAGGGAGCAAACGGTGCACCAGTTGATCTAGTTCAAATGTTAACCGCCATGAGGGAGGACATGAGGAACGTAACCCAAGAGATGGATACTATTCGCCAAGAGTTTGGAGCCCACATTGAACAGATTGAGAATCAACCAAGGTGAGCGGCTGTACGAGGAGCCCTTATACCACCAGTAGAGCTGAACATTGATTTGCAATACACTGATGATGATAACTTCGATCCTCTCATGAGACGAGGGCAAAGGAGACAAGATCCTCTACAAAGAAACTTAAACCACGACGTAAATCCTAGAGATAATCATCATGACATAAAACTAACACCTCTTACCTTTGCAGGAAAGTCTTATCCCGAGCTATACTTTGATTGGGAGACAAGCATGGACCACATATTCGAGTGCTATGGATATGTTGAGCGTAAGAAAGTGGCTGTAGCAGCTGCTAACCTCATGGAGCATGCACTTGTATAGTGGGACAAAACCGTAGCTGAGAGGAGAAGGCAACGGCTTAGTCAAGTGTCTACATGGAGCGATATAAAATATCTGAGCATTACCACAGAGACTTACAAAAACATTTTCGTAAGTTATCTCAGGAAGCAAGGAGTGTAAATGAATACTTTGAGGAGTTTGAGAAGCTGATGAATTCCTTGGAGTTAGAAGAATCAGAAAAAGCCTTAATGGCTCAGTTCCTTGATGGTTTGCAAGAGCGGATTGCAAGAAAGGTGGAGCTAATGCAGTATGGAGGAATGCATGAACTGCTACACCTCTCGGTATAAGTGGAGCAGCAGATGAAATGTAAAAACCCCCCACTTCAACCGTAGCAAAACCAACCAGCCGTGGGCATCAAGTAGCTCTAAACCAATGGACAAGGGGAAGGGCATTCAGATTGACTCACATTTAAAAGCAAAGATTATCGAGACTCCGAAATTCAACAAGTCGGAGCAAGGTAAGTTTTCTAGTGCTAATCAAAGAACTATAGATATAACATGTTTCACGTGTCAAGGCGGGGGACATATATCTAGAGAATGCTCCAACAACCGAGTGATGATTCTCACCCGTAGTGGAGAATATGAATCACATGGCGAGCTAGAAGAGGACTCGGAAGGAGAAGTGGATGACATTCAATAACCTGACCGAGGAGGGCTCTTAGTTACAAGGAGAGAACTTAATGTACTAATCAACCCAGGTGAGAAAGAGCAAGAGAAAACATCTTTCATACAAGATGCATTATACAAGGGAAGGTATGAAATCTAATTATAGATGGTGGTTCATGTACTAACGTGAATAGTAAGTATATGGTGGATAGGTTAGGTCTTGAGAAGATCAAACATCCGAGACCTTACAAGCTAAGGTGGTTAAATGATCAAACCGAGCTTAAAATTTAGGAGCAAGTCATTGTACCATTCAGCATAGGAAAATACATCGACCAAGTTGTATGTGATGTGGTACCAATGCTAGCGGAACACTTACTGCTTGGGAGGCTGTGGCAATTTGACCGAGCCACCAGCCACAACGGTCGTACCAACCACTATGCATTCATGCAATAAAGACCGTAAGTATAATCTTGCCCCTTTTAGCCCGACTGAGGTACATGAGTTGCAAAAACACATGTCTAAGGAGGTTGAGGTAAGTAAAACTAGTCTTTATCTTTCAGCTAGTGATGTATCTAAAACCATGTGTGCCAAGGGCACCGTGCTACTGATGTATTTCAAAGCGTGTTTAATTACAGGTTTAGGTGCTTTTAGAGATCCCCTCAGAAGTACAAGCCGTACTAAACCGTTTTCAAGACGCGTTCCCTGAGGAGATACCACCAGGATTGCCAACACTACGAGGTATAAAGCATCATATTGACTTAGTACCTGGCTCTGCTTTACCAAACAAGCCAGCCTACAGAATTAACCCAACCGAGACTAAGGAGTTAGAGAAACAAGTAAGGGACTTAATAGAGAAAGGGTACATCCGAGAGAGTCTTAGCCCCTGTGCTGTACCTCTACTACTAGTTCCCAAGAAAGATGGGACATGGAGAATGTGTGTGGACTATCGAGCCATCAACAACATCACCATCGAATACCGTCACCCCATTCCATGGTTAGATGACATGTTAGACGAGCTAAGAGTTTCAACAGTATTCTCAAAGGTAGACCTTAAAAGCTGTTACCACCAAGTCAGAAAGAGAGAAGGAGATGAATGGAAAACCGCCTTCAAGACTAAGCAAGGGCTGTACGAATGGCTAGTCATGCCATTTGGCTTAACTAATGCCCTGATTACATTCATGAGGCTTATGAACCATGTTCTTAGATCATATATAAGCAAACTCATAGTTGTTTACTTTGATGATATACTTATCTATAGTAAGAATCTTTCTGATCATCTTAAACATCTCGAACTAGTGCTTAAATCACTTCGAAAGGAAGGTCTATATGCCAACCTAAAAAAGTGTACATTTTGTACTAATCAACTTGTCTTTTTAGGCTTTGTAGTAAGTGAACAGGGACTACAAGTTGAAGAAAAGAAGCTAAAGGCGATCAGAGAATGGCCTACACCAACAACAATCGGTCATGTAAGGAGCTTGCATGGGTTAGCTAGCTTTTACTGCCGGTTTGTAAGAGATTTCAGTACAGTCGCTGCACCACTCACTGCCGTGATCAAGAAGAATACAACATTCGCATGGGGAGAAGCTCAAGAAACCAAATTTCAACACTTTGAAGGAGAGGCTTACCGAGGCCCCGGTCTTAGCATTACCAGACTTTGATGAGATGTTTGAGGCGGAGTGCGATGCTTCAGGCTTAGGCATTGGAGCTTTATAACATCAGAGAAAGAAGCCAGTGGCTTTATTTAGTGAGAAGCTTAGTGGAGCTACACTGAATTGACCGATGTATGACAAGGAGCTCTATGCATTGGTTCGAGCTTTAGAGACATGGCAGCGTTTACATGCTGTCCAAGGAGTTCATCATTCACACTAACCATGAGACACTCAAGCATTTGAGGGGACATACATCACTTAAGAGGAGACACGCTAAGTGGTTAGAGTTTATAGAGACATTCTCATACGTGATCAAGTACAAGAAGGGCTAGCAGAAATAGTAGCCGATGCACTTTCAAGAAGGTTTGCATTGATATCTACTATAGAGGCAAATGTACTTGGGTTCGAGCATATCAAGGAGCTATACAAGGAGGATCTGGAGCTGGGAGAAGCATACCCGCAGCATGGGAAAGGAGCTTTCAGTTCTTTCTATCTACACGATGGCTTCTTGTTCAAGGATAAGCACTTGTGCATTCCCCAATGTTCTATGAGGGACTTGATACTCAAGGAAGCACACGGTGGAGGCCTTATGGGTCATTTTGGGGTTAACAAGACACCAGCAATGCTGATTGACCACTTTTACTGGCCGAATTTGAAGAAAGATGTGGAGAAGCATTGTTCTAGATATGTTACTTGCCACAAAGCAAAGTCCAGGTTACACCCTCACGGCTTTTATTTACCTTTACCTATTCCTAATGCACCATGGGTACATGTTTCTATGGATTTCGTCTTAGGGTTGCCCAAGATAAGACACAAGGATTCAATATTTAGTGTGGTGGACCGATTTTCAAAGATGGCTCACTTCATTCCATGTGATAAAACTAATGATGCTACACAAACCGCTGACCTGTTCTTCAAGGAAGTGGTACGTTTGCATGGTTTACCAAGAACCATTGTCTCTGACCGAGATACAAAGTTCTTGAGCCAGTTTTGGAGGACCTTATGGAGAAAGCTTGGTACGAAGCTGCTGTTCTCAACCACTTGCCATCCCAAAACAGATGGCCAAACTGAAGTGGTAAACCGTACTCTTTCATCTTTTCTTAGAGTTACGCTTGGTAAAAGTTTGAAAACATGGCTTGATTGTTTACCATTCATCGAGTATGCATACAACCGAGCTGTACATTCAGCTACTTATATGTCCCCATTTGAGGTGGTTTATGGTTTTAATCCACTAACCCCCCTTGATCTTTCGCCAATTCCCCAAGTTGAGCAAGTTAATCTAGATGGTCTCAGGAAAGGAGAATTCATTAAGAAGTTACATCAGAAGGTCACAAAGAACATCTTAAAGAAGACAGAAACCTAGAAGAAGCACGCTGATAAAAAGAATAAAGCTTTGACGTTTGAGCCTGGAGAGTGGGTCTGGCCACACATGAGACATGAAAGTTTCCCGCAGAAAAGAAGTTCTAAGCATGCACCAAGAGGGGATGGACATTCAAAGTCCTAGAGAAGATCAATGATAATGCTTACCGTTTGGAGCTTCCAGGTGAGTTTAACATATCAAAAAGTTTAAATGTTACTGATCTATCTGCTTATGATGTAGATGAGTAAATTTTTAGGACAAAACCTCTCAAAGGGGGGAGGGAATGATGAGGACATAGACTTCACCACTGAACCGAGAGAAGGAGAACAAGGAGAGATGTCCATACCACCGGTCAATGACTCGACCATGACACGTTCCAAGACCAGGAGATTAATAGAAGGGTTTAATGAAGCTGTAAAAACACTATTGACCAACATGAACGTGAAAAACATACTGAGTTCCCAACCAAGCCCGTTGCATGCGAGATAGACATTGCTGAGGGCTTTGCTAAGATTAGCCTTAAAGATTAACGAACCACTACAAAGCAAGGTATGCAAGTTTACTTCACAGGAAATGGAGACCAGAGCAACAAGAATCTCACCAATGCTGTACCGGAGCCGCGAGATATGCCAAGTAAAGTCAAGAAGCCGATAGAGCATCAATGGAGCAAGAAGACGTTTCAAGCCAAGACATTGAAGAAACATTACAAGAAACGTGCCAGCTAACTTCAGTGGACTTCAAGGGATTGAGGACTTCAAAGAACCAACAAAAACAAGGCCAATGCAAAACATACTCGCCAACCTCCCAAACAAGCCCAATCAGCATAAAAAACAAGTATTTTCAATTTATACAATCTTTTCAGGTAATGAGGCTTGCCCTCTGTGTTCTTAAGCACAACAGCACACTAAAGGTGCATCAGTTGGAGACACTCAAGGCTCGAGTGTTTTGGAGCCAAACCGAGCCGCTGCTTTATCTTTGTTCTTACTTGTGTTCTTGTGTGTGTGATTCACTCAAGGCTCGAGTGTTTCCTGTATCAGAGAGCTATCCATTCTCTCTGTGGTGCCCTCAAACCACTTCGCTTACCATTCATCAGATCTTCCAAGAGTGAGAGTTATAGCCAGCTTGATAGATCCCATCTTGGCTCAAGGATTGTTTACAAGCCTTGTTCTACCATTCTCATCCATCAGCCAACACAAGAGAGCGTCAAAGCCAATGTGTAGACTCCATCAAACAATCAACTCTGATCCGTGTAACACTCTCATACCGAGTATTACATCAGGCAGTTGCACTGAGCAAGTGCACCGATGAAATCAACATACATATTGCTCGGTGCAACACAAGACGGTGGTACGTGCATGCATGCACGGGATGTCCAAGAGATGAGCCTCGAGCCTGGAAACGGCTAAGTGTGGGGACTGTGCCGAGCAAGTGCACCAAGCAGAACACTACATAGCTTGCTCGGTACAGCTCGCAGCACTCGGACTATCGAGCCAAAGACATTCGACGGATGCTCGAACCAAGAGGATCCGGACATGGTATGGACCGAGGAAGTGCGTCGCCGAGATCAACCAGAGACTTTGCCCGAAGCATCCCATATTCGACAAAGAATCTGACCAGTTTCTTACCACGCGCGCACAACATGCGGACAAGCACACCATGGTACTCACCGAGGAACTGCACCGGTTTGTTTCCTCGGTATAAAAAATTTTGGAGCCAAACCGAGGTAGGACCCATGTGCAGACCTCGGTGCAGGAACCATGTCTCAAGAAGATCACCATGCCTTGGATCTGGCCTATAAATCAGAAAGAAGAGACAAGGAATAAGGCAAGAGAGTGGCTGTTGAAGAGGAGGAAGAAGAAGATGTTCCACAAGTTGCTCCACTTAGCTTTAAGGAGATTTTAAAAGCCATCAACAAGGTGGAGTTTGTGCCAACTCGGTTTGCATCCCTTTTACTGCTGAGGGGCATGGGAATAAAAGAAGAGGTCTTGCTCATTTTCAAGAACCTTGGGATGGAGAAGTTCTTGTGCTCAGCTTACCCTACTCACAAAAAAGAAGCTTCACACTTCCTTGCTACTCTCAAGGTCCACTACTTTGATGACTTTGATGAGGATAGTGATGAAGAAGAAGGATATCATGATGGCTTTATCAGCTTTAGAGTAGGGAAAGAGAAGTATAAGATGAGGTTTAACAAGCTCAATGAGGTGTTTGCCTTCAATGAAGGGACAACAAGAGAGATGGGGATGAATTTTTACAAGGATGAGCCTAAGCATGTGTGGGAGGAAATTGTCAATCAAGACTACATAAAGGGGTGCTTCAAGAGTTCTAGCATCAGACATCCTGCTGTTATATATGCCCACAAGGTCTTGCCAACACATTCTTCTATAGAAAGGAGCACAACATGGTCAAGGAAGAAGAGCTCGGGTTATTGGTCAATGGGTTGAAGTACATCCTTAGGAAGACTAAGTGATGCAAGAGTTTTGAGCTCTTTCTCAATCACCCAAAACTCATATTAGTCAGTTGTAGTATAGTAATGGGGTTTTTATCAATCCAAAGGGATTAGTTAGATTCCACTAGGATTGTAGTTGAATGCTTTAAGTCAAGCAAAATCAGAGAGAGAGAGTTGTTTAAACATCTAAACTATCAACCTAAATGAACCATGAACAAATCAAAACTCAAGAAAGCAATACTTAGCAATGATCAAGTGCAAAACAGAACAAGCAAAAACAGAACACTAAGCAAATTCGAAATTCAGATTATAAACGCAAGGATCATAAATGTGGTTATTGAATTGGGGAATTCAAAGGCAAGACTAAGCTGTATCAAACTCACTGACAATGCAAACAAACAAGCAATGCTAATTCTTAGGCATAGAGTTCACAATCAAGCAAGTTAAGTCCAATCTCTTGATAAATAACCATTTTCTAATCATCCTAACAAGAACTAACTCTTGAAAAAGGACTTTTAAAAGTCTTAACTCAATTCCTCTCTAAATCAGATGTAGTATAGATGAGGTTTATCAATCCATCTAGGAGATAGCTAAAAGAGATGCAAGGCACTAACTAAGCTTAACATGAATCATGAAGAAGGATGATTCTACCAACCCAAGTGACTAAAGAAGAAATGCACAACCAAAAGAGAAATGCAATGGTATATACAATGGAAAGGATGTGGTACCTTAGTTGTGGTGTGAGGAGTGGTGGGATGTGTAAGAGAGTACATTAGTCTCTCCTCGATCTATGAATTATCCTGATGTTGCTGGTTGGGGAGACTGGCTTGGTCTCCTCTTGTTTCTCCTCCTCTCTTGTGAAGATGAAGCTTTTGAGGTGGAGGTACCCAACTAGGCCAATGTGGTTCCACTTGAGTTGGGTTTTCTAGAGAGTCATACTCTTTCCAAGTAGTATAAGCTTCAGAAGGAGAGTAGGCAGGCGCCTCCCATGCCGATGGCGGTTGGGACATAGGATGAAACCCTAGCTGGTTCCCAAGCTGGCCATTGATCAGTTTGTTGTACTTGGAAGGAGTGTCTCCTTTGGGGCATCCAGTTTGCCTCCTCTTCTTCTTGATGCTATTCTTGTTGCTCATGTTCCTCATAGTGTGATGTAAACTCCTAACCATGGCTTTGTTGAGAAGCGCCTTGTGATTTAGAATTGTCCTTCATGAACTTCCCCTTCTCCAAATTGACAAGCTTCTTAATGGTCTTGTCTTGCCACTTACACCATTTTTAAAGCTTGTTGATGTGGTTATGAGCATACTTGAGTGAGCTCCCTTGGCTTGGCACTTCATGAGGTTTAAAGTGAAACTTCTTTGCATTGTACTCCAGCCACTCGTCTTCTTCTTGTTCCTCTTCTTGGAATTCCTCTCCATTGTTGGCGCCAACATCATCTCCACCTTCTTCTTCTTAAGAGCTCTCTTCACTTTCTTCTTCCCTCTCCGGTGCCAAATTGATACAAGAGTTTTGAGCTCTTTCTCAATCACCCAAAAATCATACTAGTCAGTTGTAGTATAGTAATTGGGTTTTTATCAATCCAAAGGGGTTAATTAGATTCCACTAGGATTGTAGTAGAATGCTTTTAGTCAAGCAAAATCAGAGAGAGAGAGTTGTTTAAACTTCTACACTATCGACCTAAATGAACCAAGAACCAAGCAAAACTCAAGAAAGCAATATTTAGCAATGATCAAGTGCAAAGCAGAGCAAGCAAAAACAGAACACTAAGCAAATTCAAAATTCAGATTATAAAAGCAAAGATCATAGATGTGGTTATTGACTTTGGGGAATTAAAAGGCAAGACTAAGCTGTTATCAAACTCATTGACAATGCAAACAAGCAAGCAATGCTAATTCCTTGGCATAGAGTTCACAATCGAGGAAGTTAAGTCCAATTTCTTGATAAATAACCCTTTGCAAATCATCCTAACATGAACGAAATCTCATTAATGCTAGAATCATTAACATGCAAGCAAAACCAATTCTATTCAAGCCAAAATACTTCTTAGACGTCAATCTCTTGAGCTAAGACAAGCAAATCCTCTATTAAACAAGATCAGCATTTCATCAAACACTTTTCGTGGGCATAAGAGAAAGCCTAAATTTTGATTCATGTGATCAAGTTAAATCTAACTTAAAAACAGATTAATATAGAGGAATCAATTATATTGAACACTAACAAGCCCTAATCAAGCCTTTAAATTCTCCTAATCTACTTCATATAAAACCATAAAAGTGACTATTCACTCATCATCATGAAAAACACCAAATCACGAGAGGAAAATGTGTTAAACATGATTAGGAGGGAGATTAGAGAAGATTAAATAAGGCAACTACAAAACTTAGATTAAAAAGAGAAACTTGTTCTTACAAAAACTGAAAAGCAATCAGAAAACTAAACAAGAACTTAAAACTCTCTAAAAACCATTGGTTCAAGGCTATTTATACTAAAAACCAAAAACCCTAAAAGAGTGGCAAACTTATAAATAAAAACATATCGGATAAGGCCAACATTGAGCACACATGCTTGATGTGGATGATCAATGTGAGTGGTGCGGTTCTTGACATCGATCAGATGATGATCGATGTGGTTGATCGATGTGAAAACTTGAAGCTCCTGCCCGTTTACATCGCACGACACTAGAGGTCGATGTGGATGTCCTGTGGCTTGACATCAGTCACATATGATCGATGTGAATGATCGATGTTGACTCCACTGCTCTACATCGTACGATGCTGGTCCTGTCTTGATCGATGTTGCACCAGATTTCTCCTTCCTTAGCTCCTTTTGCTCCTCCTTAGCTTGGACAACTCCTAGAATCATCCCCATGCTTCCTCCTTGCTAATAGCGCATTAGGTACCTAAAAACATCTGTAATGCAAACAGAATGCAAACTATAACATAAATGCAACATAAGTCTAAAAGCAAAGAAAAATGGAACCAAAGAGAAGGAAAACATGCAAAAAGAGACCAAAATATGAATTAAATGCAAGCCTAAATTATGTGAAGATAAGAGATATCAACACCACCATTCTTGCCTTTTGCTTGTCCTCAAGCAAACAAACTAAGAAAAATGGGAGATGAGGTTTAAAAGTGGGCACTCAAATCCAAAAATGCAAAGGTACAGAAGTGAAATCAATGTCCAAGTGCCTAATTGTAGGATGCAAATCATGATCAGTTTTACTTTAAAGAACTTAACCATGCTCATCCTGTTTCAAAATGATATCAAATCTCAACCTAGACAAGTGTTCAAATCAATTAACTCTCTAACATTCATTAAACATATAACCATGAATCAAGTCTGTCCAAATCAAGTGAAAACATTTGGTCTAAGGGTATGGTCATAAGATGAAAATGATCTCATTCAAGTAAGGGCTAATAGACTCAAGGGATCACTCGATGAAAATGATTCTATCTTAGGCAAAAGGCTAAAGGTAAAAGCACACTTTTGCATGCAAGTTAAAGCTCTCTTCTACCCTTTTACCCAAAGATGAATCCTAAAAACTTCTAAACCCAAAGTGAACCCCTAAGTCTACCCTTTCCCAAAGAACTTGATCTTCTTCTTCTTAATGTGTGGGAAAACTTCTTCTTCTTACTTGTGTGGTTGATTCTTTTTGTTGGGACTTGCTCTTTTTTTGTTGAATATGCGCCATTCTTCGTCACCTTTGGTGGATTGCTTTGGTCTGATTTCTTCTTCGATGACCTTTGAAAGCATAGCTGTTGTTGGCGCCTACTTATCTTAAACCCTTAGAGTTTTTTTTCCCTTTATACATAACCACAGAATTAACTTATCTTCCCATACTAACATTCCCACACTAACATTAACTCTTCTTCTTCTCAAAAGATATACCATGAAATTCAAACCACTTAACACTACCCTTTCACCCAAACTCCTAACCTAGAATCAAGCTCAAAATGCAAACTGATATCTGCAAGAGAGCTTCTCCTTGCCAGCCTTAATCCTAACACTTTTTGCCTAAGATAAAATTCGAAAATATGTATGCAAGGCCTCACAACTCTCACAAATGGTGTTTAGGCTCAAAAAGGAGGACTGGTTAAGGGTGTGGACTAACTGTCCCATAATTATGAGGATCAGCTATTTGGATAAACAAGAATGGAAAGAAAGGAAGAAGATGATCCAAATATGTATATGGTAGCCATGAGTTCACTTTTCAATGCACAAGCATGATAATTCAAATTCAAATTAAGGTTCAAATAAATAGAGTTGATTTTCAAAGAACAAATGGTTTCAGCATGAGATGAGAGAATCAAATTTAGCATTTAAAACATAATTTAACCTTAACTTCTAAATTTTTCATGATGCAGCAAACACTTAACCACTTAGACATTGAAGACATTTCTAAACACTAAGCATTTTACAAGGAAAATTCATCATTGTGCTATATGCAAATGCAATGTAACCTGCATGCAAACACTAGAATCAATCCTAAACAAATGAAATGCAACTATATTCTCTCTTTTTCGTTTGCAAAAGATGCAAAAATTTTCAAATTTTTTGATTTTTTTTTGTATTTTTTCTATGCACTTACATGTATGCGTGAATGCATGAGACTCAAAGATGAAATAAGGAAAAACTAAGAAAACAACACACCAAGTCAAACCCCAAATCCTCCCCCCCACACTTAAATTACACAATCCTTTGTGTAGAGAGAAGCAACATAAATATATTACATAAACTTAAAGAAAAATGCAATGGTATATACAATGGAAAGGATGTGGTACCTTAGTTATGGTGTGAGGAGTGGTGGGATGTGTAAGAGAGTTCATCAGTCTCTCCTCGATCTATGAATGATCCTGATGTTGCTGGTTGTGGAGACTTGCTTGCTCTCCTCTTATTTTTCCTCCTCTCTTGTGAAGATGAAGCTGTTTGAGGTGGAGGTATCCAACTAGGCCAATGTGGTTGCACTTGAGTTAGGTTTCCTTGAGATTCATACTCTTTCCAAGTTGTATAAGCTTCAGAAGGAGAGTAGGAAGACGCCACCCATGCTGATGGCGGTTGGGACATATGGGCATAGGATAAAGCCCTAGCTGGTTCCCAAGCTGGCCATTGATCAGTTTGTTGCACTTGGAAGGAGTGTCTCCTTTGGGGCATCCAGTTTGCCTCCTCTTCTTCTTCATGCTCTTCTTGTTGCTCATGCTCCTCATAGTGTGATGTAAACTCATGACCATGTCTTTGTTGAGAAGCTCCTTGTGATTTAAACTTGTCCTTCTTGAACTTCCCCTTCTCCAAGTTGAAAAGCTTCTTAATGGTCTTGTGTTGCCACTTACACCATTTTTGATGCTTGTTGATGTGGTCATAAGCATACTTGAGTAAGCTCCCTTGGCTTGGCACTTCATGAGGTTTAAAGTGAAACCTCTTTGCATTATACTCCAGCAACTCATCTTCTTCTTGTTCCTCTTCTTGAGAAATCTAGCAAGACTAAAACAAGTAATGCAATGCAAAGAAATTAAATGCAACAGAAACTAACAAGGCAAGGATCTAAATGCAACATGACTAAGGTAAACAAAACAATGGAAGTGCAAGAACCAAAATGAATGTTAAATGCAATAACTTGAAATGTGATGTAGGATTTTATCCTATCTTAATCCTCAACCGACATTAGTCATTGTAGTATTGATTTTTATCAATCCAAAAGGAGAATTTTGAAGCAGTAAGAGTGCAATAGAGTCATTAAGTTCAGCAGATATAGAAAGTTTAAATGTCTAACAACCTAAATGATCAAACAAACTTGAAGCAAACACTTGACAAGAGCAATCAACAAGCAAAAGATCTAAACCATAAGCAAAAATAGAGCAATTTCGAAATGAACTAAAAACAGAGGAAAGACAGGACTTGAGATGGGATAACTGGTATTAGGGAACTCTCAACTCAGCCTATGATGCTTACAATCTCACACAATGCTATTCCTTATGCATATAATTCATTTATAAGACTAATCCAATCTCTTGGCACTCGACTCTTTACTTATTATCAAGTCAAGAACTAATTCTCATTAGTGAAATGATAAACAGCAAGCATTAAGAATATATATCAATCATATATTGCCAAATCACTTCCTAAACAGTCAATCTCTTGAGTTAGGACAAGCAATTCTCTTGCAAAGCAGTTCAAGCATTTCATCAAACACTTGGTGGTCATAAAATGAGTCTTAGATCCTAATCAACTTAGCTAAAGCTAATTAGGTATTAAACAAAACAATCAAGAAAGAAAATGGAAGAATTAACACTAAGATATCATAGATTAAGCATCAAATTCCCTAAACCTTACCCATCTCAATTCCCTAAAGGTACTACTCACTAATCACCATTGAAACCATCAAATCAAAGAGAAATAGATAGCTAATCATGATTAGAAAGACTAAACAAGAAGGGAAATGCAAACTTATATTGAAATAAAGAAAAGATTCAAACTACAAAGTATGATTCAGAAACTAGAAAAGGAAGGACTGCTGAATAATAGGATGATCCCTGAAATTAGGGATTCTTGGGTATTTAAAACAGTCTAAGCAGAGTGGCAGAGTTGTAAATAAATTGTCTTCAGACTAGGTCAACATCGAGCAAGCTGGGTCGATGCTGGTGATCGATGTGCTGACATCGATCTTGGTATGCTCGATGTTACTGATCGATGCGCTGCTCTGGTCCCTTCACATCGTGCAGGCTTGATCGATGTAGATGATCGATGCAAAGTTCTTGTCGTCCCTACCCTCCTACATCGTACGATGTCCTAGCTCGATGCTGGTGTCCTGTCTCTTCACATCGTGCTAGTCTGATCGATGCTAGTGATTGATGTAAACTCTGTTCTTCTCTGCTTTACTACATCATGTGATGTGGACTTCACAGTGATCGATGCTAGGCCAAATCTCTGTTTCCTTGGTTCCTCTTGCTCCTCTTTGATTGGGAGAACTCCCTGGATCATTCTCACACTTCCTTGATCTTGAATTTAATGGCTCCTTAGGTACCTAGAAACATCCCTTATGCAAGAAAAATGCAAACCACAACCTAAATGCAAGCTAAGTCTAAAAATATAGAAGAATGGGACAAAAGCAAAGGAAAATATATAAAAGAAGACTAAAACATGAACTAAATGCAAGCCTATATGATGAAATTATGAGAGATATCAACACTCCTACACTTGCCTTTTGCTTGTCCACAAGCAAATAAGAACAAATGAGAGAGTGAGGTTTGAAAGTGGGAGCTCAAAACTAAAGATGCCAATAGAAAAATTAATTCAATGTCCAAGTTATAGGTTCTAAGATGCAAAGAGATTGATTGTTTTACTTTAAAAGCTTTAGCCATACCTATCATAGCAAACAATGTACTCTAGCTTAGCCTACACAAGCATTCAAATCAACCAACTCTTTAACATTCATTAATGGTAACCAATAGATCATGTTTATGCAAATCAAGTGAACACATTTGGTTAGAGGGACATGGTCATGAGATGAAAATGATCTCATTCAAATAAGGATTCAAAGACATAAGGGATCACTCAATGGAATGATTATATCTTAGGCAAAATGTTAAAGGTAAAAGCACTCCTATGCATGCAAGTAAAAGCTCCCTTCTACCCTTTCGATCCCAAGATGAACCTATTATCTTCTAAACCCAAGGTGAAACCCCTAAATCTACCCTTTCCCAAAGCACTTGATCTCTTCTTCCTTCATGTTTGGGGGAAACTCCTTCATCTTTTTGCTTGTGTGGTTGATTCTTTGTTGGAACTTGTTCTTCTTTGTTGTATAATTGGCACCATTTTTCTTTACCTTTGGTGGATTGCTTGGTCTGATTTCTCCTTTTGGGATGACCTTTCTAAGCTTTGCTGTTATTGGCACCTACTTTTTCTTTAACAATTATAGCTTTTCTTCCTTATACTTAACCACAAACTTAACATGTTTACCCCATACTACCATCCCTATACTTCTTCTTCTTCTTTCAAAGGATATAAACAATAAAACTCAAACCACTTACACTATCATTTCCCAAACTCCTAACCTAATACCAAGCTCAAGATGCAAGCTGATGTCTAGAAGAGAGCTTTTCCTAGCCAGCCTTATTCCTAACACTTTTTTCCAAGATAGAATCGAAAATAATGCAGTGCAAGGCCTCACAACTCTCACAATAGTATTTAAGTTCATAAAGAAGGATTGGTTTAGGGTGTGGTCAACTGTCCCATAATGAGGAGGACCAGCTACTTGGATTAGCAAAAGTGGTAAGAAGGGAAGAAGATAACCCAAGTATGTATATGGGTAGCCATGTGATCACTCTTAATGCATAAACATGATAATTAAATGTCAAGAATATGGTTCCAATAAACAGAGTTGGCATCAAATCAAAGCAACCTTCAGTATAAGACAAGAATATCAATGCAAGTATTCAATATATGGTGCAGCCTTAACTTAAAACTCACTACAATGCAAACAAACAACAGATAATCAAAGCATTGAAAACAACTCAAGCATTTACATCTTGACAAGTGTTTATCATCTACTCTCTATGCAAAAAAATGCAAACCTATATGAAATGCATCTAGACTCAATCTTAATTATGCAAATGCAACAAAATGATCTTCTTAGTTCCAAAATTTTGAAAATTTATGGATTTTCAGTGCATATAGATGAATGAATGTATGGGACTCAGGTATGCAACAGAGAAAATAAGAAAACAAAACAAAATGCCAAATGCAATACCCTCCCCACACTTAGAATACACAGTCCTCTGTGTAACAGAATCTTGAAGGAGAGTGAAAAGGGATACTAAGATTGGATACAAAATGATTCATAAGGAAATGAGTGGAGTTGTGTATCTTAAAAGAGGTTTTGGCAGAAAAGAGGTTCACATCAATCAGCCATGGTCGATGTGAGTGATCGATGTTGGGATTGGCTTTCTGCTCCCCTCCACATCGTGTGATGTGATAGCTCAATGTGTTTTGGAGTTCCTCTCGGGTCGTTTTCATCGCACGATGTGATAGCTCGATGTCCTGCTGTTCTTCACATCGTGCGCTGTGGTTGATCGATGCTGGGACATCGTGCAGAGGTGGCTCGATGCTGGTGCACGATACGAGTTGCTCATGTCTCGGGTGGTTTACATCGTACGATGTAAATGGTCGATGTCTTCACATCGAGCTTGAGAGCTTGATGTCTTTGCTCGATGTAAACACCCGTTGATCCCTGCTCCTTTGCATCGCACGATGTCGATGGTCGATGTGGTTCATACTCCTCTCGGCTTGAACACATCGTGCGATGTGGCTGGCCGATGTTGACATCAATCTCCATTGCTCGATGTTGACGTCCGATGTTGGCTACATCGAGCTTGATCAACTCGATGTTGATGCATGATGTGGGCCAAAATATGCACTAACTCAACTATCCACTTGCTTTGCACTCCACCTGCTTCTAGGATCAAAAGAAAAACACAAACACAAACTTAAAATGCAAAACTATGTACAGGGATAATATGGGAATACCTCCCAAGTGTGCTTGTTTAACGTCCTTAGCTTGACTTTCCTTGGTCAATCACTCTATAGAGGATCTTGAAGATGGATGTCTACGTCATCTCCAAGGGACTCACTTGCCATGAATGACTTCAGCCTGTGCCCATTCACTGTGAAGTCTCCTCCATCTTTGTCAAACAAAGTCACAGCTCAATATGGCAACACCTCCTTGATTTTGAATTGTCCTGACCACCTTGACTTAAGCTTTCAATGAAACAACTTCAGCCTTGAGTTGAACAACAGCACCTGATATCCAGCCTTGAAGTCTTTGAGTCTTATCCTCTTGTCATGAAAAGCCTTTGTCCTCTCCTTATTGATCTTAGAACTCTCAAAAGCTTCAAGGTTATTTTCCTCTAACTCATGTAAGTTGATGAGTCTCTTCTCTTGAGCTGTCTTGATGTCAAAATTCAACAGCTTTGTTGCCCACAATGCTTTATATTCCAGCTCAACAGGTAGATGACAATCCTTGCCGTAAAGAAGTGAGAAGGGGGTTTTACCAATGGGTGTCTTGAAGGCTGTCCTGTATGACATCAAGCTTATTAGACCAATCTTTTCTTGTAATAACAACTGTCTTCTCTAAGATGGCTTTGATCTCTCTGTTACAAATCTCCACTTGGCCACTTGTTTGAGGATGGTTAAGAGTGACAACCTTATGCTTGACACCATTCTTCTTTAGCAAACTTTCAAAAACCTTGTTGATGAAGTGGCTCCCTCCATCACTTATAACACACCTTGGAACACCAAACCTTGGGAAGATGATTGTCTTGAAGAGCTTCAGCACAACCCTTGCATCATTTATTGACTGACAATGGCTTCAAGTCACTTTGAGAAATAGTCTACAGCAACACGGATGTATTTATTCCCATAGGATGAAGGGAAAGGTCACATAAAGTCAATTCCCCACACATCAAATAGATCCACTTCAAGAATAGAGTTTAAAGGCATCTCATCTCTCTTGGAGATGCTTCCCTTCCTTTGGCATGCATCACATGAGGAGATGTAAGCCTGGGCGTCCCTGAACAAGATAGGCCACCAAAAACCAGCTTGAAGTACCTTTGAGGGTGTCTTGAAGGTTGCAAAGTGACCCCCATAGGCTGAACCATGGCAATGATGTAGAATTTCCTTAACTTTTTTCTCAGCTATGCATCTTCTGAACAATCCATCATTCCCTTTTTTGTAGAGATAAGGTTTATCCCAATAGAAGTGAAAGACATCTCTCAAAAACTTCTTCTTCTAATGTGAGTTAAGGTTCAGTGGTATCTTGCCAATAACCGAGTAGTTTACAAAATCAGCATACCAAGGCAAATTGTTCTCTTCTAAACTCATCACTTCAGCTGTCTTCACTTAAGCATGAAGCTGCTCTTCTGGTAGAGTATCATTGATGGGGAAAAAGTCAGCAATCCTTAGCCTTGAGAGATGATCAGCTACACCATTTTTTATTTCTCTCTTGTCTACAATCACCAGGTCAAACTCTTGCAAGAGAAGTATCCATCTGAGGAGTCTTGGATTGGTGTCTTTCTTGGCATATATGTGCCTTTGTGCAGCATGATCAGTTTAAACTATCACCTTAGACCCCATTAAGTATCTTCTGAACTTTTCAAATGCAAACACCACTGCAAGAAGCTCCTTCTTTGTTGTAGCATATCTGTTTTGAGCTTCATCCATTGTTCTGGTAGCATAATAGTTGACATGCAGCTTCTTGTCCACTATTTGTCCCAAGACAGCTCCCACAGCATAATCATTTGCATCACAAATGATCTCAAAGGGGAGATTCCAGTTTGGGGCTTGCAGTATGAGCGCGCAGTCTAAGGCTTCTTTGAGGGTGAGGAAAGCTTGTAAGCAGTCTTCATCAAAGACAAATTCTGTCTCCTTGCATAGAAGCCTTGTCAATGGTCTTGCTATCTTTGAGAAGTTCTTGATGAACTGATAGGGCTCAGGTTTTACCCAATTATTTAACTACTGCAAGTGCACAGCAAAGCAGTTGTAGCATAAAAGAATATCCAATCCCAAGGGAGTGAGCTTATTACACTAGCGAATTATAGATTCAGATTAAGCTAAGCAGTAAACAGTAAATGTAATGCGAAGTAACTACGAATTATGAAAGCAATCGATATTGGTTGAACTAAGACTCAGAAAACTAAAAGCGCTAAGTCAGATCAATTCGCAGGTTGAATCCCAGAATGTAGAATGCGTGAAATCAGGAATGAATAAGAACAGTCTTGAACATGAATCGCAAAGATATAACTATTCAGTTCTCATTGCAAAATTTAACTATGTCTAAATCACAGAGTTTCAAATCTCTTTACAAACCCTAACAATCTAAACATGCACTAATGATCAAGTTCAATTGTTCACATAACTCCTAAGCCAAATCTCTTTGCAAATAAGTGTTTTGCTCATCTAATGCTAGTTCAGGTTATCAATAACGTTCTCACATCTATTAAACAACCTATGATTTTCGGATTTCTAGATGAATAAAATTGCATTGAAAGAATAAAATAAAAGATAAAGGGGTTCGAAATCTTCTCCAAAAAGAGTACAAGATCTGTCTCCCCAAAAGCTCTGAATAAAATCCTCTCGAAAGCTCTTTGAATTCTAAAATCTAAGATAAAAGCCAACAATGGCTGAAAACCTATTATATAGAAACTAAAACACGAGCTGGAACACTTTTGTAAATACTAGAACTTTAGGGGGCAAAGTGCAAATAATCTTCAATCTTTTAACAACAAGTCGCGACTCCTTCCCATCTATGGGTGACGAGCGTTGATATACTCTTATATTTCGTATATTTAGCATGCATTTAGAGTAGTTTTCATGCATTCATCTTACATAATAGGCTAGGTTTGCATCATTTGTCTCATTTTAGGTCCTAAGTGCAATTTGCATTAGCATTTACATATTTCTTGTATTCTTGCATCGTATTCAGGTTGTTTTGGAAAGCTATGGAGGTTTCATGGACATGCTAAGGATCGAGAGGAAGCTTGTGGACACTCGAGAGAACTCAGCCATTCAGCAAAGGGACCGAGATCGAGAGAAAGATCGAGCTAGGCAGGTCAATCTAGATGAGATCGACCAGAAGATCAACTAAGCCCGAGTCGTTTCAAGGAAGGGATCGAGGACATGATCGACCGAGGTGATCGATCGTGGGTACGGACGTGGATTAAAGCCATGCAGAACGAGAGCCAGATCGAGTTCACGACTCGATCATCCGAGGATCGACCCGTAGATCGATTGAAGTACTCGATTTATCCGACCAAATTGACCCAAGGATCGAGCAAAAGCAGACGTTCTAGCCGGGAGATCGAGTGATCAGATCGTCTACTCAGCTCGATCCCTACACCTTATCCGGACAGCTCACTTTTGGATTTTAGTGAGGGGACCATTTTTTTTGTTGACCTATTTTGGGCGATGAAACTTTATCACTTTCTTTCACCACGCTTTGTCTACTACTTTTTCGAGCTTTCCTTTAGGCTTATCGCGATTGTTCTAGTTTTCAAGTTTTTAGTTTTGTAGACTCTTAATCTTGCTTTAATCATTAAGTATTTCTTTAATCTTGCTTGATTAATCATGCTTATCTTCTCTTGCTTTGCATTTCCATCGGTTTTAATCATATGTAGCGAGTAGTTTCCTTTGGGATTAAGGTTGAGGCAATTAAGAGGGTTTAAAAGGTTTAAGCTTGGGACTTTTTCATGTTCCTAATCTATTCTCTATTTGGATTTTAGAGAGTCTTGGGAAAGATCTTTATGATCTCAGAGATCTCCTTACCTTGGCAGGATTCAGGAATCTCTTAAAACCAAATCCAAGAGACTAGCTCATCCTTTCCCAAACGCCATGGATGCTTAGAGAGCTAGTTAGGCCATTATTTGAGATCTTTGCTTAATGTTCTTCAACCTCTTTTTCCACTATACACCATGGGTTAGGAGGAGAGATTGAGGAAAGGGTTTATACCATACACCATGGATAAATCTATTTTAGCTTCTCAAGGCTTAGAGATAGCACAAATTGCGTAGATCTAATGTTTTCAAAACCCAAGCTTGAATCTTGAACCTTCTTAATATGACCCTCAACCTTAGATCCTCCTTTTAGCTTTTCAAAACCTTGAAATCGTCATCCTTTAGTTTAAAGTTTGCATCTTTGGCTTTGAAAGTCATTGTTCTAGGTTGTTAGAAATTCTCTGTTCTTCTGCCTTTAGTGTTCGATTTTTATAAATTAGTAGTCTTGCAGATTAATCTCTTAGAAGTCTTCTGCTAGTTATTTAACCCCTCAGTGGGATTTTTTAAATTGTTTTCGCGGTCATTTAGCATTTGCATTTAGTTTTTTTATCGAATTACTCATCCATTTATCCAATTTCACTTAGATTTGCTTTGCTCTTGCATTCTTAGTAGCTTTCATCAATCTAGGCTGGATTGACACCTCTTGCACTATACTACATCATAAACATGTGCATTTGACTTTGATTTAAACCTGAAAAATCAAGTTTATCAAATGGCGCTGTTGCCAACTTGGGTTTGAGTTGAAAGTATTAGGATTTGGAGCTTGGTAGAGACTAAGTTTTTATTTTTACTTTGGTTACTAATCTCTCTACCTTCACACTTGTCTTCTCAGGTACATGAATTTGAGGTCTAGTGGTGACAACAATCTACTACAGCCCCTAGACAACATTCATCAACTCGGAAGTGCAAGAGAAAGAAGGGCAAGAGAACAAGAACAACACTTTGAGGAGATATTGCAACCAGATCTTCTTGACTTTGAGGTCATAGCTGAGCAAGACCAAGCTGAGGCTCCTCCTCACCGTGCTGCTGCTGGAAGGGGTAATGGAAACCCCAACCACGCCCCAAGGCAACCGAGGATCATTGGTGCGGGTGATGCACCAAACACTCATCATAATCGCTTTGGTATCACTCCTCCACCAGTGCAAAACAACAACTTCGAGATCAAGCCAGGCTTCATCTCAATGGTGCAGAACAACAAGTTCCATGGGCTTGTAATGGAGGACCCTTTGGAGCATCTTGACAACTTTGAGCAAGTTTGCGGAATGATAAATATCAATGGGATCCTGGAGGACAACTTCAAGCTTAGGCTTTTCCCTTTTTTACTTGGGGATAAAGCAAGGCATTGGGAGAAGACCTTACCTCAGGGGACTATAACCTCATGGGCTGATTACAAGAAGGCGTTTCTATCAAAGTTCTTCTCACGTACAAGAACACCTCGGCTAAGGAGTGAAATCAGCGGTTTTACACAAAGGCAGAATGAGACCTTTAGTGAAGCAATGGAGCCGTTCAAAGACTACACTATAGCTTGTCCTCATCACAGCTTCAGTGAGGAGACACTCTTGAGCACCATCTATAGAGGAGCTCTTCCCAAGATTCGAATGCTCCTAGACACGGCAAGTGAAGGCAACTTTCTTTGTCAAAATGTAAAAGAGGGAATGGAGGTCATTGAGAATCTTGCTTTGAGTGATGGGAATTATGCTGAATATTATGATATAGCGCCTAGAGGGTCTGACCTTGAGGCAAACAAGAAGGAGCTGAAGTCTCTTCATGAGAAGATTGACAAGCTAGTACTTGCAAATCAAAAGCATGTACACTTTGTGTGCGAAGTTGAAGATGTTATAAAAGAGCTAGAGCTGAGCCAAGAAGAAGCGAATTGGGTTGGAGGTCAGAACTATGATAAGACACAAGGCTACAATCAAGGCTATCAGGGCAACAACAACCTCTCCTACAGAAGCACCAATGTGGAGAACCCTAAAGATCAAGTCTACCCTCCACAACAAGGCAAACCTTTTTGTTCTTTATAACAAATGAGGGTTTACACAAAAAAGTGGGTACCAAGGGCAGAGACAAGGCAACTTTCAAGGTCAGCAACAGCAAGGAAACAAGAGTTACTCTACTATGGTTCCTCCTGGTTTCGTGCCTCAACAGCAACAAGCTCAACCGCCACCTCAAGATCCGATTCAAGCAATGTTTCAACAATTGCTTCAGGGCCAAACAACTACAGATCAGAAGTTTGATGAGGTGTCTACTCAGATCACTAACCTCAACAACAAGATACGCCAGCTAGAGAAAGGAAAAGCAGTTCAAGCGGTCAAGGTAGCTTACCCGGGAAGTGTGAGCAAAACCCTAAAGAGTATGCCAACGCTATTACCTTAAGAAGTGGGAAAGAGCTACCACTGAGGTCTGTACCTGAAGACAATGAGGACATTGTGGCTCAAGGGGGGGGGGGGGGGGGGGGGAGTAAGCTTTCAAATGATCAAGAGATCACGTTTGATAATGTCTGGATTGCAAGACCTAAGAAAGGCAAAGAAGCGGTTGTAGAGAAGAAAGTGGAGGAGGTTAGCAAGGAGAAAGAAGCTTATGTGCCTCCACCCTACGTACTAAAGCTTCCTTTCCCTGGACGCTTCAAGAAACAGCTGATTGAGAAGCATAAGGCTTTGTTTGAGAAGCACATAAGGAATGTTGAGATTAAGCTGCCTTTGGTTGATTGTTTGGCAATGATGCCAAAGTATGCAAAGTTTTTGAAGGATACCCTAGCTAAGAAGGATAAAGAGAGTGAAGAAGTCTTGGTGTTGAGTCAAGAATGCAGTGCAATCATCCATAAGGAGATAGCACCAAAGAAGCTAGGAGATCCAGGGTCATTCAATATCCCTTGTGCACTAGGTCCTTTGAAGTTTGAAAGCTGCTTATGTGATCTTGGTGCAAGCATTAATCTTATGCCCCATTCCATTGCTAAGAAGCTAGGTTTCACCAAGTTCAAGGAGTGTAGAATCTCACTCATTCTGGCTGACCGCAGTATAAGGCTCTCTGCAGGCATGCTTGAAGACCTACCCGTGAGAATCAGCAATGTGAATGTGCCAACATATTTTGTGGTGCTAGAAATGGATGAAGAACCAAAGGACCCTCTTATCCTTGGTAGACCGTTTCTAGCAACTGCTGGAGACATCCTAGACGTCAAGAATGGCAACATCTCTCTGCACTTGGGTAAAGATATCAAGCTGAACTTTGACATCAATGAAGTCTTGAAGAATCCAACCATTGAAGGGCAAGCGTTCTACATTGAAACTTTGGATGCATTGGCTGATGAGTTGCTTGAGGAGTTGGCACAAGAGGATCACCTTCAGCTGGCTTTGACAAAGGAGTGTAGAGAGTATGGTATCTTGAGCAAACAGACCCACGAGTATGTTCACATCCTTGATTCTCGCAAGGTTGTGAAAGAAGAAGAAGGCAAGTGCCTAGTGATCGACCCAGAGATCGATCAAGTTACTCGATCCCGGAAGAAGATCGATGAGAAGATCGACCAAGACAGCTGGATCAGTTCAGAGAACGACTAAGTGAATCGATCTCCTGCTCGATCCATATCAAATCGAGCAAGTGAATCGAGGGAGTGCAATCGATGCAGCCTAGAACGAGGAGGCGATCGACTGGTTGACTCGATCTCAGCAGTGGGAACGGTTCAAGATGGCAGCCTGAAAGCTCATGACTCGGGTTCAAAAGGGGCTAATGAGGATGGCAACGTCAACACAAGCCACGATGAGGACTGGAGCGAGCTGCTAGCCCCAAAGGTGGACCTAAAGGAGCTCCCAAATGGGCTAAGGTACACTTTCTTAAGACCTAATGACACTTATCCTGTCATTGTGATTGAAAATCTGAGTGATGATGAGTATAACTCACTCCTTAAGGAGTTGAGGAAGTATAGAAAGGCCGTTGGGTACTCTCTAAGTGACATCAAGAGCCTTTCACCAATGCTTTGTACTCACATGATTCACTTAGAGAATGAAATCACTTCTTCTATTGAACATCAAAGACATTTGAACCCAAACTTAAAAGAAGTAGTGAAGAAAGAGATCTTAAAACTTTTAGAGGCTGACGTGATATACCCTATCAGTGATAGCACATGGGTCTCTCCGGTCCATGTGGTACCAAAGAAAGGGGGTATCACGGTCATAAAGAATGAAAAAGATGAGTTAATTCCTACAAGAACCATAACCGGACATAAAATGTGTATTGATTATAGGAAACTTAACTCAGCCACTAGAAAAGATCATTTTCCTCTTCCCTTTATTGATCAAATGCTTGAGATATTAGCTAATCACCCATACTACTGTTTTCTTGATGGCTATAGTGGTTTCATTCAAATTCCCATTCATCCTAATGATCAAGAGAAGACAACTTTCACATGCCCTTATGGTACCTTCACATATCGAAGGATGCCTTTTGGGTTATGTAATGCACCAACAACCATTCAAAGGTGCATGATGTCTATCTTCTCTGATCTTATAGAGGAAATGGTGGAAGTTTTCTTGGATGATTTTTCTGTGTATGGTGCTTCCTTTGGTGGTTGTTTGTCAAATCTTTGCAGGATTCTCAAGAGATGTGAGGAGACAAACTTGGTGCTGAATTGGGAAAAGTGTCACTTCATGGTAAAGTAAGGCATTGTACTTGGGCACAAGATTTCTGAGCAAGAGATTGAGGTTGATAAAGCAAAGATAGAGGTCATGATGAGCTTAGAGCCGCCGGTTAATGTGAAGGGGATAAGGAGTTTCTTGGGTCACGCAGGCTTCTACAGAAGGTTTATCAAGGATTTCTCCAAGATAGCACGCCCTCTTACAAGGCTACTTTGCAAAGAAGCCGAGTTCATCTTTGATGATGAGTGTCTTCAAGCCTTTAAGACCATCAAAGAAGCTCTAGTCATCGCGCCTATAGTTCAAGCTCCTGATTGGGACCTGCCGTTTGAGATAATGTGTGACACGAGTGACTACGCCATGGGTGCTGTTTTGGGTCAGAGGAAGGATAAAAGGCTGCACGTGATCTACTATGCAAGTCGTACCTTGGATGACACGCAAGTGAAGTATGCAACTACCGAGAAAGAGCTACTAGCCGTTGTCTTTGCTTTTGAGAAGTTCAGATCATACTTGGTGGGTTTTAAAGTCATTGTTTACACTGATCACGCTGCCTTGAGGTACATCTACTCCAAGAAAGACACCAAGCCGAGACTCTTGAGATGGATCCTTCTTCTACAAGAGTTTGATATGGAGATCAAGGATAAGAAGGGGATTGAGAATGGTGTAGCGGATCATCTCTCAAGGATGAGAGTGAATGAAGTCTTACCTTTGGATGACTCACTCCCTGAGGATCAGCTTAGGATGGTCAACACGGTGGTATGTGCAAGGCTAGATGAGAAGTTTGAAGGTGTCTTGAGCTTGAAGGATGAAGATTTACCTTGGTATGCGGACATTATCAACTACTTGGCTTGTGGAGAAGAGCCTACTCACTTTGATCATTACCATAAGAAGAAGTTCATGAGGGACATCTCTCAATACTTTTGGGATGACTCTTATCTCTGCAAGAGGGGTGTGGACAGCTTATACCAAAGATGTGTTTCAAGAGAAGAGGCAAAGGACATTCTTCTCCATTGCCACGGTTTATCTTATGGAGGACACTTCGCTTCCTTCAAGACGGCTACAAAGGTTCTACAAGCCGGGTTTTGGTGGCCAACACTCTTCAAGGATGCTCATGAGTTTGTTAAATCGTGTGAAGCATGCCAAAGAGCTGGGAACATCACCAAGAGAAATGAGATGCCGCAGGTACCAATCTTTGAGGTGGATGTGTTTGATGCTTGGGGGATCAATTTCATGGGTCCATTCCAATCTTCATACGGCAACAAATATATCCTGGTGGCTGTAGACTATGTGTCTAATTGGGTTGAGGCTATAGATTCCCCAAACGATGCAAAGGTTGTGATCAAGCTCTTCAAGACTATCATCTTTCCAAGATTTGGGGTTCCAAAGGTAGAGATTAGTGATGCGGGCAGCCACTTCATCAACAAGGTCTTTGAAGGTCTTTTGAAGAAGTATGAGGTTAAGCACAAGGTAGCTACGCCCTATCACCCTCAAACCAGCGGCCAAGTGGAGGTGTCTAATAGGCAAATCAAGGCTATTCTAGAGAAAACCGCGGGGGTAACTAGAAAGGATTGGGCAAGCAAGCTTGATGAAGCTTTATGGGCGTATAGAACAGCTTTCAAAACTCTCATTGGTACTACTCCTTTCAACCTCCTTTACGGCAAGTCTTGTCACCTCTCTTTGGAGTTAGAGCACAAAGCTCTTTCGGCTGTGAAGCAAATGAACTTCAATCTCAAGACGGCACAAGAGAAAAGGCTGATGCAACTCCATGAGCTTGATGAACTAAGGCTGGATGCTTATGAGAGTGCCAAGATCTACAAAGAAAGGACCAAGGCAGTTCATGACAAGAAGCCGGTGCTTAAGGAGCTCAAGGAAGGAAGTGTGGTGCTGCTCTACAACTCACGGTTGAAGTTGTTCCCAAGGAAGCTCAAGTATAGATGGAGCGGACCTTTTGAGATAAGAGAAGTGCTACCGTATGGGGCGGTTACATTGGTTGGCAAGAGTGGAGACAGCTTCACGGTGAATGGGCATAGAGTCAAGCCCTACATGGCGAGTGAATGCAGCAAGGAGAGCACCACGTTGCTTCTCCAAGACCCACCTCTAGCCTAAACCAAGTAATGTCAAGCTAGTGACGTAAAACAAGCGCACTTGGGAGGCATTCCCATGTCTATCATTGTACATATTTCTGCTTTATTTTGTTTCAATTTTATGCCTTTTTAGTTTAAGTGTGTAGGTGAAAGGATAAGGGAGCTGGAGATCATGATCTTGGAATCAAAAAGGGCAAGGAAAGGAGAGATAGAGGCAAGAGATCGAGTAATGGATCGACCTATCCTAGCTCGATCTTTACTAGATCGAGCTAGTGAATCAAGTGAAGGCACTCGATCTAGATGAGATCGAGTAGACAATCGAGTGAATCAGTCGATCATGAGAGGATGACCCACCCATGTATTTAGCTTGAAATGCAAACGAGGTGTGGATCGGCTGACCTCACTCGGTCCTCGAACTGGATCGATCAGTTTACTCGATCCGCTCACTCGATCCTTGCCCAAACGACCTCGAAATCGATCAAGGGACTCGATCTAAGGAGTAATGCCATAATCACGTAGGATCTTGGAATGAGGGGGCACACTCGATCATCCCTCTCGATCTCCAATTTGAATCGGGCCCCCAATCGATCATCCCTCTCGATCCTAAGCAACATGGGCATGAGATCGAGGTCAAGCTCGATCAATTTGACTATATCTCATACCGAGGTAAGTTCAAGTTTTCCCCCTCTTTTCTCTTTCCCTCCTATTTTAAATTTGAATTTTGGTCAAAGCAAGCATCTTTGACCATGAAAGATGTGCCTTGACCACACTTTGTCAGAAACCACTTGCATGCATCCATAGAATTCTTTGTCTTTATAAACACTTGCATCGACACTCTCTCCATTTGCATTCGAAACTGATTTTCTTAGAAAGAGAGAGTGTGAGTTCGGTTTTAAAGACTTAAGAGCATCTTGCATTCACCCTTTTCAAAGGCATTTTCGAGTTTATTGAATTGCTTGTTTAAATTTTTAGAAAATTTCTTTTTCTTGAATTGGTGGAATGTTAGTTGCTAAGGGATTAGGATAAATTTTTAAAAGTATCTAAATCTTAGGGAAAATTGCTTGATTTAATCTTATCTAAAGATATTTTCTTTTACTATTTATTGATAATTTTTATAAAATCCTTAAAATTCTAGGATTTATGCTAAGAGTTTTTCTCTGTTGCCTTGTCTCTTTCTCTTAAACCGCCGCCTATACTCAGCTTCTCTTTGAGAAATTGTGTTTCGGGTACCAATGACACCCAAGAGAAGCAAAGATTTGGCAACCTCAACTCAAGAGGAAGCTCAACAAGTTGTTCAGGAGAGGGTTAGATGGACTAAGGAGGAGAAGAAGGCAAAAAAAAGGCTAGAGAGGCTCCGGTTTGAACCCACCAAGTTTGCAAGCAGGGACCTCTTGGGGAAGCTAGGATTGTTGAAAGATTTTGACAAGCTGCTCAAGGACATGGGGCTTGCGTGCTTGTCAAGGATGGACTGCCCTACTTACCCCGAGGCAACGCTGGACTTCCTCTTAACCTTGGACTTTTTCCTCTGAAGATCCAAGCCTTCCAGCTCCATCCAAAGGTCACCTCACGTTCAAGATCAGGAGGCAGGCTTATCACCTCTCCATCACCGAGCTATGCCAAGCCTACGGTCTTAATGCTGCGGCCAAGCAAGTGGAGTTCCCTCAGCTCAAATCAGCGAATGACCTTTGGGACTTGATCTGCGATGATGACTACAAATCCAACACCGCGAAGATCAAGAAGGTTCGCAACCCCGTGCTGAGATATGCCCTCAAACTCCTAGCCAACACTTTCAGTGGGTGATCCGTGGCTCCAACGGTCACTAAGAATGAGTTGTGCTTTCTCTTCCAAGGAGTTAAGAAGATCGTATGCGACCGAGAGGAGAATGATGAGCCGATGGAGGATGAATTTGGCAACGACGTCAACTATGGTTGCATCTTGGCCTCTTCTTTGGTCAAGTACAAGGCATAGGCATTGAGGTGTAAGGCGAGCTCAGCACTTATTGGAGGCTTCCTCACACCGCTGTTCACACAAGCCGGAGTTCCTCTTCAAGACTTTGAGCCTTGCGCGGAGAGAGCCTACATGGACGAGACCTACATGCACAACACTGAATCCTTGGGTCCTATGCTAGCTCCAGGATTCTATGCATACCTGTTCTACAACTGTGAGCGTGAGAAGAAGGTGTTCATCTTGCCCAACCAAGAAGAGACGAACATTGACAGCATGGGAACCATCGAGTTCTTGCCGAGTGAAGAGGAATGCTTCGCAGCTCTAGGAGGCACAAATGGACCACCTCAGATCCCTCGAGCACCTTCAGAGTCGCCTCCTTCAGATGCTGTGATGCCCACGAGTTTCGACCTACCAAAGCTTGATTATGATCCGAGAACAAAAGCAGGAAAGTTCCTTGCTTCAGTGGTGGAGATCCAGCGCAAAGTCAACAAATGGCAAGGGAAAATGATTAAGAAGTTGGCTAAGAAGATCAAGGACCTACAAAGAAGCTCATCTGAGGCGTCTTCAAGTGAAGAGATTGAGCAACCAGAGAAGAGAAGAAGATCAACCGGAGGTATAGAGATCCGTGAGCCTCAAGGAAGCAACCAAGCCGCACGTCTCTCTCTACACGAAGGAACAAGCAAGGAGAAAGGCAAGGCGATCACCCACGACACTCCTCGCAAGAGCAAGAGGACTGGAGCATCCTCAAGCTCCAGTCGTGCCTAGCTCCAAGGTACCACTCACAACCTTGTAAATAACATGCATTTTTCATTTTTTTTTGCTTTGTGGTTTGTCTACTCTTGAATTTGTTTGCCACCGAGACAGTGTCATTCAAGTTTGGGGGAGAGTGTGTGGTTTGACATGTTTTATTTGGATTTTATTTTGAGTTATCATCCTTGAGTCATCATGCATCATCTAAGGAATAGAAAAATACAAAAAAATCATAAACTTTTTTAAAATTCTCAAAAAAAAAATTCATGTAGCTTGCATTTGCATTGTTAAACATTTTAGGATTGAGTCTAGAATTTTAATCATTTAGGTTGTTTGCATTTGGATAAGAAGCAAAAGTTTTTCTTGAAAAGTGTTTTAAGCTCATGAACTGTTTCAAGCCCCTAGTTAGTAGTTCTTTGATGCTTTGTTCAAACTTTGAAAGTAAGGTCTAACCATATTTGGATCATTTGTTTTGATTTTCGTGGCTTAAGTTGAACATTCATGAATTGAATCCTTTCCTATCAAGTGAGAACCTTAATTTGAACTTTTTTAATTATCATACTTGTCCGTTTGAAAAAGGATACATGGATCACATATACATATTTAGGCTTTCTTTTTCCCTTTTCACCACTCTCTTGTAAGCCTGAATAGAACTCCTCACCTTGACCCTTATCCTCCTTTCAAGCCAATTTTCTTGTGTGACATCATTATGAGGCCTTATTTTTGGTTTGAACTTGGCATAAAGTGTTAGGTTTAGGCAACATGATTAGGCTCTCATATGATTGCTAGCTTTGCATTTTGAAGCTAGTTTTAGGCTAAGTTTGGGGGCGGGGGTTCAATGGTGTTGATCGCTTTTGCTTACTTGTTTTCGGTTTGAAAAGTGTTGGTGTTGGGAATTTGAAATAAAAGGGATTGATGGTTTTAAGTGGTGGTCTTGTACTGCTTTTAAATAAAAGCTCAGTTTCAAAAGAAAAGAAGGTAGCTCTCAAAAAGAAAAAAAATCAGAAAAAGAAAGGAGCCAAAATGCCAAATGCTTAAAAGAAAAAAAAATATAAGAGAAGAGAGCTACGAAAAGTAAAAGAATAGAGCTTAAATGTTTGTGTTTGATCACCACTAGCCGTAAGAAAAGTAAAGATGATTTCTGCTTTTGTAGCTTAAGCTTGGCGCCTTGCCTTGTTGTTGTGGGTAGTCTCTAGAGGGTGAGTGAGCTTTAAAAAGAAAGAAAAAAATGAGAGAGGGTTTTAGGATCATTGTTAGTGTATATGGGTAGATGAGAGTCTAGTCATGCATGCATCAATTGTCTTTACTTTTAGCATTATGCATAAGTTCATTCCTTTTTGAAATAACCCATTGCTTGATATACCCACTTAAATGAGATCATTTTTATCTCATAACCTTTGTCCCTAAGCCAAATGTATTCAGTTTTAAAATGCATAAGTATGATTCACGGTTTGATCTTAATGAATGTTAAAGGTTAGGATTCTTGGATTGTTTGGAATATGAGAGTCATGCTTTGAGATTCAACATGTGATGAATATGGCTAAGTTCTTTGGAGTATGAGTTTGTGCATTGCATCTTAGGATTAAGAACTAGAACCATTGAATTGATTCATTTGAAAAACACTTGTCAAGGAATTTGAGCTCCCATTTTTAAAACCTCTCTTTCTTTCTTGAATTTTGTTTGCTTGAGGGCAAGGAAAAGGCAAGTTTGGGGGAGTTGATTTACTCTTATATTTCGTATATTTAGCATGCATTTAGAGTAGTTTTCATGTATTCATCTTACATAAAAGGCTAGGTTTGCATCATTTGTTTCATTTTAGGTTCTAAGTGCACTTTGCATTAGCATTTGCATATATTTTGCATTCTTGTATCGTATTCAGGTTGTTTTTGAATTTCTGGAGCTATGGAGGTTTTGTGTACATGCTAAGGATCGAGAGGAAGCTTGTGGACACTCGGGAGAACTCAGCCATTCAGCAAAGGGACCAAGATCAAAAGAAAGATCGAGCTAGGCAGGTCGATCTAGATGAGATCGACCAGAAGATCGACTAAGCCCGGGTCGTTTCAAGGAAGGGATCAAGGACAACATTGACCGAGGTGATCGATCGTGGGTACGGACGTGGATTAAAGCCATGCAGAACGAGAGCCAGATCGAGTTCACGACTCGATCATCCGAGGATCGACAAGTAGATCGATTGAAGTACTCAATCCATCTGACCAAATTGACCCAAGGATCGAGCAAAAGCAGACGTTCTAGCCAGGAGATCGAGTGATCAGATCGACTACTCAGCTCGATCCCTACACCTTATCCGGACATCTCACTTTTGGATTTTAGTGAGGGGACCATTTTTTTGTTGGCCTATTTTGTGCGATGAAACCTTATCACTTTCTTTCACCACGCTTTGTCTACTACTTTTTCAAGCTTTCCTTTAGGCTTATCGCCATTGTTCTAGTTTTCAAGTTTTTAGTTTTGTAAACTCTTAATCTTGCTTTAATCATTATGTATTTCTTTAATCTTGCTTGCTTAATCATGCTCATATTCCCTTGCTTTGCATTTCCATCGGTTTTAATCATGTGTAGCGAGTAGTTTCCTTTGGGTTTAAGGTTGGGGCGATTAAGAGGGTTTAAAAGGTTTAAGCTTGGGATTTTTTCTTGTTCATAATCTATTCTCTTCTTGGATTTGGGCTCTTAATGGTTAGAGAGTCTTGGGAAAGATCTTTATGAACTCAGAGATCTCCTTACCTTGGCGGGATTCAGGAATCTCTTAAAACCAAATCAAAATGACTAGCTTATGCTTTCCCAACGCCATGGATGCTTAGGGAGCTAGTTAGGCCATTATTTGAGATCTTTCCTTAATGTTCTTCAACCTCTTTTTCCACTATACACCATGGGTTAGGAGGAGAGGTTGAGGAAAGGGTTTATACCATACACCATGGATAAATCTATTTTAGCTTCTCAAGGCTTAGAGATAGCACAAAATGTGTAGATCTAATGTTTTCAAAACCCAAGCTTGAATCTTAAATCTTCTTAATATGACCCTCAACTTTAGATCTTCTTTTTAGCTTTTTAAAACCTTTAAATCATCATCCTTTAGTTTAAAGTTTGCATCTTTAGCTTTAAAAGTCATTGTTCTATGTTGTTAGAAATTCTTTCTTTTTCTGCCTTTAGTGTTCGATTTTTATAAATTAGTAGTCTTGCATTTTAATCTCTTAGAAGTCTTCTGCTAGTTGTTTAACCCCTCAGTGGGATTTTTATAATTGTTTTCGCGGTCATTTATCATTTGCATTTAGTTTTTATCGAATTTCTCATGCATTTACCCGATTTCACTTAGATTTGCTTTGCTCTTCCATTCTTAGTAGCTTTCATCAACCTAGGCTGGATTGACACCTCTTGCATTATACTACATCATAAACATATGCATTTGGCTTTGATTTAAACCTGAAAAATCCTGTTTATCAATCGTCACCCAGCAGTGGTGACGATCGCCACCCAACTTTGTATTCGCCTTCCGAGTTGCACACTTCGTGGCTGCATCTTGCAATGCTCCAAAAGTCTCCATAATCTCCAATTGTGCTCCAGACATGCTATAACCTGCAAAGACTCTACTAGGGCTCTAAGAAGACTCAATGAAAAGGACTTATACTATGGTTAAAAACCATAAAAACCATGATATATCAACTCCCCCAGACTTAGCTTTTGCTTGCCCTTAAGCAAACATTAGATAGAGACCAGGGTCGAGGTTTAAAAACAGAAACAGTCAGCTGAACATCAGGAACACCAAATTGGTTAACACTTTCGAATCCACATACCACAGAGTCAACACAAGATCAAATTTCAGTCTAATCATCACAAGCTTAGCAAATCTCTCAAATCCAGTTCAAGCTCCTTTAAGAAATCCGAAATCTCTACTGTTAACTCCTTATTTTTATCTAAGTGTGATATCTCATTAATGTTTTATCATCTCAATCACTTATAGATTCTTTTAAACAACTGAACAAAGCAATCTCAACACAGCTGTCCTATTTTCTCTTCCATTGATCTTTTCCTTTAGATATTTTTAATTTTTCAACTCTTTTCTCTTTTTTTTTACAGTCTAAGATAGTGCGCTACTCATTACTTGTGTTCCTTGTGAGGAGACAGATTCTTGAGTGTGTTCATTACTGTTGTTCCTTGTTAGGAGAAAAGGTCATGAATGCACCATTTTATGGACTTAAACTCTAAATAGCTGTATCAGGGAAGATCAAAGTAAGACTGCATCTAAACATACTTGTCAGTGTTGAATGGGAGAATCAAGATTAATGATAATCAAGCCCAAAGATAAGAAGTTTAAAGTTTATTAAGGTGGAGTCAACAACAGATTTTCCAGATTCGTTAAGAACCTAAACCTTCATTGCTAGACTGATCTACCTATGACTTTCAACTTAGTAAGACTTGTAATCAACTACTGTGGCAATGGTTCTCATAAGCATAAACGTTCTGTGGTTAGTTCCAAGAAAATCTGACAGTTTCAAAATTTTGACTCTAGAAAACAGGTTTTTTGAGTTAACTTTAAGACTCTAAAAATCAAACACAATGCACACAACGTCAGTAACCACCTCTCCCAGACTTAAACAACACTGTCCCAGTGTTATTAAGCCAAGAGTTGGTCAAAAAGAAGCATGTGAACGTGTAAGACCAAGTTGGAAAAGTGGTACCTTGCGAAGGGACGGGTGACGAGTGTCACCCCTCAGTGGTGACGAGCGTCACCCCTCAGTGGTGACGAGTGTCACCGCGTCTGAAACTTCAGCATCGACTAGTTAGATGAATTAAACGATATGTTATCATGTGTACTCTAAAGTTAGACTGTTAGAGCACTCAAACACATATTTAATAGCATCTGAACATAGCAATAAAACCTGGTTCAAAAAAATTCACAAAACCACATCACTCAAAGAAAAACAGAAAAGTGACTCAAGTGAAAATAAAAGAAAAGTGAAACAGAAACAAGTAACCAGATAGTGGAGGATCTAATCCTCATCCTCGCAAGGCTCAGTAGTGTAGTGTAGGCGGACACAACCACAGTTGCTGAGTGTAGGTACAACATCCCATAATCCCTTAAAACTGTCAATGACATACTCCTGATAAGCAGTCAGATATCTGATTTTCATCCAGTTCATTGAGCTGAATCAAGCGCCTCCCTGCAGCAGGCTTCAGATCGAAGTTCAGCTTCCTGATAGCCCATTCTGCTTTGAACTCTAGCTTCACTGGTAGATGGCTCGCCTTTCCATAGAGCAGATGGAATGATATAGTCCCAAGAGGAGTTTTGTAGGCTGTCATGTAAGCCCACAATGCATCATCCAGTTTTGCTGACCAATCCTTCCTTGTCTTCCCAACTGTCTTCTCCAGAATCTGCTTGATCTGTCTGTTGGAAACCTCCACTTGTCCACTAGTCTGGGGATGATAAGATGTTGCCACTCTGTGCTGTACACCATACTTCTTCAGCAGCTTGTCAAAGACCTTGTTAACAAAGCGAGAACCGCTATCACTGATAACAATTCGCGGGACAACAAATCTGGGAAAAATAATGGTCTTAAACAGCTTCAAAACCACTGCAGCATCATTAGTAGGAGTAGCCAACGCCTCTACCCACTTAGACACATAGTCAACAGCAACCAAAATGTGTCTATTCCTATAGGATTAAAGAAAAGGACCCATGAAGTCAATGCCCCAACAATCAAAAACTTCAACCTCAAAGATGAAATTTTGTGGCATCTCAGGTCTTCTGCTGATCTTCCCTCTCCTCTGACATGTATCACAGCGTGTGATGAATGCTTGTGCACCCTGAAACATAGTATGCCACCAGAAGCCAGCTTGACGAACTTTGAGACTGTTTGAATGTGGCAAAGTGTCCAGCATACTCTGAGCCATGACAGTGAAATAGGACGTCTGGAACCTCTGCTTCTACTAAGCATCTCCTGTAAATCTTATCAGCACAATGTCTGTAAAGATATGGCTCATCCCAGTAGAATCTTCTAAGTTCTCTCAAAAACTTCTTTTTAGCATATCCCTTGAAATCATGTGGTTCATCCTCTGCAGCAAGATAATTGGCAATATCAGCATACCAGGATCTCTGGGGATCAGTAGTGGCATACACATGCCTTGCAAAAGCTGTTCCCAGGCTTGCACAAATCACAGCTAGAGTCTTAGATGGGTGACGAGCGTCACTCGCTTCATGCCTAAACTGCATCGTGATTCTGCTTCGTTGGTGACGAGCGTCAGCCCCCTAGTGTCACTCCTCACTGCCCTGTAGTTGCAAGAACTTTGCAGATTTTCAATACTTTCTTCCTGGAATCGAGTCTCTATCAGATACACATTATCCTCAAGCAAGAAATTATTGATTGACACGTCATCTTCAATCCTGATCCTGCAAAGATGATCAGCAACACCATTCTTAACCACTTTCTTATCCTTGACTTCAATATCAAACTCTTGGAGACGCGGAATCCATCTCAACAACCTTGGCTTTGCATCCTTCTTCTGCATCAGATACTTTAGAACTGAATGGTCTGTGTGGACCACGACCTTGGAGCCAACAAGGTACTGGCGAAACTTCTCAAAAGCAAAGAGCACATTAGCAATTCCTTCTCAGTTGGTGCATAGTTCTTCTGATCTTCATCCAATGTCCAACTTGCATAGTAGATAGGTGGCTGCACAATAGGAGCTGTAACCAAGGCCTGTTTGATCTGCTCAAAAGCTTATTGACATTCTGCAGAGAATTCAAACTTCACATCCTTGCAAAGAAGAGCAGTAAGAGGTCTTGCAATCTTGCTGAAGTCCTTGATGAATCTTTTGTAGAAGCCAGCGTGACCCAGAAATCTGCTCACTGCTTTGACAGAATCAGGCGCCTGCAAGCTTGTCATCACATCAATTTTCGCCCTATCCACTCCTATGCCATCTCCAGAGACTCTGTCACCAAGAACAATGCCATATTGTACCATAAAATGACACTTTTCCCAATTCAGAACCAAGTGCTTCTCTTCACATCTCTACAGAACTGCACACAAATTGTCCAAACAGCTCTTGAAGGAGGACCCATAAACTGAGAAATCATCCATGAAAATCTCCATAAACTTGTCAATCATGTCAGTGAAGATTGACATCATGCATCTCTGGAAGGTTGCAGTAGCATTACACAGTCCAAAAGGCATTCTGCGATATGCAAAGGTGCCATAAGGACATGTAAAGGTGGTCTTCTCCTGATCATCTGGATGGATGGGGATCTGAAAGAAGCCTGAGTAGCCATCAAGGAAGCAGTTATACTTGTGATTTGCCAGCCTCTCAAGCATCTGATCGATGAAAGGTAGAAGGAAGTTATCTTTCCTTGTGGCTGCATTCAGCTTCCGGTTATCGATGCACATCATGTGTCTTATCACAGTTCTGGTTGGAATCAGCTCATCCTTATCATTCTTTACCAGTGTAACTCCTCCTTACTTAGGGACCACGTGTACTGAACTGACCCAAACACTGTCTGATATAGGATAGATGATCCCAGCTTGCAGCAGCTTCATGATCTCCTTCTTGATAACATCCAGCAGATTCTGATTCAGTCTCCTCTGGTGCTCCACTGATGATTTCGATTCATCCTCCAAATGTATCATATGCATGCACAAGTATGGAGAAATCCCTGAAATATCATCAAGAGAATAGCCAAGAGCTTTGCGAAATCTGCGCAGCTTACTTAGCAAAAGAGTGAGCTCTGCATTGTTCAATGAAGCATTAACAATAACAGGATAAGTGAAGTTTTCTCCAAGGAAGGCGTACCTTATCCCTGCAGGGAGCTGTTTAAGCTCTTTTGGTGCTTTTGCTGCACTCCAATCATCCATTGCAGCAGCTTTCGCAGATGAAGTGACTAGCTCATCCTGTGCAACCAGTTGCATCACATGTGCAGTAGCATCCATCATCTTTGTGTAGCCAGTAGCAGCTGCATCCAGATGCTCATACTCTGCTGTAGAAGTGGTCAACGCCCTCTTCAAGGGGTCTTCTGATCTCATCTCTTGAAAGATTTGATCAGCAAGTTTGGTAAGAACATCTACATAGAAAGTCTGTCCATCTATGGTTGGCCTCTTCATCAGCTTGTCCATTTCGAATTGCATCACCAAATCACCAACATTCAGCTTAATTCTTCCTTTCCTGACATCAATAATAGCTCCTGCAGTAGCCAGGAAGGGTCTGCCAAGAATCAAAGGGTCTTTGGGTTCTTCTCCATACACTAGAACCATAAAATCCGTGCGAATCATGCAATCTCCTACTTTGATAGGAACATCCTCTATCACACCTTCAGGAACTTTGACTAATCTATCAGCTAGGATACAAGATATCCTTGTTGCCTTAAAATCGGTCATCCCTAAGCTCTTGGCAACAGAATGAGGCATAAGGTTCACACTAGAACCAAGATCACACAATGATCTCTCAAATCTGTCAGAAAAGATTGTGCACTCTAAAACAAAGCTCCAGGGTCTGAAAGCTTTTCTGGTACTTCATTCTGAATCACTGCGCTGACCTGCTCGTTGATCATCATTGCTCCTGCTTCTAGACTCAAGTTGTTGATCACCATCCTCTTCACATACCTCCTTGTTACAGGAGTAATCCTCACAGCATCAATCAACAGAATCTCAATGACAAGCTTGTCCATGATAGCCTTGCATCTGGCATCTTCAAGCTCCTGTTTAGACTTCTTAGGATGCTTAGGAAAAGGTACCTTAGGCTTATACACCGTTTCGTTAGCATTGTTTGAAGTCGCAGGTGAAGCAGCTGTGAATCGATGTTGGTGATGAGCGTCATCCTCCTGGTGGCGAGCGTCACTCGTTTTGGAGAAATCGTGAATATCTTCTCGAAGTGGGTGACGAACGTCACCCACCTGGTGACGGTCGTCACCACTTTGTGAAGAAAAGGGGTCGGGCTCTTGCAAAGTGGGTGACGAGCGACACCCCTCTTGGGTGACGATCGTCACTCGTGGTTTTTCAGCAGCAATTTCATCATCTTCAAACTCTTCAAGTCCAACGAAATCTCCTGAGCTCAAATTCTTATGCAACACTGGTTGCAGGTTCTTTACACTCCTCAATGTGATGGCATTCACATGGTGTTTGGGATTAGCATCAGTCATTCCTAGAAGGAATCCCTCTTGCCTCTGAACAGGTCCTGCAGTTTAAGCAACTTGAACATCCAGCTTCTTCTTGTGAGAGTTCAGACTCTCAATTTTTCAATTCCAGTTTTTATACAACGAATCCATCTTGCCATTGAAGTCCACTGTCATCTTCTGCAGTCCTTCTAGGATCTGTTCCAGCATAGCTTCCATCTTATTCTCCTGTGGAGGTGCAAATTGGTAGGAAGAAGAACCATAGTTCCTGTTGAAGTTGCTGCTGTTCTGATAAGGTTTCTGGAACTCTGTCTTCTGGAACTGAGGCTTGGGTGTGTAACCAAGCGAGCTCTGATTCCCTGTGAAAGTACTCTTCTGATTATTGTTGTTGTAGCCTCCATTCCACTGCTGATTCCCATACCTTTGACCCTGAAATCCTCCAGCATTGATGATATTCACATTTTCCTGCTCAATATCCTCTGGATTTTCGAAATTCTCAACCTCTGCAGCGAAGTGAACTGACTTATTTCCCACCAAAAGGCTGTGCATACTTTCCATCTTAGCCTTAACTTTAGCAATATGATTCCCATCACTCAAACCACCATGTTTCATTCTCTGAAAATCTGCATTCTTGGTGCTGTTATTGCAGGCCAAGTTTTCTATCAAAGTTATTGCAGCATCTGGAAGGTTTGTGTTGAAGTTCTCATTACTAGTAGCATCCAACGCCATCTGATACTTCCAGTCAATGCCTCTGAAGAGAATACCAGGCAGCTGCACTTGATTGAAACCATGATGAGGACAGTCCCTTGGATAAGACTTGAATCTCAGCCAATAAGCTTTTATAGCTTCAGTAGGACCTTGGGAGAATGATGCAATTTTCGTCCTCAGGTCCTCTGATCTAGCATCATCATAGAAATTGTTCAGAAAAGCATTCTTGGTGTCCTCCCAAGTTGATGTAATACTTGAAATGTGGTTCAAGTAAAACTTTTTTGAATCTTTGCTTTGAGCTAGAGTTGATGGAATGAGTAGCTTGATGGTTGATAAGCTGGTTGTGCTTGATGACCCCAAACACAAAAGGTTAGACTCTAGTTCTTCAAGGGCTAATCCTCACAAGAACAACTAGATTCTACACGCCTTACAAGTCTCCTGAATCCCTCAAAGATGACAAGTAATTCGCAGGAACAAATGTATTCAAAAGAAAACCTTTCTTTAGAAGACAAAATAATACTTTTCTTGATTATAACTTAGTGAATCGAATTACATGAGGTAAAGAGCTTATATAATGCTCCAAAGGTGGAAAACAAACGGTAATAAACATTGAACATGAAGCAAAGAACAAGCTAGATAATGTAGGAAAGGTCTTCTAGCTGTTTGGCTTTAAAGGGGCTGATATCTTGACTTGGTGCTGATAATGGGATTTCTGTGGCTCCTTAATGATGAATGGACGTGATGAATCCTGTAGTTTGAATGAATGGCTGAGATTAGAAGATAAAGATGGTCCTTGAGCTTCAATCTCGTTTTGGAGTAAGTAATGATCTTCTTTTATGGAAAAGTTCTCTTTGGAATAATCTTCTTTGACTTTAGCTGAAAAGGGGCGATTGTTGACTTGCTCTGGTGTGGTATGGCTCCTGTTAGCTGCTGTGGACGTGAGGTGGGGCGAATATAATGTCTTTGAATGACATATATCCGAGTTTTCCTTGTATGAATGAAATAATGCTCCAATGGGTCCATGTAAGGAAAGGGGCGGTTCTTCTTTGGTTTAGCATGATTGAGCGTGGTTATTGACTCCTTCTGGTGGTTTAGGAATTGATTAACTCCAGTAAATAATGATGGTCGGTCGCATATCATGTTGGGACGATGTATATGTGAAGTTTCCATAATTAGCTCCTCGGTTAGCTTCAACGGTTTAGGTGAGATATCTTCTGATTTAATTCGAACCAGTGGGTATTTAGCTCGACCAAAACGTCCTCTTGATGTATAGAGTGATGTCGTTTGATGGCTAAGTCCTTAGCTGCTCCATCCTCAGCTACAAATCCTCCTTTCTCCACAGATACAACCTGTTCTACACCTTCTTTAACTCCAAGGTTCCTCTTCTTGGTTTTTTTAAGTGAATTGGACTTGAATCTTACATCATCCTCTCCCTCTTGTAGAGGTTTTGTCCTCAAAACTGCATAACCTGCATGAAACAACCCTAAGTTAATTTTGGAAAAATGATTAGAGTTTGAGAACATACCTTGGCAATTAGCTTGTAGATGCTCAATGAGTTGGTTAAGTGGAACGTTTCTAGCTTCAGTCGGCTTCAGTATTGGAATAAACTCTTCTAATGGTGGCCTCTCCTTAGTGAACATCATGTTTTCACCATTGTTGCTCACGCCAATCTCCTTAGCTTTCTCATCTTTGAACTCTTGCTCTTTAAATCCTGCAAATCAATTCTTTGATAAAGACAAGTGCATCATATCTGTGGGATTTAATTCTATAAATTCTCGAATAGCAATATAACTACTCTTCCCTTTAGCTCTGTTTTGTAAAACTCTAACTTCATTTTATGGTAAAGGAGCAAGAATAAACTTACAATGATTGAAAGAGAATGAATATTCATTGGTCCTCCCATTATGTGCAACATCTCTATCATATTGCCAAGGTGTACCAAGTAGTACATGCCCAGCTTGCATTGGCACCACATCACATAAAATCTGGTCTTTATGCTGGCCAATGGATAGAGGAACTTCTATTTGTTTGTTCACCTTTAACTCGTCCTTGTCATTAAGCCATTTAAGCTTGTATGGCCTTGGGTGTGGTTTAGCTTTAAGACCTAGCTTCTCTACTAAACAAACACTAGCAATATTTGCACAAGAACCACTGTCAATTATTAAATGACAAACCTTGTTCTGAATACTACATCTGGAGTGAAAGAGATTGTCTCTTTGTTCTAGATCCTCCAAAACTGGTTGAGAGTTTAAAGCTCTTTGAATGACCAGTAATTCTCCTTCATCGGCATGTACAGTGATTTCTTCTTCTGATTCTTCAGCCATAGCCTCATCTTGTGAATCATATCCACCATCTGGCCTAAGAATCATAGTCCTCTTGTTTGGACATTCTCTTAAAACATGCCCCCTGCCTTGACATTTAAAAAAAATAATATCATGATGTCTAGTTGAATTACTAGACTTACCTTGCTCGTGGCTGTTTGATTTAAATCTTGAATCAATGGCAATGCCTTTGCCCTTGTCTACAAATGGCGTAGGTGTTGGCTGTTGCTGCTGCTGATTTGGTTGAGCATTTTGTTGATTCCAAGTAGCATTGCTGTTTGAGCGGTTTCTAGTAGTTGATTTCTTCTTTATTTGCTTCTCTCTTTGAACAGCTAAGTGTAGAAGCTTAGGCAAGGAATGGTAAGGCTGCATCTCCACCTTTCTCTGATTTTTTTCTTGGAGGCCATCAATGAATTGAGACATCAAGGACTCCTCTGTTTTCTTCTAGAGCTAATTGACTTCTTAGGAGGTCAAACTCTTCACAGTACTCCTCCACACTCTTAGAATCCTGAAAAAGAGACCTAAAGCTTTTTACTAAATCTCTATGGTAATGAGGAGGTACATACCTTCTGTTTAGCTCAAATTTCATGTCTGCCCATCTTGTGATTTGAGGATATCTCAATCTCCTTTTCTCAGCTACTTTGATAAACAGATTTTTTTTGCAGCAAGAATATCAAAGCTCAAGAAACCTATAGTTGTAGTACAGTATACAAGAGAGTATCAATCCAGCTTGGGTGAAGAAAGACACCAGGAATACAGAAGCTATGCAAATCTAAGCAGAATCGGGTAAATAGATTGTAAAATCGATGAAAACTAAATCAAACGACCAAATGAGCAGGAAAAATATTTTAAAATCCCTGGAAGAGGGTTAACAACTACTAGAAGAAAACAGAGACTCTAAAATGCAAATCAACTATTTACTAAAAATTGAGCACTGAAACGGGTAAAACAGGACACTTTTAACAACTTAGATGAATGACTTCAAATGATCAAAGAAGCAAGCTTTATGACTAGAGAATGATAAAAAGAGGGTTTAAAATGCTAAAAAGAGAGGATCTAAGGTTGAGGGTCATATTCAAGAGGTTCAAGATTCAAGCTTTGGGTTTGAAAACATAAATCTACTCTTTTGAAGAGCTATCTCTAAGCCTTGAGAAACTTAAACTAGGATTATCCATGACGTGTGGTATAACCCCTTTCTCTGATCCTTCCTCCTAACCTATGTCGTGTAGTAGAAAGATGGGTCAAAGAACATTAAACAAAGATCTCAAATATTGGCTTAACTAACCCCCTCTACATCCATGGCGTTTGGGAGAGGATAAATTAGTCTCTAGGATTTGGTTTTCAAGGATCTCTGAATCCGGTCAAGGTAAGAAAGCCCTGGAATCATAGAGATCTTTTCCAAGACTCTCTAAGCTTTAAGACCCCAAATCCTAAAAGAGAATAGGTTAAGAACAAGAAAAACTCTCAAAAGCTTAAACCTTTAAACCCTTAAATCGCCTCAACCTTAAACCCAAAAGAAATCTACTCACTACTCATATTTGAAACCGATTGAAATGCAAGGGAAAGAAAACTAAACATGAACAAGAAAGCGATTAAAGAAAAAGACTTAATATTGAAAAGATTCAAGGATCAAAACATGAAAGACTTCAAGAACAGAACAATGGCGGAAAATCGCCTATAGAAAACCTGGAAAAAAGATAAGACTAAGCGTGTGTGTTGAAAGTGATAGCCGCCCTTTGCCCAAAATAGCTAAACCGCCAAATGGTCCCCTCACTACGCTCCAAAGATAAGCTGGCTGGATAAGGTGCCAGAGATCAAGTGGGATGATCAATCTCTGGCTCGATCTTCATCATGGATCGCTGTCCTTTGCTCGATCTTCAAGTCGATCCTTGGGTGATTGGGTTGTGGTCTCGATCTGGCTCTCGTTCTGCATGACATCATCCACGTCTGTACTCACGATCGATCTCCTATCTCAATCTTGGTCTCGATCCTCCTCCATGAAACGACTTGAGTCACTCGATCTTCTGGTCGATCTCGTTTAGATCGACCTGCCTAGCTCGATCTGCGTCTCGATTTCGGGTCCCTTGCTGAACGGCTGAGTTCTCCAAGTGTCCACAAGCTTCTTCTTGATCCAATGCACGTCCACCCAACCTCCACAACTCCAGTGTGTCTCAAACAACCTGATAATGATGCGAAAATGCAGAAAATATGCAAATTGCAAATGCAAACTGATCTAGGACCTAAAGTGCAACAAATAGTAGAAACTAGCCTATAATGCAAGATGAATGCATGAAAACTAGCTCTCAATGCATGCTAAATATGCAAAATATATGGTCATATCAACTCCCCCAAACTTGTCTTTTGCTTGCCCTCAAGCAAACAAAATTCAAGAGTGATGTTACTGCATATTATAGACATTTTGCATACTCATTAGTTAGCTTTTCATGAATTTGCATCACGTTTTAGGTTAGATTGCATCACTTAGAGTCCTAGAGCATTCTTGCACCAGCATACGCATGTTCCTTGCATTTTGCATCCCATTTAGGTTGTTTTTGGCTGCTTTGGAGTCGTGGAGGTTCGTGGACATGTTGAGGCTGTTGTAGCAGTTCGTGGAAGCTTGGATATTTGCTAAGGATCAGAGATCGAGGAGCAGATCGAGCATGGCTGGTCAATCTAGGATGTGATCGACCAGAAGATCGAGAAGACCAGGCGATCCAAGGAGAATGATCGAGACGAGGATCGAGTGAAGCAGTCGATCAAACGGTACAGACGTAAATGACGCCATGCAGAGCGAGGGCCAGATCGAGTACACCACTCGATCCAACCGGAGATCGGATGCAACGCTCGATCCGCCGAATATGATCGAGACCCAGATCGAGCTGAGGACATGATGTTCAGAGATGATCGAGAGAACCGCTCGATCCCAGAGTCGATCTCTGTCCTTTCAACCACTTTTGGCCGCTAGCGAGGGGGGGGGGGACCATTCGCTTGTTTTGGCCATTTTGGGAAGGCGGCAACGTCCTTTTCCCGCACAACTTTTCATCCTAATCTTTTTTATGTTTTTTATCTCTGGTTTTCGAAAAGAACACCATTGTCGAACTTTGAGTTTTCTTTAGCTTTGTAATCGAATCATTTTCAGTTTAATATAGTTTTCTTTTCATGTTCATCGTTTCCTTTTCCATGCTTTGCTTGATTTTCCTCATGTGTTGTGAGTAGTTCATTTGGGTTCGGGGTTGAGAGGATTAAGGGGTCTAAAGGGTTTCGATCTTGGGGTTTTCTAAGCGTTCTAAGCGATCGGAAGATCACACCCTAGAGACTAGTTATCCCTTCCCAAAAGCCATGGAAGTTTGGGGGACTAGTTAAGCCACTCGTTTGAAATCTGTTTTTCTTGCCCTTCGACCTCTCTTTCCACCAAAAGCCATGGGTTTGGAGGAGAGGATGAAGGAGTGATCTACACTGAAAGCCACAGATAGATCTTGCTTAGTTTTCAAGGCTTAGAGATCCTCACAAAGTGAGTCGATTTAAAGTTTTCAACCCAAGGTCGAACCTTTGAAACCCATGACCATGAATATCAACCCTAAGCCCTCTCTTTTAGCATCTTTACATCTTTTCTTGTCATTTGCTTGATCTTTGATAGCATCCTGGTTGTTAGTTTTACTGTTCTTGCATTTTTATACGAGATCGATTGTTATTGCTCGATCTAGTGGTCGATCTCATGGTCGATCCACTAGTCAAATTTTAGTAATTCGAAGCTTTGTCCTTTAATTATTCTGTTTTTTCCTCATGGTAGTTTGATCATTCCTGGTAATATTAAAATAGTTTGCATTCCATTTAGTTGCTGCATCTAGTTTTTAGGAATTTTCTCAAAACCTATCTTATTTCGCTTAGATTTGCATAGTCCTTGCATTCTCTTTGCATTTTCTATCATCCTAGGTATGGATTGACTCTCTCTTTCATGCTGTACTACAACCTGTCTTGCATTTGAGTTTGATAACTTCATTGCATTCTCACCCTTGCAAATAAAGTGTCTATCAAATGGCGCCGTTGCCATCCTAGGATTGTTTAGAGAACATAGAGATTTGGGACTTAGCAAAGACTAAGTCTTTACCTTGTTTAAGTTACTAATCATTCTACTCTCAAACGTGTGTTCTCAGGTATATGAATCTTCGTTCACGGGGAGATAACCATCTACTTGCACTTTTGGACAATATTCATCAGCTTGGTCATTCACGGCAAAGAAGAGTCAGAGAACAAGCCAGAGCCTTTGAGGAGATTGTTCAGCACGGTTTGGTTGAATTTGAAGCTATGGCTGAACACGAGCATCCAGAGGGACCTCCTCCAGCTCACGGGGCAGTGGGAAGGGGCAATGGAAACCCCCAACATGCGGCTAGACCCCCAAGGATCATAGGAGCCGGAGATGCTCCCAATACTCATCACAATAGGTTTGGGATCACTCCTCCTCCTGTACAGAACCACAACTTCGAGATCAAGCCAGGTTTCATCTCCATGGTGCAGAACAACAAGTTCCACGGCTTAGCAATGGAAGATCCCTTGGAGCACCTTGACAACTTCGAGCAAGTATGTGGGATGATCAAGTTCAATGGCATATCCGAAGATGCTTTCAAGCTGCGTCTCTTTCCCTTTTCACTTGGAGACAAGGCTAGGCATTGGGAGAAGACCCTCCCACAAGGCACCATCACCTCATGGGCCGAGTGTAAGAAGGCCTTTCTCTCGAAGTTCTTCTATAGCACCAGGACAGCACGGTTGAGAAGCGAAATCAGCGGCTTCACTCAACGAAACAACGAGACATTCAACGAGGCAATGGAGCATTTCAAAGACTACACGATCCAATGTCCTCATCACGGTTTCAGCGAGGAGACCCTACTCAGCACCATATACCGTGGAGCTTCACCGAAGATCAGGTTGTTGCTTGACACAACTAGCAAAGGGAACTTCCTTGGACAGGAGGTAGAAGAGGGTATGAAGCTGATAGAAAACTTGGCATTGAGTGATGGCAACTACGCTGAGGACTATGACCGTGCACCGAGAGGATCAGAGCTAGAGTCTCACAAAAAGGAGATGAAATCTTTGCATGAGAAGATAGATAAGCTGGTGTTAGCCAATCAAAAGCATGTTCACTTTGTTGGTGACGCGGATGAGAATCAAGAAGAGCTAGAGTTGAGCCAAGAAGAAGCCAATTGGGTGGCAGGACAGAACAATTACAAACCTTAAGGCTACAACCAAGGCTACAACCAGAACAACAACCTCTCCTACCGAAGCACCAACGTTGCCAACCCTAAGGATCAAGTGTACCCTGCTCAGCAAGCAAACCCTTTCATCCCTTACAACAAAGGTTTTCAGCCGAGTGGTGGTTTCCAAGGACAAGGGCAAAACAACTTCCAAGGGCAACATCAAAGTAACAAGGGCTATACGCCTAACTATCCTCCGGGCTTTGCACCTCAGCAGCAACAGCCGATGCAACAACAAGTTGATCTGGTTCAAGCAATGTTTCAACAGCTGATACAAGGGCAAGCCTCTACAAACCAGAAGTTCGCCGAGATGAACACTCGTCTAGACTCGTCTCTCTCTGACTTCTCCACTCAGATCACCAACTTAAACAACAAGATCAAGCAGCTAGAGAAGGGGAAAGCGAGTACAAGTGGTCAGAATAGTCTTTCGGGCAAGTGTGAGCAGAATCCTAAGGAGTATGCTAACGCCATAACGTTGAGAAGCGGCAAAGAGCTAGAACCTCCGGTCTCTACTAAGAACAACGAGGACGTTGTAATTCAAGAGGGGGAGGGTAAGCCTTCAGCTGATGAAGAGATTAACTTTGACAACGTCTGGATCCAAGGGCCAAGAAGAGGAGACAAAGCAGTTGTTGAGAAGAAAGCTGAGCAAACTACTAAGGAGAAGAACGCTTATGTGCCTCCACCGTATGTACCTAAGCTTCCTTTTCCTGGCCGTTTCAAGAAGCAACTCATAGAGAAGCATAGAATCCTCTTTGAGAAGCATCTTAAGGACGTGGTGATCAAGCTACCTCTCGTTGACTGCCTTGCAATGATGCCTAAATGCGCCAAATTCTTCAAAGATACTCTCGTGAAGAAGAATAAGGAAAGCAAGGAGGTAGTTGTTCTAAGTGAAGAGTGTAGTGCTGTGATACATAAGGAGATAGTCCCTAAGAAGTTGGGAGACCCTGGAAGCTTCACTATACCCTGCGCTTTAGGCCCTGTAGAGTTCAAAAGTTGCCTATGTGATCTCGGAGCTAGCATAAACCTGATGCCTCACTCCGTGGCTAAGAAGCTTGGCTTTACTAGTTTCAAAGACTATAGGATCTCGTTGGTACTGGCTGATAGAAGTGTGAGGCTACCAGTGGGGCTGCTTGAGGATCTTCCGGTGCGAATCAGTGGTGTGAACGTGCCTACGGACTTCGTCATGTTGGAGATGGATGAAGAGCCTAAGGATCCACTTATCCTAGGAAGACCATTCCTTGCAACCGCCGGGGCTATCATCGACGTCAAGAACGGGAAGATTGCCTTGCACTTGGGAAAGGAAATAAGGCTAGACTTTGATATCAATGAAGTTCTGAAGAAGCCGACCATAGAAGGGCAAGTTTTCTACATTGAAACGATGGATGCCTTAGCGGATGAGTTGCTGGAAGAGCTGGCTCTGGAAGACCATCTGAAGCTAGCACTGACTAAGGAGCCAGGGGAGTTTGGCTATGTGGATCAGAGGAACCAGGAGTTCGTCAACTTGCTGGTTTCTAGGAAGATTGTTAAGAAGGATGAAGGCTACTGCCTAGAGATCGACCCCGAGATCGACGCTATCACTCGATCCAGGAGTCAGATCGACAAGGCAATCGAGAACACAACTCGATCCGGTGCAGCAATCGACAGACAGATCGAGAGGAATGATCAATCAGGAAAAACAATCGAGTCGACGATCGAGAGAAACCTTCCGATCATTTTGGGGTCCAATCAGGAGATCGACTCAGCGTCTCGATCCCTTACTCGATCCACATCAAATCGAGTAAGTGAATCGAGCGAAATGGCTCGATCTAGACGTCATCGAGAGGAAGATCGACTGGAGGACTCGATTTCAGAAGGGATAGCGGTTGAGGAAAGCAGTCTTAAGGGCCATGCCTCGAGTTATAAGGAGGGTTCCAAGGAGGAAAGCAACAACAACAGCCACGAGGATGACTGGAGTGAGCTGTTAGCCCCAAAGGTGGACCTTAAGGAGCTCCCAAAAGGGCTAAGGTATGCATTCTTAGGGCCTAATAACACCTATCCCGTGATTGTGAATGAAAACTTAAGTGATGATGAGTTGCACTCGCTCCTGACTGAGCTGAGAAAGTATAGGAATGCCATTGGGTACTCTTTAAGTGACATCAAGGGCCTTTCACCAATGCTTTGCACTCACAGGATTCACTTGGATAATGAGAACGCCTCTTCTATAGAACATCAAAGGCGTTTGAATCCTAATTTGAAAGAGGTTGTTAAGAAAAAGATCCTTAAGCTTTTAGAGGCTGACGTGATCTATCCCATAAGTGACAGCACGTGGGTTTCTCCTGTACACGTGGTGCCTAAGAAGGGAAGGATCACGGTCATAAGGAATGAAAAAGATGAGCTTATTCCTACTAGAACCATCACTGGTCATAGGATGTGTATTGATTATAGGAAACTTAACCTTGCGACTAGGAAAGATCATTTCCCTTTGCCTTTTATTGATCAAATGCTTGAGAGACTTGTTAATCACCCTTACTACTATTTCCTCGATGGATATAGCGGTTTCTTTCAGATACCAATTCACCCAAATGATCAGGAGAAGACGACCTTCACATGTCCCTACGGTACCTTCGCATATCAAAGGATGCCGTTTGGATTGTGTAATGCACCGGCTACGTTTCAGCGGTGTATGATGTCGATCTTCTCCGATCTAATAGAGGATATGGTAGAGGTGTTCATGGATGACTTCTCTGTCTATGGTGCGTCCTTTTCTGCATGTTTGTTGAATCTTTGCAGGGTACTAAAGCGTTGTGAAGAGACAAACTTGGTGCTAAACTGGGAGAAATGCCACTTTATGGTAAAGGAAGGGATCGTGCTTGGTCATAAGATATCACAGAAGGGCATTGAGGTTGATCAGGCCAAAGTGGAAGTCATGATGGGTCTTGAGCCGCCGGTTAACGTTAAGGGAGTCAGAAGTTTCTTGGGACACGCCGGGTTCTATAGGCGCTTCATCAAAGATTTCTCCAAGATTGCACGCCCTCTTACACGGTTGTTGTGCAAAGAAGCTGAGTTTGTGTTTGATGAGGAGTGTTTGAGAGCTTCCATGACCATCAAGGAAGCCCTTACATCAGCTCCTATAGTCCAAGCACCAGACTGGTCTCTTCCCTTTGAAATCATGTGTGATGCTAGTGACTACGCCGTAGGAGCCGTTCTTGGTCAGAAGAAAGACAAGAAGCTACACGTGATCTACTATGCTTCAAGAACCTTGGATGACACGCAAACAAGGTACACCACTACAGAGAAGGAGTTGCTTGCAGTAGTGTTTGCCTTTGAGAAGTTCAGATCATATCTTGTTGGTTCCAAGGCTATTGTATACACGGATCACGCTGCTTTGCGATACATCTATTCGAAGAAAGACACTAAGCCTCGACTCTTGAGGTGGATACTCTTGCTCCAGGAGTTTGACATGGAGATTAAAGACAAGAAGGGAATAGAAAACGGAGTCGCTGACCATCGTTCACGGTTAAGGATCAACGAGTCTCTTCCCTTAGATGACTCTCTTCCAGAAGAGCAACTCATGGCGATCACCACGGCTGTTTGTGGAAAGCTAGAAGGGCGGTTTGAAGAGGTGTTGAGTTTCAAAGAGGAGGATCTACCGTGGTATGCTGATGTAGTGAACTATTTAGCATGTGGTGAGGAGCCAACACATCTCAACAGCTATCACAAGAAGCGGTTCATGAGAGAGGCTAGTGACTACTTTTGGGACGAGCCCTACTTATACAAGAGAGGAGTAGACAGTTTGTACCAGAGATGTGTTACAAAGGAAGAAGCTAGAGACATCCTCTATCACTGTCATGGCTCTTCCTACGGAGGACACTTCGCTTCATTCAAAACTGCCACGAAAGTGTTGCAAGCCGGTTTCTGGTGGCCGTCCATCTTCAAAGATGCACACGAATTTGTGAAGAGCTGTGAGGCATGTCAACGAGCAGGGAATATCACGAAGAGGAACGAAATGCCTCAGGTTCCCATCTTCGAGGTTGACATGTTCGACGCGTGAGGCATAGACTTCATGGGGCCATTTCCTTCTTGATATGGCAACAAATACATCTTAGTAGCAGTGGATTATGTCTCTAAATGGGTTGAGGCTATTGCTTCCCCTACAAACGACTCTAAGATGGTAATTAAGCTGTTCAAGAGTATCATCTTCCCGAGGTTTGGGGTACCTAAGGTGGTTATAAGCGATGGGGGAAGCCACTTCATAAACAAGGTTTTTGAGAACCTCTTGAGAAAGTATGGCGTTAAGCATAAGGTGGCCACACCGTATCATCCTCAAACAAGCGGTCAAGTGGAAGTCTCCAACCGGCAAATCAAGGCTATACTGGAGAGGACTGTCGGAGCAACAAGGAAAGACTGGGCAGTGAAGCTGGACGATGCTCTTTGGGCCTACCGTACCACCTTCAAAACACCGATTGGTACAACCCCTTTCACTCTACTCTATGGCAAGGGCTGTCATCTCCCGGTTGAGCTGGAACACCGTGCGTTGTGAGCTGTGATGAGGCTGAACTTTGACCTCAAGACTGCTCAGGAGAGGCGCCTTATTCAGCTACATAAACTGGACAAGTTAAGACTGAACGCTTATGAGAGCTCTCGGATATACAAGGAGCGGACTAAGGAAGCTCATGACAAGAAGTTGGTCTCCAAGGAGCTTAAGGAAGGAGGTTTAGTGTTGCTGTACAACTCAAGACTCAAACTCTTCCCGGGAAAGCTGAAGTCAAGGTGGAGCGGGCCGTTTGTGATCCAAGAAGTGTTGCCTTATGGAGCTGTTACACTGATGGGAAAGAGTGGAAGTGCATTCACCGTCAACGGACACAGAGTCAAGCCTAACTTGGCAGACAGCTATGACAAGGAGAGTACCTCGGTGCTTCTCCAAGACCCACCATCCGCCTAAACCAAGTAAAGTCTAGCTAAAGACGTTAAAGAAAGCGCACTTGGGAGGCATTCCCATGTCTATCTTGTACATATTTCTGCTTTCTTTCTCTTTCAGTTTTATGTTTTTATTTTGCAAGTGTGTAGGAACAGGTATGAGGAGTCTAAACCTTGATCTTGAAGTCCAAAGAGGCGATAGGGGTTAATATAAGGCTAGAGATCGAGTGCTAGATCGACTGATCCTGACTCGATCATTGCTAGATCGAGTCAGTGAATCGAGAAGAGCCAGTCGATCTAGACGAGAACGAGTGATAAGATCGACCTTAACGAAAAAGGATCGATCGATCCAAAACGGATCGACCAATCTAATTTCTCTCGGGAAAATCTGTTGAAAACAGATCGATCACTCGACTCGATCCATCACTCGATCTATGTTAAATTGACCCCTAAATCGAGGACAAAGCTCGATCATGAGGACTTAGCCGTGGAGCCAACATCTCAATGATCGAGGGAGCCAATCGATCCAAGACTCGATTCATCATGAATCGAGTCTCAAATCGAGTAACCCTCTCAATCTAAGCCATTATGGGCATGAGATCGAGTCCTAGAGTGACCAAATGGACTCGATCTCATGCCGAGGTAAAATTTTCTTTCACTCCTTTATTCTTTTCCCTCCAATTTTTAAATTCAAAACTTGGTCAAGGCAAGCATCTTTGACCATGGAAGATGTGCCTTGACCAAGACTTTGTCAGAAAACCACCTTTACTACCCATGGTTTTGCTCTTTGCTAGTCTTTAAATGTTTCAACAACCTCTCACCCTCTCATTCTTGTTTTTCTCGAAAATTTTAAATAAAGAGAGTGAGAGTTTCGGTTTTCAGAGGCTAGCAAAGATCTTTTACATTCTTGCAAAAGGTATTTTCAAAATTTAATGATTTATCTTTAGGAAAATTTCCTCTAAATTCGCAAGATATTGTTCTAGAAGATAGGGTCGGTTTTGATTTTTAAAATTTAGCTAAGTAAAAGGAATAATTCTAGATTTTCTAGTATCTAAAGATTTGATTTTCCTTTATTTAGCTATAATTTTTATTAATTCCCCAAAATTCTAGGGTAGTATTTATAAGTTTTCTCCTTCTCCTCTCTCATTCTCATCAAACCGCCGTTTTGCTTATCAAGCTTCTTGAGAAACTTGTTTCAGGTACAATGGCCCCCAAAAGAACAAGAGAAGAGACTGCACAAGAGGGAGAAGGACAAGAGGTGGCTGTTCAAGAGAGGGTCAGATGGACTAAGGATGAGAAGAGGGACAAGAAACGGATCGAGAGCTGCTGTTTAAGCTAGGGATTCTTGGGGATTTCGACCAACTCCTCAAGAACATTGGCCTAAGATCTCTGTCACGGATGGATTGCCCAACCATTCCAGAAGTGACAATAGACTTCCTTGCCACGTTGGAGTTCCGTTACGAGAATCCTAGCACACCCGTTCCTTCACAAGGTCGCCTCTACTTCAAGGTTGGCCGTCAAGCCTACACCCTCTCCATCCCTGAGCTATGTCAAGCTTATGGTCTCAACGCGGATGCCAACAAGGTCGAGTTCCCCGCCTTCAAACGAGCAGACGACTTTTGGGATCTGATTAGCAACGCGGACTACAAAGCCAACACCACCAAGATCAAGAGAGTGAGAAGCCCGGTGCTGAGGTACACTCTGAAGCTGATTGCCAACACGTTTAGCGGAAGATCAGTTGCTCCCACGGTCACAAAGACCAAGCTTTGCTTCCTGTTCCAAGGCGTGAAGCACTTGGTGTGTGATCCGGATGCAAATGAAGAGCCTATGGAGGATGAGCTCGGCGACGAAGTGAACTACGGATGTGTGCTTGCTGCCTCCTTGGTGAAATACAAGGCTTATGCCTTGCGGTGCAAGGCAACTTCTTCTTACATTGGCGGCTTCCTCACTCCTCTATTCTTGCAAGCTGGTGTACCTATACACGACTTCGCCCATGTACCAGCCAGAGCTTTCATGGATGAGGCATACATGAGGAATACCGACAGCTTGGGACGCACGCCAGCAGAAGGGTTCTACGCCTACCTCTTCATAGACGACGAAGACGACGAAGAGAGTGTGTATCCTGCCAAACAAAGATGAAACCGAGCTGCTTGGTGTTGGGAACATCGAGTTCTTGCCCACGGAAGAGGAGTGCTTTGCTCCTCTAGGAGGACCACCTGCTTCAGCGATTGCTCCTCGTCAAAGGTCCGAGTCTCCAGCCACGGAAGATGAGATGCCCGAGGCCTATACACTTCCCAAATTAGATTTTGAGCCGAGGACCAAAACAGAGAAGTTCCTAGCATCTGTTGTGGAGATGCAAAGGAAAATCAATAAGTGGCAAGGCAAAATGCTCAAGAAACTTGGCAAGAAAGTCAAGGCACTTCAAGGAGGCTCGCCTAAGAAGGATGCAAGTAAAGAGGCTCAACAACCCGAGAAGAGAAGACTCTCAACCGGTGGAGTTGTCATTCGCGAGGCACAAAGCAGCACCATTCAGTCGGCGCGCCATTCTCTCCAAGAACCAGCCGACAAGGGCAAAGCAACAATCTCTAGCTCCTCTGGAACATCCTCAAGTTCCAACCGAGACTAGACCAGAGGTAACAACCTTCTTCCATTGTACATAACCGCTCATATTTGCTTCTTTTTGCTTTATGTTTTGGTGCTTCTTCGAATGAGTTTGCCATCGGGACGGTGTCAAGCAAGTTTGGGGGAGTACATGTGTGGTTTGACATGTGTTTTGTGATCTTATTTTCCTTTAGCATCCTTGAGTCTTTAGTTCATGAAAAATTGGTAAAAGTTTTAAAAAAATTTCAAAGATTCATGTAGTTGCATTCATCTTGTCAAAACATGTTAGGATTGAGTCTAGAGTTTCTCATAGCATCTAGGTTGTTTGTATTTTGCATAAGGGGTTAGTTTTTCTTAAAAAGGTGTTTTTACTTATGAATTATTTCAGTGCCCTAGTTAGTAGTTCTCTAATGCTTTGTCTATGCTTTGAAAGTAAGTTCTTACCATGCTTGGATCACTTGTTAAGATTTTCGTGACTTGAATTGAACTTTCATGATTTGAAACTTGTCCTAATAAGTGAGAACCTTAATTTAAAATTTTAATTATCATGCTTATGCATTTGAAAATGAACACATGGTTTTAAAATATTTAGGCTCTCTTCTTCCTTTTTACCACTCTTTGTGAGCCTAAGTATAACTCCCACCTTGACCCTTACCCTTCTTTGAAGCCAAATATTTTTGTGTGACATCATTGTGAGGCCTTCTTTTCGGTTTAGGCGACATGATTTGGTTCTCATATGATTGCTAGCTTTGCATTTTGAAGCTAGGTATAGGCTTATGATAAGTTTGGGGGATCATTGGGGTTGTCTTTATTTCTATTTGCTCTCAGTTTCAAAGAGTTTGGTGTCTAAAAGAAAGAAATGGGTTTTAAGTGAAAGGTTGTGTTTAAAAACTAAGTATATGCTCTAATGAATTTCAGGAGGTAGCTCTCCCAAATATAAATAAAAAGAAAAAGAAAAAAAAAGAGCCTAAGTGCCAAATAAAAATAAAAAGAAAAAAAAAGAGAAAAGAAAAAAAAATAATAAGAGAGCTACCAATAAGAAATATTTAAAGAGCAAAGTTATTTTCAAAACCATTTCACTAGCCTAAAGAGTTTAAAAATGTTTTTGTTTCGAATTGGGGATTGCTAAGTTTTGAGAAGAAAAAGGAAAGACTCTAAGTGGTGAATGAGGATAAAAGTTGATAAATGAGAAGGGTTTAGGATCATTTGTTAGTTTATATGGATAGATGAGAATCTGATCATATATGCATCAATTGTCTTTACCTTTAGCATTATGCATAAGTTCAACCATTTTTGAGAGAAACCCTTGTTCTAATTGTAAACCCTTTTCAAATGATATCATTCAATGCTCATAACCTTCACCCTTAGCCAAATGTGTTTTGCTTTAAAGTGCATAAGTTTGATTCATGGTTCGAATGATAATGAATGTTAAAGGATAAGTTTCTTTGATTGTTAGGAATAGGAGAGTCATGATCTGAATTTCTTTGTGTGATGAGTATGGCTAAGTTCTTTGGAGTATGAGTGTGAGCATAGCATTTTAGAACTGTTAACTAGGACATTAAGATTGATTCATTTGAAAGGCACCTTTGCAAGAAGTTTAAACCCCCATTCGTTTTTCTTAAAACCTCTCTTCCTTACTTATTTTATGTTGCTTGAGGGCAAGCAAGAAGTAAGTTTGGGGGAGTTGATGTTACTGCATATTACATACATTTTGCATACTCATTAGTTAGCTTTTCATGCATTTGCATCACGTTTTAGGTTAGATTGCATCACTTAGAGTCCTAGAGCATTCTTGCACCAGCATACGCATGTTCCTTGCATTTTGCATCCCATTTAGGTTGTTTTGCTTTGGAGTCGTGGAGGTTCGTGGACATGTTGAGGCTGTTGTAGCAGTTCGTGGAAGCTCGGATATTTGCTAAGGATCAGAGATCGAACGCAGATCGAGCATGGCCGGTCGATCTAGGATGTGATCGACTAGAAGATCGAGAAGACCAGGCGATCCAAGGAGAATGATCGAGACGAGGATCGAGTGAAGGAGTCGATCAAACGGTACGGACGTAAATGACGCCATGTAGAGCGAGAGCCAGATCGAGTACACCACTCGATCCAACCAGAGATCGATACCGAGATCAGAAGCAACGCTCGATCCGCCGAAGATGATCGAGACCCAGATCGAGCTGAAGACATGATGTTCGGAGATGATCGAGAGAACCGCTCGATCCCGGAGTCGATCTCTGTCCTTTCAACCACTTTTGGACGCTAGCGAGGGGGGGACCATCAGCTTGTTTTGGCCATTTTGGGAAGGCGGCGACGTCCTTTTCCCGCACAACTTTTCACCCTTATCTTTTTTATGTTTTTTCTCTCTGGTTTTGAAGAAGAACACCATTGTCGAACTTTGAGTTTTCTTTAGCTTTGTAATCGAATCATTTTCAGTTTAAATAGTTTTCTTTTCATGTTCATCGTTTCCTTTTCCATGCTTTGCTTGATTTACCTTATGTGTAGTGAGTAGTTCATTTGGGTTCGGGGTTGAGAGGATTAAGGGGTCTAAAGGGTTTCGATCTTGGGGTTTTCTAAGCGTTTTAATGGCTATCTCTTCTAGGGTGTTGAGCTCTCAAAGCTTGAAGACTCTCACGCCAAGAGCTTCATGATCCGAGAGGTTCCTTACCTTGACAGCATTCAGGGACCTCAGAAGATCACACCCTAGAGACTAGTTACCCCTTCCCAAAAGCCATGGAAGTTTGGGGGACTAGTTAAGCAACTCGTTTGAAATCTGTTTTCCTTGCCCTTCGACCTCTCTTTCCACCAAAAGCCATGGGTTTGGAGGAGCGGATGAAGGAGTGATCTATACCGAAAGCCACGGATAGATCTTGCTTAGTTTTCAAGGCTTAGAGATCTTCACAAAGTGAGTCGATTTAAAGTTTTCAACCCAAGGTCGAACCTTTGAAACCCATGACCATGAATCTCAACCCTAAGCCCTCTCTTTTAGCATCTTTACATCTTTTCTCGTCATTCGCTTGATCTTTGATAGCATCCTGGTCGTTAGTTTTACTAGTTCATGCATTTTTAGACGAGATCGATTGTTATTGCTCGATCTAGTGGTCGATCTCATGGTCGATCCACTAGTCGATTTTTAGTAATTCGAAGCTTTGTCCTTTAATTATTCTGTTTTTTCCTCATGGTAGTTTGATCATTCCTGGTAATATTAAAATAATTTGCATTCCATTTAGTTGCTGCATCTAGTTTTTAGGGATTTTCTTAAAACCTATCTTGTTTCGCTTAGATTTGCATAGTCCTTGCATTCTCTTTGCATTTTCTATCATCCTACGTATGGATTGACTCTCTCTTGCATGCTGTACTACAACTTGTCTTGCATTTGAGTTTGATAACCTCATTGCATTCTCACCCTTGCAAATAAAGTGTCTATCAAAGAGAGGAAGAGAGGTTTTAAAAACGGGGGTTCAAATTCCTTGCAAAAGTGTTTTTCAAATGAATCAATTCAATGGTCCCAGTTTTTAATCTTAAGATGCAATGCACACACTCATACTCCAAAGAACTCAGCCATATTCATCACATATTGAATTCTCAAATCATGACTCTCATATCCCAAACAACCCAAGAATCTTAACCTTTAACATTCATTAAGCTTAAAACCGTGAATCACACTTATGCACTTTAAAACCGAATACATTTGGCTTATGGACAAGGTTATGAGACAAAAATGATCTCATTTTAAATAGGTAATTCAAGCAAATGGGTTCTCTCAAAGAAGGTTGAACTTATGCATAATGTTAAAGGTAAAGACAATTAATGCATACATGACTAGACTCTCATCTACCCATATACAATAACATTGATCATAAACCCCTCTCATTTTTCTTTTCTTTTTAAGCTCACTCACCCTCATAAAGACTACCCTCATCAACAAGGCAATTCGCCTAGCAACAACCCAATTAAAAGCATCATTTTAAAACTCTTTTGGCTAGTGGTAAGGCTATAAATACACTTAGCTCTTTTAAATACTTTTGGTAGCTCTCTTCTCTTATTTTTTTTTTTTTCAAACTTGGCCTTTTGGCTCTTTTCCTTTCTGATTTTTTTTTCTTTTTTTTTCTTTTCTTTAAGAGTTACCTTCTTTTTAAACAAGAGCAATCATTTTTAAACACAAGGCCTACCACTTAAAACCATTGAACCCTTTTATTCAACTTCCGAACATCAAACCCTTTAAACCAAAACAAAAACAAATAAATTCTCATGAATACCCGCCCTATCATAAGCCTAAAACTAGCTCCAAAATGCAAAGCTAGCATCAATATGAAAGCCTAATCATGTCGCCTAAACCTAACACTTTATCCTAAGTCCAACCGAAAAGAGGCCTCACAAAGATTCAACACACAAGAACATTGGCTTGAAAGGTGGGTAGGGTAAAGGTGGGGAGGTCTATTTAGGCTTACAAGAGAGTGGTGGAAGGAAGAAGAAAGCCTAAAAATGTATAAGTGATCCATATATCCTTTTATTAAATGCATAAGTAAGATAATTCATGAAATTAAAATTAAGGTTCTCACTTGATAGGAAAGGATTCAATTCATGAATGTTCAACTTAAGCCACGAAAATCAAAACAAATGATCCAAATATGGTTAGAGCTTACTTTCAAAGTGTGAACAATGCATCAAAGGACTTAACTAGGGCCTTGAAACAATTCATGAGCTTAAAACACTTTTCAAGAAAAACTTTTGCCCCTTATGCAAATGCAATTATCCTAAATGCTTAAAATTCTAGACTCAATCCTAAAATGTTTAACAGTTCAAATGCAAGCTACATGAATTTTTTTTGAAATTTTGTAAAACTTTTATCATTTTTTTGTATTTTCTATGCCTTACATGATGCATGATGACTCAAGGGATGATAACACAAAATAAGATCAAAGAAAACATGTCAAATAACACACACACTCCCCCAAACTTGAATGACACCATGTCGGTGGCAAACAAATTCAAGAGGAGTCAAAACACAAAGAAAAAATTAAAGAAAATGCATGTTATTTACAAGGGTTTGGTTGTTGGTACCTTTGAGCTAAGTAAGGCTGGAGCTTGAGTTTGGTCCAGACTTCTTGCTCTTCTTAGGACTGCTGTGGCTGGCCTCCTTGCCTTTATCCTTGTTCGTGCTTTCATGAAGAGAGAGACGTGCAGCTTGATTGGTTTCTTAGGGCTCACGGATCTCAATACCTCCGGTTGATCTCCTCCTCTTATCCGGCTGCAGCACCTCCTCATTGGCTGACTTCTTAGGTGGGCTCCCTTGCAAGACCTTGATCTTCTTGGCAAGCTTCTTAATCATCTTGCTCTGCCACTTATTCACCTTCCGCTGCATCTCCACAACATAAGCAAGAAACTTCTCCGCCTTGGTCCTTGGCTCGTAGTCAAGCTTGGGAAGGTCGAAGCTAGCTGGCATCTCAGCATCGGAGGGAGGTGGCTCTGAACGCGGACGAGCAGCTTGTGGTGGCGCGGCTGTGGCTCCTAGAGGTGCATAGCATTCCTCATTTCTCGACAGAATCTCTATGTTGCCAACACCTAGCAGCTCCGTTTCCTTTTTGTTTGGCAAGATGCACACCCTCTTCTCATTCTCGCAATCGTAGAACAGATAAGCAAAGAATGCTTCAGCTGGCATGCGTCCCAAGGAGTCTGTGTTGTGCATGTATACCTCATCCATATAAGCTCTATCCGCGCAAGGCACAAAGTCAGGAAGAGGTACCCCGGCCTGAACAAACAGCGGTGTTAGGAAGCCTCCTATGAGCGCTGAACTCGCCTTGCACCTCATTGCCCATGCCTTGTACTTGAGCAGAGAGGAAGCCAAAATGCATCCATAGTTCACATCCTCTCCAAGCTCATCTTCCATTGGCTCGTCGTTCTCCTTAGGATCGCATTAAGAATTCTTAATGCCTTGGAACAGAAAACACAACTCATTCTTGGTGACGGTTGGAGCCACGGATCTCCCACCGAAGGTGTTGGCTAAGAGCTTGAGGGTGTATCTCAGCACTGGATTAAGGACTCTCTTGATCTTGGCCGTGTTTGCCTTGTAGTCATCGTTGCTGATCAGATCCCATAGATCACTGGCTTGAGTGAAAGGAAGAATATCAACGAGCTTGGCACTAACTTTCAGACCGTAGGCTTGGCATAGCTCGGGGATGGAGAGGTGATAGGCTTGCCTCCTGATCTTGAAGGTAATGTGACCTTGTGATGGAGTGGGGAGGCTTGGATTCTCGTAAGAGAACTCCAAAGTGGCAAGGAAGACTAGGGTCGCCTCGGGATAGGTAGGGCAATCCCTCCTTGACAAGCAAGCAAGCCCCATGTTCTTGAGAAGCTGATCAAAATCTCCCAATATCCCCATCTTTGCAAACATATCCCTGCTCGCGAACTTTGTAGGGTCAAACCGGAGCCTCTCCAACCTTTTCTTAGCTTGTTTCTCCTCCTTTGTCCATCTAACCCTCTCCTGAACCACTTCTTGAGTTCTTTCTCCTTGTGTTATCTCCTCTCTTCTCCTTTTTGGGGCCACTGGTACCTGAAACACAAATCTCAAAGAAGAGAATGAGTATCGGTGGCGAATTGAAGAGAGAGACAAGGTAGGAGAGAATTACTTATAACAATAATCCTAGATTTTTAGGGAATTTACAAAAATTATAGCTAAATACTAGAGGAGAATATCTAGAGATAGGATTAAATCTAGTAATTTTCCTAATATTTAGCTATTTCTAAAAATTATCCTAATTCCCTAACAACTAACAATCATCATAAGGAATCAAAAGGCAATTTTCCAAAAAATTTAAACAAGCAAATCAGACAACCGAAAATACCTTTTGAAAAGAAGAAAGCAAGAAGCTATTAGCCATAAAAACAGAAACTCACACTCTCTCTTTCTTTACAAAACTTGAAACACAAATGAGAGAGAGAGTGTGGATGCATGTGAATTTAAATGCAAAGAAAACTATGGATTATGCAAGTGGTTTTCTGATAAAGTTGGTCAAGGCACATCTTTCATGGTCAAAGTTGCTTGCTTTGACCAAGTTTTGAATTTAAAATAGGAGGGAAAGAGAAAGGAGAGGGAAAACACAAACTTACCTCGGCATGAGATCGAATCGTTTTGGTCGATCATAGACTCAATCTCATGCCCATGTTGGGTAGGATCGAGAGGGTTGATCGATTAGGGACTCAATACGGATTGCATCGTGTTCTAGATCGAGTGTGCCCCCTCGTTCCATGATTTTACGTCATTGTGGCTATGCTCCTCGGATCGAGCCACTTGATCGATTTGGGGGTCGTTTGGGCAAGGATCGAGTAGACTGATCGATTTATCCTCGAGGATCGAGTGAGGTCAGTCGATCCACACCCCGTTTGCATTTCAAGCTAAACTCATGTGTGGTTTATCCTCTCATGATCGACTGACTCACTCGATTGTCTACTCAATCTCATCTAGATCGAATGACTCCACTCAACTCACTAGCTCGATCTAGTAAAGATCGAACCAGGATGAGTCGATCTAGCACTCGATCTCTAGCCTCTACTGTCCTTTCCTTGCCCCATTTGACTCCAAGATCATGATCTCCAATCCCTTATCCTTTCACCTACACACTTAAACATAAAAAGCATAAAACTGAAATAGAAAGAAAGCAAAAACATATACAAGATAGACATGGGAATGCCTCCCAAGTGCGCTTTCTTTAACGTCTTTATCTAGACTTTACTTGGTTTAGGCTAGAGGTGGGTCCTGGAGAAGCATTGTGGTGCTCTCCTTGCTGCAATCACTCGCCAAGTAGGGCTTAACTATGTGCCCATTAACCGTGAAAGCCTTTCCACTCTTGCCAACCAAAGTAACCGCTCCGTAGGGTAGAACTTCCTTGATCTCAAAAGGTCCACACCACCTTGACTTTAGCTTCCTTGGGAATAGCTTCAAGCGTGAGTTGTAAAGCAAGACCAGATCTCCCTCATTAAGCTCCTTGAGTACTAGCTTCTTGTCATGAACCGCTTTAGTCCTTTCCTTGTATATTTTGGCACTCTCATAAGCTTGTAGCCTTAACTCATCTAGCTCATGGGGCTGAATCAACCTCTTCTGCTGTACTGTCTTGAGACTGAAGTTCATCTGCTTCACAGCCCACAATGCTCTATGTTCTAGCTCTACATGGAGATGACATGCCTTGCCGTAAAGGAGAGTGAAGGGAGTGGTACCTATAGGAGTCTTGAAGGCGGTTCTATACGCCCATAAAGCATCTTCTAGCTTACTTGCCCAATCCTTCCGAGTTGCTCCTACGGTCCTCTCTAAGATAGCCTTGATCTGTATATTCGAGACCTTTGCTTGCCCACTAGTTTGAGGGTGATATGGTGTAGCTACCTTATGCTTCACGCCATACTTCTTCAAGAGACCCTCAAACAATTTGTTGATGAAGTGGCTGCCCCCATTGCTGATTACTACCTTTGGTACTCCAAACCGTGGGAAGATGATAGTCTTGAAAAGTTTAACCACCACCTTTGAGTCGTTAGTTGGGGAAGCTATTGCCTCAACCCACTTAAACACGTAGTCAACAGCCATCAAGATGAATTTGTTGCCGTAAGAAGATTGGAACGGACCTATAAAGTCAATTCCCTAAGCATCAAACACATCAACTTCAAAGATTGGCACCTGAAGCATCTCGTTCCTCTTTGTGATGTTCCCTGCCCTTTGACATGCTTCACAAGACTTAAAAAACTCATGAGCATCCTTGAATAGCGATGGCCACCAAAACCTGGCTTGTAAGACCTTTGTTGCCGTCTTGAAAGAAGCAAAATGACCTCTGTAAGATGAACCGTGACAATGAAGGAGAATATCTTTAGCTTCTTCTCTTGTTACACACCTCCCCTAAAGGCAGTCTACTCCCCTCTTGTACAGGTAAGGCTCGTCACAAAAGTATTGAGAGACGTCCCTTATGAACTTCTTCTTGTGGTGATAGTCAAGATGAGTAGGTTCCTCTCCACAAGCTAAGAAGTTCTTGAAAGGTGATCAGCTACACCGTTCTCTATCCCCTTCTTATCCTTTATCTCCATATCAAAGTCTTGTAGAAGAAGAATCCACCTTATGAGCCTCGGCTTGGTATACTTCTTGGAGTAGATGTACCTCAACGCCGCGTGATCAGTGTATACATTAACCTTAGAGCCCACCGAGTATGATCTGAACATCTCAAAAGCAAACACAACGGCCAGCAGCTCCTTCTTGGTTGTAGCATACCTCACTTGCGTGTCATCCAAGGTACGACTGGCGTAGTAGATAACATGCAACCTCTTGTCTTTCCTCTGCCCTAGAACAGCTCCCACGGCATAGTCACTAGCATCGCACATGATCTCGATGGGTAAGCTCCAGTTTGGTGCTTGTACTATAGGTGCAATGACAAGAGCTTCCTTGTTAGTCTTGAAAGCCTGAAGACACTCCTCATTGGCTGTAGGTGCAAGTCTCGGCGGAAGCTCTTTCACACTTCTCAAAGTAATAGCGTTTACATACTCCTTGGGATTTGGCTCACACTTGCTCGGTAAGCTGCCTTGACTGCTTGTACTAGCTTTGCCTTTCTCTAACTGCTTGATCTTGTTGTTCAGATTGGTGATCTGTGTAGAGACGTCTGTAAGAGAAGAGTCTAGCCGGTTGTTCATCTCAGCAAACTTCTGATTTGTAGAAGCTTGACCTTGAAGCAATTGTTGGAACATTGCTTGAACCGGATCCTGAGGTGGGGGTTGCATTTGTTGCTTCTGTGGAACGAAACCAGGAGGAAACATAGGAGTGTAGCCTTTGTTTCCTTGCTGTTGCTGCTGGAAATTACCTTGCCTCTGACCTTGGTACCCATTATTTTGTTGAAACCCCTTCTTGTAAGGTACAAAAGGCTTTGCTTGTAGAGGGGGGTACACCTGATCCTTTGGATTCTCAACGTTGGAACTCCTACATTAGAGATTGTTGTTGGCTTGGTATCCTTGCGAATAGCCCTGAGGCTTGTTGTAGTTCTGACCAGCAACCCAATTAGCTTCTTCTTGGCTCAGCTCTAACTCCTCTAAGACATCTTCAGCTTCGCCCACAAAGTGTACATGGTTCTGATTTGCAAGCACTAGCTTGTCTATCATCTCATGGAGCGATTTGAGCTCCTTCCTGTGTGACTCAAGCTCAGTACTTCTAGGTGCACGGTCGTAATCTTCAGTGTAATTCCCATCACTCAAAGCCAAGTAATCTATAAGCTCCATCCCCTCTTCCACTTCTTGACCAAGAAAGTAACCTTTGCTTGCCGTATCAAGCAGCATTCTGATATTGGGTAATGCTCCTCAGTATATTGTGCTCAAGAGAGTCACTTCACTGAAGCCGTGGTGAGGACACTGAATTGTATAGTCTTTGAATCTCTCCATAGCTTCACTGAATGTCTCATTCTGTCTTTGAGTGAATCCGCTAATCTCACTTTGCAGCCTAGCTGTTCTTGTGCTCGAGAAAAACTTTGAAAGGAACGCCTTCTTAAATTCAGCCCAAGAAGTAATGGTGCCTTGTGGAAGGGTCTTCTCCCAGTGCCTAGCCTTATCTCCAAGTGAAAATAGAAAGAGTCGTAGCTTGAAAGCATCTTCCGAGATCACATTGATCTTTATCATTCCACAAACTTGTTCAAAGTTGTCAAGATGCTCCAGAGGGTCTTCCATAGCCAGTCCATGGAATTTGCTGTTCTGAACCATAGAGACAAATCCAGGCTTTATCTCAAAATAGTTTTTCTGTACTGGTGGAAGAGTGATCCCAAAGCGGTTATGATGTGTATTTGGAGCATCTCCAGCACCAAAGATCCGTGGTGGTCTAGCTGCGTGGTTGGGGTTTCCATTACCCCTTCCTACAACACCGTGAGCTGGTGGAGGTCCCTCAGGATGTCCCTCAAGACCAGATCTCCCTCCTTATGCTCCTTGAGTACTAGCTTCTTGTCATGAACCGCTTTGGTCCTTTCCTTGTAAATTTTGGCACTCTGATAAGCTTATAGCCTTAAATTATGTTCTAGCTCTACAGGGAGGTGACATGCCTTGCCGTAAAGGAGAGTGAAGGGAGTGCTACCTATAGGAGTCTTGAAGGCGGTTCTATACGCCCATAAAGCATCGTCTAGCTTACTTGCCCAATCCTTCCGAGTTGCTCCTACGGTCCTCTCTAAGATAGCCTTGATCTGTCTATTCGAGACCTCTGCTTGCCCACTAGTTTGAGGGTGATACGGTGTAGCTACCTTATGCTTCACGCCATACTTCTTCAAGAGACCCTCAAACACTTTGTTGATGAAGTGGCTGCCCCCATCGCTGATCACTACCTTTGGTACTCCAAACCGTGGGAAGATTATAGTCTTGAAGAGTTTAACCACCACCTTTGAGTCGTTAGTTGGGGAAGCTATAGCCTCAACCCACTTAGACACGTAGTCAACAGCCACCAAGATGAATTTGTTGCCGTACGAAGATGGGAACAGACCTATAAAGTCAATTCCCCAAGCATCAAATACATCAACTTCAAAGATTGGCACCTGATGCATCTTGTTCCTCTTTGTGATGTTCCCTGCCCTTTGACATGCTTCACAAGACTTAATAAACTCATGAGCATCCTTGAATAGCGATGGCCACCAAAACCCGGCTTGTAAGACTTTTGTTGTCGTCTTGAAAGAAGCAAAATGACCTCCGTAAGTTGAACCATGACAATGAAGGAGAATATCCTCAGCTTCTTCTATTGTTACACACCTCCTGTAAAGGCTGTCTACACCCCTCTTCTACAGGTAAGGCTCGTCCGAAAAGTATTGAGAGACGTCCCTCATGAACTTCTTCTTGTGGTAATAGTCAAGATGAGTAGGTTCCTCTCCACAAGCTAAGAAGTTCTTGAAAGGTGATCAGCTACACCGTTCTCTATCCCCTTCTTATCCTTTATCTCCATATTAAACTCTTGTAGAAGAAGAATCCACCTTATGAGCCTCGGCTTGTTATCCTTCTTGGAGTAGATGTACCTCAACGCCGCGTGATCAGTGTATACAACAACCTTAGAGCCCACCAAATATGATCCGAACTTCTCAAAAGCAATAACAACGGCCAGCAGCTCCTTCTCGGTTGTGGTATATCTCACTTGCGTGTCATCCAAGGTACGACTGGCGTAGTAGATAACATGCAACCTCTTGTCTTTCCTCTGCCCTAGAACAGCTCCCACGGCGTAGTCACTAGCGTCGCACATGATCTCGATGGGTAAGCTCCAGTCTAGTGCTTGTACTATAGGTGCCGTGACAAAAGTTTCCTTGATAGTCTTGAAAACCTGAAGACACTCCTCATCAAAAACAAACTCAGCTTCTTTGCATAGCAGCCGTGTTAGGGGCGTGCTATCTTAGAGAAGTTCTTTATGAATCTCCTGTAGAAGCCTGCGTGACCCCAGAAACTCCTTATACCCTTCATATTAGCCGGAGGCTCCAAGCTCATCATGACCTCAATCTTTTCTTTATCAACCTCTATCCCTTGCTCAGAAATCTTGTGACCGAGTACAATCACTTTCTTCACCATGAAGTGACACTTCTCCCAGTTCAGCACCAAGTTTGTCTCCTCACATCTCTTGAGTACCTTGCAAAGATTTGACAAACAAGCAGAAAAGGACGCACCATACACAGAAAAATCATCCATAAAAACTTCCACCATTTCCTCTATAAGATCAGAGAAGATAGACATCATGTACCTTTGAAAGGTTGCTGGTGCATTACATAACCCAAAAGACATCCTTCGATATGCGAAGGTACCATAAGGGCATGTGAAAGTCATCTTCTCTTGATCGTTAGGATGAATTGGTATTTGAAAGAAACCACTATAACCATCAAGAAAGCAGTAATATGGGTGATTAGCTAATATTTCAAGCATCTGATCAATAAAGGGATGAGGAAAATGATCTTTTCTAGTAGTTGAGTTAAGCTTCCTATAATCAATACACATACGATGCCCAGTTATGATTCTTGTAGGAATCAACTCATCTTTTTCATTCTTAATGACCGTGATACCCGCTTTCTTTGGTACCACATGGACCGGATATACCCATGTGCTATCACTGATAGGGTATATCTCGTCAGCCTCCAACAGTTTCAAGATCTCTTTCTTAACTACTTCTTTCAAATTCGGGTTTAAGCGTCTTTGATATTCAATAGAAGAAGTATTTTCATTCTCTAAGTGAATCCTGTGAGTACAAAGCATTGGTGAAAGGCCCTTGATGTCACTTAGAGAGTACCCAATGGCCCTTCTATACTTTCTCAACTCCTTAAGGAGTGAGTTTAACTCATCATCACTCAGATTTTCATTCACAATGACGGGATAAGTGTCATTAGATCCCAAAAAAGCGTACCATAGTCCATTCGGCAGCTCCTTTAGGTCCATATATGGGGCTAACAGCTCGCTCCAGTCCTCCTCGTGGCTTGTGTTGACGTTGCCATCCTCATTAGCCTCCTTAGAACCCGAGTCATGAGCTTTCAGGCTGGTATTTTGAACCTTTGTCTCCTCTGAGATCGAGTCATCCGGTCCATCTTCCACTCGTTCTGGTCCGGATCGATTGCACTCACATCGATCTCTTGCTCGATTTGATGTGGATCGAGAAGTGGATCGATTCACTGAGTCGTTCTCCGAACTGATCGAGTTGCTTCTCTCGATCTCCTCATCGATTTCTTGACCGGATCGACCAACTTCCTCTATCTTCTTGTCGATCTCTTTCTTGGATCGAGTGAAGTCCTCGATTTCCTGATCGATCTCTAGGCATCCGCCTTCATCTTCCTTCACAAACTTGCGAGAATCAAGGATGTGAACATACTTCTGGGTCTGCTCATTCAGGAAACCATACTCTCCACGCTCCTTAGTCAAAGCTAGCTCCCAGTGATCTTCTTGTGCCAACTCCTCAAGCAACTCATCGGCTTTCAATGTTTCAATGTAGAAAGCTTGTCCTCCAATGGTTGGCTTCTTCAAGACTTCATTGATATCGAAGTCTAGCTTGATTTCTTTGCCCAAGTGTAGAGAGATCTTACCATTCTTCTTATCTATGATGGCTCCAGCGGTTGCAAGAAATGGCCTTCCAAGGATAAGAGGATCCTTTGGCTCTTCATCCAACAAAGTCGGTGGGCACGTTAACTCCACTGATCCTCACGGGCAAATCTTCAAGCATACCCACAGGAAGCCTTATACTTCTATCAGCGAGCACGAGAGACATTCTACACTCTTTAAACTTGGTGAAACCGAGCTTCTTTGCAATGGAATGGGGCAGAAGATTAATGCTTGCACTAAGATCACATAAGTAGCTTCCAAACGTCAAAGGACCAAGAGCATAAGGAATAGTGAATGATCCTGGATCTCCAAGCTTCTTTGTGAATGATGGCGCTGTACTCTTCACTAAGCACCAAAACCTCTTCACTCTCCTTGCTCTTCTTAGTAAGTGTATCTTTGAAGAACTTAGCACATTTAGGCATCATGGCTAAACAATCAACTAAGGGCAGCTTGATCTCAACATCTTTCAAATGTTTCTCAAAGACTGCTCTATGCTTCTCAAGCAGCTGCTTCTTCAACCGCCCAGGAAAAGGAAGCTTCGGTTTGTATGGTGGAGGAACAAATGCATCTTTCTCTTTGCTCACCTCCTCTACTTTCTTCTCTACAATGGCTTCCTTGCCTTTCATTGGTCTTTCAATCCACACATTGTCAAAGGTAATCTCTTCATCATTTGAAAGCTTACCCTCCCCCTCTTGAACTACAATATCCTCATTGGTTGTAGGTGCAACTCTCGGCGGAAGCTCTTTCACACTTCTCAAAGTAATAGCGTTTGCATACTCCTTGGGATTTTGCTCACACTTGCCCGGTAAGCTGCCTTGACCGCTTGTACTAGCTTTGCCTTTCTCTAACAGCTTGATCTTGTTGTTCAGATTGGTGATCTGTGTAGAGACGTCAGTAAGAGAAGAGTCTAGCCGGTTGTTCATCTCAACAAACTTCTGATTTGTAGAAGCCTGACCTTGACGCAACAGTTGGAACATTGCTTGAACCGGATCCTGAGGTGGGGGTTGCATTTGTTGCTGCTGTGGAACGAAACCAGGAGGAAACATAGGAGTGTAGCCTTTGTTGCCTTGCTGTTGCTGCTGGAAAATGCCTTGCCTCTGACCTTGGTACCCACTGTTTTGTTGAAACCCCTTGTTGTAAGGTATAAAAGGCTTTGCTTGTTAAAGTGGGTACACCTGATCCTTTGGATTCTCAACGTTGGTGCTCCTATATGAGAGATTGTTGTTGGCTTGGTATCCTTGTGAATAGCCCTGAGGCTTGTTGTAGTTCTGACCAGCAACCCAATTAGCTTCTTCTTGGCTCAGCTCTAACTCCTCTAAGACATCTTCAGCTTCGCCCACAAAGTGTACATGCTTCTGATTTGCAAGCACTAGCTTGTCTATCATCTTATGGAGCGATTTGAGCTCCTTCTTGTGTGACTCAAGCTCAGAACCTCTAGGTGCACGATCGCAATCTTTAGTGTAATTCCCATCACTCAAAGCCAAGTTCTCTATAAGCTCCATACCCTCTTCCACTTCTTGACCAAGAAAGTTACCTTTGCTTGGCGTATCAAGCAGCATTCTGATCTTTGGTAATGCTCCTCGGTATATTGTGCTCAAGAGAGTCTCTTCACTGAAGCCGTGGTGAGGACACTGAATTGTATAGTTTTTGAATCTCTCCATACCTTCACTGAATGTCTCATTCTGTCTTTGAGTGAATCCGCTAATCTCACTTTGCAGCCTAGCTGTTCTTGTGCTCGAGAAAAACATTGAGAGGAACGCCTTCTTACTTTCAGCCCAAGAAGTAATGGTGCCTTGTGGAAGGGTCTTCTCCTAGTGCCTAGCCTTATCTCCAAGAGAAAATGGAAAGAGCCGTAGCTTGAAAGCATCTTCCAAGATCCCATTGATCTTTATCATTCCACAAACTTGTTTAAAGTTGTCAAGATGCTCCAGAGGGTCTTCCATAGCCAGTCCATGGAATTTGCTGTTCTGAACCATAGAGACAAATCCAGGCTTTATCTCAAAATTGTTGTTCTGTACTGGTGGAAGAGTGATCCCAAAACGGTTATGATGAGTGTTTGGAGCATCTCCAGCACCAATGATCCGTAGTGGTCTTGCTGCGTGGTTGGGGTTTCCATTACCCCTTCCTACAGCACCGTGAGCTGGTGGAGGTCCCTCAGGATGTTCTTTCTCAGCCATTCTTGCAAAGTCTACTGTAACAGCTTGCACAATCTCTTCAAAGGCTTGAGCTTGCTCTCTTGCTTTTCTTGATCTTGCGTGTTCGAGTTGGTGAATATTGTCCAGTGGTCGTAGAAGATTATTGTCACCACTGGAGCCCAAATTCATGTACCTGAGAAGACAATCAGTAAGGTAGAGCAATGAGTAATAAAAAAAAAAGTAAAAGGCTTAGCCTTTGCTAAGCACCAAATCCTAATGCTTCCTAACAAACCCAAGATGGCAATGGTGCCATTTGATAAAAAGATTGTTTTGCAGCAAGAATATCAAAGCTCAAGCAACCTATAGTTGTAGTAAAGTATGCAAGAGAGTATCAATCCAGCCTGGGTGAAGAAAGACACTAGGAATACAGAAGCTATGCATATCTAAGCAGAATCGAGTAAATAGATGGTTAAATCGATAAAGACTAAATGCAACGACCAAATGAGCAGAAAAACTATTTTAAAATCCCTGGAAGAGGGTTAGCAACTACTAGAAGAAAACAGAGACTCTAAAATGCAAATCTACTAATTACTAAAAATCGAGCACTGAAACGGGTAAAACATGACACTTTTAACAACTTAGATGAATGACTTCAAATGATCAAAGAAGCAAGCTTTATGACTAGAGAATGATAAACAGATGTTTTAAAATGCTAAAAAGAGAGGATCTAAGGTTGAGGGTCATATTCAAGAGGTTCAAGATTCAAGCTTTGGGTTTGAAAACATAAATCTACTCTTTTGAAGAGCTATATCTAAGCCTTGAGAAACTTAATCTAGGATTATCCATGGCGTGCGGTATAACCCCTTTATCTTACCCTTCCTCCTAACCTATGGCGTGTAGTGGAAAGATGGGTCAAAGAACATTAAACAAAGATCTCAAATATTGGCTTAACTAACCCCCTCTACATCCATGGCGTTTGGGAGAGGATAAAATAGTCTCTAGGATTTGGTTTTCAAGGATCTCTGAATCCGGTCAAGGTAAGAAAGCCCTGGAATCATAGAGATCTTTTTCAAGACTCTCTAAGCTTTAAGACCCCAAATCCTAGAAGAGAATAGGTTATGAACAAGAAAAACTCCCAAAAGCTTAAACCTTTAAACCCTTAAATCACCCCAACCTTAAAACCCAAAAGAAATCTACTCACTACTCATATTTGAAACCGATTGAAATGCAAGGGAAAGAAAACTAAACATGAACAAGCAAGCGATTAAAGAAAAGACTTAATATTGAAAAGATTCAAGGTTCAAAACATGAAAAACTTCAAGAACAGAACAATGGCGGAAAATCGATAAAGAAAAGCTGGAAAAAAGATAAGACTAAGAGTGTGTGTTGAAAGTGATAGCCGCCCTTTGCCCAAAATAGCTAAACCGCCAAATGGTCCCCTCACTACGCTCCAAAGATGAGCTGGCTGGATAAGGTGCCAGAGATCGAGTTGGATGATCGATCTCTGCCTCGATCTTCTTCATGGATCGCTGTCCTTTGCTCGATTTTCAAGTTGATCCTTGGGTGATCAGGTCGTTGTCTCGATCTGGCTCTTGTTCTGCATGGCGTCATCCACGTCTGTACTCACGATCGATCTCCTCTCTCGATCTTGGTCTCGATCCTCCTCCATGAAACGACTTGAGTCACTCGATCTTGTCTAGATCGACCTGCCTAGCTCGATCTGCATCTCGATCTCGGGTCCCTTGCTGAACGGCTGAGTTCTCTAAGTGTCCACAAGCTTCTTCTCGATCCAATACACGTCCACGCAATCTCCACAACTCCAGTGTGTCTCAAACAACCTGATAATGATGCGAAAATGCAGAAAATATGCAAATTGCGAATGCAAAGTGATCTAGGACCTAAAGTGCAACAAATGGTAGAAACTAGCCTATAATGCAAGATGAATGCATGAAAACTAGCTCTAAATGCATGCTAAATATGCAAAATATATGGTAATATCAACTCCCCCAAACTTGCCTTTTGCTTGCCCTCCATTACTTAGCCGGAAAGATATGTGGCCATGAAGCAAACAAAATATATGGTAATATCACTTCTCTGTCCCACCAAGCTAGAGCATGGTCATAGAGATTAGCTATTGCAAGAGCAATCTTCTTAGGCTCAGTGTAGGCATAGTAGTCAAATAAGTGCTCCATCCTTCTTTCCCCTTCTAGATAGGCGGCAAGATCAAGCTTTCCAGCAAAAGTTGGTGCAAGAAGCTTCACTTCTGGTGGTAAGTGTATGTCCACATTATAGGGCCTGTTCCTCTCATTGTTTCGTCTAAAAATTTCTTGAGCTTGTTGTGCTAGATTTGGCGCTGGTGGTGGCACATCAGGAGGCTCTCCTACTCTGTTTGCATCAGGAGGAACGTGATAACTAAGATTTTATGCAAGCTAGTTTGGTCAATCCTAAAGCATAGTTTAGTGGTAAGTATAGTGCTAGAGGTGTCAATCCAAATCAGGTTGTCTTGAAGGATACCAAGAATGCAAGAGCTTTGTAAAGCTAAGTAAAATCCGGATTATTTGAGGAGAAAATCTATAAAAACTAAATGCAGCTACTAAATGAACACGAAAACTATTTTAAAATCCCTACTGATGAGTTAAACAACTATTAGATGACTTCTAAGAATTTAAAATGCAAGGCTACTGGTTTTTAAAATTCGAAAGCTAAAAGCAGACAGAAAAGGAAAGTTCTAACAACCTAGGAAATGATTTTTAAGAAACTAAGACAAAAGATGCAAACTTTAGAACTAGGAAATGATGACTTTAAGATTTCAAAAGTTAAAAGCAGATTCAAAGTTGAGGATCATGCTTAAGAAGGTTCAAGATTAAAACTTTGGGTTTTGAAAACATAGATCTACACATTTTAGTGCTATCTCTAGGCCTTGAGAAGCTTAGCTAGATTTATCCATGTTGTGTGGTATAAATCCTTTCCTCAACCTTTCCTCCTAACCCATGGCGTGTGGTGGAAAGAAAGGGTGAAGAACATGAAGCATAGATCTCAAAAAATGGCCTAACTAGCTCCCTAAGCATCCATGGCGTTTGGGAAAGGATGAGCTAGTCTCTTGGATTTGGGTTTAGGGGATATCCTGAATCCTGCTAAGGTAAGGAAATCCCTGAGATCAAAGAGATCTTTCTCAAGAGTCTCTAGGCATTAAAACCCCCAAATCGAAGAAGAGATTAAGTTAAGAGCAAGAAAAGACCCAAGCTTACACCCTTAAACCCCTCTTAATCACCTCAACTTTAAACCCTTGGTGAACTACTCACTACACATGATTAAAACACGAAGACATAAAGGAAAGAAGGATAAGCATGAGTAAACTACTATGCAAGACAGATTAAGAGAAATATGTAAGATTTAAAAACGGATTAAGGCTCTACAAAGTATCAAAAGCTTCAAAACTAAAACAATGGCGGCTATTCCTTAAAGAAAAGATAAAAGATAAGATAAAAGAAGAGGGAGACAGATTGAATGGTTTTTATGGCTACAAAAAAAGGGTAAACAAAAGAAGAAATGGTCGCCTCACTAAACTCCAAAATGCTAGCTGTACGGATAAGGTTCAGAGATCGACCTGAGCAGTCGATCTCTTACTCGATCTTCCGTACAGAACATCTTCTTTTGCTCGATCTTCGGGTCGATTCAGTCTGGTGGATCAAGTGCTTCTATCGATCTTCTGGTCGATCTTCAGACGATCGAGTCGTGACCTCGATCTGGCTCTCGTTCTTCCCGGGCTTAGTTTCTGTGTCCGTACTCACGTTCGATCACCTTGGTCGATCTTGAGCTCGATCTTCTTCCTTGAAACGACCTGAGTGTCTCGATCTTCTGGTCGATCTCGTCTAGATCGACCTGCCTAGCTCGATCTTCCTCTTTATCTCAGTTCCTTTTCTGCATGGCTTAGTTCCTCCAAGTATCCATAGGCTCCCTTTCGATCCTTAGCATATCCACGCACCCTCCATAGCTCCAGTGTAATTAAAACAACCTGAATATGATGCAAGAATGCAAGAAATATGCAAAATGCTAATGCAAAGTGTTCTAGGATCTAAAATGAGATAAATGGTGCAAACTAGCCTATTATGAAAAATGTATGCATGAAAACTACTCTAAATGTATGCTAAATATGCAAAAATATATAAGTATATCAACTCCCCCAAACTTGCCTTTTGCTTGCCCTCAAGCAAACAAAGTTCAAGCTAGGAAGAGAGGTTTAAAAGTGGGAGCTCAAATTTCCAAAAGTGTTTAAGCAAATAAATCAATTCAATGGTCCTAGTTCTCAATTCTAAAATGCAGTACACAAACTTCTACTCCAAAGAACTTAGCCATATTCATCACATATTGAATCTCAAATCATGACTCGCCTATTCCAAACAATCCAAGAATCCTAACCTTTAACATTCAATTAAGTTCAAACCGTGAATCACACTTATTCATTTAAAACCAAATACATTTGGCTAGGGACAAGGTCATGAGATAAAAATGATCTCATTCATGTGGGTAATTCAAGCAATAGTTTATCTCAAAAAGGGTTGAAGTTATGCATAATGCTAAAGGTAAAAGGCAATTGATGCATCCATGACTAGACTCTCATTTACCCATATACACTAACAATGATCATAATCTCTCTCTCATTTATTTTCAAGCTCACTCACCCTCTAGAGACTACCCAAAACAACAAGACAAGACGCCTAGCATACCCCAATTAAACACATCATTCAAACCTTCTTATAGCTGGTGGTAGGGCCATATATATACTTAGCTCTTTTATTTTCTTTTGATAGCTCTCTTCACATATTTTTTTTTCTTTTTTACTTGGCCTTTGGCTCTCTTATTTATTTATTTATTTTTTTTTTTTTTTTGAGAGCTATCTCTTTTTTCAAACTCGAGCTTTTATTTAAAACAAGGCCAACCACTTAAAACTATGCATCCCTTTTTGTTCAAACCCCAAACACCAATTCTTTTCAAACCGAAAATAGTAAGCATAATCAATCAACACCCATGAATTCCCACCCTAACCTTAAGCCTAAAACTAGCTTCAATATGCAAAGCTAGCATCAATACGAGAGCCTAATCATGTCGTATAAACCTAACACTTTATGCCAAGTTCAACCAAAAATTAAGGCCTCACAAAATCACACACGAAAAATTTGGCTTGAAAGGAGGGTAAGGGTTAAGGTGAGGAGTTCTATTCAGGCTTACAAAAGAGTGGTGAAAGGAATAAGAAATCTTAAATATGTATATGTAATCCATGTATTCTTTTTCAAATGCAGAAGTATGATAATTCAAAATTCAAGTTAAGGTTTCACTTGATAGGAAAGGATTCAACTCAAGTTTGTTCAACTTAAGCCACAAAAATCAAGACAAATGATCTAAATATGGTTAGAACTTACTTTCAAAGTTGTATAAAGCATCAAAGAACTACTAACTAGGGCCTTAACCAATTCATGAGCTTAAAACACTTTACAAGGAAATTTTTTTATATCATTGCTCCCTATGCAAATGCAAGCAACCTAAATGATAAAAATTCTAGACTCAATCCTAAAATATTTGACAATGCAAATGCAAGCTATATGATTTTTTTTGAAATTTTTGAAAAAATTTCTGATTTGTTTTGTATTTTTCTATGCACTTAGATAAATGCAATGCATGAAGACTCAAGGATGCTAACACCAAATAAGATCCAAATAAAAACATGTCAAAGCACACACTCTCCCCCAAACTTGAATGACAACGTCTCGGTGTCAAACAAATTGAAGAGGAGACCAAAATTCATAAAGCAAAAATAGAAGAAATGCATGATATATACAAGGGTTTATGTTTTGGTACCTTGGAGCTAAGCATGACTGGAGCTTGAAACACAAGTTCTAAAAGAGAAAGTAAAGAGAGGTGGCGATTTAAGAGAGAGATATTCTAAATTATATCAATAAATAGAAGAGGAAATTCTCTTGAGATAAGACTAAATCAAGAAAATTTCCCTAATACTTAGATATTTTTAAAAATTCATCATAATCCCTAGCAAATATCATTCAACCAATTCAATAAAAGGAAATTTTCTTGAAAACTCAAATATGAAATTCAAGAAATTTGAAATACATTTGAAAAGGGATGGTTATAAGATGCTCTATGCCTTTAAAAACCGAACACACACTCTCTCTTTCTAAAAATCAGTTTCGAAATGTAATGTGAAGAGAGTGTGGATGCAAGGTGTTATAAAGACAAAAATCTTGGATGCATGCAAGTGGGTTCTGAAAAAGGTGTGGTTAAGGCACACATCCTCATGGTCAAAGATGCTTGCCTTGACCAAGATTCAAATTTAAAATGGGAGGGAAAGAGAAACGAGGGGGAAAGTTTGAACCAACCTCGGCATGAGATCGAATCAAATTGGTCGATCTTGACCTCGATCTCATGCCCATTCTGTCCGTGATCGAGAGGCTTGCTCGATTGGAGGCTTGGTCTGATTTGAATCGAGCCTTAGATCGATTCTGCTCCTCGTTCCAATATTCGACGTGGTTATGGCCATGCTCCTTAGATCAAGCTTCTTGATCGATTTCGAGGTCGTTTTGGCAAGGATCGAGTGAGCTGATCAAGTGAACTGATCGATCCAGTTCAAAGATCGAGTGAGACCAGTCGATCCACACCCCGTTTGCATTTCAAGCTAAATGTATGGGTGGGTCATCCTCTCGCAATCGACTGACTCACTCGATTGTCTACTCGATCTCATCTAGATCGAGTGAATTCACTCGATTTACTAGCTCGATCTAGTAAAGATCGAGCCAGGATAGGTCGATCTATCACTCGATTGTTTGCCTCTGTTTCTCCTTTCCTTGCCTTGTTGACTCCAAGATCATGATATTCGGTTCCCATCTCCCCATACCTACACACTTAAACTAAAAAGCATAAAATTGAAACAGAAAGCAATCAAAAATATGTACAATGATAGTCATGGGAATGCCTCCCAAGTGCGTTTGTTTTACGTCTCTTAGCTTGACTTTACTTGGTTAGGCTAGAGGGGAATCTTGGAGAAGCAATGTGGTGCTCTCCTTACTGCAATCACTTGCCATGTAGGGCTTGACTCTATGCATTCACCGTGAAACTCTGTCCACCCTTGCCAACCAAAGTCATTGCCCCATACGGTAGCACTTCTTTTATCTCAAACGGACCGCTCCATCTAGACTTGAGCTTCCCTGGAAACAATTTCAAACGTGAGTTGTAGAGCAGAACCAGGCTTCCCTCTTTGAGCTCCTTAAGCACCAGCTTCTTGTTATGAACAGCCTTGGTCCTCTCTTTGTAGATCTTGGCGCTTTCATAAGCATCCAACCTCAATTCATCAAGCTCATGAAGTTGCACCAGTCTTCTCTCTTGTGCCGTCTTGAGACTGAAGTTCACTTGCTTCACAGCCCAAAGAGCTTTGTGCTCTAACTCAACAGGGAGGTGACAATATTTACCATAGAGGAGGTTGAAAGGCGTGGTACCAATGGGAGTATTGAAAGCCGTTCTACAAGCCCAAACAGCTTCATCAAGCTTGCTTGCCCAATCTTTCCTAGTTACTCCCGCGGTTCTCTCTATTTGAAACCTCTACTTGGCCACTGGTTTGAGGGTGATAAGGCGTGGCTACCTTGTGTTTAACTCCATGCTTTCTCAAGAGACCCTCAAAAATCTTGTTGATGAAGTGGCTGCCCCCATCACTAATCACCACCTTAGGGACTCCAAACCTTGGAAAATGATAGTCTTGAAAAGCTTGACTACCACCTTTGAATTATTAGTTGGTGAGGCTATGGCTTCCACCCACTTAGACACATAGTCTACTGCCACTAGGATATACTTGTTGCCATATGACGATGGAAATGGACCCATAAAATCAATCCCCCAAGCGTCAAAGACTTCCACCTCAAAGATAGGTACCTGCGGCATCTCATTCCTCTTTGTGATGTTCCCAGCTCTTTGGCAAGTTTCACATGATTTTACAAACTCATGAGCATCCTTGAAGAGTGTAGGCCACCAAAACCCAGCTTGTAGAACCTTTGTAGCTGTCTTGAATGATGCGAAGTGCCCACCATAAGTCATACCGTGGCAATGGAGAAGAATGTCTCTTGCCTCTCCTCTTGTGACACATCTTCGGTATAGGCTGTCCACACCTCTCTTGTACAGATAAGGATCATCCCAAAAGTAGTGAGAGATGTCCCTCATGAACTTCTTCCTATGGTAATGGTCCAGGTGAGTAGGCTCTTCTCCACAAGCCAAGTAGTTAACAATATCCGCATACCATGGTAGATCCTCTTCCTTGAAGCTCAAGACTTCTAGAAACATCTCCTCTAGCTTTGCACATATCACGGTGTTAACCACAATAAGCTGCTCTTCGGGGAGTGAGTCGTCTAAAGGTAAGACATCATTCACCCTCATCCTTGAAAGATGATCCGCCACACCGTTCTCTATCCCCTTCTTGTCCTTGATCTCTATGTCAAACTCTTGTAAGAGAAGGATCCATCTTAAGAGTCTCGGCATGGTGTCTTTCTTGGAGTATATGTACCTCAAGGCAGCATGGTCAGTATACACGATGATCTTAGAACCCACCAAGTAAGACCTAAACTTCTCAAAAGCAAAGACCACGGCTAGAAGCTCTTTCTCTGTGGTTGCATACTTCACTTGCATGTCATCCAAGGTACGGCTTGCAAAGAAGCCTTGGTCACATGCAGCTTCTTATCCTTCTTCTGACCCAAGACAGCACCCACGGCGTAGTCACTTGCGTCGCACATAATCTCAAGGGACAAATCTCAATCCGGAGCGTGAACTATAGGCGCGGTGACCAAGGCTTCTTTGATGGTCTTAAAGGCTTGTAGGCATTCTTCATCGAAGATGAACTCGGTTTCCTTGCACAGTAGCCTTGTAAGAAGACGTGCTATCTTGGAGAAATCCTTGATAAACCTTCTGTAGAAGCCAGCATGCCCCAAGAAACTCCTAATCCCTTTCACATTAACCAGATGCTTTAAACTCATCATAACCTCTATCTTGGCCTTGTCAACCTCAATCCCATGCTGAAAAATCTTGTGCTGGAGTACAATGCCTTCCCTCACCATAAAGTGACACTTTTCCCAATTCAGCACCAAGTTTGTCTCCTCACATCTCTTGAGAACTCTGAAAAGATTTGACAAACAACCACCAAACGAAGCACCATACACAGAAAAATTATCCATGAAAACCTCTACCATTTCCTCTATAAGGTCAGAGAAAATAGACATCATACACCTTTGAAAGGTTGATGGTGCATTACATAACCCAAATGGCATCCTTCGATATGCAAAGGTACCATAAAGGCAAGTGAAAGTGGTTTTCTCTTGTGCCAATTACTCAAGCAACTCATCAGCCAATCCATCCAAATTTTCAATGTAGAACGCTTGTCCACTAATCGTTGGCTTCTTCAAGACTTCGTTGATGTCAAAGTTCAGCTTGATGTCCTTGCCAGCTGCAGAGAAATCTTGCCATTCTTCACGTCTATGATGGCTCCAGCAGTTGCTAGAAACGGTCTACCAAGGATTAGAGGGTCTCTTGGTTCCTCATCCATTTCTAGCACTACAAAATCTGTTGGCACATTCACATTGCTAATCCTACGGGTAGGTTTTCAAGCATGCCTACAGGGAGTCTTATACTTCGATCAGCTAGAATGAGTGATATTCTACACTCCTTAAACTTGGTAAAGCCCAGCTTTTTGGAAATGGAGTGAGGCATAAGGTATATGCTTGCCCCTAGATCACATAAGCAACTCTCAAACTTCAAAGTGCCTAGTGCACAAGGGATAGTGAATGACCCCGGATCTCCTAGCTTCTTTGGTACTATCTTTTTGTGGATGATTGCACTACATTCTTGACTCAATACCAAGACTTATTCACTCTCTTTATCCCTCTTAGCAAGAGTATCCTTCAAGAACTTGGTATATTTTGGCATCATAGCCAAACAATCCACCAACATCAGTTTAATCTCAACGTTCCTTATGTGCTTCTCAAACAAGGCTTTATGCTTCTCAATCAACTACTTCTTGAAACGTCCAGGGAAGGGGAGCTTTGGTTTGTAAGGTGGAGGCACGAAAGCTTCTTTCTCTTTGCTAACTTCCTCCACTTTTTTCTCTAAAACCGCTTCCTTTCCTTTCTTTGGCCTTATAATATAGACATTGTCAAACGTGATCTCTTGATCATTTGAGAGATTACTCTCCCCCTCTTGAACCGCAATGTCCTCATTGTACTCAGGTATAGACCGTGGTGGTAGCTCCTTCCCACTTCACAAAGTGATCGCATTGGCATACTCCTTAGGGCTTGTCTCACACTTCCCAGGTAAGCTACCTTGACCGCTTGAACTGGCTTTTCCTTTCTCTAGCTGGCGAATCTTGTTGTTCAAGTTGGTGATTTGTGTAGATACCTCAGTAAGAGAAGAGTCCAGCCTATTGTTCATATCAACAAATTTCTGATTTGTAGTTGCTTGTCCCTGAAGTAATTGTTGGAACATAGCTTGTACCGGATCTTGAGGTGGAGGTTGAACTTGTTGCTGCTGAGGCACGAAACCAAGAGGGTTGCCTTTGTTCCCTTGCTGTTGCTGGCCTTGGAAGTTTCCTTGTCGTTTCGCTTGGTACCCACTGTTTTGTGTAAATCCACCTTTGTTGTAAGGAACAAAAGGTTTTCCTTGTTGTGGAGGGTACACTTGATCCTTAGGGTTCTCTACATTGGTACTTCGGTAGGATAAGTTTTTGTTGCCTTGATACCTCTGAACACAGCCCTGTGCCTTAGTATAGTCTTGGCCTCCAACCCAATTCGCTTCCTCTTGGCTCTGCTCTAACTCTTCTAGAACGTCTGTAGCCTCTCCCACAAAGTGTACATGCTTTTGATTTGCAAGTACCAGCTTGTCAATCTTCTCATGAAGTGATTTCAGCTCCTTCTTGTGTGGCTCAATGTCAGACCCTCTTGGTGCTCTATCATAGTCTTCAGCGTAGTTGCCATCACTCAAAGCAAGATTCTCAATAAGCTCTATTCCCGCTTCTACATCTTGTCAAAGAAAGTTCCCTTTACTCGCCGTGTCTAGAAGCATTCGAATCTTGGGAAGAGCTCCTCTATAGATGGTGCTCAAGAGTGTCTCCTCAGTGAAACAATGATGAGGACATGCAATCGTGTAGTCCTTGAACTGCTTTATTGCTTCACTAACGGTCTCATTCTGCCATTGTGTAAAACCGCTAATCTCACTCCTTAGGCGAGCTGTTCTTGTACTGGAGAAGAACTTGGACAGAAATGCCTTCTTGCAATCATCCCATGAGGTTATAGTCCCTTGAGGTAAGGTCTTCTTCTAATGCCTTGCTTTATCCCCAAGTAAAAAAAGAGAAAAGCCTCCTCCGAGATCCCATTGATCTTGATCATTCCGCACACTTGCTCGAAGTTGTCTAAGTGCTCCAAAGGATCCTCCATTGCAAGTCCATGGAACTTGTTTTTCTGCACCATTGAGACAAAGCCTGGCTTGATCTCGAAGTTTTTGTTTTGCACCAGTGGTGGAGTGATGCCAAAACGGTTGTGATGAGTGTTTGGTGCATCACCTGCACCAATGATCCTTGGTTTCCTTGGGGCGTGGTTAGGGTTTCCATTCCCCCTAGCAGCAGCAGCACGGTGAGGTGGAGCCTCAGCTTGGTCTTGCTCAGCCATGACCTCAAAATCAAGAATATCTGTTGCAATAACTCCTCAAAGTCTTGTGCTTGTTCTCTTGCCCTTCTTAGCCTTGCACTTCCAAGCTGATGAATGTTGTCTAGAGGTTGTAATAGGTTGTTGTCACCTCTAGACCTCAGATTCATATACCTGAGAAGACAAGTAGGAAGGTAGATAGATTAGTAACCAAAGTAAAAATAAAGACTTAGTCTCTACTAAAATCCAAATCCTAATACTTTCAAACTAAACCCAAGTTGGCAATGGCGCCATTTGATAACTAAGCTTTTATGCAAGCTAGTTTGATCAATCCTAAAGCATAGTATAGTGGTAAGTATAGTGCTAGAGGTGTCAATCCAAATCAGGTTGTCTTGAAAGATACTAAGAATGCAAGAGCTTTGTAAAGCTAAGTGAAATCCGGATTATTTGAGGAGAAAATCTATAAAAATAAATGCAGCTACTAAATAACCACGAAAACTATTTTAAAATCCCTACTGATGGGATAAACAACTACTAGATGACTTCTAAGAATTTAAAATGCAAGGCTACTGGTTTTTAAAATTTGAAAACTAAAAGCAAACAGAAAAGGAAAGTTCTAACAACCTAGGAAATGATTTTTAAGAAACTAAGACAAAAGATGCAAACTTTAGAACTAGGAAATGATGACTTTAAGATTTCAAAAGCTAAAAGCAGGTCGACCAGAAGATCGTGTGACCAAGTCGATGCAAGGAAATGGATCGAGGCCGAGATCGAGTGAGGAGCTCGATCTGAAGTACGGACGTAAATGACGCCATGCAGATCGAGTACCGGATCGAGCTTCCAACAAGATCGACTCAGAGATCGACCAAAGCCATCTGATCCAAGACGAAGATCGAGAGCCAAATCGAGTCACCTGCTCGATCCCAGACTACTTTAACCGTTTTTGGCTTCCAGCGAAGGGGGGACCATCGAGCTGTTTGCCCATTTTGGGAAGGCGGCGATCCTGCTTTTACACACACGTTTTCACTCTATCTTTTTTAGTTTTCTCTCTCGTTCAGAGGCGATTTCTGCCATTGTAGACCATTGAAGCTTTTTATTGCATTTGAATCTTTGAATATCGAATCTTTCGCTTTAATCAATCGTTGATCATGCTTAGTTTTCTGTTTATTGCATTTTGTTCGATTTTCTCTATGAGTAGCGAGTAGTTTTGTGTGAGTTGATGGGTTGAGGCTATTCAAAGGGGGTCAAAAGGGTTAAAGTTTTGAGTTTTCTTGTTCTTCATTACCTTTTCTTCTAGGATCTTGAGTATTTAAGGCTTAGAGAGTCTCACGCCAAGATCTCTATGATCCAAGGGATGTCTTACCTTGACAGGATTCAGATGTCCTGGAAAATCAGATCCTAGAGGCTAGTCTTTCATTTCCCACATGCCATAGTTGTAAAGGAGACTAGTTAGGTCGCTGTTTGAAATCTGTGTTCCTTGCCCTTCGATCTCTTTTTCCACCACACGCCATGGGTATGGAGAAGAGGTTGAGGGAGTGAATCATACCACACGCCATGGATGGTTCTTGTTTTGTTTTCAAGGCTTAGAGAAACCTTCTAAAGGAGTAGATCTATATGTTTTCAAACCAAGCTTTAATCTTTGAGACCCATGAATATGACCCTCAACCCTAGACCCTCTTTCTTAGTGTTTTAAACCCTTGCTTATCATTCTGTCATCATAAAGTTTGTATCTTGTTCATTAATCCATCGCATCATTCATCACTTTAAGTTGTTAGACGAGGTCGATCCATATTGCTCGATCTAGTGGTCGATCCACTAGTCGATTTTTAGTTTTTTTATAGCCTTGCATTTTTCTCATTCCGCTTGTTCTTCGTGGTAGTTAACCCTCTTCCAGGGATTTTAAAATTGTTTTGCTTCTCATTTGATACCTGCATTTAGTTTTTAGGGATTTTACCAATCATTTTACCATTTCGCTTAGCTATGTTCATTCCCTTGCATTCTTAGTGAACTTGCTACCCCTAGGTGTGGATTGACACTCACTTGCATGCTATACTACATCTCAGTGTTGCATTTGAGCTTTGATACATCATTGCATTGCAAAAACCTGTTATCAGGTGGCGCCAAGCGGTGTCTTGAATGCTATCTTGTAGGCCAAAAGTGCATCATCTAACTTGGCTGACCAATCTTTTCCTGTCTTTCCAACTGTCTTCTCCAAGATTTCTTTGATCTGCCTGTTGGAAACTTCAATCTGACCACTTGTCTGAGGGTGATAAGGTGTAGCAACCTTGTGATGAACTCCATATTTCTGCAGCAGCTGCTCAAACACTCTATTAATAAAGTGCTTTCCACCATCACTGATCACAATCTGTGGTACTCCAAACCTGGGAAAAATGATGGTTTTGAACAGCTTCAGGACCACTGCAGCATCATTGTGTGGACTGGCATTTGCTTCCACCCACTTGGAGATATAATTCACTGCAACCAGGATGTACTTGTTCCCATCCATAAGATGAAGGAAAGGGTCCCATGAAATCGATGCCCCAGCAGTCAAAAACTTCAACTTCAAGTATGAAGTTCTGTGGCATCTCATGTCTCTTACTGATCTTCCCTCTCCTTTGGGAGACATCACATTGTGAGATGAATGTCTGAGCATCTTTGAACATTGTAGGCCACCAGAAGCCTGCTTGTAGAACCTTGGAGACAGTCTTGAAAGTAGCAAAATGTCCTGCATACTCAGAGCCATGAGAGTGGAACAGCACATTCTGAACTTCAGCTTCTGCAAGACATCTTCTGTAGATTCCATCTGAACAGTGCTTGTACAAGTAAGGCTCATCCCAGTAATATCTCCTAAGTTCTCTCATGAACTTCTTCATCTCATACCCTTTGAGGGTTTCATGGACCTCATCTGCAACTAGGTAGTTGGCAATATCAGCATACCAAGGCCTAGAAGAGGCTGTAACTGCAAAGATAGACTGAGAGAAGACATCATGCAGGATCTGTTGAAGTACTAGTGCAGTACGCGACTGGTGTCCATCGACACCAGAGGGGGTGTGTCGATCGACAGCAAGTCGGTGTCGACTTGGTGACGATGTCGATGTTGATCCTGCTCGATATTGGCTCGCGTCGAGGTTGGTGTCGATCGACACCAAGGGGTGGGTGTCGATCAGCACCCTGTCTGCAGGTCGAAAAAGCTGCAACTCTTCCACTTCTGAAGGCTGAAACCTTGCCTCAATGAGGTATATATTCTCCTCTGCCAGGAAATCATCAATGGGGATGTTGTCTTCAATCCTGATTCTTGAGAGATGATCTGCTACACCATTTTCAATCCCTTTCTTGTCCCTTATCTCAATGTAAAACTCTTGGAGCAACAAAATCCATCTCAGCAGTCTTGGTTTTGCATCCTTCTTCTGCATCAAGAACTTAAGAGCAGAATGATCAGTGTGCACAATTACCTTAGCTCCAACCAAGTATTGTCTGAACTTCCCAAATGCAAATACTACAGCCAACAATTCTTTCTCTGTAGTTGCATAATTCTTCTAAGCATCATCCAAGGTTCTGCTTGCATAGTAGATTGCATGAAGCTTCTTCTCCTTTCTCTGACCCAATACAGCGCCCAGTGCAAAGTCTGAAGCATCACACAACACCTCAAATGGTAGATCCCAATCAGGAGGCTGCACAATTGGGGCACTCACTAATGCCTGCTTGATTTGTTGGAAGGCTGAATGACACTCTTCGGTAAATTCAAACTTCACATCCTTGCAAGGCAGAGCTGTGAGTGGTCTTGCAATCTTACTGAAATCCTTAATAAACCTCCTGTAAAACCCAACATATCCTAGAAAGCTCCTTACTGACTTCACACACTCTGGTGGCTGCAGACTTGTCATCACTTCGATTTTGCCTCTGCTTACCTTAATGCCTTCTCCAGAAACTCGATGCCCAAGTAGAATCCCATCCTTGACCATAAAGTGGCATTTCTCCCAGTTCAGAACCAGGTACTTCTCTTCACATCTTGCAAGCACTTGACAGAGATTGTCAAGGAAGTCTTTGAAGGATGATCCATATACTGAGAAATCATCCATAAAGACCTCCATATACTTCTCAATCATATCTGTGAAGATGGAGAGCATGCACCTCTGAAATGCCGCAGGAGTATTACAAAGTCCAAATGGCATCCTGCGATATGCAAAGGTGCCATAGGGACAAGTAAATGTGGTCTTCTCCTGGTCATCTGGGTGAATGAGGATCTGAAAAAAGCCAAAGTAGCCATCCAGGAAGCAGTAGTAGGAGTGATTTGCCAACCTTTCCAGCATCTGGTCAATGAATGGTAATGGGAAGTGGTCCTTCCTTGTTGCAGCGTTGAGCTTCCTGTAGTCAATGAACATTCTGTGGCCAGTGATGGTCCTTGTAGGAATCAGCTCATTCTTCTCATTTTAAACCACTGTGACTCCTTTTTCCTTGGGAACTACATGTAATGGATTGACCCAAGTGCTGTCTGAAATGGGATAGATGATCCGAGCAGCTAGAAGCTTCATTATTTCCTTCTTAACTACATCCTGCAAATTCGGATTCAGCCTCCTCTGGTTCTCAATTGACGACTTGGACTCATCCTCAAGGTGTATCATGTGCATGCACAGGTCCGGAGAGGTACCTGAAATGTCATCAAGAGAATACTCAAGAGCCTTGCGAAAAGTGCGCAACTTGCTTAGCAACAAAGTGAGCTCTGCATTGTTTAAGGTAGCACTAACTATAATAAGATATGTAGAGTTAGCTCCCAGAAAAGCATACCTTAGACCTGCAGGAAGCTGTTTGAGTTCGATTTTAGGAGCTTTTTCTTCACTCCAATCGCCCAGTTTTGCAGCCTTTGCAGATGTCCCAACGATCTCATGTTGTGCCACTAGCTGCATCACTTGCTCACTTGCATCCATCATCCTGACATAACCAGCAGCAATGCTGTCTAGATGCTCTGTTGCTTCTGCAGAAACTGTCAATGCCCTTTCCAAAGGGTCTGCAGGATGCATCTCTTGAAAGATCTCTTCTGCAAGACTGGTGAGGGAGTCTTCATAGAATGTGTGGCCATCTATTGTGGGTCTCTTCATCAACTTTTTCATGTCAAAGTTCATCACCAAATCGCCCACATTCAAAGCAATGCTCCCTTTTCTGACATCAATGATGGCGCCTGCAGTAGTCAGAAATGGCCTTCCCAAACTCAAAGGGTCCTTTGGTTCTTCTCCATAAGCTAAAACCATAAAGTCTGTGAGAATCACACAATCTCCCACCGTGACTGGCACATCCTCTAGAATGCCTTCAGGAATCCTTACAGATTTATCTGCTAAGATAAGAGATATTTTGGTTGGCTGGAAATCAGTCATGCCCAAGCTGACATCAACTGAATGAGGCATCAGGTTGACACTTGACCCCAAATCACATAATGACCTCTCAAACCTTTCAGAAAATATTGTGCAGACTATAACAAAGCTCACAGGGTCAGTAAGCTTTTCTGGTATCTTGTTCTGTATAACTGCACTCACTTGTTCTGAAATTAGCATTGTTCCTTGCTCAATCCCCAGATTCTTGGTCATCATGCTTTTCACATATCTCTTTATCACAGGAGTAGTCCTTATAGCATCTATCAAAGAAATCTCCACCACAAGCTTATCCATGATAGCCTTGATCCTAGCATCCTCCAGCTCTTGTTTAGTCTTCTTCTGGTTCCTTGGATAAGGTACTTTGAGCTTGTAAACCCTTTCTTCTGCAACATCTGGAGTCTGCAAACTCGCAGCTTTCTTATGTGGTGGGTGTCGATCGACACTGGCTTCTGGAAGTGGTGTCGAGCGTCTGTTGAGCTGCTTGTCGAGCTCGCTCGATATCTCTTCGCCTCGTGTCGAATAATCATGAATTTCCTTTGGTGTCGATCGACACTGAGGGGTTGGTGTCGATCGACACTCTTCCATATTGGCGAAATATTCATCTTCAAACTCCTGCAGCTGCTCAAAATCCTATGTATTCAGGCTCTTTTTTCTGCACTGGTTGCAGATTCTTTCCACTCTTCAGTGTGATGGCATTGACAGAGTGTCTTGGATTGGTATCTGTTCTTCCTGGAAGAAAACCATCTTGCCTTTTCATAACTCCAGCAGTTTGAGCCACTTGAGTGTCCAAAGTCTTAACATGAGTGTTCAGAGCTTCGATTTTCCCATTCAAATCTTGGTATAGGGCGTCAATTTTGCCATTGAAATCAACTGTAATCTTCTGTTGACCTTCTAGCAACTGCTCAAGCATGGCTTCCATCTTACTTGAAGCTGATGGTGCTGGTGCAGACTGATAAGATGAGGAACCATAGTTCTTGTTGAAGTTGTTGTTCTGGTACTCAGACTTCTGAAACTGAGGCTTGGGGGTGTAACCAGAAGAACTCTGGCTCCCTGTGAAGTTGCTCCTCTGCATATTCCCACTGAATCCTCTGTTTCCTTGCTGACTGTTGTACCTCTGACCCTGAAAACCAGCTCCATTGATGTAGTTGACATCTTCTTCTTCAAACTCCTCAGCTGGCTCAAATGTCTCAACCTCAGCAGCAAACTGAACAGACTTCTTACCCATCAAGAGGTTATGAAGAGAATCCAGTTTAGCCTTCTTCTCAGCAGCAAACTGATTGCTCCCTGCATTGCGAGCGTTTTTCTGTCTCTCAAAATCAGCATTCTTTGTGTTGTTGCTGGAAGCTAGGTTCTCTATCAGTTTGATCGCATCAGCTGGGACTCTAGTGTTATTGCTTGCTGCATCCAGAGCCATCTGGTACTTCCAATCAACACCTCTGAAGAAGATACCCAGCAGTTGTACTTCATTGAACCCATGGTGTGGACAATCCCTTTGGTACAGCTTGAATCTCACCCATGCTGCTTTGAAAGCTTCTGTTGGACCTTGGGAGAATGTGGCTATTTTTGTCCTCAACTCCTCTGACCTTGCATCATCATAGAAGTTGTTGAGGAAAGCAGATTTGGTGTCCTCCCATGTGGTCAAAGAACCAGGTTCCAACTGTTTGAGCCAATGTGCTGCATCCCCTTCCAAAGTGTGAGGGAAAAGCTTGCAAAATAGGAAATCATTAGTGACTCCATTGGCTTTAACACTTGTAGCCAGGTCTTCAAACTTCTCTATATGATCCATTGGGTGTTCATGTAGAAGCCCACGGAAAGGGTGCTGACCCACAAGCTGATAATAACTGGGTTTCAGCTCAAAGTCATTCCTCTGAAAGGCAGGTGGGCGGATTGCACCTCTATTTTCAAGGATCTCTGAATCCGGTCAGGGTAAGAAAGCCCTGGAATCATAGAGATCTTTTCCAAGACTCTCTAAGCTTTAAAACCCCAAATCCTAAAAGAGAATATGTTAAGAACAAGAAAAACTCTCAAAAGCTTAAACCTTTAAACCCTTAAATCGCCCCAACCTTAAATCCAAAAGAAATCTACTCACTACTAAACCGATTGAAATGCAAGGGAAAGAAAACTAAACATGAACAAGAAAGTGATTAAAGAAAAAGATTTAATATTGAAAAGATTCAAGGTTCAAAACATGAAAAACTTCAAGAACAGAACAATGGCGGAAAATTGCCTAAAAAAAGCTGGAAAAAGATAAGACTAAGCGTGTGTGTTGAAAGTGATAGCCGCCATTTGCCCAAAATAGCTAAACCGCCAAATGGTCCTCTCACTACGCTCCAAAGCTGAGGTGGTTGGATAAGGTGCCAGAGATCAAGTTGGATGATCGATCTCTGGCTCGATCTTCATCACGGATCGCTGTCCTTTGCTCGATCTTCAAGTCGATCCTTGGATGATTGGGTCGTGGTCTCGATCTGGCTCTCGTACTGCATGGCGTCATCCACGTCTGTACTCACGATCGATCTCCTCTCTCAATGTTGGTCTCGATCTTCTGGTCGATCTCGTCTAGATCGACCTGCCTAGCTCGATCTGCGCCTCGATCTCAGGTCCCTTGCTGAACGGCTGAGTTCTCCAAGTGTCCACAAGCTTCTTCTCGATCCAATGCACGTCCACGCAACCTTCACAACTCCAGTGTGTCTCAAACAACCTGATAATGATGCAAAAATGCAGAAAATATGCAAACTGCGAATGCAAAGTGATCTAAGACACAAAGTGCAACAAATGGTAGAAACTAGCCTATAATGCAAGATGAATGCATGAAAACTAGCTCTAAATGCATGCTAAATATACAAAATATATGGTAATATCAACTCCCCCAAACTTGCCTTTTGCTTGCCCTCAAGCAAACAAAATTCAAGAGAGGAAGAGAGGCTTTAAAAACGGGGGTTTAAATTCCTTGCAAAAGTGTTTTTCAAATGAATCAATTCAATGGTCCTAGTTCTTAATCCTAAGATGCAATGCACACACTCATACTCCAAAGAACTCAGCCATATTCATCACATATTGAATTCTCAAATCATGACTCTCATATCCCAAACAATCCAAGAATCCTAACCTTTAACATTCATTAAGCTTAAAACCGTGAATCACACTTATGCACTTTAAAATCGAATACATTTGGCTTAGGGAGAAGGTTATGAGACAAAAACGATCTCATTTTAAATGGGTAATTCAAGCAAATGGGTTCTCTCAAAGAAGGTTGAACTTATGCATAATGCTAAAGATAAAGACAATTGATGCATACATGACTAGACTCTCATCTACCCATATACACTAACATTGATCCTAAACCCCTCTCATTTTTCTTTTCTTTTTAAGCTCGTTGATGTCATTGCATTTTGCATACATTTTGCATACTCATTAGATAGTTTTTCATGCATTTGTATCATGTTTTAGGTTAGATTGCATCACTTAGGGTCCTAGAGCATTCTTGCATCAGCATGTGCATTTTCTCGGCATTGGGGATTGCTAAGTGTGAGAAAAAGGGTAGACTCTTAAGTGGTGAGTGAGGATTAAATTTCTTAAATGAGAGGGGTATAGGACTGTTTGATAGTTTACATGGGTAGATGAGAATCTAATCATGTATGCATAAATTGTCTTTACCTTTAGCATTATGCATTGGTTCAAACCATTTTTGAGAGAAACCCTTGTCTAATTATAAACCCTTTTCGAATGAGATCATTCTATGCTCATAACCATAACCCTTAGCCAAATGTGTTTTGCTTTAAAGTGCATAAGTTTGATTCATGGTTCGAATGTTAATGAATGTTAAAGGATGAATTTCTTTGATTGTTAGGAATAAGAGAGTCATGATTTGAATTTCTTTGTGTGATGAGTATGGCTAAGTCCTTTGGAGTATAAGTGTAAGCTTAGCATTTTAGAACTGTTAACTAGGACATTGAGATGATCTATTCGAAAGGCACCTTGACAAAAAGTTTAAAACCCCTTTGATTTTTCTGAAAACCTCTCTTCCTTACTTATTTTTTGTTGCTTGAGGGCAAGCAAGAAGTAAGTTTGGGGGAGTTGATGTCATTGCATTTTGCATACATTTTGCATACTCATTAGATAGTTTTTCATGCATTTGTATCATGTTTTAGGTTAGATTGCATCACTTAGGGTCCTAGAGCATTCTTGCATCAGCATGTGCATTTTCTCGGCATTTTGCATCCATTCCAGGTTGTTTCTGGTTGCTTTGGAGTCATGGTGGTTCGTGGAGGTGTGGAGGCCGATGTAGCAGTTCATGGGAGCTCGGGAATGTGCTAAGGACCAGTGATCGAGGAGTAGATCGAGCATGGCCGGTCGATCTCGGAGTTGATCGACCAGAAGATCGAGCCAACTAGGCGATCCAAGGATAATGATCGAGACGGAGATCGAGTGAAGCAATCGATCAATCGGTAAGGACGTAAATGACGCCATGCAGAGCGAGAGCCAGATCAAGTACACCACTCGATCCACCCGAAGATCGATACCGAGATCGGATGCAACACTCGATTCACCGATGAAGATCGAGACCCGGATCGAGCCGAAGACACGATGTCCGGATATGATCGAGAGAACAACTCGATCCAATGGTCGATCTCTGTCCTTTCAACCGTTTTTGGCTGTTAGCGAAGGGGGGACCATTGGATTGTTTGGACATTTTAGGCAAGGCGGCGACGCCCTTTTTCGATAACTTTTAGATTTCTATCTTTTCTTTCATGTTTTCTCTCTCGTTTTTGCAAGAACACCATTGTTGAACCAGTTTTCTTTTGAAGCTTTTGTATTCGAATCCTTATCGTTTGATCTAGTCTTTCTTTCATGTTTATCGTTTCATTTCTTCTGCTTTGTTTGATTTACTTTATGAGTAGTGAGTAGTTTACTTTGGGTTCGGGGTTGAGAGGATTGAAGGGTAGAAAAGGTTCGATCTTGGTTTGTTTTCTAAACGTTTTTAAGGCTATCTCTTCAAAGGTGTTGAAAGCTTAATGCTTGAAGACTCTCACGCCAAGAGCTTCATGATCCGAGAGGTCCCTTACCTTGACAGGATCCAGGGGCCTCGGAAGATCACACCTTAGAGACTAGTTACCCCTTCCCAAAAGCCATGGAAGTTTGGGGGACTAGTTAAGCCATTACTCGAAATCTGTTTTCCTTGCCTTTCAACCTCTTTTTCCACCAAAAGCCATGGGTTTGGAGGAGAGGATGAAAGAGTGATCTATACTGAAAGCCACAGATAGATCTTGTTTTGTTTTCGAGGCTTAGAGATCCTCACCAAGTGAGTCGATCTAAAGTTTCAAACCCAAGATCGATCCTTGTAACCCTTTATATGAATCTCAACCCTAAAGCCCTTTCTCTTAGCATATTTACGTCTCATTTCATCTTTAGCTAGTTACCTGACAGCATCCTGGTCTTTAGATTCATTGTTCTTACAGTTTTAGACGAGATCGATCGTTTCTGCTCGATCTAGTGGTCGATCTTGTGGTCGATCCACTAATTGAATTTTAACAATTCGAAGCTCTTCCCATTAATTTGTCTGTTTGTTTCTCGTGGTAACTGCTTCCTTTCTGGTATTTTTAAAATAGGTTTCACTCTGTTTAGGTTGCTGCATTTAGTTTTTAGAATATTTCTCATAAACTGTCTCATTTGCCTAGATTTGTCTTAGACCTTGCATTCTCTGTGGATTCTCTATCATCTAGAAGTGGATTGACACTCTCCTGCTTGCTTTACTACAACATTGCGTGCACTAGAGTTTTGATAGCCTCTCTGCTGTATTAGAGCATAAGAAAACCAGTTTATCAAATGGGGTCGTTGCCATTCTAGGTTGTTTAGAGAACATAGAGATTTGGGTCTTAGCAAAGACTAAGTCTTTATCTTTTTCAAGTTACTAATCATACTACTCTAAACCGTGTGTTTTCAGGTACATGAATCTTCCTTCAAGGGGAGACAACAATCTACTACAGCCCTTAGACGACATTCATCAGCTTGGTCACTCACGGCAAAGGAGAGTCAGAGATCAAACAAGAGCCTTTGAGGAGATTGTTCAACACGGTCTGGTTAACTTTGAAGACATGGCTGAACACGAGCATCCAGAGGGACCTCCTCCAGCAGGACGGGGCAATGGAAACCCCCAACACGCGGCTAGACCTCCGAGGATCATAGGAGCCGGAGATGCTCCCAATACCCACCACAATAGGTTTGGGATCACTCCTCCTCCAGTACAAAACAATAACTTCGAGATCAAGTCGGGTTTCATCTCCATGGTGCAAAACAACAAGTTCCACGGCTTAGCAATGGAAGACCCCTTGGAGCACTTGGACAATTTCGAGCAAGTATGTGGAATGATAAAGATCAACGGTATATCAGAAGATGCTTTCAAGCTGCGTCTCTTCCCCTTTTCACTCGGAGACAAAGCTAGACATTGGGAGAAGACCCTCCCACAAGGCACCATCACATCATGGGCTGAGTGTAAGAAGGCTTTCCTCTCAAAGTTCTTCTCAAGCACCACGACTGCTCGGTTGAGAAGCGAAATCAGCGGTTTCACTCAAAGGAACAACGAGACATTCAATGAAGCTATGGAGCATTTCAAAGATTACACGATCCAATGCCCTCATCACGGGTTCAGTGAGGAGACTCTACTCAGTACCATATACCGTGGAGCTTCACCAAAGATCCGGTTGTTGCTTGATACAGCTAGCAAAGGGAACTTCCTCGGTCAAGAGGTTGAAGAAGGTATGGAGCTGATAGAAAACCTGGCGTTGAGTGATGGAAACTATGCCGAGGATTATGACCGAGCACCAAGAGGATCAGAGTTAGAGTCTCACAAGAAGGAGCTCAAATCGTTGCATGAGAAGATTGACAAGTTGGTCTTAGCTAATCAAAAGCATGTTCACTTTGTTGGTGAAGCTGATGAAAACCAAGAGGAGTTGGAGCTAAGCCAAGAAGAAGCAAATTGGGTGGCTGGACAGAACAACTACAAGTCTCAAGGCTACAACCAAGGCTACCAGAACAACAACCTCTCTTACCGGAGCACCAACGTAGCCAACCCTAAAGATCAAGTGTACCCTGCTCAACAAGCTAAACCTTTCATCCCTTACAACAAAGATTTTCAACCGAGTAGTGGTTTCCAAGGTCAAAGACAAGGCAACTTCCAAGGGCAACAACAACAAAACAAGGGTTATACTCCTAACTACCCTCCGGGCTTTGCACCTCAGCAACAACAACCGATGCAACAACAAGTTGATCCGGTTCAAGCAATGTTCCAACAACTAATACAAGGGCAAGCTTCTACCAATCAGAAGTTCGCTGAAATGAACACTAGGCTTGATTTATCTCTAACCGACTTCTCCACTCAAATCACCAACCTTAACAACAAGATAAAGCAGCTGGAGAAGGGTAAAGCAAGCACGAGTGGTCAGAACAGCCTTCCGGGAAAGTGTGAGCAAAACCCCAAGGAGTATGCCAATGCTATTACATTGAGAAGTGGCAAAGAGCTTGAACCTCCGGTCTCTACAAAGAACAACGAGGACGTTGTAATTCAAGAGGGGGAGGGTAAACTTTCGGCTGATAATGAGGAGATCAACTTTGACAACGTGTGGATTCAAGGACCGAGAAGAGGTGACAAGGCATTCGTTGAGAAGAAAGCTGAGAAAACAACCAAGGAGAAGAATGACTTTGTGCCCCCACCTTACGTACCAAAGTTGCCATTTCCAGGTCGTTTCAAAAAGCAGCTAATAGAGAAGCACCAGATCCTGTTTGAGAAGCACTTGAGAGACGTGGAGATAAAGCTGCCTCTTGTAGACTGTCTCGCTATGATGCCCAAGTGCGCCAAATTTTTCAAGGACACCCTTGTGAAGAAGAACAAAGAAAGCAAAGAAGTACTTGTGCTAAGCGAAGAGTGTAGTGCGGTTATTCATAAGGAGATAGTGCCTAAGAAACTGGAAGATCCTGGGAGCTTCACTATACCTTGTGCTTTGGGTCCTCTAGAGTTCAAGAGTTGCTTGTGTGATCTCGGAGCTAGCATAAACTTGATGCCTCACTCCGTGGCTAAGAAGCTTGGTTTTACTCGGTTTAAAGAATGTCGGATCTCATTGGTGCTGGCTGATAGGAGCGTGAGATTACCGGTTGGGTTGCTTGAAGCCTTACCGGTGCGAATCAGTGGTGTGAACGTACCTACAGACTTTGTAGTGTTGGAGATGGACGAGGAGTCGAAAGACCCACTCATCTTAGGGAGACCGTTCCTTGCAACCGCCGGAGCTATAATAGATGTGAAGAATGGGAAGATTGTCTTGCATTTGGGGAAAGAGATCAGGCTGGACTTTGACATCAACAAGGTTCTAAAGAAGCCAACCATTGAAGGACAAGCTTTCTATATTAAAACGATGGATGCTCTAGCGGATGAGTTGTTGGAAGAGCTAGCTCTAGAAGACCATTTGAAGCTAGCACTCACTAAGGAGCCAGGGGATTTTGGCTATGTGGACCAGAGAACCCAAGAGTACGTGAACCTGCTGGATTCGAGGAGGATCATCAAGAATGAAGAAGGTTGCTGCCTAGAGATCGACTCCGAGATCGACGCTATCACTCGATCCAGGAGTCAGATCGACAAGTCAATCGAGAACCCAACTCGATCCGGTGCAACAATCGACCAACAGATCGAGAATGATGCTCGATCAGGAGAAACAATCGAGTCGACGATCGAGAAAGACCTCCCGATCATTTTGGAGTCCAATCAAGAGATCGACTCAGCGTCTCGATCCCTTACTCGATCCATATTAAATCGAGTAAGTGAATCGAGTGAAATGGCTCGATCTAGACGACATCGAGAGGAGAATCGACCGAGGGACTCGATCACAGAAGGGATAACGATAGAGGAAAGCAGTCTGAAGGGCCATGCCTCGAGTTCAAGGGAGAGTTCCAAGGAGGAGAACAACAACAACAGCCACGAGGATGACTGGAGTGAGCTGTTAGCCCCAAAGGTGGACCTTAAGGAGCTCCCAAAAGGGCTAAGGTATGCTTTCTTAGGACCTAATGACACCTATCCCGTGATAGTAAATGAAAACCTTAGTAATGATGAGTTGCACTCGCTCTTAACTGAGCTGAGAAAGTATAGAAAGGCCATTGGGTATTCTTTAAGTGACATCAAAGGCCTTTCACCAATGCTTTGCACTCATATGATTCACTTGGATAATGAGAACGCCACTTCTGTAGAACATCAAAGGCGTTTGAATCCTAACTTGAAAGAGGTTGTTAAGAAGGAAATCCTTAAGCTTTTAGAGGCTGACGTGATCTATCCCATAAGTGACAGCACGTGGGTTTCCCCTGTACACGTGGTGCCTAAGAAGGGAGGGATCACGGTCATAAGGAATGAAAAGGATGAACTTATCCCTACTAGGACCATTACTGGTCATAGAATGTGTATTGACTATAGAAAGTTTAACCTTGCGACTAGAAAAGACCATTTCCCTTTGCCTTTTATTGATCAAATGCTTGAGAGACTTGCAAATCACCCTTACTACTGTTTTCTCGATGGGTATAGCGGTTTCTTTCAAATACCTATTCACCCAAACGATCAGGAGAAAACGACTTTTACATGTCCCTACGGTACCTTTGCATATCGAAGGATGCCGTTTGGATTGTGTAATGCACCTGCTATCTTTCAGCGGTGTATGATGTCGATCTTCTCCGATCTCATAGAGGAGATGGTAGAGGTGTTTATGGATGACTTCTCTGTGTATGGTGCGTCCTTTCCTGCGTGTTTGTTGAATCTTTGTAGGGTACTTAAACGTTGTGAAGAGACAAACCTGGTGCTGAATTGGGAGAAATGCCACTTCATGGTTAAGGAAGGGATAGTGCTCGGTCACAAGATTTCGGAGAAGGGTATTGAAGTTGATCAGGCTAAGGTTGAGGTTATGATGGGTCTAGAGCCGCCGGTTAATGTTAAAGGGATCAGAAGCTTCTTGGGACACGCAGGGTTCTATAGGCGCTTCATCAAAGATTTCTCCAAGATTGCACGCCCTCTTACACGGCTGTTGTGCAAGGAAGCTGAGTTTGTATTCGATGAGGAGTGTTTGAAGGCTTTCGTAACCATCAAGGAAGCTCTCACATCAGCCCATATAGTCCAAGCACCAGACTGGTCTCTCCCTTTTGAGATCATGTGTGATGCTAGTGACTACGCCGTAGGAGCCGTCCTTGGTCAGAAGAAAGATAAGAAGCTACATGTGATCTATTATGCTTCAAGGACCTTGGATGACACGCAATCACGATACACCACTACGGAGAAGGAGCTGCTTGCAGTAGTCTTCGCCTTTGAGAAGTTCAGATCATATCTCGTTGGCTCCAAGGCTATTGTATACACGGATCATGCTGCTCTACGATACATATACTCGAAGAAAGACACTAAGCCTCGGCTCTTAAGATGGATTCTGTTACTCCAGGAGTTTGACATGGAAATTAAAGACAAGAAGGGGATAGAAAATGGTGTCGCTGACCACCTCTCAAGGCGAAGGATCAACGAGTCTCTCCCCTTAGATGACTCTCTTCCAGAAGAGCAGCTTATGGCGATTACTACTGCTGTTTGTGGGAAGCTAGAAGGAAGGTTTGAGGAAGTGTTGAGTTTTAAAGAGGAGGATCTACCATGGTATGCTGATGTGGTGAACTACCTAGCGTGTGGTGAGGAGCCAACACATCTCAATAGCTATCACAAGAAGAGGTTTTTGAGGGAGGCTAGTGACTACTTTTGGGATGAGCTTTACCTATACAAAAGAGGAGTAGACAGCTTGTACCGGAGATGTGTTACAAAGGAAGAAGCCAGGGACATCCTCTATCATTGCCATGGTTCTTCCTATGGAGGACACTTTGCTTCATTCAAGACTGCCACGAAAGTGTTGCAAGCCGGTTTCTGGTGGCCCTCCATTTTTAAAGATGCACACGAGTTTGTGAAGAGCTGTGAGGCATGTCAGCGAGCAGGGAACATAACTAAGAGGAATGAAATGCCTCAAGTTCCCATCTTCGAGGTTGACGTGTTCGATGCGTGGGGTATTGACTTCATGGGACCTTTCCCTTCTTCATACGGAAACAAGTACATCTTAGTAGCTGTGGATTATGTCTCCAAATGGGTTGATGCTGTTGCTTCCCCTACAAATGACTCTAAGGTTGTGATCAAGCTGTTCAAGAGTGTCATCTTCCCAAGGTTTGGGGTACCCAATGTTGTTATAAGTGATGGAGGAAGCCACTTTATAAACAAGGTCTTCGAGAGCCTCTTGAGAAAGTATGGGGTTAAGCATAAGGTGGCTACACCGTATCATCCTCAAACAAGCGGTCAGTTGGAAGTCTCCAACAGGCAAATCAAAGCTATTTTGGAGAAGACCGTTGGAGCAACAAGGAAGGACTGGTCAGTGAAGCTAGACGATGCTCTTTGGGCCTACCGTACTGCTTTCAAGACGCCGATTGGTACAACTCCTTTCACTCTACTCTATGGCAAGGGCTGTCACCTCCCGGTTGAGCTGGAGCACCGCGCGTTGTGGGCTGTGAAGAGGCTGAACTTTGATCTCAAGACGGCTCAGGAGAGGCGCCTTATTCAGCTACACGAACTGGACGAGTTGAGGTTGAATGCTTACGAGAGCTCTAAGATCTACAAGGAGCGGACTAAGGAAGCTCATGACAAGAAATTGGTGGCCAAGGAGCTTAAGGAAGGAGGGCTGGTGTTGCTGTACAACTCGAGGCTCAAACTCTTCCCAGGCAAGCTGAAATCAAGGTGGAGCGGACCGTTCGTGATTCAAGAGGTCTTGCCGTATGGAGCTGTTACTCTGATGGGAAGAAGTGGTAGTGCATTCACCGTCAATGGACACAGACTCAAGCCCTACTTGGCGGACAGCTTTGATAAGGAGAGTACCTCAGTGCTTCTCCAAGACCCACCATCCGCCTAGACCAAGTAAGGTCTAGCTAAAGACGTTAAAGAAAGCACACTTGGGAGGCATTCCCATGTTTATCTTGTGCATACTTTTGCTTTCATTTCTCTTTCAGTTTTATGTTTTTATGTTGCAAGTGTGTAGGAACAAGTATAAGGAGTCTAAACCTTGACTTTGAGGTCCAAAAGGGGCAATAGGGGTTAAGATAAGGCTAGAGATCGAGTGCTAGATCGACTGATCCTGGCTCGATCTTTGCTAGATCGAGTCAGTGAATCGAGAGGAGTCAGTCGATCTAGACGAGAACGAGTGACAAGATCGACCTTGACAAAAAAGGATCGATCAATCCAAATCGGATCGACCGATCTAATTTCTCTCGGGAAAATCTGTTGAAAATTGATCGATCACTCGACTCGATCCACCACTCGATCTATGCCAAATCGACCCCTAAATCGAGGACATAGATCGATCAGAGGGACTTAGCCGAGGAGCCAACATCTCAATGATCGAGAGAGCCAATCGATCCAGGACTCGATTCACCTTGAATCGAGTCTCAAATTGAGTAACCCTTTCGATCTAAGCCATTTTGGGCATGAGATCGAGTCCTAGATCGACCAAAAGGACTCGATCTCATGCCGAGGTAACAATTTTCTATCCCTCCTTTAATCCTTTCCCTCCAATTTTTAAATTCAAAACTTGGTCAAGGCAAGCATCTTTGACCATGAAAGATGTGCCTTGACCAAGACTTTTGTCAGAAACCACCTTGACCACCCATTGTTTTGGTTTGCTAAAGTCTTTATATATCTCAAATTATCTCTCACCCTCTCATTCCTGTTTGCTCGATATTTTTAACAAAGAGAGTGAGAATTTTAAGTCTTTAAAGATTAGCAAAGATATCCTTAACTTCTTGCAAAGATATTTTCAAAGATCTAATAGTTTATTTTTAAGAAAATCTCCTTAAATATCGCAAGAACTTGTTTTAGGATATAGGATCAGTTTTGATTTTTTAAAATTAGCTAAGTAAAAGGAAAAATTCTGGATTTTCAGTATCTAAAAGATTTGTTTCCCTTTTATGTAGCTATGATTTTTATTTATTCCCCAAAATTCTAGGGTAGTTTTTATATATTCTCTCCTTCTCTTCTCTCATTCTCATCAAATCGCCACTTGCTAATCATTCTCTTTAGAATTTTGTTTCAGGAACAATGGCACCAAAGAGAACAAGAGAGGAGCAAGCACAAGAAGGAGAAGGACGAGAAGTGGTGGCTCAAGAGAGAGTCCGGTGGAGCAAAGATGAAAAGAGGGACAAGAAGAGGCTTGAGAGGCTCCAGTTTGAACCTACAAAGTTTGCTGATCGAGAGCTTTTGTCCAGGCTCGGGATCCTTGGGGACTTCGACCAACTCCTCAAGAACATTGGTTTGAGATGCTTGTCGCGGATGGACTGCCCTACCATTCCCGAGGTGACGATAGATTTCCTTGCCACCTTGGAGTTCTGGTATGAGAATCCGAGTGCCCCTGTCCCTTCCCAAGGTCGTCTCTACTTCAAGGTTGGCCGTCAAGCTTACACACTATCCATCCCCGAGCTATGCCAAGCCTACGGTCTCAAGGCTGATGCAAACAAGGTGGAGTTCCCAGCCTTCAAGAAAGCCGACGAGTTTTGGGACCTGATCAGCAATGAAGACTACAAAGCCAACACCGCCAAGATCAAGAGAGTTAGGAGTCCGGCGCTGAGGTATACTCTGAAGCTGATTGCCAATACATTCAGTGGAAGGTCTGTTGCTCCTACCGTCATGAAGACGGAGCTGTGCTTCCTTTTCCAAGGCGTGAAGCACTTGGTGTCTGATCCGGATGCGAATAAAGAGCCCATAGAAGATGAACTCGGCGATGAAGTGAATTACGGCTGTGTGCTCGCGGCTTCTCTGGTGAAGTACAAGGCTTATGCCTTACGGTGCAAGGCAACCTCTTCCTACATTGGCGGTTTCCTTACTCCTTTGTTCGTGCAAGCCGGTGTGCCTATCCATGACTTTGCTCACGTCCCAAACAGAGCTTTCATGGATGAAGCATACATGAGAAACACTGATAGCTTGGGACGCACGCCGGCAGAAGGGTTTTATGCTTACCTCTTCATAGATGATGAAGACAAGAAGAGAGTGTGCATCCTCCCCAACAAAGATGAGACCGAGCTGCTTGGTGTTGGGAACATCGAGTTCTTACCCACGGAGGAAGAATGCTTTGCCCCTTTAGGAGGACCGCCTGCTTCAGCCATTGCCCCGCGCCAAAGGTCAGAGTCTCCAGGAACAGAGGATGAGATGCCCGAGGTTTACACACTTCCCAAGCTGGACTTTGAGCCGAGGACCAAAACCGAGAAGTTCTTAGCCTCGGTGGTGGAGATGCAGCAGAAGATCAACAAGTGGCAAGGGAAGATGCTTAAGAAGCTGGGGAAGAAAGTCAAACAACTCCAAGGAGGCCAGCCTAAGCCAGCTACAAGCCAAGAGATACAACAACCCGAGAAGAGGAGACTCTCGACCGGAGGAGTTGTTATCCGCGAGACCCAAGGAGACAACATTCAGCAAGCGCGTCACTCCCTCCAAGAACCAGGCAACAAAGGAAAAGCAACAATCTCTAGCTCCTCTGGAACATCCTCAAGTTCCAGCCGAGCATAGACAAGAGGTAACAACCTTCTTCCATTGTATATAACCATTCATGTTTGTTTCTTGCATTGTGTTTGTTTGCTCCTTCGGATGAGTTTGCCACCGGGACGGTGTCAAGCAATTTTGGGGGAGTACTTGTGTGATTTAATCTTGTGTTCTTTGATCTTATTTTCCTTTTTGCATCCTTGAGTCTTAGTTCATGAAAATTTGGTAAAATTTTTAAAAATATTTTCAAAGATTCATGTAGTTGCATTCATCTCTTTAAAAACATGTTAGGATTGAGTCTAGAATTTCTCATATCACCTAGGTTGTTTGCATTTTGCATAAGGGGTTAGAATTTCTTAAAAAGGTGTTTTACTTATGAATCATTTCAATGCCCTAGTTAGTAGTTCTCTAATGCTTTGTTTATGCTTTGAAAGTAAGTTCTAACCATGCTTGGATCACTAGTTAGGATTTTCATGGCTTGAATTGAACTCTCATGATTTGAAACTCATCCTACTAAGTGAAAACCTTAATTTGAAAATCTAATTATCATTCTTATGCATTTGAAAATGAACACATAGTTTTAAAATATTTAGGCTCTCTTCTTCCTTTTTACCACTCTTTGTGAGCCTAAGTAGAACTTCCTCCTTGAACCTTACCCTCCTTTGAAGCCAAATGTTCTTGTGTGACATCTTTGTGAGGCCTTATTTTCGGTTTGAACTTGGCATAAAGTGTTAGGTTTAGGCGACATGATTTGGTTTTCATAATTGATTGCTAGCTTTGCATTTTGAAGCTAGGTATAGGCTTAGAATAAGTTTGGGGGATCATTGGGATTGCTTTCTTGTGTATTTGTTTTCGGTTCAAAAGAGTTTGTGTTTTAAGAAAAGGAATGAGGTTTTAAGTGAAAGGTTTGTTTTTAAAACTAAGTATGATCTATTTCAGAAGGTAGCTCTCTCTAAATAAATAAGAAAAAAAAAGAGAAAAAGAAAAGAAGAAAAAAAATATATATAATAAAAGAGCCTAAGTGCCAAATAAAGAAAAAAAAAATAAAGAGAAAAATAATAATAATAAGAGAGCTACTAATAAGAAATTCCTAAGAGCAAAAATATTTTTCAAAACCTTTTCACTAGCCTAAAAAGTTTAAAAATGTCTTTATTTTGAATTGGGGATTGCTAAGTGTGAGAAAAAGGGTAGACTCTTAAGTGGTGAGTGAGGATTAAATTTCTTAAATGAGAGGGGTATAGGACTGTTTGATAGTTTACATGGGTAGATGAGAATCTAATCATGTATGCATAAATTGTCTTTACCTTTAGCATTATGCATTGGTTCAAACCATTTTTGAGAGAAACCCTTGTCTAATTATAAACCCTTTTCGAATGAGATCATTCTATGCTCATAACCATAACCCTTAGCCAAATGTGTTTTGCTTTAAAGTGCATAAGTTTGATTCATGGTTCGAATGTTAATGAATGTTAAAGGATGAATTTCTTTGATTGTTAGGAATAAGAGAGTCATGATTTGAATTTCTTTGTGTGATGAGTATGGCTAAGTCCTTTGGAGTATAAGTGTAAGCTTAGCATTTTAGAACTGTTAACTAGGACATTGAGATGATCTATTCGAAAGGCACCTTGACAAAAAGTTTAAAACCCCTTTGATTTTTCTGAAAATCTCTCTTCCTTACTTATTTTTTGTTGCTTGAGGGCAAGCAAGAAGTAAGTTTGGGGGAGTTGATGTCATTGCATTTTGCATACATTTTGCATACTCATTAGATAGTTTTTCATGCATTTGTATCATGTTTTAGGTTAGATTGCATCACTTAGGGTCCTAGAGCATTCTTGCATCAGCATGTGCATTTTCTCGGCATTTTGCATCCATTCCAGGTTGTTTCTGGTTACTTTGGAGTCATGGAGGTTCGTGGAGGTGTGGAGGCCGATGTAGCAGTTCATGGGAGCTCGGGAATGTGCTAAGGACCAGTGATCGAGGAGTAGATCGAGCATGGCCGGTCGATCTAGGAGTTGATCGACCAGAAGATCGAGCCAACTAGGCGATCCAAGGATAATGATCGAGACGGAGATCGAGTGAAGCAATCGATCAATCGGTACGGACGTAAATGACGCCATGCAGAGCGAGAGCCAGATCGAGTACACCACTCGATCCACCCGAAGATCGATACCGAGATCGGATGCAACACTCGATTCACCGATGAAGATCGAGACCCGGATCGAGCCAAAGACACGATGTCCGGATATGATCGAGAGAACAACTCGATCCAATGGTCGATCTCTGTCCTTTCAACCGTTTTTGGCTGTTAGCGAAGGGGGGACCATTGGATTGTTTGGACATTTTAGGCAAGGCGGCGACGCCCTTTTTCGATAACTTTTAGATTTCTATCTTTTCTTTCATGTTTTCTCTCTCGTTTTCGCAAGAACACCATTGTTGAACCAGTTTTCTTTTGAAGCTTTTGTATTCGAATCCTTATCGTTTGATCTAGTCTTTCTTTCATGTTTATCGTTTCATTTCTTCTGCTTTGTTTGATTTACTTTATGAGTAGTGAGTAGTTTACTTTGGGTTCGGGGTTGAGAGGATTGAAGGGTAGAAAAGGTTCGATCTTGGTTTGTTTTCTAAACGTTTTTAAGGCTATCTCTTCTAAGGTGTTGAAAGCTTAATGCTTGAAGACTCTCACGCCAAGAGCTTCATGATCCGAGAGGTCCCTTACCTTGACAGGATCCAGGGGCCTCGGAAGATCACACCTTAGAGACTAGTTACCTCTTCCCAAAAGCCATGGAAGTTTGGGGGACTAGTTAAGCCATTACTCGAAATCTGTTTTCCTTGCCTTTCAACCTCTTTTTCCACCAAAAGCCATGGGTTTGGAGGAGAGGATGAAAGAGTGATCTATACCGAAAGCCACAGATAGATTTTGTTTTGTTTTCGAGTAGAGATCCTCACCAAGTGAGTCGATCTAAAGTTTCAAACCCAAGATCGATCCTTGAAACCCTTTATATGAATCTCAACCCTAAAGCCCTTTCTCTTAGCATATTTACGTCTCATTTCATCTTTAGCTAGTTACCTGACAGCATCCTGGTCTTTAGATTCATTGTTCTTACAGTTTTAGACGAGATCGATCGTTTCTGCTCGATCTAGTGGTCGATCTTATGGTCGATCCACTAGTCAAATTTTAACAATTCGAAGCTCTTCCCTTTAATTTGTCTGTTTGTTTCTCGTGGTAACTGCTTCCTTTCTGGTATTTTTAAAATAGGTTTCACTCTGTTTAGGTTGCTGCATTTAGTTTTTAGAATATTTCTCATAAACTGTCTCATTTGCCTAGATTTGTCTTAGACCTTGCATTCTCTGTGGATTCTCTATCATCTAGAAGTGGATTGACACTCTCCTGCTTGCTTTACTACAACATTGCGTGCACTAGAGTTTTGATAGCCTCTCTGCTACATTAGAGCATAAGAAAACCAGTTTATCACTCACTCACCCTCATAAAGACTACTCTCATCAACAAGGCAATTCGCCTAGCAAAAACCCAATTAAAAGCATCATTTTAAAACTCTTTTGGCTAGTGGTAAGGCTATAAATACACTTAGTTCTTTTAAATACTTTTGGTAGCTCTCTTCTCTTATTTTTTTTTTCTTTTCAAACTTGGCCTTTTGGCTCTTTTTCTTTCTGATTTTTTTTCTTTTTTTTCTTTTCTTTGAGAGGTACCTTCTTTTTAAACAAGAGCAATCATTTTTAAACACAAGGCCTACCACTTAAAACCATTGAACCCTTTTATTCAACTTCCGAACATCAAACCCTTTAAACCGAAACAAAAACAAATAAATTCCCATGAATACCCGCCCTATCCTAAGCCTAAAACTAGCTTCAAAATGAAAAGTTAGGATCAATATGAAAGCCTAATCATGTCGCCTAAACCTAACATTTTATGCTAAGTCCAACCGAAAAGAGGCCTCACAAAGATTCAACACACAAGAACATTGGCTTGAAAGGAGGGTAGGGTAAAGGTGGGGAGGTCGATTTAGGCTTACAAGAGAGTGGTGAAAGGAAGAAGAAAGCCTAAAAATGTATAAGTGATCCATGTATCCTTTTTCAAATGCATAAGTATGATAATTCAAGAAATTAAAATTAAGGTTCTCACTTGATAGGAAAGGATTCAATTCATAAATGTTCAACTTAAGCCACGAAAATCAAAACAAATGATCCAAATATGGTTAGAGCTTACTTTCAAAGTGTGAACAATGCATCAAAGGACTACTAACTAGGGCCTTGAAACAATTCATGAGCTTAAAACACTTTTCAAGAAAAACTTTTGCCCCTTATGCAAATGCAATTATCCTAAATGCTTAAAATTCTAGACTCAATCCTAAAATGTTTAACAGTTCAAATGCAAGCTACATGAATTTTTTTTGAAATTTTTTAAAAATTTTTTCATTTTTTTTGTATTTTCTATGCCTTACATGATGCATGATGACTCAAGGGATGATAACACAAAATAAGATCAAAGAAAACATGTCAAATAACACACACACTCCCCCAAACTTGAATGACACCATGTCGGTGGCAAACAAATTCAAGAGGAGTCAAAACACAAAGAAAAAATTAAAGAAAATGCATGTTATTTACAAGGGTTTGGTTGTTGGTACCTTTGAGCTAAGTAAGGCTGGAGCTTGAGGTTGGTCCAGACTTCTTGCTCTTCTTAGGACTGCTGTGGCTGGCCTCCTTGCCTTTATCCTTGTTCGTGCTTTCATAAAGAGAGAGACGTGCAGCTTGATTGGTTTCTTAGGGCTCACGGATCTCAATACCTCCGGTTGATCTCCTCCTCTTATCCGTCTGCAGCACCTCCTCATTGGCTGACTTCTTAGGTGGGCTCCCTTGCAAGAACTTGATCTTCTTGGCAAGCTTCTTAATCATCTTGCTCTGCCACTTATTCACCTTCCGCTGCATCTCTACAACAGAAGCAAGAAACTTCTCCGCCTTGGTCCTTGGCTCGTAGTCAAGTTTGGGAAGGTCGAAGCTAGCTGGCATCTCAGCATCGGAGGGAGGTGACTCTGAACGCGGATGAGCAGCTTATGGTGGCGCGGCTGTGGCTCCTAGAGATGCATAGCATTCCTCATTTCTCGACAGAAACTCTATGTTGCCAACACCTAGCAGCTCTGTTTCCATTTTGTTTGGCAAGATGCACACCCTCTTCTCATTCTCGCAATCATAGAACAGATAGGCAAAGAATCCTTCAGATGGCGTGCGTCCCAAGGAGTCTGTGCTGTGCATGTATACCTCATCCATATAAGCTCTATCTGCGCAAGGCACAAAGTCAGGAAGAGGTAACCCGGCCTGAACAAACAGCAGCGTTAGGAAGCCTCCTATGAGCGCTGAACTCGCCTTGCACCTCATTGCCCATGCCTTGTACTTGAGCAGAGAGGAAGCCAAAATGCATCCATAGTTCACATCCTCTCCAAGCTCATCTTCCACTGGCTCGTCGTTCTCCTTATGATCGCATTAAGCATTCTTAATGCCTTGGAACAGAAAACACAACTCGTTCTTGGTGACCATTGGAGCCACGGATCTCCCACTGAAGGTGTTGGCTAAGAGCTTGAGGGTGTATCTCAGCACTGGATGACGGACTCTCTTGATCTTGGCCGTGTTTGCCTTGTAGTCATCGTTGCTGATCAGATCCCATAGATCGTTGGCTTGAGTGAAAGGAGGAAACTCAACGAGCTTGGCACTATCTTTCAGACCGTAGGCTTGGCAGAGCTCGGGGATGGAGAGGTGATAGGCTTGCCTCCTGATCTTGAAGGTAATGTGACCTTGTGATGGAGTGGGGAGGCTTGGATTCTCGTAAGAGAACTCCAAAGTGGCAAGGAAGTCTAGGGTCGCCTCGGGATAGGTAGGGCAATCCATCCTTGACAAGCAAGCAAGCCCCATGTTCTTGAGAAGCTGATCAAAATCTCCCAATATCCCCATCTTTGCAAACATATCCCTGCTCGCGAACTTTGTAGGGTCAAACTGGAGCCTCTCCAACCTTTTCTTAGCTTGTTTCTCCTCCTTTGTCCATCTAACCCTCTCCTGAACCACTTTTTGAGTTCCTTCTCCTTGTGTTGTCTCCTCTCTGCTCCTTTTTGGTGCCATTGGTACCTGAAACACAAATCTCAAAGAAGAGAATGAGTATCGGTGGCGAATTGAAGAGAGAGACAAGGTAGGAGAGAATAACTTATAACAATAATCCTAGATTTTTAGGGAATTTACAAAAATTATAGCTAAATACTAGAGGAGAATATCTAGAGATAGGATTAAATCTAGCAATTTTCCTAATATTTAGCTATTTCTGAAAATTATCCTAATTCCCTAACAACTAACAATCATCATAAGGAATCAAAAAGCAATTTTCCAAAAATTTTAAACAAGCATATCAGACAACCGAAAATACCATTTGAAAAGATGAAAGCAAGAAGCTATTAGCCATAAAAACAGAAACTCACACTCTCTCTTTCTTTAGAAAACTCGAAACACAAATGAGAGAGAGAGTGTGGATGCATGTGAATTTAAAGGCAAAGAAAACTATGGATTATGCAAGTGGTTTTCTGATAAAGTTGGTCAAGGCACATCTTTCATGGTCAAAGTTGCTTGCCTTGACCAAGTTTTGAATTTAAAATAGGAGGGAAAGAGAAAAGAGAGGGAAAACACAAATTACCTCGGCATGAGATCGAGTCGTTTTGGTCGATCTTAGACTCGATCTCATGCCCATGTTGGATCGAGCCATTTGATCGATTTGGGGGTCGTTTGGGCAAGGATCGAGTAGACTGATCTATTTATCCTCGAGAATCGAGTGAGGTTAGTCGATCCACACCCCGTTTGCATTTCAAGCTAAACGCATGTGTGGTTTATCCTCTCATGATCGACTGGCTCACTCGATTGTCTACTCGATCTCATCTAGATCGAATGACTCCACTCGACTCACTAGCTCGATCTAGTAAAGATCGAGCCAGGGTGAGTCGATCTAGCACTCGATCTCTAGCTTCTACTGTCCTTTACTTGTCCCATTTGACTCCAAGATCATGATCTCCAATCCCTTATCCTTTCACCTACACACTTAAACATAAAAAGCATAAAACTGAAATAGAAAGAAAGCAAAAACATATACAAGATAGACATGGGAATGCCTCCCAAGTGCGCTTTCTTTAACGACTTTAGCTAGACTTTACTTGGTTCAGGCTAGAGGTGGGTCCTAGAGAAGCATTGTGGTGCTCTCTTTGCTGCAATCACTCCCCAAGTAGGGCTTAACTATGTGCCCATTAACCGTAAAACCCTTTCCACTCTTGCCAACCAAAGTAACCGCTCCATAGGGTAGAACTTCCTTGATCTCAAAAGGTCCACACCACCTTTACTTTAGCTTCCCTGGGAATAGCTTCAAGCGTGAGTTGTAAAGCAAGACCAGATCTCCCTCCTTAAGCTCCTTGAGTACTAGCTTCTTGTCATGAACGCCTTGGTCCTTTCCTTGTAGATTTTGGCACTCTCATAAGCTTCTAGCCTTAACTCATCTAGCTCATAGAGCTGAATCAACCTCTTCTCCTGTGCTGTCTTGAGACTGAAGTTCATCTGCTTCACAGCCCACAATGCTCTATGTTCTAGCTCTACAGGGAGGTGACATGCCTTGCCGTAAAGGAGAGTGAAGGGAGTGGTACCTATAGGAGTCTTGAAGACGGTTCTATACGCCCATATAGCATCGTCTAGCTTACTTGCCCAATCCTTCCGAGTTGCTCCTACGGTCCTCTCTAAGATAGCTTTGATCTGTCTATTCGAGACCTCTGCTTGCCCACTACTTTGAGGGTAATACGGTGTAGCTACCTTATGCTTCACGCCATACTTCTTCAAGAGACCCTCAAACACTTTGTTGACGAAGTGGCTGCCCCCATCACTGATCACTACCTTTGGTACTCCAAACCTTGGGAAGATTATAGTCTTGAAGAGTTTAACGACCACCTTTGAGTCGTTAGTTGGAGAAGCTAAAGCCTCAACCCACTTAGACACGTAGTCAACAGCCACCAAGATGAATTTGTTGCCGTACGAAGATGGGAACAGACCCATAAAGTCAATTCCCCAAGCATCAAACACATCAACTTCAAAGATTGGCACCTGAGGCATCTCGTTCCTCTTTGTGATGTTCCCTGCCCTTTGACATGCTTCACAAGACTTAACAAACTCATGAGCATCCTTGAATAGCGATGGCCACCAAAACCTGGCTTGTAAGACCTTTGTTACCGTCTTGAAAGAAGCAAAATAACCTCCGTAAGATGAACCATGACAATGAATGAGAATATCTTTAGCTTCTTCTCTTGTTACACACCTCCTGTAAAGGCTGTCTACTCCCCTCTTGTACAGGTAAGGCTCGTCCCAAAAGTATTGAGAGACGTCCCTCATGAACTTCTTCTTGTGGTAATAGTCAAGATGAGTAGGTTCATCTCCACAAGCTAAGAAGTTCTTGAAAGGTGATCAGCTACACCGTTCTCTATCCCCTTCTTATCTTTTATCTCCATATCAAACTCTTGTAGAGGAAGAATCCACCTTATGATCCTCGGCTTGTTATCCATCTTGGAGTAGATGTACCTCAACGCCGCGTGATCAGTGTATACAACAACCTTAGAGCCCACCAAGTATGATCTGAACTTCTCAAAAGCAAACACAACGGCCAGCAGCTCCTTCTCGGTTGTAGCATATCTCACTTGCGTGTCATTCAAGGTACGACTGGCGTAGTAGATAACATGCAACCTCTTGTCTTTCCTCTGCCCTAGAACAGCTCCCACAGCGTAGTCACTAGCGTCGCACATGATCTCGATGGGTAAGCTCCAGTCTAGTGCTTGTATTATAAGTGCCGTGACAAGAGTTTCCATGATAGTCTTGAAAGCCTGAAGACACTCCTCATCAAAAACAAACTCAGATTCTTTGCATAGCAGCCGTGTTAAGGGCATACTATCTTAGAGAAGTTCTTTATGAATCTCCTGTAGAAGCCTGCGTGACCCAAGAAACTCCTTATACCCTTCACATTAGCCGGAGGGTCCAAGCTCATCATGACCTCAATCTTTGCTTTATCAACCTCTATCCCTTGCTCAGAAATCTTGTGACCGAGTACAATCCCTTCCTTCACCATGAAGTGACACTTCTCCTAGTTCAGCACCAAGTTTGTCTCCTCACATCTCTTGAGTACCTTCCAAAGATTTGACAAACAAGCAGAAAAGGACGCACCATACACAAAAAAATCATCCATAAAAACTTCCACCATTTCCTCTATAAGATCAGAGAAGATAGACATCATGCACCTTTGAAAGGTTGCTGGTGCATTACATAACCCAAAAGGCATCCTTCGATATGCGAAGCTACCATGAGGGCATGTGAAAATCGTCTTCTCTTGATCGTTAGGATGAATTGGTATTTGAAAGAAACCACTATAACCATCAAGAAAGCAGTAATATGGGTGATTAGCTAATCTTTCAAGCATCTGATCAATAAAGGGATGAGGAAAATGATCTTTTCACTTAGAGAGTACCCAATGGCCCTTTTATACTTTCTCAACTCCTTAAGGAGTTAGTTTAACTCATCATCACTCAGATTTTCATTCACAATGACGGGATAAGTGTCATTAGATCCCAAGAAAGCGTACCTTAGCCCATTCGGGAGCTCCTTTAGGTCCACATATGGGGCTAACAGCTCGGTCCAGTCCTCCTCATGGCTTGTGTTGACGTTGCCATCCTCATTAGCCTCCTTAGAACCCGAGTCATGAGCTTTCAGGCTGGTATCCTGAACCTTTGTCTCCTCTGAGATCGAGTCATCCGGTCCATCTTCCACTCGTTCTGGTCCGGATCGATTGCACTCACATCGATCTCTTGCTCGATTTGATGTGGATCAAACAGTGGATCGATTCACTGAGTCGTTCTCCGAACTGATTGAGTTGCTTCTCTCGATCTCCTCATCGATTTCTTGACCGGATCGACCAACCTCCTCGATCTTCTTGTCGATCTTTGTCTTGGATCGAGTGAAGTCCTCGATTTCCTGATCGATCTCTAGGCATCCGCCTTCATCTTCCTTCACAACCTTGCGAGAATCAAGTATGTGAACATACTTCTAGGTCTGCTCATTCAGGAAACCATACTCTCTACGCTCCTTAGTCAAAGCTAGCTGCAAGTGATCTTCTTATGCCAACTCCTCAAGCAACTCATCGGCTTTCAATGTTTCAATGTAGAAAGCTTGTCCTCCAATGGTTGGCTTTATCAACACTTCAATGATATCGAAGTCTAGCTTGATGTCTTTGCCCAAGTGTAGAGAGATCTTACCATTCTTCACATCTATGATGGCTCCAGCGGTTGCAAGAAACGGTCTTCCAAGGATAAGATGATCCTTTGGCTCTTCATCCATTTCTAAAAAAACAAAGTCAGTTGGCCCGTTAACTCCACTGATCCTCACGGGTAAATCTTCAAGCATACCCACAGGAAGCCTTATACTTGTATCAGCGAGCATGAGAGAGATTCTACACTCTTTAAACTTGGTGAAACCGAGCTTCTTTGCAATGGATTGGAGCATAAGATTAATGCTTGCACTAAGATCACATAAGTAGCTTCCAAACGTCAAAGGACCAAGAGCACAAGGAATGGTGAATGATCCTGGATCTCCAAGCTTCTTTATGAATGATAGCGCTGCACTCTTCACTAAGCACCAAAACCTCTTCACTCTCCTTGCTCTTCTTAGTAAGTGTATCTTTGAAGAACTTAGCACATTTAGGCATCATGGCTAAACAATCAACTAAGGGCAGCTTGATCTCAACATCTTTCAAATGTTTCTCAAAGACTGCTTTATGCTTCTCAAGCAGCTGCTTCTTGAACCGCCCAGGAAAAGGAAGCTTCGGTTTGTATGGTGGAGGAACAAATGCATCTTTCTCTTTGCTCACCTCCTCTACTTTCTTCTCAACAACGGCTTCCTTGCCTTTCCTTGGTCTTTCAATCCACACATTGTCAAAGATAATCTCTTCATCATTTGAAAGCTTACTCTCCCCCTCTTGAACTACAATGTCCTCATTGGCTGTAGGTGCAACTCTCGGCGGAAGCTCTTTCACACTTCTCAAAGTAATAGCGTTTGCATACTCCTTGGGATTTTGCTCACACTTGCCTGGTAAGCTGCCTTGACCGCTTGTACTAGCTTTACCTTTCTCTAACTGCTTGATCATGTTGTTCAGATTGGTGATCTGTGTAGAGACGTCAGTAAGAGAAGAGTCTAGCCGGTTGTTCATCTCAACAAACTTCTGATTTGTAGAAGTTTGACCTTGAAGCAACTGTTGGAACATTGCTTGAACCGGATCCTGAGGTGGGGGTTGCATTTGTTGCTGCTGTGGAACGAAACCAGGAGGAAACATAGGAGTGTAGCCTTTGTTGCCTGGCTGTTGCTGCTGGAAATTGCCTTGCCTCTGACCTTGGTATCCACTGTTTTGTTGAAACCCCTTGTTGTAAGGTACAAAAGGCTTTGCTTGTTAAGGGGGTACACCTGATCCTTTGGATTCTCAATGTTGGTGCTCCTATATGAGAGATTGTTGTTGGCTTGGTATCCTTGTGAATAGCCCTGAGGCTTGTTGTAGTTCTTACCAGCAACCCAATTAGCTTCTTCTTGGCTTAGCTCTAACTCCTCTAAGACATCTTCAGCTTCGCCCACAAAGTGTACATGCTTCTGATTTGCAAGCACTAGCTTGTCTATCATCTCATGGAGCGATTTGAGCTCCTTCTTGTGTGACTCAAGCTCAGAACCTCTAGGTGCAAGGTCGTAATCTTCAGTGTACTTCCCATCACTCAAAGCCAAGTTCTCTATAAGCTCCATACCCTCTTCCACTTCTTGACCAAGAAAGTTACCTTTGCTTGCCGTATCAAGCACCATTCTGATCTTGGGTAATGCTCCTCGGTATATTGTGCTCAAGATAGTCTCTTCACTGAAGCCGTGGTGAGGACACTGAATTGTATAGTCTTTGAATCTCTCCATAGCTTCACTGAATGTGTCATTCTGTCTTTGAGTGAATCCGCTAATCTCACTTTGCAGCCTAGCTGTTCTTGTGCTCGGGAAAAACTTTGAGAGGAACGCCTTCTTATATTCAGCCCAAGAAGTAATGGTGCCTTGTGGAAGGGTCTTCTCCTAGTGCCTAGCCTTATCTCCAAGAGAAAATGGAAAGAGCCGTAGCTCGAAAGCATCTTCCGAGATCCCATTGATCTTTATCATTCCACAAACTTGTTCAAAGTTGTCAAGATGCTCCAGAGGGTCTTCCATAGCCAGTCCATGGAATTTCCTGTTCTGAACCATAGAGACAAATCCAGGCTTTATCTCAAAATTGTTGTTCTGTACTGATGGAAGAGTGATCTCAAAGCGGTTATGATGAGTATTTGGAGCATCTCCAGCACCAATGATCCGTGGTGGTCTAGCTGCGTGGTTGGGGTTTCCATTACCCCTTCCTACAGCACCGTGAGCTGGTGGAGGTCCCTTAGGATGTTCTTGCTCAGCCATTCTTGCAAAGTCTACTGTACCAGCTTGCACAATCTCTTCAAAGGCTTGAGCTTGCTCTCTTGCTCTTCTTGATCTTGCGTGTCGGAGTTGGTGAATATTGTCCAGTGGTCATAGAAGATTATTGTCACCACTGGAGCCCAAATTCATGTACCTGAGAAGACAATCAGTAAGGTAGAGCAATGAGTAATCAAAAGAAAAGTTAAAGGCTTAGCCTTTGCTAAGCACCAAATTTTAATGCTTCCTAACAAACCCAAGATAGCAACGGCGCCATTTGATAAACAGATTGTTTTGCAGCAAGAATATCAAAGCTCAAGCAATCTATAGTTGTAGTAAAGTATGCAAGAGAGTATCAATCCAGCCTGGGTGAAGAAAGACACTAGGAATACAGAAGCTATGCATATCTAAGCAGAATCGGGTAAATAGATGGTAAAATCGATGAAGACTAAATGCAACGACCAAATGAGCAGGAAAATATTTTAAAATCCCTGGAAGATGGTTAGCAACTACTAGAAGAAAACAGAGACTCTAAAATGCAAATCTACTAATTACTAAAAATTGAGCACTGGAACGGGTAAAACAGGACACTTCTAACAACTTAGATGAATGACTTCAAATGATCAAAGAAGCAAGTTTTATCACTAGAGAATGATAAACAGAGGTTTTAAAATGCTAAAAAGAGAGGATCTAAGGTTGAGGGTCATATTCAAGAGGTTCAAGATTCAAGCTTTGGGTTTGAAAACATAAATCTACTCTTTTGAAGAGCTATCTCTAAGCCTTGAGAAACTTAATCTAGAATTATCCATGGCGTGTGGTATAGCCCCTTTCTCGGACCCTTCCTCCTAAACTATGGCGTGTAGTGGAAAGATGGGTCAAAGAACATTAAACAAAGATCTCAAATATTGGCTTAACTAACCCCCTCTACATCCATGGCGTTTGGGAGAGGATAAATTAGTCTCTAAGATTTGGTTTTCAAGGATCTCTGAATCCGGTCAAGGTAAGAAAGCCCTGGAATCATAGAGATCTTTTCCAAGACTCTATAAGCTTTAAGACCCCAAATCCTATAAGAGAATAGGTTATGAACAAGAAAAACTTCCAAAAGCTTAAACCTTTAAACCCTTAATCACCCCAACCTTAAAACCCAAAAGAAATCTACTCACTACTCATATTTGAAACCGATTGAAATGCAAGGGAAAGAAAACTAAACATGAACAAGCAAGCGATTAAAGAAAAAGACTTAATATTGAAAAGATTCAAGGTTCAAAACATGAAAACTTCAAGAACAGAACAATGGCGGAAAATCAATAAAGAAAAGCTGGAAAAAAGATAAGACTAAGCGTGTGTGTTGAAAGTGATAGCCGCCCTTTGCCCAAAAAAGCTAAACTGCCAAATGGTCCCCTCACTACGCTCCAAAGATGAGCTGGCTGGATAAGGTGCCAGAGATCGAGTTGGATGATCGATCTCGGCCTCGATCTTCTTCATGGATCGCTCTCCTTTGCTCGATTTTCAAGTCGATCCTTGGGTGATCAGGTCGTGGTCTCGATCTGGCTCTCGTTCTGCATGGCGTCATCCACGTCCGTACTCACGATCGATTTCCTCTCTAGATCTTGGTCTCGGTCCTCCTCCATGAAATAACTTGAGTCACTCGATCTTCTGGTCGATCTCGTCTAGATCGACCTGCCTAGCTCGATCTGCATCTCGATCTCGGGTCCCTTGCAGAACGGCTGAGTTCTCCAAGTGTCCACAAGCTTCTTCTCGATCCAATGCACGTCCACGCAACCTCCACAACTCCAGTGTGTCTCAAACAACCTGATAATGATGCGAAAATGCAGAAATTTTGCAAATTGCGAATGCAAAGTGATCTAGGACCTAAAGTGCAACAAATGGTAGAAACTAGCCTATAATGCAAGATGAATGCATGAAAACTAGCTCTAAATGCATGCTAAATATGCAAAATATATGGTAATATCAACTCTCCCAAACTTGCCTTTTGCTTGCCCTCTAGCAAACAAAATATATGGTAATATCACTTCTCTGTCCCACCAAGCTAGAGCATGGTCATAGAGATTAGCTACTGCAAGAGCAATCTTCTTAGGCTCAGTGTAGGCATAGTAGTCAAATAAGTGCTCCATCCTTCTTTCCCATTCTAGATAGGCGGCAGGATCAAGCTTTCCAGGAAAAGTTGGTGCAAGAAGCTTCACTTCTGGTGGTACGTGTCTATCCTCATTATAGGGCCTGTTCCTCTCATTGTTTCGTCTAAAAATTTCTTGAGCTTGTTGTGCTAGATTTGGCGCTGGTGGTGGCACATCAGGAGGCTCTCCTACTCTGTTTGCATCAGGAGGAACGTGATAACTAAGATTTTATGCAAGCTAGTTTGATCAATCCTAAAGCATAGTATAGTGGTAAGTATAGTGCTAGAGGTGTCAATCCAAATCAGGTTGTCTTGAAGGAGACTAAGAATGCAAGAGCTTTGTAAAGCTAAGTGAAATTCGGATTATTTGAGGAGAAAATCTATAAAAACTAAATGCAGCGACTAAATGAACACGAAAACTATTTTAAAATCCCTACTGATGGATTAAACAACTACTAAATGACTTCTAAGAATTTAAAATGCAAGGCTACTGGTTTTTAAAATTCGAAAGCTAAAAGCAGACAGAAAAGGAAAGTTCTAACAACCTAGGAAATGATTTTTAAGAAACTAAGACAAAATATGCAAACTTTAGAACTAGGAAATGATAACTTTAAGATTTCAAAAGCTAAAAGCAGATTCAAAGTTGAGGATCATGCTTAAGAAGGTTCAAGGTTAAAACTTTGGGTTTTGAAAACATAGATCTACATATTTTAGTGCTATCTCTAGGCTTTGAGAAGCTTAGCTAGATTTATCCATGGTGTGTGGTATAAATCCTTTCCTCAACCTTTCCTCCTAACCTATGGCGTGTGGTGGAAAGAAAAGGTGAAGAACATGAAGCATAGATCTCAAAAGTGGCCTAACTAGCTCCCTAAGCATCCATGGTGTTTAGGAAAGGATGAGCTAGTCTCTTGGATTTGGGTTTAGGGGATCTCCTGAACCCTGCTAAGGTAAGGAAATCCCTGAGATCAAAGAGATCTTTCTCAAGAGACTCTAGGCATTGAAACCCCCAAATCCAAGAAGAGATTAAGTTAAGAGCAAGAAAAGACCCAAGCTTACACCCTTAAACCCCTCTTAATCACCTCAACCTTAAACCCTTGGTGAACTACTCACTACACATGATTAAAACACACGAAGACATAAAGGAAAGAAGGATAAGCATGAGTAAACTACTATGCAAGACAGACTAAGAGAAATACGTAAGATTTAAAAACGGATTAAGGCTCTACAAAGTATCAAAAGCTTCAAAACTAAAACAATGGCGGCTATTCCTTAAAGAAAAGATAAAAGATAAGATAAAAGAAGAGGGAGACAGATTGAATGGCTTTTATGGCTACAAAAATAGGGTAAACAAAAGAAGAAATGGTCCCCTCACTAAACTCCAAAATGCGAGCTGTCCGGATAAGGTTCAGAGATCGACCTGAGCAGTCGATCTCTTACTCGATCTGCCGCACAGAACGTCTTCTTTTGCTCGATCTCCGGGTCGATTCAGTTGGGTGGATCGAGTGCTTCTATCGATCTTCTGGTCGATCTTCAGATGATCGAGTCGTGACCTCGATATGGCTCTCATTCTTCCCGGGCTTAGTTTCCGTGTCCGTACTCACGTTCGATCACCTTGGTCGATCTTGAGCTCGATCTTCTTCCTTGAAACGACCTGAGTGTCTCGATCTTCTGGTCGATCTCGTCTAGATCGACCTGCCTAGCTCGATCTTCCTCTTGATCTCAGTTCCTTTGCTGCATGGCTGAGTTCCTCCAAGTATCCATAGGCTCCCTTTTGATCCTTAGCATATCCAGGCACCCTCCATAGCTCCAGTGTAATCAAAACAACCTGAATATGATGCAAGAATGCAAGAAATATGCAAAATGCTAATGCAAAGTGTTCTAGGACCTAAAATGAGATAAATGGTGCAAACTAGCCTATTATGAAAGATGTATGCATGAAAACTACTCTAAATGTATGCTAAATATGCAAAAATATATAAGTATATCAACTCCCCCAGACTTGCCTTTTGCTTGCCCTCAAGCAAACAAAGTTCAAGCTAGGAAGAGAGGTTTAAAAGTGGGAGCTCAAATTTCCAAAAGTATTTAAGCAAATGAATCAATTCAATGGTCCTAGTTCTCAATTCTAAAATGCAGTACACAAACTTCTACTCCAAAGAACTTAGCCATATTCATCACATATTGAATCTCAAATCATGACTCGCCTATTCCAAACAATCCAAGAATCCTAACCTTTAACATTCAATTAAGTTCAAACCGTGAATCACACTTATTCATTTAAAACCGGATACATTTGGCTAGGGACAAGGTCATGAGATAAAAATGATCTCATTCATGTGTGTAATTCAAGCAATGGTTTATCTCAAAATGGGTTGAAGTTATGCATAATGCTAAATGTAAAAGGCAATTGATGCATCCATGACTAGACTCTCATCTACCCATATACACTAACAACGATCATAATCCCTCTCTCATTCATTTTCTTTCAATTTCAAGCTCACTCACCCTCTAGAGACTACCCAAAACAACAAGGCAAGACGCCTAGCATAACCCAATTAAACACATCATTCAAACCTTCTAAAACAAGGCCAACCACTTAAAACTATGTATCCCTTTTTGTTCAAACCTCAAACACCAATTCTTTTCAAACCGAAAATAGTAAGCATAATCAATCAACACCCATGAATTCCCACCCTAACCTTAAGCATAAAACTAGCTTCAATATGCAAAGCTAGCATCAATATGAGAGCCTAATCATGTCGCCTAAACCTAACACTTTATGCCAAGTTAAACCGAAAATTAAGGCCTCGCAAAATAACACACAAAAAATTTGGCTTGAAAGGAGGGTAAGGGTTAAGGTGAGGAGTTCTATTCAGGCTTACAAATGAGTGGTGAAAGAAATAAAAAAGCCTAAATATGTATATGTAATCCATGTATTCTTTTTCAAATGCAGAAGTATGATAATTCAAAATTCAAGTTAAGGTTTCACTTGATAGGAAAGGATTCAATTCAAGTTTGTTCAACTTAAGCCACGAAAATTAAGACAAATGATCCAAATATGGTTAGAACTTACTTTCAAAGTTGTATAAAGCATCAAAGAACTACTAACTAGGGCCTTGAACCAAATCATGAGCTTAAAACACTTTACAAGGAAATTTTTTTATATCATTGCTCCCTATGCAAATGCAAGCAACCTAAATGATAAAAATTCTAGACTCAATCCTAAAATATTTGACAATGCAAATGCAAGCTATATGATTTTTTAAAAAAATTTTGAAAAAATTTCTTATTTTTTGTATTTTTCTATGCACTTAGATAAATGCAATGCATGAAGACTCAAGGATGCTAACACAAAATAAGATCCAAATAAAAACATGTCAAAGCACACACTCTCCCCCAAACTTGAATGACAACGTCTCGATGTCAAACAAATTGAAGAGGAGACCACAATTCATAAAGCAAAAATAGAAGAAATGCATGATATATACAAGAGTTTGTATTTTGGTACCTTGGAGCTAGGCATGACTGGAGTTTGAAACACAAGTTCTCAAAGAGAAAGTGAGGAGAGGTGGCGATTTAAGAGAGAATGATATGGCAACGAGAGAAAATCTCTAAATAAAAATTCAAGATTTTTGGGGATATTCTAAATTATATCAATAAATAGAAGAGAAAAATATCTTGAGATAAGACTAAATCAAGAAAATTTCCCTAATACTTAGATATTCTTAAAAATTCATCCTAATCCCTAGCAAATATCATTCAACCAATTCAATAAAAGGAAATTTTCTTGGAAACTCAGACATGAAATTCAAGAAATTTGAAATACATTTGAAAAAGTGATGTTTATAAGATGCTCTTTGCCTTTAAAAACCGAACACACACTCTCTCTTTCTAAAAATCAGTTTCGAAATGCAATGTGAAGAGAGTGTGGATACAAGGTGTTATAAAGACAAAAATCTTGGATGCATGCAAGTGGGTTCTGAAAAAGGTGTGGTTAAGGCACACATCCTCATGGTCAAAGATGCTTGCCTTGGCCAAGATTCAAATTTAAAATGGGAGGGAAAGAGAAAGGAGGGGGAAAGTTTGAACCAACCTCGGCATGAGATCGAATCAAATTGGTCGATCTTGACCTCGATCTCATGCCCATTCTGTCTGTGATCGAGAGGCTTGCTCGATTGGAGGCTTGGTTTGATTTGAACCGAGCCTTAGATCGGGTCTGCTCCTCGTTCTAAGATTCCACGTGGTTATGGCCATGCTCTTTAGATCGAGCTTCTTTATCGATTTCGAGGTCGTTTTGGCAAGGATCGAGTGAGCTGATCAAGTGAACTGATCGATCCAGTTCGAAGATCGAGTGAGACCAGTTGATCCACACCCCGTTTGCATTTCAAGCTAAACGTATGGGTGGGTCATCCTCTCGCAATCGACTCGATTGTCTACTCGATCTCATCTAGATCGAGTGACTTTACTCGATTTACTAGCTCAATCTAGTAAAGATCGAGCCAGGATTGACTTCACTCGATTTACTAGCTCGATCTAGTAAAGATCGAGCCAGGATAGGTCGATCTATCACTCGATTGTTTGCCTCTGTTTCTCCTTTCCTTGCCTTGTTGACTCCAAGATCATGATATCCGGTTCCCATCTCCCTATACCTACACACTTAAACTAAAAAGCATAAAATTGAAACAGAAAGCAATCAAAAATATGTAATGGGAATGCCTCCCAAGTGCGTTTGTTTTACGTCTCTTAGCTTGACTTTACTTGGTTAGGCTAGAGGGGGATCTTGGAGAAGCAATGTGGTGCTCTCCTTACTGCAATCACTTGCCATGTAGGGCTTGACTCTATGCCCATTCACCGTGAAACTCTGTCCACTCTTGCCAACCAAAGTCACTGCCCCATACGGTAGCACTTCTTTTATCTCAAACGGACCGCTCCATCTATTGAGATTCCCTGGAAACAACTTCAAACGTGAGTTGTAGAGCAGAACCAGGCTTCCCTCTTTGAGCTCCTTAAGCACTAGCTTCTTGTTATGAACAGCCTTGGTCCTCTCTTTGTAGATCTTGGCGCTTTCATAAGCATCCAACCTCAATTCATCAAGCTCATGAAGTTGCACCAGTCTTCTCTCTTGTACCGTCTTGAGACTGAAGTTCACTTGCTTCACAGCCCAAAGAGCTTTGTGCTCGAACTCAACAGGGAGGTGACAAGATTTACCATAGAGGAGGTTGAAAGGCGTGGTACCAATGGGAGTATTGAAAGCCGTTCTACAAGCCCAAAGAGCTTCATCAAGCTTGCTTGCCCAATCTTTCCTAGTTACTCCCGCGGTTCTCTCTAGGATCGCTTTGATTTGCCTATTTGAAACCTCCACTTGGCCACTGGTTTGAGGGTGATAAGGCGTGGCTACCTTGTGTTTAACTCTATGCTTTCTCAAGAGACCCTCAAAAATTTTGTTGATGAAGTGGCTGCTCCCATCACTAATCACCACCTTAGGAACTCCAAACCTTGGAAAAATGATAGTCTTGAAAAGCTTGACTACCACCTTTGAATTATTAGTTGGTGAGGCTATGGCTTCCACCCACTTAGACACATAGTCTACTGCCATTAGGATATACTTGTTGCCATATGACGATGGAAATGGACCCATAAAATCAATCCCCCAAGCGTCAAAGACTTCCACCTCAAAGATAGGTACCTGCGGCATCTCATTCCTCTTTGTGATGTTCCCAGCACTTTGGCAAGTTTCACACGATTTTACAAACTCATGAGCATCCTTGAAGAGTGTAGGCCACCAAAACCCGCCTTGTAGAACCTTTGTAGCTGTCTTGAATGATACGAAGTGCCCACCATAAGTCATACCGTGGCAATGGAGAAGAATGTCTCTTGCCTCTCCTCTTGTGACACATCTTCGGTATAGGCTGTCCACACCTCTCTTGTACAGATAAGGATCATCCCAAAAGTAGTGAGAGATGTCCCTCATGAACTTCTTCCTATGGTAATGGTCCAGGTGAGTAGGCTCTTCTCCACAAGCAAGTAGTTAACAATATCCGCATACCATGGTAGATCCTCTTCCTTGAAGCTCAAGACTTCTAGAAACATCTCCTCTAGCTTTGCACATACCACGGTGTTAACCACCATAATCTGCTCTTCGGGGAGTGAGTCGTCTAATGGTAAGACATCATTCACCCTCATCCTGAAAGATGATCCACCACACCGTTCTCTATCCCCTTCTTGTCCCTGATCTCCATGTCAAACTCTTGTAAGAGAAGGATCCATCTTAAGAGTCTTGGCATGGTGTCTTTCTTGGAGTATATGTACATCAAGGCAGCATGGTCAGTATACACGATGATCTTAGAACCCACCAAGTAAGACCTAAACTTCCCAAAAGCAAAGACCACGGCTAGAAACTCTTTCTCGGTGGTTGCATACTTCACTTGCGTGTCATCCAAGGTACGGCTTGCATAGTATATCACATGCAGCTTCTTATCCTTCCTCTGACCCAAGACAGCACCCACGACGTAGTCACTTGCATTGCACATAATCTCAAGGGGCAATCCCAGTCCGGAGCTTGAACTATAGGTGCGGTGACCAAGGCTTCTTTGATGGTCTTAAAGGCTTGTAGGCATTCTTCATCGAAGAAGACGTGTAAGAGGACGTGCTATCATGGAGAAATCCTTGATAAACCTTCTGTAGAAGCCAGCATGCCCCAAGAAACTCATAATCCCTTTCACATTAACCAGAGGCTTTAAACTCATCATAACCTCTATCTTGGCCTTGTCAACCTCAATCCCATGCTCAGAAATCTTGTGCCCGAGTACAATGCCTTCCCTCACCATAAAGTGACACTTTTCCTAGTTTAGCACCAAGTTTGTCTCCTCACATCTCTTGAGAACTCTGAAAAGATTTGACAAACAACCATCAAACGAAGCACCATACATAGAAAAATCATCCATGAAAATCTCTACCATTTCCTCTATAAGGTCAGAGAAAATAGACATCATACACCTTTGAAAGGTTGCTGGTGCATTACATAACCCAAATGGCATCGTTCGATATGCAAAGGTACCATAAGGGCATGTGAAAGTGGTTTTCTCTTGGTCATTAGGGTGAATGGGTATTTGAAAGAAACCGCTATAGCCATCTAGAAAGCAGTAGTATGGGTGATTGGCTAATCTCCCTAGCATTTGATCAATGAAGGGAAGACGGAAATGATCTTTTCTAGTGGCTGAGTTAAGTTTCCTATAGTCAATTCACATTCTATGTCCGGTTATTGTTCTTGTAGGAATTAACTCATCTTTTTTATTTGTTATAACTGTGATACCCCCTTTCTTTGGCACCACATGGACTGGAGTGACCCACGTGCTGTCACGATAGGGTATATCACGTCAGCCTCTAAGAGTTTTAAGATTTCTTTCTTGACTACTTCTTTCAAATTCGGGTTCAAACGTCTTTGATGCTCAATGGAAGATGTAATTTCATTGTCTAAATGAATCCTGTGAGTACAAAGCATTGGTGAAAGGCCCTTGATGTCACTGAGAGAGTACCCAATGGCCTTTCTGTACTTCCTCAGCTCCTTAAGGAGTGAGTCTAACTCATCATCACTTAGATTTTCATTAACAATGACCGGATAAGTATCATTTGGTCCCAAGAAAGCGTACCTTAGACCATCTGGAAGCTGCTTTAGGTCCACCTTTGGGGCTAGCAGCTCACTCTAGTCGTCCTCTTGGCTTGTGTTGGCGTCACTGTCCTCATTCGCCCCTTTTGAACCCGATTCATGAGCTTTCAAGCTACCTTCTTGGACCGTTCCTACCGCAGAGATCGAGCCAGTCAGTCGATCGCTCCCTCGTTCTAGACTGGATCGAGTGCACTCCCTCGATTCTCTTGCTCGATTGGATATGGATCGAGCAGGAGATCGATTCACAAGGTTGTTCTCTGAACAGATCAAGTTGTCTCGATCGATTGTCTCATCGATCTCTTTCCTGGATCGAGAAATCTGATCGATCTTCAGGTCGATCTCTAGGCATTCGCCTTCATCTTCTTTCACAACCTTGCGAGAATCAAGGATGCGTACATACTCCTGGATTTTTGTTCACTCTAGAAACCATACTCCCCACACTCCTTTGTTAAAGCCAACTGTAGATGATCCTCTTGTCCCAATTACTCAAGCAACTCATCAGCCAATTCATCCAAAGTTTCAATGTAGAATGCTTGTCCACTAATCGTTGGCTTCTTCAAGACTTCGTTGATGTCAAAGTTCAGCTTGATGTCCTTGCCCAGGTGCAGAGAAATCTTGCCATTCTTCACGTCTATGATGTCTCCAGCAGTTGCTAGAAACGGTCTACCAAGGATTAGAGGGTCTCTTGGTTCCTCATCCATTTCTAGCACTACAAAATTTGTTGGCACATTCACATTGCTAATCCTACGGGTAGGTCTTCAAGCATGCCTACAGGGAGTCTTATACTTCGATCAGCTAGAATGAGTGAGATTCTACACTCCTTAAACTTGGTAAAGCCTAGCTTTTTGGCAATGGAGTGAGGCATAAGGTATATGCTTGCCCCTAGATCACATAAGCAACTCTCAAACTTCAAAGGACCTAGTGTACAAGGGATAGTGAATGACCCCGGATCTCCTAGCTTCTTTGGTGCTATCTTTTTGTGGATGATTGCACTACATTCTTGACTCAATACCAAGACTTCTTCACTCTCTTTATCCCTCTTAGCAAGAGTATCCTTCAAGAACTTGGCATATTTGGGCATCATAGCCAAACAATCGACTAACAGCAGTTTAATCTCAACGTTCCTTATGTGCTTCTCAAACAAGGCTTTATGCTTCTCAATCAACTACTTCTTGAAACGTCCAGGGAAGGGGAGCTTTGGTTTGTAAGGTGGAGACACGAAAGCTTCTTTCTCTTTGCTAACTTCCTCCATTTTTTTCTCCAAAACCGCTTCCTTTCCTTTCTTTGGCCTTACAATGTAGACATTGTCAAACGTGATCTCTTGATCATTTGAGAGATTACCCTCCCCCTCTTGAACCGCAATGTCCTCATTGTACTCAGGTATAGACCGTGGTGGTAGCTCCTTCCCACTTCTCAAAGTGATCGCATTGGCATACTCCTTAGGGTTTGTCTCACACTTCCCGGGTAAGCTACCTTGACCGCTTGAACTGGCTTTTCCTTTCTCTAGCTGGCGAATCTTGTTGTTCAAGTTGGTTATTTGTGTAGATACCTCAGTAAGAGAAGAGTCCAGCCTATTGTTCATATCAACAAATTTCTGATTTGTAGTTGCTTGTCCCTGAAGTAATTGTTGGAACATAGCTTGTACCGGATCTTGAGGTGATGGTTGAACTTGTTGCTGCTGAGGCACGAAACCAGGAGGCTAGCCTTTGTTCCCTTGCTGTTGCTGGCCTTGGAAGTTTCCTTGTCTTTTCGGTTGGTACCCACTGTTTTGTGTAAATCCACCTTTGTTGTAAGGAACAAAAGGTTTTCCTTGTTGTGGAGGGTACACTTGATCCTTAGGGTTCTCTACATTGGTACTTCGGTAGGATAGGTTGTTGTTGCCTTGATACCTCTGAACATAGCCCTGTGCCTTAGTATATTCTTGGCCTCCAACCCAATTCGCTTCCTCTTGGCTTTGCTCTAACTCTTCTAGAACGTCTGTAACCTCTCCCACAAAGTGTACATGCTTTTGATATGCAAGTACCAGCTTGTTAATCTTTTCATGAAGTGATTTTAGCTCCTTCTTGTGTGCCTCAATGTCAGACCCTCTTGGTGCTCTATCATAGTCTTCAGCGTAGTTTCCATCACTCAAAGCAAGATTCTCAATAAGCTCTATTCCCGCTTCTACATCTTGTCAAAGAAAGTTCCCTTTACTTGCCGTGTCTAGAAGCATTCGAATCTTGGGAAGAGCTCCTCTATAGATGGTGCTCAAGAGTGTCTCCTCAGTGAAACAATGATGAGGACATGCAATCGTGTAGTCCTTGAACTGCTCTATTGCTTCACTAAAGGTCTCATTCTGCCATTGTGTAAAACCGCTAATCTCACTCCTTAGGCGAGCTGTTCTTGTACTGGAGAAGAACTTGGACAGAAATGCCTTCTTGCAATCAGCCCATGAGGTTATAGTCCCTTGAGGTAAGGTCTTCTTCCAATGCCTTGCTTTATCCCCAAGTAAAAAAAGGGAAAAGCCTAAGCTTGAAACTGTCCTCCGAGATCCCATTGATCTTGATCATTCCGCACACTTGCTCGAAGTTGTCTAAGTGCTCCAAAGGATCCTCCATTGCAAGTCCATGGAACTTGTTTTTCTGCACCATTGAGACAAAGCCTGGCTTGATCTCGAAGTTGTTGTTTTGCACCGGTGGTGGAGTGATGCCAAAACGGTTGTGATGAGTGTTTGGTGCATCACCCGCACCAATGATCCTTGGTTGCCTTGGGGCGTGGTCAGGGTTTCCATTCCCCCTAGCAGCAGCAGCACGGTGAGGTGGAGCCTCAGCTTGGTCTTGCTCAGCCATGACCTCAAAATCAAGAATATCTGGTTGCAATATCTCCTCAAAGTCTTGTGCTTGTTCTCTTGCCCTTCTTAGCCTTGCACTTCCAAGCTGATGAATGTTGTCTAGAGGTTGTAATAGGTTGTTGTCACCTCTAGACCTCAGATTCATGTACCTGAGAAGACAAGTAGGAAGGTAGATAGATTAGTAACCAAAGTAAAAATAAAGACTTAGTCTCTACTAAGATCCAAATCCTAATACTTTCAAACTAAACCCAAGTTGGCAATGGCGCCATTTGATAACTAAGCTTTTATGCAAGCTAGTTTGATCAATCCTAAAGCATAGTATAGTGGTAAGTATAGTGCTAGAGGTGTCAATCCAAATCAGGTTGTCTTGAAAGATACTAAGAATGCAAGAGCTTTGTAAAGCTAAGTGAAATCCAGATTATTTGAGGAGAAAATCTATAAAAATAAATGCAGCTACTAAATAACCACGAAAACTTTTTTAAAATCCCTACTGATGGGATAAACAACTACTACATGACTTCTAAGAATTTAAAATGCAAGGCTACTGGTTTTTAAAATTCGAAAACTAAAAGCAAACAGAAAAGGAAAGTTCTAACAACCTAGAAAATGATTTTTAAGAAACTAAGACAAAAGATGCAAACTTTAGAACTAGGAAATGATGACTTTAAGATTTCAAAAGCTAAAAGCAGATCGACCAGAAGATCGTGTGACCAAGTCGATGCAAGGAAATGGATCGAGACCGAGATCGAGTGAGGAGCTCGATCTGAAGTACGAACGTAAATGACGCCATGCAGATCGAGTACCGGATCGAGCTTCCAACCCGATCAGCACAAGATCGACTCAGAGATCGACCAAAGCCATCCGATCAAAGACAAAGATCGAGAGCCAGATCGAGTCACCTGCTCGATCCCATACTACTTTAACCATTTTTGGCTTCTAGCCAAAGGGGGACCATCGAGCTGTTTGCCCATTTTGGGAAGGCGGCGATCCTGCTTTCACACACACGTTTTCACTCTATCTTTTTTAGTTTTCTCTCTCGTTCAGAGGCGATTTCTGCCATTGTAGACCGTTGAAGCTTTTTATTGCATTTGAATCTTTGAATATCGAATCTTTCGCTTTAATCAATCGTTGATCATGCTTAGCTTTCTGTTTTTATTGCGTTTTGTTCGATTTTCTCTATTGGTAGCGAGTAGTTTCGTGTGGGTTCATGGGTTGAGGCGATTCAAAGGGGGTCAAAAGGTTAAAGTTCTGAGTTTTCTTGTTCTTCATTGCCTTCTCTTCTAGGATCTTGAGTATTTAAAGCTTAGAGAGTCTCACGCCAAGATCTCTATGATCCAAGGGATGTCTTACCTTGACAGGATTCAGATGTCCTGGAAAATCAGATCCTAGAGGCTAGTCTTTCATTTCCCACACGCCATGGTTGTAAAGGAGACTAGTTAGGTCGCTGTTTGAAATCTGTGTTCCTTGCCCTTCGATCTCTTTTTCCACCACACACCATGGGTTTGGAGAAGAGGTTGAGGGAGTGAATCATACCACACGCCATGGATGGTTCTTGTTTTGTTTTCAAGGCTTAGAAAAACCTCCTAAAGGAGTAGATCTATATGTTTTCAAACCAAGCTTTAATCTTTGAGACCCAAGAATATGACCCTCAACCCTAGACCTTCTTTCTTAGTGTTTTAAACCCTTGCTTATCATTCTGTCATCATAAAGTTTGTATCTTGTTCATTAATCCATCGCATCATTCATCACTTTAAGTTGTTAGACGAGGTCGATCCATATTGCTCGATCTAGTGGTCGATCCACTAGTCGATTTTTAGTTTTTTATAGCCTTGCATTTTTCTCATTCCGCTTGTTCCTCGTGGTAGTTAACCCTCTTCCAGGGATTTTAAAATTGTTTTGCTTCGCATTTGATACCTGCATTTAGTTTTTAGGGATTTTACCAATCATTTTACCATTTCGCTTAGCTTTGTTCATTCCCTTGCATTCTTAGTGAACTTGCTACCCCTGGGTGTGGATTGACACTCACTTGCATGCTATACTACATCTCAGTGTTGCATTTGATCTTTGATACATCATTGCATTGCAAAAACCTGTTATCAGGTGGCGCCAAGCGGTGTCTTGAATGCTGTCTTGTAGGCTCAAAGTGCATCATCTAACTTGGCTGACCAATCTTTTCTTGTCTTTCCAACTGTCTTCTCCAGGATTTCTTTGATCTGCCTGTTGGAAACTTCAACCTGACCACTTGTCTGGGGGTGATAAGGTGTAGCAACCTTGTGATGAACTCCATATTTCTGCAGTAGCTTCTCAAACACTCTATTAATAAAGTGTTTTCCACCATCACTGATCACAATCTGTGGTACTCCAAACCTGGGAAAAATGATGGTTTTGAACAGCTTCAGGACCACTGCAGCATCATTGTGTGGACTGGCATTTGCTTCCACCCACTTGGAGATATAATCCACTGCAACCAGGATGTACTTGTTCCCATCCATAAGATGAAGGAAAGGATCCCATGAAATCGATGCCCCGGCAGTCAAAAACTTAAACCTCAAGTATGAAGTTCTGTGGCATCTCATGTCTCTTACTGATCTTCCCTCTCCTTTGGGAGACATCACATTGTGAGATGAATGTCTGAGCATCCTTGAACATTGTAGGCCACCAGAAGCCTGCTTGTAGAACTTTGGAGACAGTCTTGAAATTAGCAAAATGTCCTGCATACTCAGAGCCATGAGAGTGGAACAGCACATTCTGAACTTCAGCTTCTGCAAGACATCTTCTGTAGATTCCATCTGAACAGTGCTTGTACAAGTAAGGCTCATCCCAGTAATATCTCCTAAGTTCTCTCATGAACTTCTTCTTCTCATATCCTTTGAGGGTTTCAGGGACTTCATCAGTAGCTAGGTAGTTGGCAATATCAGCATACCAAGGCCTAGAAGAGGCTGTAACTGCAAAGATAGGCTGAGAGAAGACATCACGCAGGATCTGTTGAAGGACTAGTGCAGTACGCGACTGGTGTCCATTGACACCAGAGGGGGTGTGTCGATCGACACCAAGTCGGTGTCGACTTGGTGACGATGTCGATGTTGATCCTGCTCGATATTGGCTCGCGTCGAGGTTGGTGTCGATCGACACCAAGGGGTGGGTGTCGATCGGCACCCTGTCTGCAGGTCGAAAAAACTGCAACGCTTCCACTTCTGAAGGCTGCAACCTTGCCTCAATGAGGTATATATTCTCCTCTGGCAGGAAATCATCAATGGGGATGTTGTCTTCAATCCTGATTCTTGAAAGATGATCTGCTACACCATTTTCAATCCCTTTCTTGTCCCATATCTCAATGCCAAACTCTTGGAGCAACAAAATCCATCTCAACAGTCTTGGTTTTGCATCCTTCTTCTGCATCAAGAACTTGAGAGCAGAATGATCAGTGTGCACAATTACCTTAGCTCCAACCAAGTATTGTCTGAACTTCCCAAATGCAAATACTACAGCCAACAATTCTTTCTCTGTAGTTGCATAATTCTTCTAAGCATCATCCAAGGTTCTGCTAGCATAGTAGATTGCATGAAGCTTCTTCTCCTTTCTCTGACCCAATACAGCGCCCACTGCAAAGTCTGAAGCATCACACAACACCTCAAATGATAGATCCCAATCAGGAGGCTGCACAATAGAGGCGCTCACTAATGCCTGTTTGATTTGTTGGAAGGCTGAATGACACTCTTCGGTAAATTCAAACTTCACATCCTTGCAGGGCAGAGCTGTGAGTGGTCTTGCAATCTTACTGATATCCTTAATAAACCTCCTGTAAAACCCAGCATATCCTAGAAAGCTCCTTACTGACTTCACACAATCTGGTGGCTGCAGACTTATCATGACTTCGATTTTGGCACTGTTTACCTTAATGCCTTCTCCAGAAACTCGATGCCCAAGTACAATCTCATCCATGACCTTAAAGTGGCATTTCTCCCAGTTCAGAACCAGGTACTTCTCTTCACATCTTGCAAGCACTTGACAGAGATTGTCAAGGAAGTCTTTGAAGGATGATTCATATACAGAGAAATCATCCATGAAGACCTCCATATACTTCTCAATCATATCTGTGAAGATGGAGAGCATGCACCTCTGAAATGCCGCAGGAGTATTACAAAGTCCAAATGGCATCCTGCGATATGCAAAAGTGCCATAGGGACAAGTAAATGTGGTCTTCTCCTGGTCATCTGCGTGAATGAGGATCTGAAAAAAGCCAAAGTAGCCATCCAGGAAGCAGTAGTAGGAGTGACTTGCCAACCTTTCCAGCATCTGGTCAATGAATGGTAATGGGAAGTGGTCCTTCCTTGTTGCAGCGTTGAGCTTCCTGTAGTCAATGAACATTCTGTGGCCAGTGATGGTCCTTGTAGGAATCAGCTCATTCTTCTCATTTTAAACCACTGTGATTCCTCTTTCCTTGGGAACCACATGTACTGGATTGACCCAAGTGCTGTCTAAAATGGGATAGATGATCCCAGCAGCTAGAAGCTTCATTATTTCCTTCTTAACTACATCCTGCAAATTCGGATTCAGCCTCCTCTGGTTCTCAATTGACGACTAGGACTCATCCTCAAGGTGTATCCTGTGCATGCACAGGTCCGGAGAGGTACCTGAAATGTCATCAAGAGAATAGTCAAGAGCCTTGCGAAAAGTGCGCAACTTGCTTAGCAACAAAGTGAGCTCTGCATTGTTTAAGGTAGCACTAACTATAACAGGATATGTAGAGTTAGCTCCCAGAAAAGCATACCTTAGACCTGCAGGAAGCTGTTTGAGTTTGATTTTAGGTGCTTTTTCTTCACTCCAATCGTCCAGCTTTGCAGCCTTTGCAGATGTCCCAACGATCTCATGTTGTGCCACTAGCTGCATCACTTGCTCACTTGCAACCATCATCCTGACATAACCAGCAGCAATGCTGTCTAGATGCTCTGTTACTTCTGCAGAAACTGTCAATGCCCTTTCCAAAGGGTCTGCAGGATGCATCTCTTGAAAGATCTCTTCTGCAAGACTAGTGAGGGAGTCTTCATAGAATGTGTGGTCATCTATTGTGGGTCTCTTCATCAACTTTTTCATGTCAAAGTTCATCATCAAATCGCCCACATTCAAAGCAATGCTCCCTTTTCTGACATCAATGATGGCGCCTGCAGTAGTCAGAAATGGCCTTCCCAAAATCAAAGGGTCTTTTGGTTCTTCTCCATAAGCTAGAACCACAAAGTCTGTGGGAATCACACAATCTCCCACCGTGACTGACACATCCTCTAGAATGCCTTCAGGAATCCTTACAGATTTATCTGCTAAGATAAGAGATATTCTGGTTGGCTGGAAATCAGTCATGCCCAAGCTGACAGCAACTGAATGAGGCATCAGGTTGACACTTGACCCCAAATCACATAATGACCTCTCAAACCTTTCAGAAAATATTGTGCAGACTAGAACAAAGCTCCCAGGGTCAGTAAGCTTTTCTGGTATCTTGTTATGTATAACTGCACTCACTTGTTCTGAAATTAGCATTGTTCCTTCCTCAATCCCCAGATTCTTGGTCATCATTCTTTTCACATATCTCTTTATCACAGGAGTAGTCCTTATAGCATATATCAAAGGAATCTCCACCACAAGCTTATCCATGATAGCCTTGATCCTAGCATCCTCCAGCTCTTGTTTAGTCTTCTTCTGGTTCCTTGGATAAGGTACTTTGAGCTTGTAAACCCTTTCTTCTGCAACATCTGTAGTCTGCACACTCGCAGCTTTCTTATGTGGTGGGTGTCGATCGACACCAAGGGGTGGGTGTCGATCGACACTGGCTTCTGGAAGTGGTGTCGAGCGTCTGTTGAGCTGCTTGTCGAGCTCGCTCGATATCTCTTCGCCTCGAGTCGAATAATCGTGAATTTCCTTTGGTGTCGATCGACACTGAGGGGTTGGTGTCGATCGACACTCTTCCATATTGGCGAAATATTCATCTTCAAACTCCTGCAGCTACTCAAAATCCTATGTATTCAGGCCTTTTTTCTGCATTGGTTGCAGATTCTTTCCACTCCTCAGCGTGATGGCATTGACAGAGTGTCTTAGATTGGTATATGTTCTTCCTGGAAGAAAACCATCTTGCCTTTTCATAGCTCCAGCAGTTTGAGCCACTTGAGTGTCCAAAGTCTTAACATTAGTGTTCAGAGCTTCGATTTTCACATTCAAATCTTGGTGTAGGGCGTCAATTTTGCCATTGAAGTCAACTGTAATCTTCTGTTGACCTTCTAGCAACTGCTCAAGCATGGCTTCCATCTTACTTGAAGCTGATGGTGCTGGTGCAGGCTGATAAGATGAGGAACCATAGTTCTTGTTGAAGTTGTTGTTCTGGTACTCAGACTTCTGAAACTGAGGCTTGGGGGTGTAACCAGAAGAACTCTGGTTCCCTGTGAAGTTGCTCCTCTGCATATTCCCACTGAATCCTCTGTTTCCTTGCTGACTGTTGTACCTCTGACCCTGAAAACCAGCTCTATTGATGTAGTTGACATCTTCTTCTTCAAACTCCTCAGCTGGCTCAAATGTCTCAACCTCAGCAGCAAACTGAACAGACTTCTTACCCATCAAGAGGTTATGAAGAGAATCCAGTTTAGCCTTCTTCTCAGCAGCAAACTGATTGCTCCCTGCATTGCTAGCGTTTTTCTGTCTCTCAAAATCAGCATTCTTTGTGTTGTTGCTAGAAGCTAGGTTCTCTATCAGTTTGATGGCATCATATGGGACTCTAGTGTTGAAATAACCATTACTTGCTGCATCCAGAGCCATCTGGTACTTCCAATCAACACCTCTGAAGAAGATACCCAGCAGCTGTACTTCATTGAACCCATGGTGTGGACAATCCCTTTGGTACAGCTTGAATCTCACCCATGCTGCTTTGAAAGCTGCTGTTGGACCTTGGGAGAATGTGGCTATTTTTGTCCTCAACTCCTCTGACCTTGCATCATCATAGAAGTTGCTGAGGAAAGCAGATTTGGTGTCCTCCCATGTGGTCAAAGAACCAGGTTCCAGCTGTTTGAGCCAGTGTGCTGCATCCCCTTCCAAAGAGTGAGGGAAAAGCTTGCAAAATAGGAAATCATTAGTGACTCCATTGGCTTTAACACTTGTAGCCAGGTCTTCAAACTTCTCTATATGATCCATTGGGTGTTCATGTAGAAGCCCATGGAAAGGGTGCTGACCCACAAGCTGGTAATAACTAGGTTTCAGGTCAAAGTCATTCCTCTAAAAGACAGGTGGGCGGATTGCAGCTCTATTTGCATAGAACTGATCAGGCCTGTTGTAATCTCCCAGAGTCCTCTGTGGATGACGCCCAGCAGCATCTCCAGCAGCTTGTTGTTGCACATCCTGCTCCTCAATCACAACGCCATTATCATCTATCCTCTGCCCATCCTCATTTCTTCTGTTCCCTTCTCTGTCAACTAAATGACCCTCAGCATCTGTCCTCAAAACAAGTGGTCCAACCATTTTAGTCTGCTTTTTGGCTTTCCGGATGGTTCTCTCTAGCTTGGCAACTTTGTCGATGCCTAAAGTCACAACGTCTTTGTCTTTGTTGCTCCTAGTACTGCGATTATGCATGCAACTGAAACAAACAACAGAGAAGTGAAGAAAGTTAGTAAACAGAAAATCAAAGCTTAGTCAAAATTCTAAAACTAAAAATCTAAGTCCCCGGCAACGGCGCCAAAATTTGATATGCTCAAATTAACCCTTAGAGCTACTCTCTCAAATTAAGAGATCACTGTAGTACTTAGGGATCGAATCCACAAGGACTTAGTACTATTACTCAACTGATTTAGATTCAAATGAAGCTAAGCAGTCAATAATAAATACAACTAAATAATATAATGAATGTGACAAGATCAAAAGCGGATTGTGAGTTCTTAAAATCAATAGAGACAAGACGCTAGGCAATGGAAAATTCGCAGGTTGACATAAATCACAGACTACGGAATGGAAGGAATATTTATTAAAACCGTTCTAGAACTCGAAAACACGAATGTAAAACCAATCGACTTCCGTCGCAGAGATTAACTATGATCAGATTCTAGAATTCCAAATTCCTTTGCAAATTCTAACAACCTAAGCAAGCATTATAATTCAGGTTCGATATGTTCACAAAATCGTTAATCCAAATTCCCTTGCAATCAGTTATTTTGCTCGTCTAAGATAGTTCTGGTGATTAACAATGTTTCCACATCTATTAAACAACCTAAGATCTGATTTCTAGGTGATCAATCTTAAAACCAGTGTTAAAGCAATCTAGATGAAGAACAAAATTATTTATCCTTCCAGTTTTGTAGTTCTAAAAATTTATTATCAACCTTTGAATAACCCAAAATCTAACTAGCAGATTACTCAGACATAGCAAGTGAAACACAAATCATGACTGAATAAAATTGCATTAAGAAATAGAGTAAAAGATGAAGGGGTTCAAAATTCTTCTCTATAGAGTATGGATTTGTCTCCCCAAAAGCTCTCAATCTAATCTCTCTCTTAGTCTCAATGAAAACAAGATGATCACCTAACAATGGCTTAGAAAACCTAAATACAAGTCTAAACACGAACTGGGGCAAAAGTGCAAATAGTGGGAAACTTCTGGGCCAAGTTGCAAAGTCTTCCAATGAGTTTTTACACTCTCTTCGCGACCACGACCGGTGTCGATCGACACTAAATGGTGGGGGTCGATCGACACCCTGCTTCATAATGCTCTCTGACTTGGTCTTTTCAGCATCAGCTTCAACATAGCTCCAAAAGGCTCCAAAACTCACAGTTATGCTCCAAACATACCTGGACCTGCAAAGATGCTATAGGACTCGAAAAATACCAAAAATACTCTATAAACAAGACTCATATCATGGTCAAAAACCAGCAAAAACCATGATATATCAGAAACCACAAGCATATTGATATACTCATATTTTAGCATGTTTTAGCTTGTATTTAGTTCATGTTTTGGTTCCTTTCATGCATTCATTCACTTCATTTTGTCCCATTTGCTAAGATATTAGACATAATAGGTTTTAGGTTAGACATTGCATGTTTTGCATTGTTTGAAGTGTTTTTCAGGTCTAAATGGAGCTATGGAGGACATTTGGGGAATGGTGAATGATGGAGACATATAGAGCCAAGTATAGTGGCCAAGATGGCAGGGTTTAGGCTGCACCAAAGTCCTGTATCGACCAAAGTTGAGAAAAACCTGCTCGGTATGCAGGTCGATATGAAATGTTTGGGTCCGAACGAAGGTCTTCCGGTGAGATTCAGCCTCAGTGCCTTCATAGAAGTTGAAGAGGATCGAACAAGCGTTCGAACGAAGGTTGAATAAAGCCAATCCGATCAGTTGGTCAAAAGATATAGCAGATCGATCCATAAGGACCCCAGAAGGCATGTTAGAGAATGTTCATGTTAACATTGAAGGCTGCATAATTCTTACAGATTTTGTGGTTCTGAAATATGCTGAAGAACCTAAAGATCCTCTTATTCTGGGAAGACCATTCTTGGCTACTGCTGGAGCCATCATTGATGTTAGAAGGGGGAACATGAGCTTGATCTTGGTGATGTTGTCATGAACTTTGACATGGATAAGTTAAGAGGGAGTTCTACCATTGATGGTCAGACCTTTTCTGTAAGAACTTCTAGAGATGAAGAGACTGTCATGGAGCATTCAGAAGACACTATTGCTGAGTGTGTCAATTAATCAGATATAAGTGGGCAAGTGAGCAAGATGGCTGTTGAAGAACCAATATCTGAAACTTCTGCAGAAGCTGTTGGGTTTGAGGATTGCAGTGAGGATCATATCTTCATGACTGGGCTTGAAAAAGAGGTTCTAATGAATGCCAAGTTGCTGGAGGAAGACGTGTATGTGATGGAAGCAACACTTGCAGAGCTGAATTGCAGGAAAACTGCAGAAACTCGAACTGCAGAGTCAGTGACGAGCGTCACTGACCTGGTGACGCTCGTCACCAATCTGGACACAAAGGAGAGACGTGATATTTGCTCTACAAGTCCATCATATGTTGCCAATCCAAAAATTCAACAGTCCACAACCCAGAAACCTGCAACTAAGCAAAGGTATGCACTTTCTGGAACCAAATCCAAACCTCCTAATCTCATCAATAAGAATTTAAAAGGTGAAAAAGCTGCTTCACACTTATGCAAGCAACGAAATTCTCGTAGAATGCTTGGTGTTTCTTTTGATGATTCTGCAGGAAAAAGAAGTATCCCACCCACAGTCACGACCCACTCTGCTGATGTTCCTCATTTCCTTGGAAGTGTTCATACATCTACTGCTTACAAACCACCATGGATGAGGAGACATTCTTCTCCAAGGCATTCAATGCCACCTTCTGCTCCACCAGCTGTCTGAGCAGCATTCAAAGTCGAGCTAATGACTTTAAACAAGCGCTTAGTAGGAGGCAACCCACTAGTAAGTTTTCTTTTTCGTATATTAGTTTAGTTTTCTATTACATAGCTAAAAGAAAAACCCAAAAACATGAGAAAAATCAAAAAAAAAAAAAAAAAAAAAAAGAGTCACTTTGTTCAGTTTGCTTGGATGATATCTTGTGAACTTGTTGGACCATGGACTATGCTTTGTTTGGATGTTTTGATGTGTGTTTTGAGTGCTCTTACAGTTTAACTTCGGAGTACACATGATGGCATAGCATTTAAACATCCAACATGTCGATTTCTGAAGTATCAGAGATGGTGACGCTCGTCACCAGGTCCTTTGCGAGGTACCACTTTTCGACCTTGGTTTTACACGTTCTCATGCTTCATTTTGACCAACTCTTGGCTTAATAATACTGGGGACAGTGTTGTTTAAGTCTGGGGGAGGTGGTTACTGACGTTGTGTGCTTTGTGTCATGTTTCTACAGTCTTAAAGTTGAGTCAAAAAACTGTTTTTCTAGAGTCAAAATTTTTGAAACTGTCAGTTTTTCTTGGAACAAACCATATGACGTTTTTGCTGATAAGAACCATTACCCCAGTAGTTGATTACAAGTCTTACTAAGTTGAAATTCATAGGTAGATCAGTCTAGCAATGAAGGTTTAGGTTCTTAGAGAGTCTGAAAAACTTGCTGTTAGCTCCACCTTAATAAACTTTAAATTTCTTGTCTTGGTGATTGATTCTTATTGATCTTGATTCTCTCTTTCAGCACTGACAATAAGGTTAAAATACAGTCTCTCTTTGATCTTCCCTGATGTAGTTTTTAAAAGTTTAAGTTCAAAGAATGGTGCATTCATGACCCTGTCTCCTCACAAGGAACAACAGTAATGAACACATTCAAGAACCTGTCTCCTCACAAGGAACACAAGTATTGAGTAGCACCATATCTTAGACTGTAAAAGTTGAGAAAAAAAGTCATTCCTCTGAAAGGCTGGTGGGCGGATTGCAGCTCTATTTGCATAACTGATCCGGCCTGTTGTAATCTCCCAGAGTCCTCTGTGGATGACGCCCATAAGCATCTCCAGCAGCTTGTTGTTTCACATTCTGCTCCTCAATCACAACGCCATTATCATCTATCCTCTGCCCATCCTCAATTCTTCTGCTCCCTTCTCTGTCAACTAATTGACCCTCAGCATCTGTCCTTAAAACAAGTGGTCCAACCATTTTAGTCTGCTTTTTGGCTTTCCTGATGGTTCTCTCTAGCTTGGCGAGTTCGTCGATGCCTAGAGTCACAAGTTCTTTATCTTTGTTGCTCCTGGTATTGCGATTATGCATGCACCTGAAACAGACAACAGAGAAGTGAAGAAAGTTAGTAAACAGAAAATAAAGGCTTAGTCAAAATTCTAAAACTAAAAATCTGAAAGTAATATCTAAGTCCCCGGCAACGGCGCCAAAATTTGATATGCTCAAATTAACCTTTAGAGCTACTCTCTCAAATTAAGAGATCACTGTAGTACTTAGGGATCGAATCCACAAGGACTTAGTACTATTACTCAACTGATTTTAGATTCAAATGAAGCTAAGCAGTCAATAATAAATACAACTAAATAATATAATGAATGTGACAAGATCAAAAGCGGATTGTGAGTTCTTAAAATCAATAGAGACAAGACGCTAGGCAATGGAAAATTCGCAGGTTGACATAAATCACAGACTACGGAATGGAAGGAATATTTATTAAAACCGTTCTAGAACTCGAAAACACGAATGTAAAACCAATCGACTTCCATCGCAGAGATTAACTATGATCAGATTCTAGAATTCCAAATTCCTTTACAAATTCTAACAACCTAAGCAAGCATTATAATTCAGGTTCGATATGTTCACAAAATCGTTAATCCAAATTCCCTTGCAATCAGTTATTTTGCTCGTCTAAGATAGTTCTGGTGATTAACAATGTTTCCACATCTATTAAACAACATAAGATCTGATTTCTAGGTGATCAATCTTAAAACCAGTGTTAAAGCAATCTAGATGAAGAACAAAATTATTTATCCTTCCAGTTTTGTAGTTCTAAAAATTTATTATCAACCTTTGAATAACCCAAAACCTAACTAGCAGATTACTCAGACATAGCAAGTGAAACACAAATCATGACTGAATAAAATTGCATTAAGAAATAGAGTAAAGATGAAGGGGTTCGAAATTCTTCTCTATAGAGTATGGATTTGTCTCCCCAAAACCTCTCAATCTAATCTCTCTCTTAGTCTCAATAAAAACAAGATGATCACCTAACAATGGTTTAGAAAACCTAAATACAAGTCTAAACACGAACTGGGGCAAAAGTACAAATAGTGGGAAACTTCTGGGCCAAGTTGCAAAGTCTTCCAATGAGTTTTTACACTCTCTTCGCGACCACGACCGGTGTCGATCGACACTAAATGGTGGGGGTCGATCGACACCCTGCTTCATAATGCTCTCCGACTTGGTCTTTTCAGCATCAGCTTCAACATAGCTCCAAAAGGCTCCAAAACTCACAGTTATGCTCCAAACATACCTGGACCTGCAAAGACGCTATAGGACTCGAAAAATACCAAAAATACTCTATAAACAAGACTCATATCATGGTCAAAAACCAGCAAAAACCATGATATATCAGAAACCACAAGCATATTGATATACTCATATTTTAGCATGTTTTAGGTTGTATTTAGTTCATGTTTTGGTTCCTTTCATGCATTCATTCACTTCATTTTGTCCCATTTGCTAAGATATTAGACATAATAGGTTTTAGGTTAGACATTGCATGTTTTGCATTGTTTGGAGTGTTTTTCAGGTCTAAATGGAGCTATGGAGGACATTTGGGGAATGGTGAATGATGGAGACATATAGAGCCAAGTATAGTGGCCAAGATGGCAGGGTTTAGGCTGCACCAAAGTCCTGTATCGACCAAAGTTGAGAAAAATCTGCCCGGTATGCAGGTCAATATGAAATGTTTGGGTCCGAACGAAGGTCTTCCGGTGAGATTCAGCCTCAGTGCCTTCATAGAAGTTGAAGAGGATCGAACAAGCGTTCGAACGGAGGTTGAATAAAGCCAATCCGATCAGTTGGTCAAAAGATATGGCGGTTCCAACATCACTGTCCGCAACCAGAAGCTTGCCTGCCAAGACTTCTTTCCTCCTGCCCGATATGCCTTAATCCGGGTACCAACTTTGACCATCTTTGACTCCTTTATTTTTACTTCATAAGGCTATCTTGGGGATGTTCCCTAAAAACAGCTAAACCTAGATCTATTTTCTCTGATCCTTTCTCTTCCCCAAAGCTTTGCTTTGGTTTTTCAAAGAACAAGAACAAATCCCTTTGTGGGATGAGATTGGATCACTTGTATATATTTGTTTATGCTTTCTTCTTTTTTTTATCTTTTAGTCTTTCCTTTCTTGTTCATCTTTGTTTTATGATTTTCGATTTTGTTATTGATTAGTGATTTTTAGGGTCTGAGACTAAGTAGATTAAGGACGTTTTAGGATAAATTAATGATGTCTTGTGCTTAATATGATTGTTTCCTCTCTATTTGATGTGCTTAATACTTGATTTGCTTTGATCAAGCGTGCTTAGTATCCATGCTTTCTCTTATGCCTATCAAGTGTTTGATGAAATGCTGATTGGTCATTTAAAGGATTTGTTCTAAGAGATTAGATGTCTAGGGATAATTTTGGCAATATAGAATTGGAATTCTGCTTTGATTGCGTGTTGGTTGATAACTTGCTATATTAGAGCAATTTACGCTCCATTTCATGCATCTTTTCCCTTATTCTTGCATTATAGTTTAGCATTTTAGTCTCATTTGCACTTAGAATCAACATTACATGTATTTAGTTTAAGATTGCATACATATGCATACATTTGCATGTTTGTGGTGCTTTTCAGGTGCTTATGGAGGCTTTACAACTTGGGGAGGAGATGGAAGCAACTCCCGCTCGAAGAAGATACCAAAGAAGGAGTTTTGCAAAGTTTAGTCCCATATTGAGGAGAAGCATTGAGCAAAACGTGTTTGGAGTATGCCCGATGTAAGCCGCAGGACGTGGACATGAAGACCGGATCGAGGAGTCTAAGCGAGTGGATGCTTCGAGGTGCTACATCAAGCAGGAAACTGATGCACAGGCCGATACGCGCTGCACGAGCCATATCGGGTTGTACATCGAGCATAACCGTCCATGCAACCCCGATACAGCTTATCCGTGCATTGACCATCTTATTTTCGTTGACCTGATCTTGGTTTTAGGTTTTTTATCCTTCTTTTGGTTCCCTACTATAAAAGGGAAACTACAAAACAATGTCTTTATCTCATCTTATGCTTTCTTTCAAAATTTATCATTTCATCTTGTTCTTGCAGCTTAAAGAGCGATTTGCTCTAGATCTTCTTCCTTTAATAAAGTTTGCATTTTTATGGTTTAATCTTTCCTCTTGATCTTTGATTTAGCACCCCGGTAGTTTAGTTTTCTCATTTTTGCATTATAATCTCATCTAATCATGTTTAACTCTAAAAAATAGTATTAAATATGATTAGTGAGTAGTTTACCCTAGCTTTAGTGTTCTAATTAAGGAAAGCGGTGATTAATATGTGATTAAGGGGTGATTAGGCTTGGTTAGTTTGTTCTCTGTTGTCTCCTTCTCTTGCAAAGTGATTATTGTTCATAAAGCTTGCTCCTTTTGATTGAATATGGTATTGTTGATGCATATGGTTTACTTGATGGCTTGATATCTCATTTCTATGCATGGTTCGCTTATTTGGTTTGATAGTCTAGCTTGGTCTATGTTTCCTTTTTTTAGTGACACCAAAGTGATAGTTCACCTTGCTAGATGATTCGTTTAGGGCTAGATAGTGTTGGCTATGAGGTTCTTGCTTGGTTGTTAGATAGTATGCATTGAAAGATCCTGCCTTTGTTTGATTCCTCTTCATTGCTTGGCATTGTTAGGATTTCGCAACTGTGTGCTTAAGTCCATATTCTTGATTGGTGTTTAGCTACCTAGGTCCCTATATGGTTCACAAGATTGATAGGTTGATCTGAGTTCTTGCTTGGGTGAGAGTTGTTTACGTGCTTAGTACTTCTCTTAGGCTAAAATAGTTCTGATCTTTATGCTCATAGTTTAAGAATTCACCATCACAAGTGGGTTTGACACATCAATCTTATTGAATATGAATTGCTTATTGACGCCAAGCCGATTCCTTTTAGATACCTTGTCTAGGAGCACAATATTAAGAATTGCTTGATGTTTGCCTTCACTAGAAATCACCTTTGCCACTCTTGAGATCCACTAATCCCACAATTGCTTAAAACCTTGAGTCTTTCTTTTTATTAATTGTCTTAAGATCATCTTGCTTAGTATTGCTTAAGATGTCTTTCCCATTTAGCTCTTGCTTAGTTCTTGCTTTGGTTTCATTACTTAGTATTAATTTACTTGCATTTGATTTCTATTTTCTTTTTATTGCATTGCTAGGTTGCTAGAGTTACTATTTCACAATTATAATCCCTAATCATACTTAGCTTACAGCATTGTTTGTATCTCAATATCCACAAGTGTGTTTGACAGCTAAGACCCTATACTACAACTGATTTGGGGATTAGGATTATTTTGAAGTTAACAAGGACCTCAAAAACCCTGGCTTCAAATTGGCGCTGTTGCCTTTTTGGATTCTTTGAGTTTAACATTGCTGTTAGACTAAGTTTTCATTAAAGTTACTAATTTGCTCTGTATTATTTGCTCTGTTGTTTCAGGTACTTGTATGAATTTGAGGTCCAAAGGCTCATCAAATCTGACTCCATCTATTGACAACATCCATAGAAGAAGAGTTGTAAGACAGAGTGTTCAAGAGTTGGAAGAACAGAGAATGGCAGAGCAAGAAGCTCAGTTAACACATGTTGGTGTTGTAGGACAAGCACCTTTACAACAAGTTGCAGCTCATATGGATGAAGCACAAGATATTTTGAACCAAGCAGCTGGAATACAATGGTTGAGAGTACCAGTTCATGCACCTAGAGCTGCAAGACATATAGGAGCTGGTGATGCGCCTGATAGTCATCACAACAGGAATGGAATTCATGCTCCAGCTGTCCACCAAAACCACTTTGAGATCAAGGTTGGGTTAATCAATATGGTGCATGGAAACAGATTTCATGGTTTGCCCAATGAATACCCTTTGGATCATTTGGATCAATTTGACAAAGTGTGTGGTATGACCAAGATACAAGGAGTTTCTGAAGATGCTTTGAAGCTGCACTTGTTCCCATTCAGTGTAGGAGACAAAGCACATCAGTGGGAGAAGACACATCCATAAGGCTCTATATCCACTTGGGATGAATGCAAAACAGCATTCCTCAACCAAATTCTTCAGCTCAACAAGAACAGCAAAGCTCAGGAATACCATTAGCAGCTTTACTCAACATGGGAATTAGACATTTGCTGAAGCATGGGAGCGCTTTAAGTCATACACTTTGCAGTGCCTTCATCATGGGTTCACAAATGAAAGTTGGTTGTCTACTTTGTATGGAGGAGTGACGCCTAAGTACAGGATGCTCTTGGATACATCATCAAATGAAAATTTCATGGGGAATACATTTATTGATGGACTAGCTCTTGTGGTGAATTTGGCACTATCTGATGGAAACTATGGTGAAGAGTATGACAGAACATCTTGAGTTGTTGTAAGTGATAGGGTCAGGTTTTACCCAAATAAAACTACTGCAAGTGCACAGCAAAAGCAGTTGTAGTACAAGGGGTTATCGAATCCCAATGGAGTATGTAAACCACACTAGCGATTATAGATTCAGATTAAGCTAAGCGATAAATAATGAATGTAATGCAAAACAGTAAAATAAATGCAAGAGGGCGTTTTTATGCTTGTTCTTAAAGTTCAGAAGGCTAAAGGCGCTAAGTCAGGACAGTTCGCAGGTTGAATCCGAGAGTGTAGAATGCATGCAATCAGGAATGAATTAAAACCGTCTTGAACATGAATCGCAAAGATATAACTAATCAATTCTCATTGCAGAAGTTATCTATGTCTAAGTCACAGAGTTTCAAATCTCTTTGCAAACCCTAACAACCTAAACATGCAGTAAAGATCAGGTTCAATTGTTCACAAAACTCCTAAGCCAAATCTCTTTGTACTAGGGCGTTTTGCTCATCTAATACTAGTTCAGGTGAATAATAATGCTCTCACATCTATCAAAAACCTAGGGTTTCAAAATCCAGATGATGTGTCTAAGAAATCGATATGAATGCAAGCACAGATGAAGAACCAATGAATTTCCTATAAGTTTTTAGCAATTCTTCAAACTCTTCTTCAACCTTTGAAAAGCCCTAACTTAACTAACAAACTACTCAGACATGGTAATTTGAGAAAACATCATGAAAAGAATAGATTGCATAAAAGAAATAAGAAGTAGAAATAAAGGAGTTCGAAATCTGCTCTGAAGGAGTCTGATTTGTCTCTCCAAAAGCTCTGCTACAAATCTCTCTCTAAAGCTCTCAAAAATAATAAGATACAAGATATCTGCCAAAAGAATGGCTGAAAAACCTAATATACAAGCTAAAACACGATCTGGGGTCTTTTTGCAAATACTGGAACTTTTGGGCCAAAACTGCAATTTCTTTCCAATCTTTTAAAAACAGGCCACGACCTCCTTCCTTGGTGGGTGACGAGCGTCACCAGATTGGTGACGAGCGTCACCCATATGCATACTTTTCTTCCCGAGTTGGATACTTCGTGGCTTCAACTCAGAATGCTCCAAAAGGTTCCAAAATCTCCAATTATGCTCCAGACATGCTATAACCTGCAAAGACTCTACTAGGACTCTAAAAAGACCAAAAGGACTCAATAAAAAGGACTTATATCATGGTTAAAAACCATAAAAACCATGATATATCAACTCCCCCAGACTTAGCTTTTGCTTGCCCTCAAGCAAACATCAGACAAAGAACAAGGTCGAGGTTTGAAAACAAGAAACAGTCAGTCAGTCATCAGGAACACCACACTAGTTAGAGCTTTCGAATTCACATACCACATAGTCAATACAAGATCAAATTTCAGTCTAATTATCACAAGCTTAGCAAATCTCTCAAGTCCAGTCCAAATCCCTTCAAGAAATCCGAAATTTCTACTGTTAACTCCTTATTTTTTTTATCTAAGTGTGATATCTCATCAAGGCTCTATCATCTCAATCACTTTACAGATTCTTTTCCCTTCCTAACAACTGAATAAATCAATCTCAACAAAACTTAGGGATCGAATCCACAAGGACTTAAGGCTATTACTCAATAGATTTTAGATTCAAATGAAGCTAAGCAGTCAATAATAAATAAAACTAAATAATAGAATGAAAGTAACAAGATCAGGAGCGGAGACGCTAGGGAATGGGAAATTCGCAGGTTGACATAAATCGCAGACTACGGACTGAAAGGATTATTTATTAAAACCGTTCTAGAACTCGAAAACACTAATGTAAAACCAATCGACTTCCGTCGCAGAGATTAACTATGATCAGATTCTAGAATTCCAAATTCTTTTGCAAATTCTAACAACCTAAACAAGCATTATAGTTCAGGTTCGATATGTTCACAAAATCACTAATCCAAATTCCTTTGCAATCAGTTATTTTGCTCATCTAAGATAGTTCTGGTGATTAACAATGTTTTCACATCTATTAAACAACCTAAGATCTGATTTCTAGGTGATCAATCTTAAAACCAGTGTTAAAGCAATCTAGATGAAGAACCAAATGATTTATCCTTCCAGTTTTGTAGTTCTAACAATTCATTATCAACTTTTGAATAACCCAAAACCTAACTAGCAGATTACTCAGACATAGCAAGTGAAGCACAAATCATGACTGAATAAAATTGCATTTAGAAATAGAGTAAAAGATGAAGGGGTTCGAAATTCTTCTCTACAGAGTATGGATTTGTCTCCCCAAAAGCTCTCAATTTAATCTCTCTCTTAGTCTCAATGAATAAAAGATGATAGCCTAACAATGGCTTAGAAAACCTAAATACAAGTCTAAACACGAACTGGGGCAAAAGTGCAAATAGTGGGAAACTTCTGGGCCAAGTTTCAAATTCTTCCAATGGGTTTTTACACTCTCTTCGCGACCACGACCGGTGTCGATCGACACCAAGTGGTGGGTGTCGATCGACACCCTGCTTCATAATGCTCTCCGACTTGGTCTTTTCAGCTTCAGCTTCAACATAGCTCCAAAATGTTCCAAACCCCACAGTTATGCTCCAAACGTACCTAGACCTGCCAAGACTCTATAGGACTCGGAAAACACCAAAAAGACTCTATAAACAAGACTTATATCATGGTCAAAAACCAGCAAAAACCATGATATATCAATGAGCATAAAGATCAGAACCATTCTAGCCTAAGAGATGTACTAATCAAGCAATCATTCTCTCACCCAAGCAAGAATTCAAATCAACTTATCAATCTTGTAGACCAATAAGGACCTAGTTATCTAAACACCAATCAAGAATATGGATTTAAGCATACAGCTGCAACATCCTAACAATGCTAAGCAATGAATAGGAATGAAACAAAGGCAATATCTTTTAATGCATACTATCTAACCATTAAGCAAGAATCTCAAAACCAGCGCTATCTAGCCCTAAGTGAACCATCTAGCATTGGTGAACTATCACTTTGATGTCACTGAACAAAGAAAACATAGAACAAGCCAAACTATCAAGCCAAACAAGCGAACCATGCTTAGAAATGAGTTAACAAGCCGTTTAGTGAACCATATACATCAATCAATACCATATTCAATCAAAAGGAGCAAGCTTTATGAACAATAATCACTTTGCAAGAGAAGAAGACAACAGAAAACAGTTAAATAAGCTTAATCACCCCTTAATCACATCTTAATCACCACTTTCCCTACTTAGAACCCTAAATCTAAAGTAAACTACTCATTAATCATGTTTAATCCCATTTGATTGGAGTTAAACATAACTAGATGCGATTAAAATGCAAAGATGATAAATCTAAACTACAAAGGTGGAAGAATAAAGATTAAGAGACAAGATTAAACCATAAAATTGCAAACTTTATTAAAAGATAAGGAACTTAAGGCAAATCGCCCTTTTTGTTTAGAGAAAAGAGAAGTTTTTGAAGAAAGACTAAACTTGGAGAAAGATAATGTTTTGGAGCTTCTCTTTTATAGTACGGAGCCAAAAGAAGCATACAAAACCTACAAAAATAAGATAAGGTCAACAAAAGTCAAATGGTCAATGCGCGGATGAAACACATCAAGGTGGTTCAGATGGTGTTCTGCTCGATTTGTGACCTCGATATTGTTCGTGCAGCATGCATCGGCTTCCTTGCTCCATGCTAGACCTTGATGCAGACCAACGGCTTAGACTCCTCATGCTGATCCCCTTCCTCTCGTCCTGCTGCTTACACCGAGCATACTCCACGGGTGTTCTGCTCGATATGCTTGCTCGATATAGACCAGACTTTGCAAGAGCTCCATTTCTGACATCTTCTTCGATCATGAGCTGCTTCCATCTCCTTCCCGACTCTAAAACTCTCCAAATTCACCTGAAAACCACCACAAACATGCATATGTATGCAAATGTATGCAATCCTAATCTAAATGTATGCCATGTTGATTCTAAGTGCAAATGACACTACAATGCTAAATTATAATGCTAAAACAGAAGAAGGATGCATGAAATACAGCCTTAAATGGTCTAAAATAGCAAGCTATCAGTGAGCCTGATGCCTCTTACTACTGCCAAGTGCCTAGGATTCACAAGATTTAGGCCAAGTAGGATAACTCTTGTGCTTGCTGACCGCTCTGTCAGACATCACATTGGACTGCTTGAAGACATTCCTGTCCGAGTTGGGAGTACTGAAATCCCTTCTGACTTGTTTTGGAGCTTGATGCGGATACAAAGGATCTCTTGATACTTGGGAGACCTTTCCTTGCCACCACTGGAGCAGTCATAGACGTCAAAGGAGGCATGATTGAGCTGCATTTGGGAAAAGATATGGTCTTTAAGTACGACATAAATGAACTCATGAAGAAGCCCAAGATTGAAGGGCAGATCTTCAGCGTGGATATCATGGAGGACTTGAGCACTGAACTGATGGAAGAGCTGCATAGAAGGATCATCTAAGCATGGCTATGACCACAGCACCAGGAAAGTATGGGTATCTGAGTGAGAAATCAGCAAAATATGAGCAGCTGTTAAAGGAAGCTAAGCTAGCTACTCACCATGATCCATTTGTCAAGCTAGGGAGGGAAGTTGTGAATGTAGTAAGCCAAGAAGCCAGTGGAGCTAATGTTAGCGAACCTGGAGCAGATCTTGGAGATGGAGACTGAAGCAAGCTAAAGGCACCCAAGCTGGACCTCGAACCACTTCCCAAGGGGCTAAGGTATGTATTTCTTGGACCTAAAGATACCTATCATGTGATAGTCAATGAACACCTCAGTGATGATGAAACCTGTGCTCTTGTTAAAGAGCTGAGGAAGTTTAGGAGAGCCATTGGGTATTCACTTGATGATATCAAAGGAATATCTCCTAATCTTTGCACTAACATGATTCATCTGGAGGATGAGACATAAACTTCCATTGAACCCCAAAGGAGATTAAACCCAAACCTTAAGGAAGTTGTAAAGAAAGAAATCTTTAAAGCTCCTTGATGCAGACGTGATTTACCCCATCTTAGAGATCACATGGGTCTCACCAGTCCATGTTGTGCCTAAGAAAGGAGGAATCACAGTCTTTAAGAATAAAAAAGATGAGCTTATCCCAACTAGAACTATAACATGACATATGGTATGTATTGACTATAGAAAACTGAATTCTGCTTCTAGGAAAGATCACTATCCTTTACCTTTTATTGATCAGATGCTGGAAAGATTGGAAAATCACCCTTATTACTGCTTTTTAGATGGCTATAGTGGTTTTTTCCAAATCTCAATTCACCCTAACGGTCAGGAAAGGACCACATTCACATGTCCTTATGGCACTTTTGCTTATAGAAGAATACCATTTGGACTCTGTAATGCCCCAGTAACTTTTCCAAGATGTGTTACCACTTCTCTGACTTGCTTAAAGAAATGGTGGAAGTATTCATGGATGACTTCAGTGTCTATGGATCTTCCTTTGGCGTCTGCTTGCCTAATCTTTATCAGGTCTTAAAGAGATGTGAAGACATAGGGCTGGTGCTGAACTGGGAAAAATGCCATTTCATGGTCAATGAGGAAATCGTTTTGGGGCACAAGATCTTTGAGAAAGGAATATAGGTGGACAAGGCCAAGATAGATGTAATGATGCATCTGGCTCCACCGACATCAGTGAAAGGGATCAGAAGTTTCTTGGGACACGCAGGCTTCTATAGAAGGTTCATCAAGGATATCATTTTTCAGGCACCTGACTGGAGTTTGCTATTTGAGATAATATGCAACGCTAGTGATTATGCAATTGGACATGTGCTTGGTCAGAGAGTGGACAAGGAATTACATGTTATATACTATGAAAGTCGCACTCTGGATGACACTCAGACTCGGTATGCTACAACAGAGAAGGAGCTGCTAGCAGTTGTGTTCGCATTCAAGAAGTTTAGAAGTTACCTGTTCGGCTCTAAGGTCATAGTCTACACAGATCATGCAGCACTTTGCTACATTTATGCCAAGAAAGATACGAAACCACGCCTTCTCAGATGGATACTTTTCCTTCAGGAGTTTGATCTTGAGATACTTGACAAGAAGGGAATAGAAAATGGAGTGGCCGGTAACTTATCGAGAATAAGGATTGAAGATCTTGTTCATATAGATGACTCTCTTCCTGAAGAACAGCTTATGGCTTATGAAGTGCTGAAGAACTGGAATGAAGCAGCCCCTTTGCAAACATGAACCTGCCTTGGTATTCAGATTTCATGAACTATCTGGTTTCAGATCATCTTCCCACCTTCCAAAAGCCTTATCACAGGGCTAAGTTCTTCAAAGACTTATCTCAACTATATTGGGATGATCCTTACTTGTACAAGAAAGGATCAGATGGATTGTTTAGATGATGTGTATTAGAAGAAGAGGCACAAGATATCATTTTCCATTGCCATGGGTATGCTTATGGAGGCCATTTCGCGACATTCAAGACGGCTACAAAGATACATCAAGCAGGATTCTGGTGGCCTAGCATCTTTAAAGATACTCATAAGTTCATCAAGAAGTGTGAAGCATGTCAAAGGAAAGGAAATATAAGCAAGAGGGATGAGATTCCTCAGAATCCAATCCTTGAGACATAGATCTTTGACGTATGGGGGATCAATTTCATGAGACCCTTCCCTTCATCATATGGCAACAAATTCATCTTAAAAGCAGTTGACTATGTCTACAAATGGGTTGAGGCTGTTGCAAGTTCAATAAATGATTCCTCTGTTGTTGTGAACCATTTCAAGACTGTAATCTTTCCAAGATTTGGTGTGCCTAAAGTGGTGATAAGTGATGGTGGAAGTCACTTCATTAACAAAGTCTTTGATAATCTTCTGAAGAAGTACGGAGTCAAACACAAAGTGGCAACGTCTTATCATCCACAAACCAGTGGTCAAGTCGAGGTTTCAAACAGAGACATCAAAGCGATTCTAGAGAAGACAGTAGGGATCACAAGGAATGACTGGTCTGCCAAGCTTGATGATGCACTTTGGGCTTATAGGACTGCATTCAAGACACCAATAGGAAGATCTCCTTTCAGCTTGACATTAAGAGCGCTCAAGAAAGGAGACTTATGCAACTTAAGAATTTAAGGATTTACAAAGAGTGGACTAAAGCTTTCCATGACAAGAAGATAGTCCACAAGGAATTCATATCAGGTGAATTGGTTCTTCTCTTCAACTCAAGGTTGAGGCTCTTTCCTGGAAAACTCAAATCAAGATGGAATGGTCCATATAGAATCAAAGAAGTTCTTCCCTATGGAGCAATCACATTGCTGGATACTAAAGGAAGGGAATTCACTGTCAATTGACACAGAGTCAAACCATTTTTAACCTCAGAGGTTCTTGCAATGGAGACTGACCTTAGTCTCCTTGATGTTTCTACCTAGCAAAGTAAAGGAGGTTAAGCTAAGAGACCTTAAACAAAGCACACTTGGGAGGTAATCCCATGACTATCTATGTAAAAATGCCTTCCTTTTTGCTTTTGATAGGTTTGTTAAGTGTTTTCAGGTTGGGAAAGTGATTAGATTGGTCAAACAAATTGGAGAACCAATGGAATTAAAACTCTGTTTCTACATCGAGGTGTTGTATCGAGCAAAACCTCTGCAGAACCTGCCCGATGCAGTTTATCTCGAGGAAGAAGCAGTCCGTACGTCGAGCAGATTGCACGATGGAGATCGCATCGAGGAGCCACATCGAACAAAACCTCCAGAGCCCTGCTCGATGCAATCGCCCCTGAAGCAAGTACCGTACACCGAGCAAGATGTTCGAGGGTGATCAAATCGAGGATGCACATCGAGCAAAACATCAAAGACCCACCTCGATATGAATAAATACTCTTCAAAACACCAAAACTGCAAGGATGCCTCGATCCAATGAGCATCATTAACCATCTCAACTGATGAATATCCATCCTCCACCCCCTCCAACCTCCAATGCAAGTACACACCTTCCTCTTCCTTTACTCTTTACACCTTCTCCTTTATACTTCATTGTAAAATTATGGTTTGCCTCCTTTTGCATTTCTAATACACAGTGGACTGTGTATTCTAAGTGTGGGGGAGGGTTTGCTTGGACTAATATTCTGCATCCATATCACATTTTCATTTACATATAGCTTAGCAACCATGCATTGCACTTAAGGCATAGAAAGTCACTAAAAATTTAAAATTTTTTGAAAATTGATTTTTTTAAAACAGAGTGTTCATGTGCATTCATATAAGACTTACGCTTCATGCATTCACTTAGGTTGTAGCCTGTTTGTTTAAAATGGGAGTAATGATAGTAAATCTTTGAAAATGCTAGTGGTTTATGAAAATGATGCCCTTGTTCTTAGTCCTCTGATGCATTTGATGAAGCACTTGAAATAAGGCTGAACCACTTTTTGAATTTATGAATTTAAAACTCCTGTTTGAAGTTGAAGCTTGCTAGATTTGATCTTGACCTTTATATAAGTGTAACCTTAATGTGAACTTTAAATTATCTTGTTTGTGTATTGAAAGTGATTGCATGGCTACCAATAAGAAATATTTTGATCACCGTCTTCCTTTTCACCACTCTTGTTGATCCTCATTATTAAGGGACAGTTAACCATACATTGAACCAATCCTTCTAAACCCAAACATTATTGTGAGATTATGTGAGGCCTTGCATTATCATTTTCGAACTTATCTTGGCAAAAAGTGTTAGGAATAAAGCTGGCAAGGAAAATCTCTCTTGTAGACATCAGCTTGCATTTTGAGCTTGATACTAGGATAAGAGTTTTGGGAAAGGGTAGAACTAAGTGGTTTAAGCTTTAAATGTTTGTATCTTTTGAGAAGAAAAGAATAGTGGAAATAGTTTCATGAAGAAAATGATATTGTGGGAAGATGGTTGTATCTCGTGGCTAAGTGAAAAAGAAGAAAGCTCTAAGTTACAAAGAAGAAAAGGCACCAGCAACAACAAGCTTACAAAGGTCATCCAAAAGGAAAAAAATCCGACCAAACAATCCACCAAAAAAGGTGATGAAAATTGGCGCCTATACAACAAAGCAGAGCAAGTTCTAAAAGAAGTCAGCCTCACAAGCAAAAGAAAAAGAACTCCCCCACATTTCAAGGAGAAAAAGATCAGAAGAGCTTTGGGAAAGGGTAGATTTAGGGGTTTATCTTGGGACTTAGACTTAATTAGGATCATCTTTGGGAAAAGGGTAGAAGAGCTTTGATTTACATGCATAAGTGTATTTTTACCTTTAGCATTTTGCCTAAGATAGATTTATTTCATATGAGAGATCCCCTGTTTCTTTGAGCCATTGATAAATGAGATCATTTTTATCTCATAACCATGTCCCTTGAACCAAATGCTTTCACTTGATTTGCACAAACTTAATCTATTGGTTCCTTGTTTAATAAATGTTAAAAAAAGTCAAGTGATTTGAGAGTTTGTATAGATTGATAACTTGAGAATCATTTTTATTTTGTGATAAGTGTGGCTAAGTTTTAGAGTACAGTTCCATCATTTGCATTCTATAACTAGAAACATGGACATCATTTTGATTCATTGTTAGCATTTTAATGATATGAGTTCCCATTTTAAAACCTCATCACCAAGCTTGATTTTTTATTTGCTTGAGGGAAAACAAAAACTAAGTGTGGGGGTAATGATAGCTTGCTATTTTAGACCATTTTAGGCTGTATTTCATGCATCTTTTCCTCTGTTTTTGCATTATAGTTTAGCATTTTAGTGTTATTTCACTTAGAATCAATATGGCATGCATTTAGCATAGGATTGCATATATTTGCATACATGTGCATGTTTGTGGTGACTTTCAGATGTTTTTGGGAGAGTTTTGGAGTTGGGAAGGGATGGAAGTAACTCATTTTCGAAGGAGATGCCAAAGAAGAAGCTATGCAAACTTTGTATCCATATCGAGGTCCAGCATCGAGCAGAGCATCCGTGAAGCATGCTCGATGTGAAGCGTGGGAAGAGGAAGAAAGATTTGACCGAGGACTCTGAGACTGCACAGAGGTAGTGTACCGAGCTAGGCATGTCGTACAGGCTGATGCGAATGTACAGGGCATATCGAGGTGTAGCATCAAGGAAAACACCGAGAACCCACCTCGGTATCGAGCTGACCACATGGAGCAGAACACCTTCCCTTGCACCACGATGTGTCAACGCCGAGAGTTGACCAAGATTTTTCTACTTTTTGTCAAAGCTTATCTTCTTAGCTTATTAAAGCTAAACCTTATCTTTTTTAGCATTTATCTTCTTCTTTATCTTATTCTCGACCTGGGGGGAAACCTAAAAGGGGAATTGATGAGGTTTTGGTCAAGATCATTCTTTTAATAAAGTTTTGCACTTCCTTTGTTATTTTCCTTCTAGTTCTTGTTTAATCATGTTTGATCTGTCATTCCTGCTTATTTCTGTTGATTTTTGCTATGTGTTGTGAGTAGTTTCATATGGTTTGAGGTTGGAGCAGATTTGGGGAAGATTAGTTGATAGCTTAGGGAGTTTTGGTAATCCTTGCTTGATTTACCTGGCTTACTAGTTCTTAAGAATTGAGTAGCTTGTTTAAGTGAAATATATTATAGGTGTTTGCTGCAACACAAGTGTTTGTTTAAATGCCTTAAAGAACTATGCTTGGGATAATTGCTTAGATGATTACATTGCATCTTAGTACATTGTTTGGTCTTTAAGAGCCTTGTGTTGTCATGCTGTTTTGTACAGATACGCCATCACAAGTGGGTCTGACATGTGCATTACTTAGACATCTTTGCTCTGATTGCAAGATTTTGATTTAGTGGCTTGATTATGAATCTTGCTTGTTATTAGTCTTGACTACCCTAGGTTTGATACTAAGCAATTCCCAAGTCATTATTGCTCTAGCCTTGAACCTGCGCCTCTTTGTTCTTTGCATTCTGATCATTTAGTGCTATGTTTTCCTCTATTCTTAGTTGCTTTGCTTTTGTTCCGTTACTTGCATTACATTTCAAGTTATTGCATTTAGCATTCATTTTGGTTCTTGCATTTCCATTGCTTTGTATACCTTAGTCCTGTTGTATTTAGATCACTGCCTTGTTAGTTTCTGTTGCATTTAGTTTCTTTGCATTACATTACTTGCTTTAGTCTTGCTAGTTTTCTTTTTGGTGCATGCATTTCATCTTTGATCACTTAGGTTGTTAGAATCATCCTTTTTCATCATACATGGTTAAGCTTAGTTAGTGCCTTGCATCTCTTTTATTCTAGCTCCTAGATGGATTGATTAAACCTCTTCTATATTACATCTGATTAGAGAAGGATTGGGTTAAGACTTGCAAAAAGTCCTTCTTCAGCAATCACGGAAAGCTACAACCAGATAATCACAGAAGGCGGAAACATAGTGGCGATGGAAAAAGCGATGTTGTCGCCATTCGATCTACACCCATCAGATGGACGAGGAAACTTGATTACCTCGGTTCAATTTAAAGGAAATAACTATAAGGATTAGGCCAAGCATGTGTGGAATGCCTTGCAGACCAAGAAAAAGTTAGGGTTTCATCGATGGGACCTGGAAAAAACAAGAAATAGTGGAAGAGATAGAACAATAAGAGGTGGTGAATTTCATGTTTATGGCTTGGATAATGAACACGATCGAACCAACGCTGAAAATTTTGATCTCGATGGTGAATGAAGTTTATGACTTATGAAAAGATTTGAAGTTACAATTTTCTACCGGTAATGGTCTGTGTAAAAGTGAACTTCAGACGAATATAGCTAATTATCGGTAGAATGGAGACTCGGTAATGGTAAGACTCAAGAAGATGTGGGATGAATTGGCAGTTTATAAACCAATTTAAATATGTCGATGTGGAGAGCTAAATAACGACTTGGAAGAAGATCGTAATGAAGAGAGGATAAACACGTTTCTCAACGGTTTGGACAATGCGAGATTTGGGACTGTGTGTTTGACAATCACAAGTATCGAACCACTTCCTTAACTCACATAGGTGTATCAGCGTGTCATTAGAGAAGAAAGACAATAATTGATGGTACCGAAGCAGTTGGGTTCACGGTTAATACTGGAAATCATTTTCAATCGCATGAGAAATAAGTAACTTGCAAACACTGTGAGAAGTATGGGCATCCAAAATATGATTCCTTCCAGCTGAATGGTTACCCAGAGAATTGGGTGAGAGGGGGAGTGATTTAATCGACAGAGGAAGAGGAAGATACAATCGTGGTGGCATTTGGACGTGGTGGTGGTACTGCTGGTTGTGGTGGAGGAAGAGGAGCACGAGCCAATGCAATACAAGGACCACAGATATCAGGCAATGCAGATTCTGCAGCCGCCAATGTCTCCAAGAAAGAAGGAGATTACAATCGCCAATCACTGCCACAACTAAGCGATGAACAATGAACATCACTCTTAAGCTTCCCATCATCACAGAAAACAGAGGCCAATGAAAAACTTACCGGTAATATAGAATATGGAGAGTTTATTACTGATATAGGAGAATCACATCATATGACTTGGAATACTGATTATCTATATCATATGATTGATATTCCTTCATGTGAAATCGGCTTGCCTGATGAAGACAATGCCGTAGCCACAAAACAGGAAGACTTGTGTTTAGGCGGAGATTTATGGCTGAGAGGAGTGTTCTTCTCGCAAGATTTGAATTGATATTTAATATATATGGCTAAATTATTGAAGGTTTGCAAGGGATCAATTACATTTACTGATGAGTTGTGTGTGTTGCAAGACCGTACTACGAAGACGGTGATTAGAGCGGGTGAAGAGCGTGGGGGAGTGTACATGTTTAGAGGGGTGATTAGAATGAAGATTCACAAGGTAGTGAACATAGATTCATGAGATTTGTGGCATCATCGTTTGGACCATCCTTCTAGTGGTGTTATTTCTTATTTATCGAATACGATGAATGATGGAAAATAAGTTAGTTCCCAAACAGTTTTTGATTTTTTATTTAAGGGCAAAACAGACCTGAGATTGCTTTCATGAAAGTTCTAATAAAGCTGCTGGAGTTTTTGGCTTAATACATTGCGATAGATGGGGTGCTTATCAAATTTCCATCAGGAGCTGCTTATTTCTTAACGATTGTAGATGATTATTCAAGAGCCATTTGGGTATATATGTTGAAAGAAAAGTGAGAAGTGGCGTCACGCCTTACGGAATGTTTCAAGATGGTGGAAAGGCAATTTGACATGAAAGTTAAAGTGATAAGGAGTGAAAATGGTGGAGAGTTTATGGTTATGAAACCATATTTTTCGTCTGAAGGAATGTTGCATCAGATTTCCTGCGTATACACTCCTCAACAAAACGGTAGAGTTGAGAGAAAACATATACACATCCTGAACGTGTCGAGATCTTTAATTTTCCAAGCGAGTGGGCCAATTCGTTTTTGGGAGAAGTGTATACTAATAGTGTGTCATTTGATTAACTATACACCATACATTGTTCTTAAGGGAAAGACACCCTTTGAGATGCTAGATGGAGTTCAGCCTGATCCAGGATCTCTGCGGGTGTTTGGTTAGTTATGTTTTGCGAGGAAAGTAACACAAGATAAAGATAAATTTGGTGAAAAAAGTAGAAAATGTATTTTTATGGGATACCCATATGGTCAAAAAGATAGCGAGTGCTTGATAAAGAGAAAAATGCACTATTTGGGTCACGAGATGTCATGTTTTAAGAGAGTATTTTCCCTTTTGCCAGTCGTGTCAAAACAAATGCGTCTAGTCCAGCGATGCTTCCAATGCAAATTATAGAATATGCAGAGGATTTCTTAGAGTCACATCCGATACAGTTCGATGAAAGGGAGAGTGTTTCTGTAATAAAAGATGAGAATTTGATCATCAATCTGCAAATGGTTGCTGAAGAAATCCAGAGGCGTTAATAGTGATTCCAAAAATGAATGCTGAAGTAACTATGCAAATGGATAATGAAGTAACACCGGTTGATATTGCTGAAATTGTTGTACCTACGGGAAGAGGGCAGAGAGAAAAGAAACAGTCCATACGTCTTAAGGGTTTTGTGCTCTATACTACATGCTGCTATAAAGATCCCCTCACACTCTCACCTGCTTCAAATCCACCATCATCCTCTGATAAGTTTTGAACATATGGTTTGTTCGTGTGAGATGAGCTTGCAGTGGAAGCAAAAGCGAGGCCCTCATATTCAAAGGTAATCTTCCTTGTATCCCCAACTGGAAGCTAATTCTTCTTTCAAATTGGATTGGTTGATTCGCAATTACAAAGACCTGAATTCTTCCTCTGCCAGCATCAATTGATAATACTTACCCCAACACCTTTCCAATGGCTTTAAAGGTGTGTTCGCTCCATAGATGCACCGAAACACCCAGAACTTTAACTCAAAAAAGCATTGTGTTCGGGAAATTAAAGCATCACTAGTAGATGGCTCACATCTTTCAAGGGAAAAGTTCCACCAGTTGAAATGGCAAGATCGTTTTTGTAGAACCTTGAGTATATCTATTTATTTCTCAAAAGGGAAACAAAATCTGCAATTCCCCAGATTCATACCACGAACCCGGCCCTCTACATCCAAAATTCTTGATCTCGGGAGCATATTGAGAAGTGCATCAATTCTCCATTCGGTATGAAACATTCTACCAATGAGGGTTAGTCTGAATCGTTCTGAATCTTTAGCCAGATCACAATGATTATATCGTCGTCCATCTGCAGACTTTTCCTTGCTTGAAAAGTATTTCCCCCTCCTCTTGCATGGCTAGATCCTTGATTCGAAAACACCATGTCTTTCACAACCAGATGCACATACATATCACACATCTAGAAACAGGGTATAAAACAGAGTAGGAAACCAGATTACTTAGCCAAACGCTAGAAGTTTTTGAGATCTAGGCTTGTACCATTTTCATAGAACCTCTAGGCTTCGAGAGAAGAAAACCCGATGAAAATCGAGAAAATGAAATGCTTCCATAGTATATACTCACACCATGAACGTATAAGATCAGGTGATTGAGAAAAGGTGAAAACTTCGAGTTCCGTTGTTGCTTATTGAAGAAGTTTATGGATCTGGAAATCGCCCTTATTATCGCCAAAACCCTAAAGGAGTCACCATGTTGTATGTTCTAGCTAGTTGTTCTTTCCAAACATTGTATTATTTATCTATTGAAATTCTACTATAAAATAAATATAATTCACTTATCTTTCAATTTTTTAGTTTCAAAACATAAATCAATCTTTCATGTTTTGGTATATATAAATATTCAAATTTTTGGCATATACTTTATTTAATTAATTAAAACACAAACCTGTCAATACTTAGTTTTTCTTTTTTTTTAAACTATAATAGTTCCAGGTTTTTGGCTCATAATTTCTCTTACTATCTCAGAATATTAAACTTTAGATAATTTAATTTCAATTTTATTTTTTCTCTCCCAAATGAAGTTTAAATCTAAGGTAAAAAAAAAAAAAAAAAAAACAACCCCCTAATAATATCTAGGCCACCACTCTTTTGATAATTCAATTTGATTCCGTACGATATTGAACAGCTTTGACAAAACTACACAGTTTGCAATACGATAATATGTAATTATATGGGTGTGATAGTTAACCAAATACAGCAGTAAATGGTTCATCACCAAATAGCTCATCAGTGCGCATTATTGTAGAATATGGTACAACACTAACAGCCAAGCTTATAAATCAACACATCATTAAAATTGGTGGTACAAATTTGTTCATTTGTTACCAAATCTGGAAAAGTAGCTTTCAAGAAAAGGCTGATGTGGCAAGGGAGACTCTGAAGGCGAATTCGGGTTTCTTCGGGTTTCTGTTGAGTCCATTAGAGGCAAGGGTTTTCGCGGCTTGCCATCAGGCTCTCTGATGAGCTTGTTGGAGGCGAGATCTCCGAACAGTAATTCTAGGGATTCTCACGATGTTACCAAAGTTGTGGAGGATCTTTAAGGGCAACAAGAGGAACCAAGTGATTTGCGGGCCATGAAAGAATTAGTGGATGTGAAGAAATCGTGGTCTGTGATTGTTCAAAATAAACCAAGTCTATCAAAGTACGAATTCACGATCGATGAGTCAGAGGGTACCCCATGTGTGGTTACCCCGGATAGTATCTGATATGCTCAAATTATTCATAGAGCTACTCTCTCAATTTAAGAGATCATTGTAGTACTTAGAGGTCGAATCCACAAGGACTTAAAAAATATTGCACAACAAACTTTAGATTTAAATCCAGCTAAGCGAATAAATATGACGTAAAATGAAATGGTGAATAAAAGTAACGAAAGCAGAGGCGGATTGTATGTTCTTAAAAATAATGAGACAATGCGCAAGGCAATAAGAAATTCGCAGGTTGACGTAAATCGCAAACTACAGACTGAAAGAATAATTTATTAAAACTGTTCCAGAACTCGAAAACACTAATGTAAAACCAATCGACTTCTGTTGTAGAGATTATCTATGATCAGATCCTAGAATTCCAAATTCCTTCGAAAATTCGAACAACCTAATCAAGCCTCAAAGTTCAAGTTCGAAATGTTCACAAAATCTCTAATCAAATTTTTTTTGCAGTTAGTTATTTTCCTCATCTAAGATAGTTATTAATAATGTTTCCACATCTATTAAACAACCTAAGATCCGATTTCTAGGAGATCAATATTAAAATCGGTGTTAAAGCAATCTAGATGAAGAACCAAAAGGTTTATCCTAACAGTTATGCAGTTCTCACAATTTACTATTAACCTTTGAATAACCCAAAACCTAACTAGCAGATAACTCAGACATAAAAATTAAAACACAAATCATGACTGAATAATTTTGCATTAAAAGAATAAATTAAAAGATAAAGGGGTTCGAAATTCGTCTCTAACAGAGTACGGATTTGTCTCCCCAAAAGCTCTGAATCTAATCTCTCTCTAAGTCTCAATGAAAACAAGTTAGATATCCTAACAATGGCTTTGGAAACCTAAATACACGTCTAAACACGAGTGTGCAAGTTTGCAAATAATGGGAAACTTCAGGGCCAAGTTGTAATTCTTCAAGAAACTTTTAAAACTCCACTTTGCGTCCAAGATCGGTGTCAAGCGACACTGAGTGGTTGGTGTCTATCGACACCATGCACCAAATACTGCTCAGAGGTAGTCTTTTCAGCAACAACTTCAAGATAGCTCCAAAATGCTCTGAAATCCACAATTATGCTCCAAACGTACATGAACCTGTGAAGACTCAAAAAAAACTAAAAAAACTCTATAAACAAGACTTATATCATGGTCAAAACCCCATAAAAACCATGATATATCAACTCCCCCTGACTTAGCTTTTGCTTGCCCTCAAGCAAACATCAGACAAAGAACAGGGTCGAGGTTTGAAAACAGAAACAGTCAGCTAAACTTCGGAACACCACATTAATCAACAATTTCGAACCCACATACCACAGAGCCAACACAAGATCAAATTTCAGTCTACTTATCACAAGCTTAGCAATCTCTCAAATCTAGTTAAAGCCCCTTCAAGAAATCTGAAATCTCTACTGCTAACTCCTTTTATTTATTTAAGTGTGATATTGATACAGAGGTTTTTAGCTCTTGCTCAATCACCCCTTGTACTTAAATCAGTTGTAGTATAGGGGTTTTATGTCAATCTATGGGGAGTTGTTGAAAAACAAAAGAGTTGCAAGCAGAAGTCCTTAAGTCAAGCAAACAAAGAGGGTTTTTGTTGCCTAAGCAACTGAACTAACGACCTAAAGTGATCAATAACCAAAGAGAACTCAAAAGAGACAGTTTAGCAATGATCAAAGAAGCAAGACAGAGCAAATAAACAGAGTAAATAGCAAATTCGAAATTCAATCAAAGAGAAAGCAAGTTCCTAGATGTGGTTATTGACTTTGGGAAATTCAGAGACTAACTAAGGTTGTTTCAAGCAACATTGATCAAGCAAACAAGCTAGCAATGGTAGTTCCTAGACATAGAGTTCACAAACAAGCAGGCAAAGTCCAATCTCTTGATAAATAGCCCTTTGCTAAACACCTTAACAAGAACTAACTCTCATTAGTGCTAAAACATTCAACAAGCATTAATAATCAACTCTATTCATGTCAAAATGCTCCTCAAACATTCAATCTCTTGAGCCAAGGCTAGCAAATCCTCTATCAAAAAAGATCAGCTTTCATCAAACACTTGGTGGGCATAAGAGAAAGCCTAAATCCTAGATAAGTGTGATCAAGACAAATCTAGCTTAAGAACAGATCAATAGAGATTAAGCACTAAACAAACCTTAATCAATCCTTAAATCCCCTTAATATACCACATCAAAGAACCCTAAGCAAACTACTCACTAATAGCCATGTTTAACAGCAAATCACAAGAGGAAAAGATGATAATCATGATTAAAAGAGAGATCAAGGAAAGATTAATGACAAATACAAACTTATATTAAATAAAGCAAGAAATTTGTCTTTCAAAGTCAAAGAAATAACTCAAGAACAGTGATATGACATGACTGCTCGAAAATCCCCAGAAAAATAGTATTTATACATAAAGGAGGAAGCCCTAAAAGTAATGGCAAAAGTGTAATAAAAAGCAGCTCCAGACTGGGTTCCCATCGGTCAGTTGTGACAGATAGGGTGATCGATAGGAATCCTATCGGTCTAGAATGTGACCGATAGGGTGACCGAAAAACTCACGGTAAACTTCTATCGGTCACATATTTGACCGATAGGCTTTGTTAATAGTTCTTCTATCGATCAAGTGACCGATATGCCTTGTGTCTTAACCGATATGCTCTGCAGAGATCTGCCTTGGTTCCTCTTGCTCCATTTCAGCTCAGCCAGCTTCCTGGTCAACTCCTAAAGCTCCTCCATGCTCCTCATAGCTCCATAAGTACCTAAAAACATCCATGATGCAAAGAAAATGCAATCTACATCCTAAATGCAACCTAAGTCTAAAAAGAGAAGAAAATGGGACAAAAGATAATGAAAACATGCAAAAGAGAACCAAAACATGCACTAAATGCAAGTCTAAATGGTTTAAATATAATAGATATCAACATCCCCACACTTGCCTTTTGCTTGTCCACAAGCAAATAAGAACAAATGAGAGAGTGAGGTTTGAAGGTGGGCATTCAAATCTAAAAATGCAAATACAAAGAGATGGTATCAATGCTTAAGTGCCTAGTTGTGGGATGCAAACATAATCAGCCATACTTTAAAGAACTTAGCCATGCTCATTATGTTTCAAAATGATCTCAAATCTCAACTTAGGAAAATGCTCAAATCAATCAACTTTTTAACATTCAATTAAGCTTAAAACCATGAATCATGCTTATTCAAATCAAGGTAAGACATTTGGTTCAAAGAGTAAAGTTATAAGATAAAAATGATCTTATTCAAGCAAAGGGTAAACAAACATAAGGGATCACTCAATGAAATGATTCTATTTTAGGCAAAATGCTAAAGGTAAAAGCACAGTTATGCATGCAATTCAAAGCTATCTTTTATCCAAAGATGAATCATAAACATTTATAAACCCCATAGTGAACCCCTAAGTCTAGCCTTTACCCAAACTCTACCATTTACCCTTCTTCATGGCTGGGGAAACTTCTTCTTTTTGCTTGTGTGGTTGCTTCTTTTTGTTGGGACTTCTTCTTCTTTGTTGCATTGGCGCCTTCTTCACCTTTGGTGGATTGCTTTGAGCCTGATTTCTTCTGTGGATTGACCCTTCAAAACCTTTATATTGCTGGCGCCATTCTTTCTAAACACTTAGAGCTTTTACTTCCCTTTACTTAACCACAATGCTAAACTGTTTTCCCTTTTTCTACCATTTCAAACTTTTCCCTCTTCTTTTCAAAGTATATAAACATGAAGTTCAAACCACTTAACTCTACCCTTTTAACCCAAAACTCTTAACCTAGAATCAACCTAGAGTTGATTTTCAGAGAACAAATGCTTTCAGTATGAGATGAGATGATCAAAATTAGCATTCCAAGCATGGTTCATTCTTAACTTCTAGCTTTCTTATAATGCATCAAACAACTAATCACTTAACACTGAAATCATCTCTAAACTCTAAGCACTATACAAGGAAGATTCATAATTATGCCCTATGCAAATGCAATGCAACCTATATGTCAACACTAGACTCAATCCTAAGAGAATGAAATGCAACTACATGCTTTCTTTTTGGTTTGCAAAAATATGCAAATTTTTTCCAATTTTTCGATTTTTTGTGTTTTTCTATGCCTTAGATGACTGCATGATTTGCATGTGACTCAAGATGAAAGAAAATGAAAAACTATGAAAACAGAACACAAAGTCAAACCTCAAATCTCTCCTCCACACTTAAATTACACAGTCTCTTGTGTAATGAAAGCAATGAGAGAGAGAAGCAACAAAATATAATACAAAACTTAAAAAAAATGCAGTGGTATAAACAATGAGTAGGATGTGGTACCTTTTTAGTAAGTGGAGTGGTGGGAGGATCCAGATGTCTATGGAGACTTGCTAGCTCTCCTCTTGTTGGTTTTTAAAGAGAAATGTGGGGAACCAAGGGAATCTAAAGTGTGGGGGGCAAGAACAAAAGTGCTCAGCAGCTCTCGCGGGCTATCGGTCATTTTTGACTGATAGGATGACCGATAGGATGCCTATCAATCACAAGTGATCAATAGCATTGATTGATACCTTCCTGTAGAATCTCATTGGTCTCTATCTTGATCGATACACTGACCAAAATATACCCGTTAATATGTATCGGTCACTCTCTAGACCGATAGAATGACCGATATTCTTACCGTATATTTCCATTGGTCAGCATCTGATCTATAGCATGACCGACAGGATTCACATTTTGCAAACTCCTTTCCCTATCAATCATAACTGACCGATAGGTTGACTGGTGCATTCTGGCTCTACTACTATCAATCACAAGCTGGCCGATAGCATAACCGATAAGGTCTGTATCGGTCTTGTCTTCACCGATACGGTGATCGATAGTAGCCAAAATGCACTTGTTCTTGGTCCCTTAGACACTTTCTCAACCCCCAAACTGAATCCCTGCTTCTATACACATTAACTAAGCACAAAAATAAACTAGAAAGCATAATATATACAAAGGATATCATGGGACGACCTCCCAAGTGTGCTTGTTTAAAGTTACTAAGCTTGACTTTGCTTACCTCACTAGTGGAGGTGATGAGAAGGAGTCTTGGAACTCCTTGGTGTTGCAGTGTCCTCTTTGATCTTTCTGGTGACCACATCTATCTTCAACACAGCAAAGGGCTTTGGCTTGCCTCCCCTCTTCATCTTGTAGTGGACTTCACCATACTTAGAAACAAATGGCTTCAAGACAACCCCATCTTCTTTGTTACCCAACAGAATTTCATTCATAGAATCAGAAACCCCATCTTCTTTGAGGACCTCTTCTTCAGTGGTATCAGCAAACAACTTGGTTAAGCAGCTGCCATCAAAACTTGCACCAACATAGCCTTCAAACTTTGGCCAATGCTTCCCACTTTTCTTCAACTTCTTGATCTCCATTGAGAAGGCCTGCTCGTTTCCTAGCTTATTCCCTTTGGAGTCAAACCTCAGAACCTTCTCTTTGGTCAGTCTCAGCTCTATTGTGCAGTCCTTGGCATCAAACACTGCCCCAGCTGAAGCTAAGAAAGGCCTCCCTAGAATGATGACGTTTTTGATCTGAGCTTCTTTCTTCTCCCTTAGCAGCATATCCAGCTTCTCATGTAAGGCCTTAATCTCTTTCCTGCTAGACTTCAGTTCATCTTTAGCACTTCTTGGAGCTCTGTCATATTTCTCATTATAGTTTCCATCAGACTGAGCTAGATTCTCAACAAGCTCCAATCCTTCATCCACATCTTTTGACAAAAAGTTCCCATTTGATGTAGTGTCCAGAAGCATTCTTATCTTTGGCAAAGCTCCTCTGTAAAGAGTAGAGAGTAGAGAAGCCTGTGAGAAGCCATGGTGATGGCATTGCAGTGTGTAGTCCTTGAATCTTTCCCAAGCTTCACCAAAGCTTTCATTGTTCCTCTATGAAAACCCTGAGATCTCATTCCTTATTCTTGCAGTTCTTGAAGTTGAGAAGAACTTTGCTAAGAAGGCTCTCTTACACTCATCCCAACTAGTGATGCTTCCTTGGGGTAAGTTCTTCTCCCACTGGTGTGCTTTGTCTCCAAGATAAAAAGGAAACAACCTCAGCTTGAAGCCATCTTTACTTACTGCATTTATCTTTGTAAGGGAGCAAAGTCTGTCAAAATTATCCAAGTGATCTAGAGGATCTTCAAGTGGAAAACCATGGAACCTACTGCCCTGAACCATTGAAATCAATCCAGACTTGATTTCAAAGTTGTTGTTTTGCACTGCTGGTGAAATGATACCAGTTCTGTTATTATATGCATTTGGTGCATCACCTGCGCTTATGGGTCTTGCTGCTCTTGGAGCTTGTGCAGCACCTCTTGGTCCCTACTCACCTTGTAAGCCCTGAACACCTTGCTGACCTTGTATACCCTGAGCGCCAGCAGCTCCTTGAGGACCCTGGAATCTGATGTCATCCATAACAGGTTCCTGATTGTTCATCCCAAGTCTCTCACAGTGCTGTGATCTTTTTCTCTGTCTTCTTGCGCTCAGCTCTCTTTCAAGTTTGCAAGATGTTGTTCTGATAAGGATGTAGATTTTCAGTGCCTTTAGACCTTAAATGCATGCAGCTGTAAGAGAGAAACCAAGAGTTGAAACAGAGTTAGTAACCAAATTATAAAGAAAATTTGATCTTAAAGACTCTACAAACTCTAATGATTCAAACAGAAAACCCCAATGGCAATGGCGCAAATTGATACAGAGGTTTTTAGGCTCTTTCTCAATCACCCCTTGTACTTAAGTCAGTTGTAGTTTAGGGGTTTTATGTCAATCCATGGGGAGTTGTTGAAAAGCAAAAGAGTTGCAAGCAGAAGTACTTAAGTCAAGCAAGCAAAGAGGGTTTTTGTTGCCTAAGCAATTGAACTAACAACCTAAATTGATCAATAGCCAAAGAGAACTCAAAAGAGACAGTTTAGCAATGATCAAAGAAGCAAGACAGAGCAAATAAACAGAGTAAATAGCAAATTCAAAATTCGATCAAAGAGAAAGCAAGTTCCTAGATGTGGTTATTGACTTTGGAGAATTCAGAGACTAACTAAGGTTGTTTCAAGCAACATTGATCAAGCAAACAAACTAGCAATGGTGGTTCCTAGACATAGAGTTCACAAACAAGCAAGCTAAGTCCAATCTCTTGATAAATAGCCCTTTGCTAAATACCTTAACAAGAACTAACTCTCATTAGTGCTAAAACATTCAACAAGCATTAATCAACTCTATTCATGTCAAAATGCTCCTCAAACAGTCAATCTCTTTTGCCAAGACCAGCAAATCCTCTATCAAACAAGATCAGCATTTCATCAAACACTTGGTGGGCATAAGAAAAAGCCTAAATCCTAGATAAGTGTGATCAAGACAAATCTAGCTTAAGAACAGATCAATAGAGAGGAACCCATATTATTAATCACTAAACAAACCTTAATCAATCCCTAAATCCCATTAATCTACCAATCTAAGAACCCTAAGCAAACTACTCACTAACAGCCATGTTTAACACCAAATCATAAGAGAAAAAGATGCTAATCATGATTAAAAGATAGATTAAAGAAAGATTAATGGAAAAAACAAACTTATATTAAATAAAGCAAGAAATTTGTCTTACAAAGTCAAAGAAATAACTCAAGAATAGTGATATGACATGACTGCACAAAAATCCTCAGAATAATAGTATTTATACAGAAAGGAGGAAGCCCTAAAAGTAATGGCAAAATTGTAATAAAAAGCAGCTCCGGACTGGGTTCTTATCGGTCAGTTGTAACCGATAGGGTGATCGATAGGAATCCTATCGGTCTAGAATGTAACTGATAGGGTGACCGAAAATCTCACGGTAAACTTCTATCGGTCACTTCTTTGACCGATAGGCTTGGTCGATAGTTCTTCTATCGGTCACTCCTTGACTTGGTTCCTCTTGCTCAAATTCAGCTCAGCCAGCTTCCTGGTCAACTCCCAAAGCTCCCCCATGCTCTTCATAGCTCCATAAGTACTTAAAAACATCCATGATGCAAAGAAAATGCAATCTACATTCTAAATGCAACCTAAGCCTAAAAGGAGAAGAAAAGGGGACAAAAGATAAAGAAAACATGCAAAAGAGAACCAAAACATGCATTAAATGCAAGCCTAAATGGTGTAAATATAAGAGATATTAACACCCCCACACTTGTCTTTTAATTGTCCTCAAACAAATAAGAACAAATGAGAGAGTGAGGTTTGAAGGTGGGCATTCAAATCCAAAAGTGCAAAGGTAAAGAGATGGTATCAATGCTTAAGTGTCTAGTTGTGGGATGCAAACATAATCAGCCATATTTAAAGAACTTAGCCATGCTCATCATGTTTCAAAATGATCTGAGATCTCAACTTAGGAAAATGCTCAAATTAATCAACTTTTTAACATTCAATTAAGCTCAAAACCATGAATCATGCTTATTCAAATCAACTGAAGACATTTGGTTCAAAGGGTAAGGTTATGAGATAAAAATGATCTCATTCAAGCAAAGGGTGCACAAACATAAGGGATCACTCAATGAAATGATTCTATTTTAGGCAAAATGCTAAAGGTAAAAGCACAGTTATGCATGCAATTCAAAGCTCTCTTCTACCCAAAGATGAATCATAAACATTTCTAAACCCCATAGTGAACCCCTAAGTCTACCCTTTACCTAAACTCTACCCTTTACCCTTCTTCATGGCTGGGGAAACTTCTTCTTTTTGCTTGTGTGGTTGCTTCTTTTTGTTGGGACTTCTTCTTCTTTGTTGCATTGGCGCCTTCTTCACCTTTGGTAGATTGCTTTGGGCCTGATTTCTTCTTTGGATTGACCCTTCAAAACCTTTATATTGCTGGCGCCATTCTTTCGAAACACTTAGAGCTTTTACTTCCCTTTACTTAACCACAATGCTAAACTGTTTCCCATTTTTTTACCATTTCAAACTTTTTCCTCTTCTTTTCAAAGCATATAAACATGAAGTTCAAACCATTTAACTCTATCCTTTTAACCCAAAACTCTGAACCTAGAATCAACCTCAAGATGTAAGCTGATATCTATAAGAGATCTTATTATTTTCAGCCTTATTCCTAACAGTTTTTACCAAGACAAAATCGAAAATGATATGCAAAGGCCTCACAGTTCTCTAGATAGTGTATAAGCTCAAAAGGAGGTTTTGGTTAAGGGAGTAGATAAGCTATTTGGATTAACAAGAGTGGTAAAAAAGAAAAAGATGATCCAAATATGTATATGGTAGCCATGAATTCACTTTTCAATACATAAGACATGATAATTAAAAATCCAAATTAAAATTCAAATTGATAGAGTTGATTTTCAGAGAACAAATGCTTTCAGTATGAGACTCACAAAACAAAACACAATTTTATATCCTAAACCATATTATTTTAATAGATGCATTCAGAAATACACGAAAAAAAATCAATAGTTTTCCAAGAATTTTGTCCAAAGATTTACAAAACATGTCCAATTATATTTCCATATATACCCTTGAAAATCTCTTAGATTTCAACGAATTTTTGACGGTATCTACAAAATATGTGGTTTAATTAGAGTATCAAGATATAACTAACTTTTTTGAAAACTTATATTAATATTAAAAAAGTTCACATGTCATATTTAAGATTTCATACTCATTTTTGGGGTTTCAGATATACAAGCATCTAATTTAAAATTTATAAATGATATTATTTTTTATTTTTTTTAATCTAGATGTAATATTATAACCAAAATGAAATAGAAATTAAAATATATAAAAGAGCAATTCTTATTCTTACCATGAAAACACGTTTTCATTCCAAAAATAACAGGGAAGCTAAAACATTTCCAGTTCTACCATTTTTCATTCGTTCTTTCTGATTTGTCCTTTAGGAAGGTCTTCCTAACTGTTTTTTTTTTGTCAATTTTTCGTGATCTTTTTGGAAGGTATTCCAGAACACTAAAATCTAACATCATTTCATACAATTTAGAAAAACTTTCTTAATTCGGGAAGGTAATCCTCATGTTTTAGGAAAGCCTTTATAAATGTATATGATTGTTTTCTAAATGAATTTATTAATTATTTAAGTAAATAATTTTCAATGATTGATGAAACTTTTTTTTGTTTCTTACGATTTAGGAAACATTTCCTAAAAATTAAAAATCCTTAATGTATTTAGAACGGGATTTCAAAGTATTTAGGTAAGCTTTCTGAAGTTTTTACAGAAACAAATAATATCCAAAATCTGTAATTATTTCCAAATTCGAAAACCTAATCACCCAAGCACCACCAATCTCCCCGAAATATGACTCATCCCCTCTCTGATTCAGCTTTTCTGGACAGGTTGGAGTCCTCTATGCCAGATCTGTTGCAAGTAGTAAACCTTATGGTGGTAGAGAAGAACAAACATGAAATCTGAAATCAGATCTGAAACGACTTATTTCTTCGATATCAATCCCGAGAATAGGATCACAATTGACAAAATTGTCATCATTGGATTTAGTCACTGGAAACCGTCATTCAAATTTATCGAAGGTAGATAAATTGTTAGATGTTCTATAACATCAAAGAATGAAAGTGGAAAATATATTCTCCTTATTGCAAAGTATTACAGATAGTCTGCAAAGTTTATATTAAATTAAGAAATCATAAATAAATTTAATATGAATAAAATTATTAAATAAAATAAAATATAATATATGTATTGTTAAGTTTATCTACAATTTTTTGGATGGATATAACGTAGTAGAAGAATGGCAGAGCTAGGCAAATGGAAGGATGCGCTGCAACACAAAATGACAATCATGACTCTTCATCCTAGAAAATTTTCCTTTTCCATGATCAATTCTGTTACGAAGATTAGATGCGTATTTGTCTGGTAATTTAACGATGTAAGCAATCTAGTAAAAAAAATCATCATTTAAAGGTCAAGTTAACCAAAAAGTAGAGACTAGGGCATTCCCATTCGCTACAACATGTAGCACCTTATGAGAAAAATACTCTGGCAAGTCTAATCTAGACTTCAGATTGTCCTTCATCTTCCCTTGGACATTGAGAACAGTGTTCATTATGTTGTCGAAAATATTCTTCTTAGTTTGCATGACATCAAGAATATGCATCAACTAAATGTCCTTTCAATAAGGCAAATCCCAAAAAATACTCCACTTATGTCAATTATATTGGTTGCCACATGATAATATTCGTTACTATTACATTCAACCGCTATGTCTGCACCATAGTCTCTGAACTGAGTCAATGCATAATTTTCATCTAACTCAGGATGTGGGCAATCAAATACTATGTGGTTTTTCCTAAACAACTTTGTGCTCTGATGATAAGGATGATCACTTAGAAGAAATCGCATATGATAATCAAGCCAACACAATTTTTGCATGTGCTTCAATTGCAACATATATGTGTTGTCTTGACAAGAAGGGCATGATAACATTCTATATATTGTCCATCCAGATAACATGTCATATACCAAAAATAGCTAATGGTCCATATTAGTACCGATCGTATGAAAAAAAATCTGCTAACATGGCACATCAAACACATGAACACCATGTTCCCATAAAACATGCAGCTTATAAATCAATAGTTGGAGAAACATATTAAGTGATCACTTCAGATGCTCTTGTAAAGGAACATGAATTCTTGTCTCATCCACACAGATAGCGGTAAATTGTAAGGTGTTACAATTATTGGCCACAACGAATGTTGCCTCCCAAGCTTCCCAAAAGGGTTGAAACCATCAGTACACAATCCAAGATATACGTTTCTCCATCAGCTAATGTATGCTCGTCATTTCATCTCATTGCCGTCGTTGTGCGATCCAACATATATAACCTCTTCAATATCTCTGCTAATGGCAAATACCATATCTTGTTTTTGTAGGATTGACATTCTTCCACTTGTTTTCTTATAATGACGCTTCCGACAAAATTTACATCTCGAACGGTCTGCGTCCTCTATCAAATAAATCATACAGTTGTTGATGCACACATTAATCATCAGATACGGCAATTCAAAAGTAGAAACAAGCTTCTGTATCACATAGTATGATGATGGTGCAAGATTATCTTCTGACAAAATGTCTTTCACAAAATCAGTTATTGCATCCACACTACTCGCTCAAACTAAAATCCATCTTTATACCCATCATCCAAGTTGCAGCTGGTAAAAGGGAATGTCCCTTTCTACAACCATCATATAACGGATCTTAACATATTACAGAACTTCAGAGCTTCTAATTTAGGTTCTTCACCTCTATCTCAACAATCGATGGTATATTTTTCACGAACACACATCATTCACCATCTGAACATGATCTATAGTTTCTACTTGATATGTTCTAGGTTTTTCTAAGCTATTCCCAACATATTGTTTCCTAGTATCACCATAATCTACCATTGTATTTTTTCTCCATGATAATACCAAATCTGGTAACCTGGTAAAAATTCATTACAATACAAGTCTGACTATACTTCAGTTATCAAGATGAATCTACGATTCCGATAATTAGTACAAAGACAATAAATTTTAACGAATTTTTTGGTTTTTTGCTGTATAGTCGCAAATTCCATGAACTTTTGCAGACCTTTTTGAACTCTTCCATAATTAGACTTGTCGCCAGAATTTAATGAAATTTGTCCATCCATGATCGAAAATAATTAAAAAGATATGAAAAAGACATTTCTAAAGATTTTAAATGAGATATATTTTTTTAATTGTTGTTGTTATTGAAGACATTAATTGAAAATTTAGGCGTATATTTTTGATAAATTTATGAGGGATTTCTGATAAATTTCTAACAATATTCAAATGCTTATATAACAGATATAATATTTCAAATGGTAACAAAATCCATCAGAAATCAGCAACAAATTCATTCTTTTGAAAATAATTAATAAATTTTCATCGAATATGATACCGTTGGAAATTCCCGATGAATTTTAGATGCACTGTTACTCATCATAAAATCATCATTGTTCCACCGAATATAATATTATCTTCTTGTAATGGTACAGAAACGTCTCCGTTAAAATCTTATTATGTATATTAATAATTTTGATAAGATGAAAAAAATGGATATAATAATTATTTATTTTATATTTCCTATCTTATTTTTAAAAGATAATTTTAGAAAATTAATTTATGCCATTTTATAAAATATTTTGAAAATTTCTGTGCAAAATTTAATGTTATTTGACAAATTTAATTTTTCAATTTTTACAGTATTTATGATTGAATTATGTTTTAAATTAGTTATTAAGTAATTTTAAACCAAAAAAAATCTTGATCTTTATGATTTTAACTAGAACATTTTATATTTAGAAATATAAGAAATACCTGTTTATTGAGCATTACTTTAACATATTTTTCTGATCAAAAACACTACTTTTACAACTGGCCCATAATCAGATTAACTTCCACTTCACACTTGGAAGATTTGACACGTTAGATGTGTGATGCATTCAGAGGATGAATGGATTGCACGTGATCTTATTTTACATAAAATTAGATAATTCTAACGAAAAATTAATTTCCAAGACATGTGACATGAGTCCGAATTTGAAATGCTCCTTTTTCTCTAAAGCAATTCTACTATATCTCATATTAATTTATTATATTTCATTAAATATGTGAAACAATTTTACTCATCAATTTAATTTTAATAGAAAAAAAGAAAAAAAAAATATTATCAAAAAAGGTAGTATAACTATTAAAACTGGTATTACTGAACATTGATTTTATCGAGTAAAATTTGGTGCAACTGCTATTACTGAGTAAAGAGAATGAATAACTGTGAATAACTAGTACAACAAACATTCAGTTGTACCAAATTATGCCAGTATTACATATAAATTTTGACAAGTTTTATCTACTTCTACAAGTATTACATATAAGATCTGACTAGTTACACCTAGTTCTACCAGTATCCAACTAGTTTTACCAGTATTTCATATAAGATCCGAGTAGTTATATCTAGTTCTATCAGTATTACATATAAAAATCCAAAAATTCTAAATCGAACACCAAAATCCCAACCATAATTCCCACAATTGACATCAAGAGCAAAACAAATCATGAAACACTTCTCCTTCTTCTTCTTCTTCATTATCCTCTTCTCCTTCATCTATTTCATTCTCATTCTCGTCCTGGTCTGAGTTTCCTTTTTCTTCTTCTTCAGTCGGTCCGCCTTCCTCACCAATCGGAACCATAAATCCCTCCCTCTTTACTTCTTCTTGAACCTCTTCATTCCTTTCAACATTCTCAACAATCGTAGCCGGATCTGAACTCCTTATCTCAAGCAATCCCTAGTTTCACGAAGAGAGATGAATAAAAGGGAAGTTAGAGAGGAATCGTTCGATTGAAAATTTATAATTTTTAGGTTTTAATCTAGGTCGACCCATATGAATTGGGTTTGAGTGGGTTTGGATTAGTTAGGTCAGTAATTTTAAAAATAATTGAAGGATAACAGTCTAATGTACTTATTTTTAGAAAAAAATAGAGCAAAACGAAATTCATTTAGGAAAAGGGATATTTGAGATTTGATTTTGACTTTGAGAGGCATATGAGATGAATCCTCCATATGTATGACATCTTATTGGTGCTTTACACACGCCTTGAAAGCTCCTTATAAACTAAAGAAATTGATTATATTCTATAAGTTCGTGGTGAAGATAAAATATGAAAACAATCATTTGATGAAAGGAACATGCAAAAACTTTGATCGCATATCCTATTCACTTAACTGTGTCATAGATTCAGGTGTAATTCGAATATCACAATTATGGTGAATATCTTAATGATATAGATAGCTAACAGATTAATTAAATTATAGATATCCATGTAGCAGATTAGTCAAAATTCCAAACAAAACAATAAAAATACTAAGCTATATAATATTAAATCTCATTGGGCATTCGGGTTACGTGATTGGATTGGGTTGGGTATATCAGATTTCGGCAATTTTAGGACTATAGTTTTGGTATAGAATATGTATTATTCAATTTTGGATCGGATTCAGTTCAGATTTCTTTAGATCTTTAGATATTATTTTTTGGATCTGGTTTTTTCTGGTTCATTCGGGTTCGACCATTTTTATCTAAAAGATAATCGAAAGTAACCAAATATAACAAAAATACTCGAAAATAACCATAAATTCAAACATGAAAATTTAAAAATAACCAAAGTAATATCGATTCTAAAGCAAATTAATTATTTAAAATTCAAAATTAAAATAAACATTAAAAAAATTTAAATTGTTATAACAAAAACAGAAATCCGGAGAACATAAAACATAAGTACTAAAAAAAATTTATTAAATTGGATACTTTGCGTTTTTTCGGATACCGGATTGGTCCAGGTATTACCCAAACTCCAAAAATCAAGAACAGTATTGTGAAGGATCCGAACCAAGTTGGATAGATATGTTCAGGTCAAATCCCGATCAGATTTTTGGATCCATGATACTTGTCCATGCAGTCTGATTTTAGTTTTTTGTGTTACTAATCGATTCTAGCATCCATTGTTGGTCATCCATGACTGGATTTGATTTAGTGGATGAGATACAAGTAGACTATCCATGCAGCGATGTACAGGCTACATATCCACTCTCGAACATCTATAGCTATTTTTTCTGTATATTCATACTTTACTAATGTTAACATTAAAAAGGTATATTAGTTATTACAAGTGTGAATAGTGAAACCTAAGTGACTCACTTCCCTAAAGTGATTTTTTCTGTAATTAAAGTTTGAAAAAGTGACCTCTAATTCTCTAAACAAACATAGTCATCTATATTAAATAATACATCCATGTTAAGGACTATATGCTTTAACATAATAAATTAGCTAATAAATTAAGAAGTATATGTTGTAACCAAAAAAGAAATTTTTTTGTAAAATATACATATACGTATACATGTGTAAAGAGACGCCTACATGATAAATTACTACCTGGCAGTTCACAGGTTATCCATTGGAATTCCAAGACCGACGTGGTGTACAAAACACAATGATTGATATGAGAATGTTCTAAATTCATTAGATTTATACTAGAAAACCAAAAGCATTAATCATGGTATGCATTACGAAAATGTAATTTATTATTATTTACTTAATTTTTGTTTAGTTACTTTCACATCGAATAGTGTCTGAATTCTGAACAGTTACCATAATGTGATAGAATTTTCATTTTACTAATTTAGTAATCTGATTGTATATGTTGCGGTGATTTATTTCTTGTCGGAAATAAACTAATGCTAACTCGGCACGTGTTTAAACAGAAAACTTCTCACATCAATCTCCCGATCCCATGTTATCAAGGGAAGGATTTTTTTAACATCCATGAACGTGTTGATTGATTACTGAAATTGAGAATTTATTTGATTGATTGAACTTTGCCGAAACTAAAAGAGTGATTTGAGGGAGTAATAATGGTCCATGATTGGCTATTTGATCATAGAATAATCAAGAAAATGGAAGTTGGTGTGAGTATGATTGAGTTAAGTTGAGTTTTTGATTAAGTTCAATGGTTTAGTAACTCTTCAGAAACAGTAAATGTATGAGGGCAAAATAACAAATATTTTGTACTTGTCTCTCTATATTTTTATTATTATAGATTAGCTATTTATGATGATTTTTTTTTGTGTCACAAATTGACCATATATTTAAAAAACTGAATTCATCTGTGAGTCAATGGCTCAATATTGATTCGTTTGATCTATTAAGATATGTTAACCAACATCTAATATTCCACCATATCGTTATAAAAAAATAAAATGAATGATTAATTCAATTTATATTCAGAAAGAGGATGAATGATTGATTCAATTTAGATTCACAAAAAAACCCAAAATATTGTAAGAGAGAGAGAGAGAGAGAGAGAGATTGTAATAAAATGTTTATGCAAAACATTGTAGCAAATTTTGAGAAGTAATCAGTTCTCGGATTTTTTGTTGGTGGAGGGCGAATGCCTTAACCAACTTCTACTCAGGCCATCATCACCTTTAACCTTGGCGCTAGATCGGCTCCTGAAACTGATGGCGTGTACGAGCCGGCTAATCCGTTTCCTCCACATCGCCAAAACACGACGTCGTGTTTTTGGCTGATATTGGAGGATATATGTTCGTATATTCTCCTTAATGTATATCTTTAGGAATATGTATAATTTCCTTAACGTGATAAGTATATTTTCCTAGATTAGCGTTGGGTTTAGAACCGACTTCATCGTTGTATAAATACTTGGTGTTCTGTTTAATAAAAAGCATTCAGTTCTCGGTATCTTAATCTACATGGTATCAGAGCATAAGATTCAATAAGACCTAAAATTTTCTGTTTCTCTCTTGATCGTGTATCATGTCTGGTCTAGTTGACTCATCAAGTGCTTCAAAGCCTGTGGTGGAGAAGAATGAAGAAACTGTGTCGGTTTCGCCGTACTCGTTGTACGGATCTGATAATCCTGGTTTTACGATCACCTCCGTTCAGTTGAATGGAGAAAACTACAATGAATGGTGCTCGGAGATGCTCAACGCCCTTCAAGCTAAAAGAAAGTTAGCTTTCATCAATGGCACATTGAAAAGGACTGCAAGTGATAGTCCCGATTTGGAAAATTGGTTGACTGTCAAATCTATGATTATTGGGTGGATCCGCTCATCCATCACCCCCAAAGTTAAATCCACTGTAACATACATCACAAATGCGCACTTACTATGGGAAAATCTTGAGCAACGTTTCTCTGTCGGCAACACAGTTCGAGTTCATCAAATCAAGGCGCAGCTGATGACATGTCAGCAGGATGGACAATCAGTGTTGGATTATTTTGGCAAACTTTCGACGTTGTGGGAAGAATTGCAGGTGTATCAGCCAGTTCATGTGTGCTCGTGTGGAGGAGCGAAGAGTATCGAGCGTGAAAGAGAACACGAGAAGATACATCAATTCGTGTTAGGTCTTGATGATTCCAGATTTGGGAGTATTTCCACAAACATCATCAGCACTGATCCTCTTCCTCTGCTTGCTGAAATTTACAACAAAATTGTCCGAGAAGAACAGAGGATTTCCTCTGCTAGGAACCAAACTCAAGAGATTGTGGGATTCTACGCTCGCCAACAGTCAACTAGTTCTGCTCCTCATCAACAGGCTGCTGCATCAGAAGACAACAATAGAGCAGAGAACTCAATTCTGCGATCATGAGCTCTCTGTTCACATTGTGGAAGAACAGGGCATGAAAAGAAAGATTGTTGGCAACTCGTCGGGTTTCCAGATTGGTATACAGAACGCAATCAAAGTGCTGGTCGAGGACAGCCAGGTTCTGGTCGTGGAAGAGGAGGTCGTGGTTCAAACTCCAACAGTTCAGGACGTGGACGTAGTCAAGCTAACGTAGCCCATGCTACAAAGTCGAACTCGTCCCCGTTCCCAGAGTTTACGGATGATCAATGGAAGGTTCTTACACAGCTGGTTCAGACAAAATCACCGTCTGTTGGCTTCGACAAGTTGTCTGGTAAGAATTCTCTTGGCGATGTTATTCTCAATACAGGTGCGTCTCATCACATGACGGGACACCTAACGCTCTTAACACATATCGAGAATATACGACCTTGCTCTGTTGCTTTTGCTGATGGCAGCAAAACACTTGCAACAAGCATGGGATCGCTTTCCTTATCGCCCAAGATTACTCTTACAAGCGTGCTCTATGTTCCAAATTTAAATTGCACACTCATATCCGTTGCAAAGTTGCTTAAACAAACAAACTGCTTTGCTATATTGTCTGACACGATTTGCATTTTACAGGACCGTTTTTTGAGGACCATGATTGGAACCGGTGAAGAGAGGGATGGTGTGTACTACTTTACGGATCAATTCTCAGCAAAAAGTCATCGAGCAGTTGGAGTTTCTGACTACACTTTGTGGCATCAACGTTTGGGGCATCCGTCATTTTCAGTATTTTTGGATTTGGATTTGTTTTCTAGTTCTAAGAAACCTACTAGTGTAAGTTCATGCGACATTTGTTTTAAAGCCAAGCAAACTCGTGAAGTTTTTTATGATAGTATGAATAAAACAATGGAATGTTTTTCTCTTATTCATGTTAACGTTTGGGGTCCATACCGCGTTCCCTCTTCTTGCGGTACAGTTTATTTTCTCACAATCATAGATGACTTCTCTCGCGCAATCTGGACCTACTTGTTGCTGGAAAAATCTGAAGTTAAACATGTCTTAAAGCAGTTTCTAGTATATGCGGAACGTCAATTCAACAAGGTGGTCTGAACAGTTCCCAGTGACAATGGTACGGAGTTCATGCTGTTGCCTTTCTTTAAAGATAATGGTATCATCCACCAGACATCATATGCCGCGACACCGCAACAGAATGGCAGGGTAGAGAGAAAGCACAGACACATTCTCAATGTCTCCCGTGCGTTGTTGTTTCAGGCTAATCTTCCCCTTAAGTTTTAGGGAGAGGCAGTTCTCACAGCGGCATATTTAATCAATCGCACTCCTACTAGTTTACATCAAGGACGTTCTCCGTTTGAAATACTCCACCGTGTCAAACCTGATTACAGTCAGCTTCGCGTGTTCGGTTCTGCTTGCTATGTTCATCGCTTGCTTCGGGATAAGGATAAATTTTCTCAAAGAAGTCGATCATGTGTCTTTCTTGGTTACCCGTTCGGCAAGAAAGGTTGGAAAGTATATGACCTTGACCGTAATGAGTTTTTGGTGTCTCGGGATGTCGTTTTCTGAGAGGATGTATTCCCCTTTGCACAACCTGCTTCCGCTCCAGTATCGTCGTCTCTCCCAATGTATGTTGGCGATGACGACTGGCTTCTCGATGTCAGGGGGAGCATTCCCTCTCCGGTTGTAGATATGCCGGTTGGGGTTACAACGTCTTCACCATCTACACCGACTCGTGCTGATTCTCCCATCGTTGACGATTCGCCAGTTTTAGAGGATTTGCCAACAGTTGAGGACTCCGATACTGATTCTCTGTCTTCTCCGATTGATCAAGCCTCACCAGTTATCGAGGATTTGCCAACCGTTGAGGACTCCGATACTGATTCTCCTCAACAGGAGGCTCTAGGCAGAGGTTTCCGTGACAAACAAGTATCCGTCAAGCTTAAAGATTATATCGTCTATAAAGCACATCACACTCTTCCCTCTCCCACTGGTTCACTTTCCATGTCTTCGTCAACGGCTCCAGGTAACTCCGTATATCCTCTGTCTGATTATATAACGGCTGAACATTTTTCACCAGGGCATCGTGCGTATCTTGCGGCTATCACTGCTGAGAGTGAGCCTAAGCATTTTAAAAATGCTGTGCGTATTAAAGTCTGGAACAATGCCATGACTACAGAAGTCATTGCACTAGAAGAAAAACATACGTGGGATATTGTTGATCTTTCCGTTGGAAAAGAAGCGATTGGTAGTCAATGGGTGTTTAAAGTCAAGTATAATTCAGATGGCACGGTGGAACGCTACAAAGCTCGCCTCGTTGTTCAAGGCAACAATCAAATTGAAGGAGAAGACTATGATGAGACATTCGCTCCTGTGGTTAAGATGAATACTGTGCGTACGGTTTTGTGTCTTGTCTCAGCTCATAACTGGGAAGTTTACCAGATGTACGTACAAAACGCTTTTCTTCACGGGGATCTGACGAAAGAAGTTTATATGAAACTTCCTTCGGGTTTTAGACATACACATCCAGGCACAGTGTGTCGCCTCCGAAAGTCTTTATACGGACTCAAGCAAGCTCCGAGATGTTGGTTTAAGAAGCTCTCGGACTCCCTTCTCAAGTTTGGGCTCATGCAATCCTATGATGATTACTCTTTATTCTCCTATTCACGCAAAAGCATTGAGCTTCGTGTCCTCATCTATGTGGATGACCTTCTTATATGCGGCAATGATTCATATATGCTTCAGAAGTTTAAAGAGTATTTGGGCCGGTGCTTTGCGATGAAAGACTTGGGGAAATTGAAATACTTTCTTGGTATTGAAGTAAGTCGTGGTCCAGAAGGAATTTTTTTGTCCCAACGTAAGTATGCTTTAGATATTGTTTCTGAGACAGGAAACCTAGGTTCAAAGCCGGCTTGCACACCACTTGAACAAAATCATCAGCTTGCCACCATTGATAGCCCTGTTCTCGACGATGCAACTAAGTATCAGCGTCTTGTGGGTCGCCTGATTTATCTCTTGAACACTCGCCCTGAGCTGTGTTATTCGGTGCACATTTTGTCTCAATTCATGCAGGCTCCTACGGAAGCTCATTGGCAGACAGCTCTTCGGGTTGTGAGTTTCTTAAAAGGGATGCCTGGTCAAGGCATCTTCTCAAATCCGACTCTGATCTTACGCTTACAATTTACTGCGATGCGGATTGGGCGTCTTGTCCGTTAACCCGCTGCTCTCTTAGTGCCTTTGTTGTCATGCTTGGAGGATCGCCAATTGCTTGGAAGACTAAGAAACAAAAGACTGTCTCACATTCTTCCGCTGAAGCTGAGTACTATAGCTGCTGCGCTAAGGGAGATTAAATGGATACGGCGCTTATTATCTAGTCTTGGAGTTTCTCAAACAGCTCCTACACGTTTCTTTTGTGACAGCAAAGCAGCCATTCACATTGCCACTAATCCGGTCTTCTATGAACGTACCAAGCATATCGAGTCGGACTGTCATTCCGTTCGTGATGCAGTTACAGACGGCATCATCGTCCTACAACATATTCGTACAGACTAACAGATAGCAGATATCTTGACGAAGGCGTTTGGTCGAGTTCCATTTCAACATTTAGTATCCAAGTTGGATGTTCTAAATCTTCACACTCCAACGTGAAGGAGAGTATTGGAGGATATATGATCGTATATTTTCCTTAATGTATATTTTTAAGAATATGTATAATTTTCTTAACGTGATAAGTATATTTTCCTAAATTAGCATTGGATTTAGAACCGACTTCATTATTGTATAAATACTTGGTGTTTAAATAAGAAGCATTCAGTTCTCGGTATCTTAATCTACAGCTGACGAATAATCTCCTTCGTGTGGAGCATGTCATGATCATGATATTGTTGATCCCATGAAGCCTTGCAGTTTCCAAGCTGAGAAGATTCTTTTTCTTTTTCCCAAGACGTTGCTCCGTTGTCTTCGAACTTGATCGAAATGAATGAATCTATAGGTATTCGTAAAAATTAATTGAGGCACCTTGTACCATTTGATCCATAATCTCTACGTATATCTTTAATTTTAAATTGGGTAACTATTTAAAGATTAGGACTTTTTAATTTATAGGACTAAATTCTTTTAAACACATTACGAAGGTACAGTTTAAAGTTTAAACCATAACATATTCGAAAGACTTTATTAAACGACTCACTCACACATATTAAACTTTGTCAACTTTTTATTTAGTAAGCAAAACAAATGTGGATAAAAATTGAAAAAAATAATAATAAAATCTACTTTGAAAATCCGAAACCACATATTAATGAAACAACAGTAATATTATAGAACGATATTGTAGTCAGGTTTTAATATTAAAAATTATTTTAAAAAAAAATAAATAAAAGTTATTTAAAAATAAATAATAGTTTTGGAGAAGCCACACTTTGATAAATTTATTTAAAAATAAATAATAGTTTTAGAGAAGCCACACTTTGAAAAATTTGCTTTAGGCTTTTAAAACGATCAGACCGGCCGTGTATAAGGTGGCAATGTGATAAATCAAATATAAGGGTTTAGTGTATATATACTATATGGTACCTTCTGGACTGATGGTGGAGGTGGTTTGGTGATATTTCTTGTGGCATCGCAGTTTGAAGAAGCCGAGGAAGGAGAAGAGTCTGATGCTTTTCTTGTTAGAAGATCCTTTGCTGTTGTGGTAAGGAGGAGAAGATGGAGAGTATATTTTCTGCAGAGAAGCCAAAACTAGAAGCCTCTCGTTGAGACAGAGAGGACACACACCTTCAATAAACTCTATTGGATGGATATTACAAGAAGATGTTAAGCTTTGTTTCTGTCCTTTCATGGCGTTCCTAAAAAAGAGAGAGACAGAGAACGAAACAGAGTGGTGAAGAAGTAGATAATAATATGATGTTAAAATTTAGTATAGGAACTTGATTCAGCATATCTACTTAAGATGGTGAGAAGCACAATTTGCGTGTGTGTGAATATATAGTTTCTAAGAGCTGTCACTGTCTATATAAATGGAACGAATTATTTATAGTTGCGTGTGTGTGTGAATATATATATGATTTTTAAATTGATTGATTCGAAATATCATCATAATTGTTGATGAAGAATATAGTTATTACTTATTAGGAAAAACACTAAAAAAAATCTGTCAATGGTTCGTATTTGATCTTTAGTTTTTTTTTTTTTTTTGTTATCCTTTAAATATTCTTAAAGTATGTCTTGATTTCATGTATGACAAAACCATGACTCATATGCATTTCAATAATGTAAAAGTGTGAAATAAAGTGCGTATGCTAAACGGCGGATTTTGGCAGATTTTGCCAAATAACAAGTTCTATTTTTGGTCAATTTTAAATACTGAATAATTATAATTAAGTGGTTTGTCCGTATATATTGTAAGTATAATTTTTCAAATAGATATTATATTTGTTTATATATGCAGTTTTAATATTTAACAACAGTGAACAAAAGTTTCATATCGTTTTTTATTTTTTGAACTGATTAAAAAAAATATTTTTCAAATGGCTACAAAAATATATAATTACAAATATAAAAATTATATTAAATAATAATTAAAATTTAAACTATTTTTATATATTATTTATACTGTGTTTTATTTTCCCGTTTCATAATATATTTTAACTAATATATATATATATATATTTTTTTTTGACTTATTACAAGTTAAACTAAAATAGGTTTTACCATCTTTACTTATCCTAAGAGCGGTGAGGTGATTCGTATGCACCATCTCACCGCTGTTAGGACAAATAGATATTTTTTTTAAAAAAATAAGTTATCTAATAATTAAAATTAAAATTAAACTGTAATCAAAATTAATAAAATACATACACGATAAGTTCGCATGCGACTTCAAATTTTGCATAATTAATATTCATATTTACACGCATATTTGTGAAAAACAGATTATGAATTTTATGTATCAAAAGAAAATAATAAAGTATATGTTTTGTAACATATATTTTTATAATATATAGTTGAACTTATAAAAAGAAATAAATATGTATGTTTGTACATGCATGTGAAATAAAATTATAATATTTAAGTGTTAGTTAATTTTTTAAAATTTTTCACAAATATTATATTTTTACACGATGCAATTTTTGACGCTTAACAACAATCACGAAAACTATTTCTATTGTTTTGTATTTAATAAAAAATTTTTACTTTTTAGTGTTGTTAGTGATAGACGGTTTCAAATTAAAATTTATATTAAATATTAACAAAAATTACAAAGAACCTCTAAAAAAATATAAAAGTATAAAATTTTATTTTACACCACGAAAATAAATATAATACATTAAATAATTTAATATTAATTTTCTCTTTTCAATAAAATTTATAGTAAAAAATTATTATAAAGTGTGCGAAATCATAATTTATAAAATTCTCCACCAGCTTTCCACTCATCTCTTCGTTTATTACTTGAGAAATTCGATTGCTGAAGAAAATAAATTTCTTTTGGTTGGTCTGCATACATGTGTACATTGTAAAATTCGATCGGCACATGAGTTTATTATAAAATTTGGTTTTTTTAAGTACTAAATGACTCAATAAATTAAAGCATAAGAGTTTTATGGAAAACCAAAACTGTACAGATTTATTTTTATTTTTTACTTCTATTTTGTAATCATATTTTATGCAAACTATTATGAATATGTATAAAATGAAATCATAGTAATTATCATTTATGTTAACTGAAATTTGTTAATTTTAGTGTTATAAATTAATATATTTAATATAATTAAGTTATAATTTTATAATATATTTAATTTTAATTCAACCAATCAAAATATTTTGTTCATTTTAGCAAATTTGTCTGATCATATTTCCAGGTCACCATTAAAATATACTTACTACTTTTTTTCTTTTGACAAATCAGCTTTTAGAACTTAAGAGTTTTCTCAAGTAATAATATAAATTTGTTAATTTTAGTTTTATATTTTTATGTATTTTCCTTATAATTTCATAATTTATTTAATTTAATTCAGCCAATTAAAACATTTCATTTATTTGGGGAAAGTTGTTATGTCACATTTCCAAGTAACAATTAAAATACAATAATTTATCTTCTCCTTTTGACAAATCAGCTTTTAGAACTTAAAGGTGTATTAAAACTGAAATTTAAGAAGACGTTGTGGTTATTTTAAAATTTCATGTTATTCAACTAATGATTTCTAAATGTCTTACCAAAATCTATGTTATTGAGCATAAAATTTATATAAAACCAATTAAAATCACTTAAACTTCCATGATATTCAATCAAAAATTTGTAAAAACTAAATCAAATCTACTATTATTAGAAATATTTTAAATAGTGGATTTTAGAAAATATTATGTACTTTTAGATGATTTGGTGGAGTTTGTTAGTTAAAAATATAAAAAACTAAATCTCACTGTTTTTAGTGAGATTTCCTATAACTTTAATATCAAATCATATCAATTTCTCCAATTCAAATAAAATTATCTAAAAGTTCATCAAAACTCAAATCTTTACAAATTCTCAAAAACTTCAGTTTCAATGCACCCCCTAAGCGTTTTCTCAAATAATAATAGATTTATTTAGCTAAATATTTCTTTTAACTAATATTGTAGGCCCAGTGTTACCACAACCAACCAAGAGATGACGCGCCAGCAATAAGTCATACCGGAATGACGATCTTTTCCTCTTGGCCTGTCCACCGACTCCCTAACAGACTGTTTAGGCAGTTGGTTTGCTGCACTAGCCCACTTGCCGATTAGGAGAGGTATAAAAGGGGAGTGAATGCCAAAGGAGAGCAGGAGCTCAGATCTGAGAGAGGAATGGGATGTAGAAAGAATACACAAATAAGAGATATGAATAGGGAGGAGGGAGAGAATCGCTGAGCATCCACACCATCACCGGAGCTCATCACGGCCCCAGTCATACATCGAGACAAAAGACAGCACGCTTTTCTTCCTCGGTAGGATCACCAGCTGAGATAAGCTTTTTCTTCCACCATAATCCTCTACTTTAACACTCACCAAGAGAAAGTTCCAACCCCACTCTCACGATGGTCCACCATTCTTGTTTCCATCCTCACTAAACGACAGATGGGTATCACGTTCCTTGGATGCAGTACCCAAACCATATACAACACTGTATATCCACCCTCATGAGTATCTGTTCCCAGTGGAGCGCAATCTAACTTGAGCATTGGAGAACCTTCGGGAAGGAAACCCCCTTCCAGTTCTCCCAGAGGCCCGACTTACTCGTTTCTAATGTACACAAGACCCCGATAGACTTTCGCCTCTGGACCACATGCCGTTCATCCCCCCCCAAAGGACGAAACTTGAAGACTCAACTCTGCAACTCGGTCGAACACCGAAAGCCAACCAGCTCTTCTCCCTGCTGTTCACCACTACTGTTCGATATCATCCCTAGTGACGCACCGCCACGATCAGCCTTCACAGCCTGGGCGCCTGGGTAGAACACGAGATCACACGCTCCCGAAGAGTCCAGATCTTCCCTGTTAGGGCGTCGTTTTGGCAGCGCTCAGCGCATAAACGCTCTTCAAGGAAAGGAAGCCTGGAACCCGATTGGGAAACCAAGGGAACCTTGTCGGTGCAGGAAGAGCCACTACCCGTGACGCCCTGAGAACCCATCTTAAGATGAAACCGCTGCATCTCCTCCAAGACTCTTCCCTCCCGCTCCTGTATCCATATAGGAGAGTTTCCGAGATACGCCACCGACTCAATCGCCTTCTCCAGGCCAAAGTTGATCACGTCGACAGAGCGAGTGCAACCGTCACACCGGAAAGCCATAGCACCCCTAGACGGAGAACCAACCCCTCATGTCCTCCAACGAAGGACCAAAAAAGGCCATGGACCCCTCGAGAAGATGGGGCCGCGGAGCTTGATAAAGCGAGGGCTGTGAGGAATGGCCTGTCCTAAAAGAAGAGTCGTGCCTTCATCGATGAAAACGTTTGTGACTGGTGCCGCCTCGGGAACTGGAAGAAATACCCTTGGGCCTGGGAGTACCTCAGGAAACTCGAGACGAGCCGAAAGCAGCTGATGTCTAGCCAATCAGACCTAGACATCAGAAGAAGCAGAATCCTCGTCAACCATCTCGACAAAGCTCAGAGACAAACTGCAAAACCAATCAGAAAGAAAAGGAAAAGGAAGAAAGAGCATGGGTCAAAATCCAGTTCAAAGAAGAAGTGAAGAGAGAGATCGCACACTCTAACTATATATAGGAGTGGAAGGAGAGGAAGAGACAACCACAAATCCGAGGTTAATAGCGAAAGGAAACCAAAACAAAAGGTCAAGTCTGCAATTAATTTTGTCTCGATCCATAAACCGAAGCGATGTCTCTTTAATAGGATGGATTACGTGACCTAGGAAAAGGAAGAAGCGCTAGCTCACAAGAAGTAAGGAGGATAGTGTGGCACAACTTCCCATGCGACGAGCAAACAAGAATTTGCCACGTGACCTGCAACCACTAATTAAAGAAAACCCCTGACTGGGAAGACCGTGATGCCCAACCCAGAGAAGTGGCATGAAGTCAGCTAAGTCTCTTGGAGCATAAGCAAGTAACCATCTGCAGAACCAGCGAGTGGGGCACAACGTTACAAGTTCTAGAACCTTACAGGAACCAGGTATCTCTCCAAGGTAGTCCCAGCTTACGAGGGCAAGTGTTACAAGCCCATCAATTATTGTCTATTCGCACGTGCAGACCCTTTCATTCCCATTTTGATGGTTAGGCGCATACGTTTGCTTGATCTCCAGTTTGTATGATTGCATGACTTCCTGCTTAAATGATTTTCTGTCCGTGTTATTCCCTGCTTGAATGATATTCTGTCTGCGTGATTGCTTGATTCTCTACTTGAATGACTTCTTGTCCGAGTGATTTCCCGGTTATGTGATTTTGGCTTACTCAACAGATTTTAAAAGGGTTTCTTTACCATAATACGAGAAAAAGTCTAGTTCCAACCTTGAGTTTGAGCTTTATGTTTGTCGATAATGTAACGACACATTTCTCTTTTATTGCTACCAGATTGCTCCAGAAGTTCAAGATATTTGCCGTTTCCTCCTTCATTATGTATAATTATTATGTTTTTATTTTTCTCTTCACTTCTTCTTTGACTTTTGATCCAAATTTAATTGTTGATTTCCTAAAATTAATTGATTGAACCGATATTGCCTCTTATGTAATATCCATTCAATAGCACATGATGACCTGTGATTGGCCAGAGTGACACTTAGGAAATTATATGCAAAAAAGGAGATGACTCACCCGAGGTCCCTGATTGCCAATTTTAATCCTTTGTAGTCTTTCTTCTATTGTTTCTATGTTCATAAGATGAGAGGAAACTTTAACATAAAGTATAAACAAATACAGACTCAGTGAATCTCCTTGATAAACCCCTCTTTTGGGATGAATTAGTCATTCAAGAGAGCCATTTATGAGAACAGAAAATGATACGTGGACACACACATCATTATCCAGCGAATCCAGCTTTAATCAAAACCCATATGACATATTGTTTCTTCAAGGAATTTCCACTTTAGATGATCATAAGCCTTAGCAATGTCTGTCTTCATTGCCCTATAGGAGTCAGCTTGTCGCTTCCTGACTTTTGAGGCTGTGATAGACTTCATAAGCTATAATAATATTATCCGAAATCAATCGACTTGGTATAAATGAAGCCTGATTCTCCGAAATGAATCCGGAAAGGTGGCACTTCGAACGATTGACTAAAATTTTGGAAATGATCTTACAAAAGATTTCATAATGCAATTGGTCTGAACTCTGTCATTTGTTGGGAGGATGTACCTTTACTATTGGTCAAATTTATGTATGATTGTGGCTCTGATCCAAAACTTCTTGGTCAAAAAACTTATTCACTTCTATGAATACATATTCTTTTCATGTCAGTATTGTTGATAGACATCCACAGTGAAACTGTCAGGACCATGAGCACGATTGGGGACCAATACTGAATTCTCCTTTTTGTATTTCATCCATCATCACATCCCATGTCAAATCCATATACATAGCTGATGTGACATTATTCTAAAAACCCCGAAATACTTCCTCTAGTAACTGAGATTGATGTCCTAAGGATGAGAATACGTCCAGGAAATAAGTTGCAGCTACATTTGCAATATCTTTATGTCCTATTTTCATGACTTCATTAATATTTTGTATTGAGCTTATATGGTTTCAAACTCCTTTATACCTTGTAACACCGTGACAGAATCTTGTGTTCCGATCACCTTCCCTCAGCCAAGTTATTTGGATCTCTAATTTCCAATATAAATCTTCATCCACATAGGCTTAGTTCAGCTCTCTTCTTAGTTTTTGAGCTTCTGAAGTAGATAAATTTCCTGCAAATAAGCCTTTATCAATCTGTCTTCAAAGTAGGGTGATCTTCTCAGCCGAATTTATATGATTTTATCGTTTTCATTTTGATATTCTTCACCTGCACTGTGCAATCTGAGATGTCAAGTTGCTCTATGTAGGCTCACGTTCTCCTTATTTCCAACCTTGAATAAGCATTTCGCTAAAGCTTTCTTGCTTATGGAGTTAACTGTCATATATGAAGCTTCCTTTGCGAACTTCCATTTCAGATGAAACAAAGGTAACCAGAGGGTGATGGTCTGAGTCCTCTAAGTCGATAAATTCTGTTGTAGAAGCCAGAAATGTCAAGTGCCAATTACTATTAGCCATTATTCTATCTAGACAACATGATACTCAATGATCTCCCATTTATCCTGTCCAAGAAAATCTATTCCCTATGGAGTTCAGATCCTTGAAATCACAATGCCTAACCATTTGTCTAAAGTCTTGGAATGAGATTTCAGGTCTAATATATTCTCTGAGTCATCTAAATTTTCATTGAAATATCCCATCACTAACCAGGGATCCCGAGTTCTGTAAACAGCTAGCTGTTCTAAAGTTTCCCAAGTATGTTTCCTATAGCTAGGATTTGGATGCCCATACCATAGACAAATAGAAAAAGCCTTCTTCGCATTGAACTTCATAATCTACAATATTAGGAAACATACTTATGAAGGACATACCAACATGATCCTTCCAAAATATAGCTAAAGGACATACAATGACATATTTTTCTCTTTTTCATTTTATCTGTTTTTATAAGAATGTATTTTAATTGTGATACATGTCAAAATATGTTCGATTAACTTGATATGTGTCGCAATCATTTTACTTACTAACTTTTAATTTTAAGTTTATTATTTTGAAAATATAAGTTATACTTTTTCCCCCAAATTAACTTTTTCCCCCAAATTAAGTCATTATTATAGAAATATTTAATTTGTAATATGTGTCAAAGTCTGATCGATTAACTTGAACGTGTCACAAAAAATTTTTTTTGATCGATAATAAATTTTAATGCTCCAAATAATAAAGTTGTATGTATTGTAATGCAGGAATCTTATAATAATAATAATAGAATAAAAAAAATTATACCAATTAAATGAAGCTCAAGAAGTATTATTTGTTTGGTGAAACATTAAGTGTTTTTATGTGTTTATATAGATTTAAGTAGTATTTTTCTTTTTTTTTTCTTTACGACTAGTATTTTAACTTATATTTTTTTTCTTTTCTTAATTCTTTTTTTTTTCATTTTCCTAGTTGAAGTATGTATTCTTTTTACCTTTGTTTTTATCCAAGTTATATTTATTGATTTTTTTATAATTGTTTCCTAATTGAAATATATCTTTTCGTTTACCTTTGTTTTTATTGACTTTTATTTTCCTTTTTTAAATAAGAATATATTTTTTAATTTATCTTTTCTTAATTAACATATTTTCCCTTTTATGTTATTTATTTTAATTTAGCTTTAATCACCACATATGTCAAAATCTGAATCAAATAACTCGTTAATAGTCGCGATCATATTAATTACTAACTTTGAAAAATCTAATTTTATATAATAAAATAGTATAATTAATAATTATCAAAAAAAAATTACAGAAAAAGTAATTATTAACACAATATAAAGATAGCAAAGAGAAGTAATTTGGTTTCGCTGCAAGTGCGTGTCTCTATGCTAAGTAGCCTATATAATCCCGCTAATTAAATGCAACTGTTCGGGACCACTTTCGGAGTTGCTTATAGAGGGTTTGAGTTCGGCCAGGTTGTAGAGCTGAGCCTCTTAGTTTTGTCATCTAGAGGATGAACGATATACGGTTCCTGGACAAAAAGCTGTACGAGTCCTGCAAACAATCACAACCGAGTGAGCCAGACCTTAGGAAAATCGGAAAGGAGTTTCCCTCCTGAAGGTTCTTTGAAGCTTAAGTTAGAATACGTCCGACTGGGAAGCCCTCAGTGATTAAGGTATCTCGTTCGAGGATCGTGATACCCGTTAGTTGTTTGATACAGGGGAGTGCAAGGTAAATGGACCATAGAGAGAGGGATTAAAGCTCTCTCAATGAGGAATAAAACAAGGGTTTAGGGGAGAAGGTGATACTTATTTCAGTTGGCGTTCCTTCTGGGGAACGTTGAGCGTATCCCTTTCAGTCTCGCTGCTAAGTCTGGCCGATCAGTTGGATTCCGGTGAGGGCTTGTTGCTTTGGCGGTTCCTTCTCTTTGGCGTTGAGCCTTTCTCTTTCTCTCTCTCTCTCTCTCTCTCTCTCTCTCTTTCTCTCTCTCTCTCTCTCTCTTTCTCTCTCTCTTTTTATCTCTCTCTCTCTCTCTCTCTCTCTCTCCCCCTCTTTATACACCCTTCCTTTTGACCCTTTATATTAGAGCGGCGTTTAGAGGGAGTAGGTGGGCTACCACAGCACACTTACGATTTGAAAAGCTCACAAATGTCCGCCTCATCTTCTTGACAGATTAGAAATGTATCAGGGAATCGAACTTTTCGTTGTTCCTCTAAAATAGTCCAAGATTCCTTTCTTTTGATACCCAAATTTTTTGACAAGTTTGGTACCATGTTAGAGCGATTCACCCTCAACTTTGCTGCCTATTTTGGAAGAGTACGAGACTAGCCGGGTGTTCAAAGTGATAGGTTTCCATAGAAACAGTTAGATTTTCAAAGAACCAGTTAGATAGGTCCTAACCAGCTCGAACGTGCATCCCATGTGAGTATACGCTTGTCCAGAATGGGAGAAAGATAGGTTTCCAGAGAAAAATTTTATTGCCCGCGCGGGAGCTTCTCCCTGGAGGGAATTTTCTCCTTGTTTTGTGAGGCACTAAGCAAGGAGCCGTCTTCTTTCACTATTGGATTTATGACAAAGTTTGAGACTTAAGTGACCATGGAGATCGACATAAGACAATGACGCGGTTGAGACGTCTGCCCAAGAACTACGTATGACGCCTTGAGAGGGAGAAAAAATTATTTCCATGTGTGACTCACTAACACAAGGGGGAGCCGTCACTTTTTGGAGCATGTGTGAGCCAACTGGTTGCAAAACAAGCCTTGTCTCCCTTACTGCTGGAATAGTTTTTGCATTGTTCTTACGTGAAAAGTTTGATGGTTTTAAGAATCGCCATTGGATCTTCTCAGGAGGTAGAGTTCGGAGTGTTTGGGAAGAAAAACCCCAGAATAGGCGATCTCAATTCCCGGTGGTGTCCTAGAAGGCAAGAATGTCCCTGAAAGGAGCATGCTAAAGGGCCGTACGGTCTTTGAAGAGAGCTGGCGAGGAAGACCCAGAGCTCTGCAAGACTGGAGTTCCTGATTCCCGGAAGAATGTTGCCACAAAGGGTGAGTAAGTAAGCATAAGAGCATGCTATCTGAAATTCGGACGAAGAATTTTGATAGAAATTTGAACCAAAAATATGATGTCTCCATAGAGTGAGATAAGGCATACAAGAATAAGTGACAGAATCGTTAGAGCAATAAGTGAACAAGAACAGTACTAAGAGCCACGGGACTCGGACGATCAATCAATCGGATAGGTATGTGAGCAAGAGAAGTAAACATGAAAGCATGAAATAAAATAATCACGCAAGTAGGAAAGCAAACAAACCTGCAAGCAAGAAATTAAATAATCAAGCAAGCTGGAAAACAAACGCAAGCAAGAAATCAAATGATCTTGCAAGCAACCACGCATACATTCAATCATTCAGACAATAATTAAGTAGATATACATGCACAGAGAAAAAGATGACCGGCCGGTCCGTGACGATTTCCCTTATAGGCAAGGGCTGTCTTAATAGGGATAACCATCCCTGTAAAGTTGAGAGGTTCATACTGCTGCGTCATGACCCATTTGGGTTTGAAGTGATTACTCAGTGATCCTCAGGAGCTTCGTTGATCCCACACTGTTTTCTAGGAGTCCTTGGCCGGAATGGTTTCTCTCGTTCAGGAAAGACTATTTTGGCGCTTTTGTCTTTTGGTGCAACGGGCCACGTGGTGGACTTTTGTTTGCTCTCAGTGTGGGAAGTAGCGCCGCACTGTTTTCTTTACTTCTCACGAATTATCGCTTCATTACTTATCGCGGTCAACCTCCTCCCCCCCTCCCCCCCCTTTTTTTTTTTTTTTATAGCGTCAATTGTTTGGGAGAAATTTACGGGTTGCTTACAGGGGGTGTGAGTTCATCCGGGTTATAGAGCTAAACCTCTTAGTTTCGTCCTCAAGGGGATGAACAGAATACGGTCCCTGGGCGAGAAGCTGTTCACATTCTGAAAATAGTCACAACCGGGTAGCCGGACTTTCGGGAAACCGGAGAAGGGTTTTCCTCTGCAAGGTTCTCTGACGCTCAAGCTAGAGTACGTCCTACTGGAAACAAATAATCAGCAGGGTGGATAAATGTTGGTGGGTTTAAGGATTGGGTACCCTAGTACCCATCAGCTGTTTGGTATAAGGGGGAATGCAAGGTAAATGAATCATGAAAGGGAGTGGAGTTGGAGCTCTCTCTCTATAGAGAATAAAACAAGGGTTTAGGGGAGAAGGGGATGTGTATCTCAGTTGGCATTCCTTCTGGGGATATTGGGAAACGTTTAGCGTATCACCTTCACTCTCACTGCTAAGTCTGGCCGGTTAGTTGGATTTTGGCGAGGATTTTTTGCTTTGGCGGTTCCTTGTCTTTGGCGCTGAGCCTTTCTTCTCTCTCTCTCTCTCTCTCTCTCTCTCTCTCCCTCTCTCTCTCTCCTTGATCTGAATCCAGATCCATCTCTCTTGGCAGTCTTCTCCCTTTTTATACACCGGAGCGGCGTTTAGAGAAGAATAGATAGACTACCGTAGCATACTTACAACTTGGAAAGCTCACCAATTGTGGGGAACATTTAGCTAAGAAGTCGCTGGACAAACCTAAACACTGAACACATCATTACAACCAGGTCTACTACTGACATATCACTCGTAGATAGCAAAATTTTATCCAAATTCAACTCAAAAATAACATAAAATAAAATTATGTTAAATACATAATTTTATTTTGCATTTCATTCATAATAAATTTACATAGAGATTTCTTGCTTAATAAGTAAAAGGTGATTTATGAAGTGTTTTTTTAATATTCATATAACATTTTTTTTACTGAAGATATTCAACTTATATATATCTTAGATTTCTTTTCCTTTTATAGCTACAATATGTTCAAATATAAAAAATACTAATAATAAATATATAGCGACAGTGAAAGATTAACTATGGAACAGTGGTTAAGGATGTGGCAAAACATTCCTAGTTGCTGAGTGCTTCTATCTCGATAGGTTTTGGCCCTCTCCTATGTTTGGATTCTCCTCTTTTCTCAAGCCCTCCTATTGTCGTCGGGTTTTGTTTGGTTTTGTTGCTCGATCGCTATCCCCTTGAGTTTGCTTGTTGCTTCCCTGAGTTTTCTGCGCTGTTGATTATCCTTTTAGTATCCTAAACTCTATTATGTTGTTGATCTTCCTTTTCCTTATTATTGGTGTTCATTTCATAATTTATCATGCTGTAAATATTCTCTTTTTAATAAAATGCATAAATTTGGTCAAAAAAAAAACATTCATCGTGAAATATACCAGATCTCATTGCACCGGCAAATCTGTGACAGTCACGACCATTAACCATTGTTTTGGTTGTCCATTTTTTTTGCTCCATTTCTCTCGGGGCTTTTGCTGAGATTGCTGGTCCATCTACCTGAATTTTCAAATCAATTATGCTCATTCACATGGAAGTTTTAATTATAACATGTCGCCGAAAAAGATCTAGGGCAAAAAATCCAAAGAAATGTTGGAACTTGTTTTTGACAAAATTGTTTAAGATTAGTTTTTATAAGTTTTTGACATTCATTAGAATAACCGAATTTCAAGTATAATGAAATCATAACCGTAAATATTATAGAGTAATGTAATAATATGTCAAAATCTGTGATGGTCACACGATCATTGACCATTGTTTTGGTTGTCCATTTTCTTGCTACATTTCTCTTGGAGCTTTTGCTGAGATTGCTGGTCCATCTGCCTGAATTTTTGACATCAATTATACTCATTCACATGGAAGTTTTAATTATAACATGTTATCAAAGAAGATCTAGAGGCGAAAAAATTAAAGAAATGTTAAATCTCGCTTTTAACGAAATGATTTAACACTATTTTTAATTATTTTTTAGCATTAGTTGGAATAACTGAATATTGAGTATAATAAAATTGTAAGTGTGAATATTATAAACTAATGTAATAATATGTTGAAACTAGAATTGTTATGAATAAATTATAGAGTTCTAAAATGTATAATCTACTAGGATTGAAAGGAATTAATAGTTTAACTATGTGTTAAGAATATTAAAAATCATTTATTGGATATTTGGATTAAGGTTTGAATTTGAGCTAATTTTCTAAACCATATTTTTGTTAATCTTTTTGTGTTTGATAAAACATAAGAAAACAAATCTAATTTAATGAAAATATTATTGAGTCAACAATAATATATTATTTCCTTACTCTCTTGGTATAAACTGAAGATTGAGTCTCATTTATGTCACTTGCATGTTTAGTTTTCTAAAACATAAAGTTATGACATTGGCTCTCATTACTTTCCTATATAAAGGCTTGTTAGCAAAAAGAAAAAGACAACAAAACACACCCAAACATGAAATCTCCTGCTTCTTCTTTTTTCTTGTTGTGTGTGAGAATACAATATATTGGTACGTTCACCAGTTGCTATTCTTGAATACTGCATAATAGTCGATCGTATTGTTGTTTATCATTTGGTTAGTGGAATGGTGCTTTTGCACATATGAAGTCTCGTAAGTATTAGAACTAACAAGGATTTCTTCCCCTCCTAAATTCTCTATTGTAGCTGGAGGGTTTACGATTGTAGTATTAAATTCTGCTTTTCTTATTTTTGTTGCCGGTGGAGGAAGCTCTGTTGGTTTTGTTGCCGATGGTGGTGGGTGGTGCTCCTGGTGGTGAAGTGGGTAGAGAGTCATAAGGATAATTATCTACGTTTAAATCAATATTTCCACATATGTTATCGGTGGTTCTCTCTGGTATTGAATGTCGAAGCTTTCTTCTTCGGATTTATTGCTTCGACTTCTTTACCCAAACTTTCCAAGTAAAAGTGAAAAGCCAAAGAAGAAAGCTTTGACATTCAATCACCAAAGAAGAAAGCTTCGACAGTAAATTGAACTAGTCATTTTAATTTTTATGCAGACTCTCAAAAGCTTATAACATCATTTACTTTTTAGTTCAATTTTTTTATGTTGATTTTCTAAAACCTTAGCCTAACTTTTAAGCTAATTTTATTTTTACTATTTTTTCTTCTGATAATTTACCTCTCTTTATATTGATTTTATTTTATTTTGACACATAACATTTTTGAAAATATTGACATTTTTGAAGAAATAATTTCATTTTTTTGTTATTTAAATTTTGTTATATTGATTTTTTAAATAGTCAGTCAGATATCAAGTTAATAAATATTTAGGTGATTGTTTCTTAATTTTCCAATTTGTATAATATAATTTTTACTTTATTTTTTTGTTAATTAAATTTTAATATTGATTTATTAAATAATTATCTTAAATCTTTTTTTAACATCAAAATCAGTTTATTTATATAGAGCTGATACAATCAGAGATCAAGACATTTGTTATCCATTTCGGAGGATAATCAGATCCCAAAAAGAATAAATTTTTTGGAGGACCAAATCGAGCTAATTCATGAGCCACATTATTACATTCTCCATGGACATGGCTTATTTCTATATGCCAAAATTTAAGTAACCATGTTTGTATATCCTCAATAATTATCTTTAAATCTTTATTCCTTTTTTTGTTAATTAATTTGTTTATATTTGTTAAGTTTGTTTTTTCTCTTATTGGTATAGGTATCAATTTAACTTCCTTTTTAATATTTTTCTTTGTTTATTTAACTTTTTCCATACTGATTTTCATTTTAATTGTATTAACATGTTGTAAAAAATAATTTTTGTTGTGTTTTTGGTTTCTTCAGTAATTAGCATAAAGCATCAATTTTCTTTTATTAGTTAAGCTTTTTGTGATAATTTTTCAAAAACAAAATTTAATATCAAGTTTTAGATGACTTTTTCTCTTGTTAAGTTAACATAAATATTTTTTGTAATATCATTAGTTTTAAATAACAATTTTTTATATTTATACAATAATTTTACCTTAATATTTTGTAATATCATATGTTTAATATCAGAATTTCATCAAACAGAAGCATCATGTTTAATTATGCAACTAAGGATGTTACCGTGTTGCGTGCAGATTGTTTTCATAAATATTTTATTATTATTTTAGTAAAATTATTTTAATTATAAATTAATATCTTAAATATTAAATTTATTTTCAATATCATTTTGATGTGGTCATATATCTAAAATTTTTTAACATATTCGAAAAATATATTATGACTTAATTTAAGAATTTACTAACTTGATATATGTGAAAATTAATTGTTAATCTAAAACATAATTCTTATATATGAACTCATTACTGCTCATCAACTTTCAAACTACTATTGAAATATTTTTGTTTTAACTAAATTTGATATATAATTGAACTAAATAACTATAACTTTTCTTTTTATTTAATTTAATATAATTTTTTCATTTAAAAAAATAATAATTATAAAACATATGACTACAACTGAAACACCTATATTTTTTCTAATTAATTTAGGTTTCTTTTTTATTTCAAGTGTTTGTGTAATATTTTTTTTATGAGCAGTCTTAAAAAGATAACAACAATCAATGTACAAAACTCTTACAAATCCATAAAAAAACTATTGTTCATATAAATAAAAACAACATTTACATATTATACAAAATCAAAATCATATTGATAAACTGCATTTTTAATTTGGTCCCCGAAGTATCTGTAAGCTGTAGAAGTGTAGATTAATAAAACAAGTAATTAATATACAAATACATCTTCATACAAACTCATTCTATTAAGTAAAGTATGTTGAGTTTCTCAAAACTCAAAATGTGTAAAAGATTCATTTGCATTTGCTTGTAATTTAACTTAGATATATTTCTTACACTATATATATATATATTGGTAAATTTTTATAATTAAATTAATAATATATATTATATTATTTTTAAAAGGATTTCTTAACCAAAAAACAAAACCACATTTTTTTTCCTTACATGTTGAGTTTGTAAATAATTTCTTTTTTTTTTGTTGATGTAGATGGTTAGAGAAGTTTTATAACATTTTATTTTTTTATAAAAATATATATACTATTTTTAAATATAGAAGTGTAATATATTAATGTTTAATATAAAGTTATGAAAGTCTGGTTGACAAAAAAAAGTTATGAAAGTCTATTTGTACATAAGTATGACTATAACGATGATTCATACTATACTGTAATTAATTTAATTTATGCCTAAAAGTATTTAGCCAAAAATAAAGGGAATGTATGTACATAATCATATATATATTTGGTGCTAATAATTATTGTGTGGACAAACTTAATACCTCGTAATATTATATCTTATTGATTTTTAGTTTCAACATGTGATTATTATTAATTTGTATTGTAAGAATTTAAAATATTATATATATAATATTTTTGTTTTTATGTTATATGTTTTGTTACTATATCACATACAATTTAATCAATATTCAAGTATTACTATTATTATTGATTAAATATTATTTAATTTTAAGCATGTTAATAATATATTAAAAATTATTTTTTATTAGAGGTTTGCTGATGTGGTATGATTATAGAGATTTTTTTTATTGCTGATGTGGATGACTTTAGGAGCCCCAAACTTCTTTTTTCATTTAGTATAAATGTGTAATTATGTGCTATAGCCAAGAATTGCTAGTCAAACGCATTTGCATCAGAGGAAGATCATATACAAAAAAGAAAATTAATGATATCTCCATTATTTATACCATTTTAGCTTGCATTATCACTAGTTTTAGTCTTTAAACATGCATATTTTGCTTCTTCTTGTCCCTTTTGCATACATTTAGGAGTTAGTGTAGTTTTAGGAGCTGCATTGCATTTTTCATGCATTTGGAGTTTTATTTAATTACTAGAAGGAGTGTGGAGGCCATGTGGTGCAATGGATGTGAGCTGGGAATGAAGCAAGAAGAAGGACAAAGGCGGATAGGCCAATATCGACATCATCTGATCGATACATAGCATATTGATGGGACTATCGATCACTTCAACTTTAATACTGTGAAGGCGTGGTGTGAAGGCAGCATATCAACTAAGGGAGACCTCGATGCAGCAGAAGGGAGCCTATACCGAGCAGTGTATCGACGTCCCAGACCGATACACAGAGACAGGATAATACCGATGTGCTGTATCGACTTGTTTGCCCGATGAGCCTTAACTAAAGGGAGATTGTATCGACTTCACACCAAGGAGAGTCAAACCAATACAACCTTGAAACCTTCTGTATCGACCGGCATATCGACCAAGGGACATCAATACAACCCATAAGAAGTGATGATATTGACGTGTGTATTGATGTGCATGATCGATATGGTCCATCCGAATCAGCCTATTTTTGGTTTAATCTTGGTTTAATAGGGGTTTTCAAGTTCTCCTATAAATACTTAAGTCCTAAATTGGTTAGGTAACTTAGATCTTATTATTTTTCTTCTGTTCTTGCACTTAAAACCTTTCTTTTTTCAGCTTTGCTTTGTAAGAACTAGTTTGATTTAGTGAATTTCTGTATTTGCCTTTAATCTATTCTTGCTTATTCTGCTTTCTTATCATGCTTAACCATTATTTCTCTTTAGAATCTCTGATTTTGATTATGGCTAGTGAGTAGTCTTATTTAGGGTTTGGGATGGAATAGGTTAGAGGGGTTTGAGTAGATTAGTGATGTCTTATGCTTAATATGATTGTCTTCTCTATATTAGATGTGCTTAACACTAGATTAGTCTTAGCCAGACTTGTTTAGTATCTTGGCTTGCTCTTATGTCTGATAAGTGTTTGATGAAATGCTGCTTTGAATCTCTTAGAGGATTTGTTCTCTTAGCCTAAAGAATTAGATGTCTAAGGTGCATTTTGGCTCTATAGGATTGGAGTTCTGTTCTCAATGCTTGCTGATCATGTGTTTGAGTAAAGGAATTTATCTTGAATATGTGCTTAGCAAAGTGATTAGTGTCAAAGAATTGAGCTGGTTATAGTTATTAATCATATGCTTAGAAGATAGCATTGTTTGAATGATTTTAAAGCATCACTAGTTAGGTTCTAATACCTTCTTAATCAATAACCACCATCTTAGATCTTTGCTTAATCTATTTGAAGTTCCTGCTTTGTTTAGTTCAGTCTGCAGACCTGTTTAGTTTGATCACAACTACTTTCTTGAATTTGGCTTGACTTACGTGATTTGCTGTATTTTTAGTGTCTTATGAACTCAGATGGATTGATACCTTACATGTTGATACCTTACATGCTGCAATGACATAATTGTGTTAGGATTTGTTTAGCTAGTCAAAATCCTGCTATCAATTAACAGATTAGTTTTTTTTGTTAGCAAGTAAGACGTTACTTGGTAAAGCATTGTCAAATACACTTCTCATCATGTAATATCATTCTTCATATATGGCGTATATATTGCTTATGTAATAATTTGCTCTTCGGAAGTTTTTGTATATTGACTTTGTAATCTATGTTATATATCAATAACAATGTTTTGATAAAACAAAATCACATGTTTCTATAACAATTTAACCTTCAGATTTTTCCTAAATTTAAATAAATTACTTATTTAAAATATATATGTTCAAAAAATTCTTTTGTTAATCCAATTTTTCGTTATTGATTTACATATTTGTGTTTTGTTAGTTTAGCTTTTGTGACATTGAGTTTCATTTTATTTTGATAAACACAATACAGTTGGATTTTTGACATAAATTTCTTTTATCTGTTTTGTTAGTTAAAAAAATTTGATCTTAATTTTCTATTCAACTATGATAATGTTTTTATTTTTGTATATTTCAATCTATTTAAAGTATTAGTCATATTTAATATTTTTTGTTTAAATGGTGATGTGCACCAATCAAATTGAGTTTTTTTGTCTTATGTGGACGCCTTCAATAACCTATGGTTTGAACTTTTATATAGTACTAGATTAGGACCCGTATATCTACGGGTTTATAATAACAAAATTTCAAATTTGTTAAAATAATTTAAAATAATAGAAATCAGATTATTGATAAAAAAATATATATTAAAAACATAAAATCAACATCTAAGAGTTGTTTATTTTAATTTTAATTTGTTTTGAATTAAAATATTTAAAACACAGATTTTGAATTAAAATATTCAAAACATAGAGTCTATTGCGGATACTTAGTAATACTAACCCTACTTCACTTGTAGTTCAATATTTTATCAACTATTTTTGTTTTGTTTTCTGCATTAAAAACTTATGTATGCAATTCGAGTTTTTCGATTATGTTAACTCTCTGATATGATCCCTCTTATGATCTTGACCTTTCAAAGTAAGTGATGAACGTGCTGATCCTTGGCGAGGGGTTGTTTTGATCGTTTTAATGAGAATTGAACCGTTTGTGATGGAAAAGGGGGAATAGTGAAGATGAAATGCAGCAAGAGTTGCAGATGACTCTTGATACAAACTACTAGAACACAAAGGATATGACACACCTATGGTTCTAAGTAGGATTTCTTGAGGATATGACGCACCAAGAGAGATGATCTATTTTGCAAAGGAAATTTTATTGAAAAGATAGATGAAAGGACAACTCCTCTCTCACACACGGTTTTAAGAGAGAAGAGAGACGACACAAAACACCAAGAGCATTAAGTTAGTCTCAGGAAAAACACCTTTGACTAGCCATGCAAAGACTTGGTTCAAATAATTAAAAGAAATAAGAAACAAGACTCAAAAACGACTAAGTACATGATACTTTGAAAATAACCAATCCGCGGATGGTAGAAAGAAGTGGGCTTGGTAAAAGGCTAAGCTTAATGAGCAATGACAATGTGGGAACACTTGCCTCGTTAAAAACCTTAGTGAGAAAACCCAATGGGACAAAACTCATTAAGGGAAAAAGAGCACAAAATGCCCCACAAACCCATTAGCTTAGTCCCCGGCAACAATACAAACCATTGTGGAAAGTGTAGCCTTTGCATTACTTGGTTTATACTTAAACTGATTAAGCAGAACTTCTAAGGCATTTTGAAATGCCTTAGACTTAGCTCGGGTCATTGGACCGCCTTGTACTTCAAGAACTTCCTTAGCCACCTTCTTGTCTTGATCTTGATCTCCAACAGCTACAAGCTCATCTTCTAAGTTAGATGCTTCCATGCTCATATCATCCCCTCCTTCTTGAAAAGGATTTGACCTCAAATCCGACTCATCTGCAACATAAGGAAATCAATTAGTAACGTTAAAACTTGAGCTAATAGGATACTTACCTTGGAGGTCAAGTTGATAGGTGTTGTCGTTGATTTTCTTTGTAACCGTGAATGGTCCATCAATTCTTGGCTTCAACTTGGAATCTCTTTCAGCCGGGAAACGCTCCTTTCTCAAATGTACCCAAACCTGATCACCGACCTTAAAAATCATCTTGCTTTTCCCCTTATTTGCATGCTTGGCATAGAGCTTTGTCTTCTCCTCCAGGTTTTTCTTGGCATCCGAATGTATAAGCTGCACTAATTCGGCTTTTTTCTGGCCATCCATACTAATCCTTTCACTCAAAGGTAAATTCATTAAATCCAAAGGAGAAGTGGTGTTAAACCCATAAACAATTTGAAAAGGTGAATATTTAGAAGCAGAATGCACGGCATGGTTCTATGCAAACTCTATATGAGGCAAACATTCTTCCCATGATTTAAGGTTCTTTTAAATCAAAGCCCTCAACAATGTTCCTAAAGTCCTAATTACTACTTCGGTCTGGCCATCAGTTTGTGGGTGACAAGTAGTAGAAAACATTAACTTAGTTCCTAGCTTAGACCACAAAGTTTTCCAAAAATAGCTAAGTAACTTAGTATCTCTATCCGAAACAATAGACTTAGGCATGCCATGAATGCGAACTATCTCCATAAAGAAAAGATTGGCTATATGCAAAGCATCATCAGTTTTATGGCAAGCAATAAAATGAGCCATCTTAGAGAATCTATCTACGACCACAAAGATAGAATCCTTACCTGTCTTTGTTCTTGGCAAGCCTAAAACAAAGTCCATGGATATGTCATTCCACGGATGAGAGGGTATGGGTAAAGGTGAGTACAAACCGTGATGTTGAACCTTGGATTTGGCTTGCTTACAAGTATTGCACCTTTCACAAATTCTCTCAACATCTCGTCTCATGTGTGGCCAATAAAAATGATCTTTCATGACTTCTAAGGTTTTCGCCACGCCAAAGTGACCCATTAAACCGCTACCGTGTGCTTCCCTGATAAATAAATCTCTCATAGAACAATTAGGCACACAAAGACGGTTCTCATAAATGAGAAACCCATCTTGTTTAAAGAATTTACCCGAAGGAGATTTGAAACAAGAAGCAAAAGTTTCTGAAAAATCATCATCATCTTTATATAGCTCTTTAAGCTGATCAAATCCTAGCAACTTAGCTTCTAAAGTAGTGAGAGGAGTGTACTTTCTTGACAATGCATCGGCGACCACATTGTCCTTACCTTGTTTGTATTTGATAACGAATGGAAATGTTTCTATGAATTCAACCCACCTTGCGTGCCTTTTGTTGAGCTTTTGCTGACCTTTGAGGTGTTTGAGAGACTCATGGTCCATGTGGATAACGAATTCTTTAGGCCAGAGGTAGTGTTGCCACGTTTGTAAGGCCCTTACCAAAGCGTACAGCTCTTTATCATACGTCGGATAGTTGAGCATGGCCCCACCAAGCCTCTCACTAAAAAATGCTATGGGTTGCTTGTCTTGCATTAGGACTGCGCCAATACCTATTCCTGATGCAACACACTCAATCTCAAAAGTCTTTAAGAAATTAGGTAAGATAAGAACAGGGGCGTTAGTAAGCTTCTCTTTCAGGCTTTGGAAATCCTCCTCTTGAGCTGTTTCCCACTTGAACCCAACTTCCTTTTTGATGACTACGGTGAGTGGAGCAGCTATAGTACTAAAGTCTCTCACGAATCTTCTATAAAAGCCGGCTAAGCCATGGAAACTTCTTACTTCTCCCACGGTCTTAGGACTTGGCCAATCAGGGATGGCCTTCACCTTTTCCTCATCCACTTTGACTCCTTCTGAGCTTACTACAAAACCAAGAAAAAAAAGACTAGAAGTGCAAAAGTACACTTCATAAGGTTAGCGTATAGTTTTTCTTTTCTGAGCAAATCAAGCACTAATCTAATGTGTTCTACATGCTCTTCTAGACCTTTGCTATAAACAAGAATGTTATCAAAATAAACTACCACAAAGATGCCTATATACGTCCTAAGAACATGATTCATTAAACGCATAAAAGTGCTAGGGGCATTAGTCAATCCAAATGGCATAACCAGCCATTCATATAAACCATGCTTGGTTTTGAATGCGGATTTCCACTCATCCCCTTCTTTCATCCTTATCTGATGGTAACCACTCTTTAAATCAATTTTAGAAAAATGTTAGACCCATGCAATTCATCTAACATGTCATCTAGCCTAGGAATGGGATGGCGATACTTCACCGTGATATTGTTGATTGCACGGCAGTCAACACACATCCTCCAGCTACCGTCTTTCTTTGGAACTAGAAGTACTGGAACCGCACAAGGGGTTATGCTTTCACGGATATGTCCCTTGGCCATCAGTTCATCCACCTGTTTCTGTAGTTCTTTGGTCTCTATGGGGTTGGTACGGTATGCGGGACGGTTTGGTAAAGAAGCACCCAGAATGAAATCTATTTGGTGTTCTATACCTCGGATGGGAGGTAGACCCGTTAATGTCTCTTCTGGAAAGACGTCTTTGTAATCCTGCAAAAGAGCTTGCATTTCACTCGGATACACCGGTGTAAGATCAGCCATGGTGGTTAACGTTTCCTTATAAATAAATAACATCATAGGTGTTTCCGAGTATAAAGCTTTCTTAACCTGTCCAGCCTTAGCAAATCAGTTTAGATGTTTGGCTGACCTCAAGGTGTGTTTCTGATCATTGTAGACTTCTTGAGGAGTCATGGGTATCAAAATATTCTTCTTACCCTTAAACTCAAAGGAGTGACGGTTTGAGAATCCATCATGTATCACTCGGCGGTCAGATTGCCACGGCCTCCCTAGCAAAATATGACTTGCTTCCATAGGTAGCACATCACAAAGTATCTCATCTTTATACTCACCGATTGCTAATGGCACTAAGACTTGTTTGGTGACCTTCATTTCTCCTTTATCATTTAACAAATGTAACTTATATGGGCTTGGGTGAGGAGTAGCTTGCAAACTCAGCTTCTTGACCATAATACTACTCGCAACAATAGCACAACTCCCGCAGTCTATGATCAAGCTGCAAACCTTTCCCTGAACCAAACAACGGGTGTGAAACAGGTTCTCACGCTGATCTTGTTCCTTCGGCTTGCTTTGCACGGTCAATGTCCTTCTTGCTACAAGTAACTCTCCTTGTACTGGCAATAACTCCTGTTCCTCCTCTGTTTCCTCTTGCTTCTCATCCTCTGATTCTATGTCGCCGTTTTCAAGTAACACCATAACACGTTTGTTGATGCATTCATTGGAGTAATGTCCACGGCCTTGGCATTTGAAACATTTCACATCACGAGCCTTGGCACTAGCCTCCTTAGGTTTTCTGTATGGTTGGATAGCTTCGGGTTTGGAACTGATCGACTTGTCCTCTCTCGGATGATTCTTCTCATTCTGCGGGTAGACTAACCGATACGAATTTCTGTCGTCCCGCCGGAAAACTGTCCGATTATTTGGTCCGGCACCAGAACCAGAACGGTACGACCCCTGTCTCTTAACTTGTTGCTCAAACAACACTGCTTTATGAAGCATTTCTTCCAGGTCGACATAGTGTTGTGTCTCTAGGCGGTCTTGAATCTCGCGGTTAAGACCTCCGAGGAACCTAGCCATCGTAGCCTCCCTATCCTCCAAGATATACGCACAAAGCATAAGCGTTTCCATCTTCTGAAAATACTCCTCCACTGAACGGTTGCCTTGCGTCAATCTCCGAAGCCTCTGATGTAGCTCGCGGTGGTAATGGCTTGGAACAAATCGCTTCCTCATCAAGTTTCTCATCTCATTCCATGTGGTAACCGGATACTCTTGGTTTTTCCTTCTGGTCGTGACGAGCTGATCCCACCAGCTAAGGGCATAGTCCTAGAACTCCATGGCCACCACTTTAACATGGTTCTCCTCAGTGTAATGCTGAACGTTGAATACCAACTCTATCTTTTTTTTTCCAATCAGGTAGGCATCCGGATCACACTTGCCGTGAAAAGAGGGGATCTTCAATTTTAGACCGGCCAAGTTGTCTTGCGCACGTTCTCTGCCATGTTTAGATTTTCTACGGCCACTTCTAGAAGAGCTACTGCTTTTGTAGTACTGGTCAGTCTGATGTCCACTAGCCTGTCCTTCTCGCTCTTCTTCTCTCGCGGTTTCTTTGCCTTGACGTCTCTGAGCCACTTCTCTCTGCTCATACTCTTGTCTGATCTTATCTACCTCCATTTGTAACATTTTTTTTCATCTCGGCTGTGAGAGCTTCGACCAAAATCCTCTGAGCACGCATGGCTGAGGGTTCTGGATCATCCTCTCCGGCCATCGTTCCTGAAAAGGTACAGTAAGTAGTTCTTTGATAGATTAGAATTTATAAAAATTCTAAACTATTTTGAAAAATATTTTGCGAAATACAAAAAATTCAATCGATCAAAATAATGAAAAACCGATCGGATCAGAACACTTAGCTTTGAAGGCTTGCTCTGATACCACTTGATATGATCCCTCTTATGAGCTTGACCTTTCAAAGTAAGTGGTGAACATGCTGATCCTTAGCGAGGGGTTGTTTTGATCGTTGTAATGAGAATTAAACCGTTTGTGATGGAAAAGGGGGAAGAGTGAAGATGAAATGCAGCAAGAGTTACGGATGGCTCTTGATACAAACTACTAGAACACAAAGGAGATGACACAACTATGGTTCTCAGTAGGATTTCTCGAGGATATGATGCACCAAGAGAGATGATCTATTTTGCAAAGGAAGTTTTATTGAAAAGATAGATGAAAGGACAACTCCTCTCTCACACACGGTTTTAAGAGAGAAGAGAGACGACACAAAACACCAAGAGCATTAAGTTAGTCTCGGGAAAAACCCCCTTGACTAGCCATGTAAAGACTTGGTTCAAATAATTAAAAGAAATAAGAAACAAGACTCAAAAACGACTAAGTACATGATACTTTGAAAATAACCAAGCCGCGGATGGTAGAAAGAAGTGGGCTTGGTAAAAGGCTAAACTTAATGGGCAATGACAATGTGGGAACACTTGCTTCGTTAAAACCTTAGTGAAAAAACCCAGTGGGATAAAACTCATTAAGGGAAAAAAGCACAAAATGCCCCCACAAACCCATTAGCTTAGTCCCCGGCTACAATACAAACCATTGTGGAAAGTGTAGCCTTTGCATTACTTGGTTCATACTTAAACTGATTAAGCAGAACCTCTAAGGCATTTTGAAATGCCTTAGTCTTAGCTCGGGTCATTGGGTCGCCTTGTACTTCAAGAACTTCCTCAGCCACCTTCTTGTCTTGATCTTGATCTCCAACGACTACAAGCTCATCTTCTAAGTTAGATGCTTCCATGCTCATATCACTCTCTCCCCATTAACTCATTTCAAGCATACAAAGTTTCTCTTTCTCTCCACATGCATCTCACATATATGATTTCTTTACTTTCTAGAGAAATTATGCTTCTCAAAACACGTGTTAAAACCTTTTTTACATGATTTTTGTTGATCCTCCTTCACATTGAACTCATCATTAAAATTTAACATTTCATATTCATGTAATCCTGTTTTGCAAATTTTGCATGTAATTATTTATGGAATTGTCTAATTACTGAATACTGGAAATACTTTATATGTATACAATATTCAGTAAAGAAATCTTGAAGGATAAAAAATTGAAATACTGAATGAATCATAATTTTAATTTTTTTGGAATACCGTATAAAGTGTTTTTAATAATAATAATACAATAAAAGAAGGAAAACTATACCTATATAATGAAGCTTAGAAAATATTATTTTGTTTTGTTAATAAATAGAAGAGATTTTATGTGTTTATATAGACGTGGATTGTATTTTTTTTTTCTTTTAAGATTTGTGTTTTAGTTTTATTTTTCTTTTCCAAATTGAAATATCTCATTGTATTAATTTTGTTTTTCCAAATTGTATTTTCCTTTTTTTGTAGGTTAGTGTTTTAAGTTTTTTTCTTTTTCTAAACTGAAATATATCTTTTTATTTATTTCTATTTTATTTTTAATTTAATCGTATCATATGTCAAAATCAGGTCGATTGACTTGTCATGTGTCAAAATTATGTGAATTACTAACTTTGACACATCTAATTTTATATAATAAGAAAGTTTTTCCAAAATGTTAGACTAAATATCAATTTTAGATGACTTTTTCTTTTGTAAATTTAGCATGAATCTTTTTTTGTAATATTGATATTTTTAAATAAAAATTTTATATGTTTGTATAAAAATTTTACCTTTATATTTTTGCAATATCACATATTTATATAAATATTTAATCTTAATATTTTTGTTAAATTTAAATAAATTACTCATTTTAAAATATATATGTTTGAAAATTTTCTTTTTTTTTACTTTAGTTTTTTGGTTATCGATTTACATTTTTGTTTTGTTAGTTTAGCTTTTGTAATATTGAGTTTCTATTTATTTTGACAAACACCATAGATTTATATTTTTGACATAACTTTCTTCTATCTGTTTTGTTAGTTAACATTTTTTGTTCTTAATTTTCAATTGTACTATGATAATTTTTGTTGTTGTGTTTTTAATGTATTTAAATTATTAGTCATATTTAATATTTTGTGTTTAATAGATAACGCTGATATGGATCAATCATATTAAATTTATTCATCCTATATCGATATCATTATTGGCCTAAGGTTTCAACTTTTATATTGTATATATAATTGTTGTTCCTCAATTGTGTTCTTGGATGAGAAAATTTCAGAACTTAGTATTTTCCTTTGCTTGATTTTGTATTACTTTTGATCTTTGTTAGTAGTGTGTTTGATTAGGAGAAAGAAAAGAAACAAACAACGCAGTATTTGTTCGCATCAGGTCTAGATTACAATTCTTTATTAGCATTTGCCATGATTACGCAAATACTAATTCGTTGACATTTAATATACAGAAACAGCAGAAGAAGCTTCCATGCATAGCGTATTACTGGCATATTCTTAAGTAAAATCAAGGTGAGTTTTACTAATAAAGTTAGTCAGTGGTATAACCATCCGGCCCGGCTCATTTGAATAAGTTTAAATAGATTTATTTGACTACATATGTCATCAAAGTGCACTTATCTTTTCAGTTAGTGGGCCTGAGAGAACTCCAGAGTTAAGCGTGCTTGAGCAGCAACAGGAATAGGATGGGTGACCTTTCGGAAAGTGATTTCCGAAACCGTGTGAGTAAGGCCAAAACACGGGGAAAGATCATGTGGTGATTGCAGGGTCAGTAAATAGGTCGGTTGACTCCGGGAAAAATAACGCACCGACCGTCGGACAGAGGCGGCCCCACGAGCCCGACAAAAGGATGGGTGACTCGCCGGTAGGGGCAGTCGGGGGCGTTACAAGTGGTATCAGAGCCTGGGAAGTCAAATTGGTTCTGTCGCAGGAGACTGTCTTGGAGTTTGGGGGTTAAGGCTTGTACTGTCGGGATCAGAATTCGAGTACGAATTCCCGTATAGTAGGGGAGAATTATAACGACCCGGATCTGGCCTATTTGAATAAGTTTAAATGGATTGATTTGGCTACCTATATCACCAAAGTGCACTTATATTTTCGGTTAATGCGTCTGAGAGAACTCCAGAGTTAAGCATGCTTGAGCTGGAGCATGACTAGGATGGGTGACCCTTCGGGAAGTGATTTCAGAAACCGTGTGAGTGAGGCCAAAACACGGGGAAAAATCATGTGGTGATTGTAGGATCAGTAAATAAGTCGGTTGGGCTCCGGGAAAAATAACGCATCGACCGTCGGACAGAGACGGGGCCACGAGCCCGACAGAGGGATGGGTGATTCGCCGGTAAAGGTGGTCGAGGACGTTACAATGGGGTAGGAGTTACCATGCAAAATCATTCAAAATTTTCAAGCCTTCATTATTAATAACGAAATCAGGTTATCAAAGGATGTATTTGATTGTCTCAACTTGTGTTTCATATATCAAATAAGCTCTTACATGTCTCTCTCCTCCTCTGAAGAACATATATTTTCTCTCCACTTCCAAGAAAGTTGAAACAAACGCTGCTGCCCTAACTTGGGATCCTTACACACCCTTTCGAAAAAAGCATGTTTGGTGGACAGAACATAAGTGAGCTGATGTTAATATTTAATACAAAAACAAAAGACATTATCATAATTTATTCGTTTGTTTATTTTACCTTGCCATTGATAAAGAATAAATGCGTTCAAAATTTGTTAAGCTCGTGGAGACAATCTCACGTGAGCTCTTTAAGCCTATAACCTAATTTCTCTATCTCCTTGCTTTAAGGATGGAGACATTGACTAGGGTAAAGCAGGTAAGAAAAACTAGGCTTCATGAAGCTATTACCATCAGATTTCCTATTCCCTTAATTATTTATGCTTAATGGACTATTTTATTTAATTTTTTTGTAAGTGGTGAGTATACTATATATTCTATTTACCTACAATTTGGATATTGAGATGTCTAACAGCCAAAGACCAACATATCTCACAGCTTTAAAATTATTGCCTTCAAATAAAAACTTATTTTGGTTTCAATGCCAATAAATTCCTTCTTGTTTATATAGAGAACTAAAATTACCATCGTAAAGTTTGTAAGTTTGGATTTAGACTAAATCTACGTTCATATAAGCAACTATAATAAATGTATAAAATGATGAGGACGCAGAATCCCCATACAAAGTCCCTACAATGAGAGCACCACCAAAAACAAGATCAGGAACAAAAAAGTTACAAGAAGACTTCCACAATGCAATCAAGAACTTAATCATTCAAAAGGAGCTGGAAGACATGACTATTCAGATGAATCAACTTGTTATAGCACCAAAAGATCAGAATGAGTTTCATGGCAAGACATGCATCAAGACTTGGCAAGAGGAATATATAAAGGACGGTCCAAGCATGAACATATATTCACACGACAATGAATGGCCGGTTATTCAATCAAACAATGGAATTGCCTTATTTGTCATCAAACTAGCTTAATTCGGACCAAGATCAAACCAAGGAGAATGGATTAAATTTCAAGTCAAGCTGCAAATATACTTTCCTTAAGAGACTACACGCCAACAAATTACTAAGGTAAGTATTTTATTAGTTTTGAATTATTGAGTAATTCACTTACATTTCTCCTTTGTGATATTGTTTTGGCACAACTTTTATTTTGATTTGCATTCAGTAGTTAAGGCATTGTTAAGCCACGAAATTAGCACCAATAATGTAGTTTTCATTCAATGTAATTTGCTTCAAAGTTCCTTAGAAGGGCATAGCAGTTTAGATTATTTATAAAGTCCCCACTTACAGCATTGTATTTTTCACTATTGATTCATAAGAAAAATCCCTTTTCGCTTTCTTGAAAAAACCAAACAAATTCGAGTTTAGAGCTTGTATGAGATTTACTTGTTCTTAATTCTTTGAATTATCATTGTCTAGTTCATAAGGCAGTGTGGTATCAAGTTCGATCCCCCCCCCCCCCCCCCCCCCCCCCCAACGGCTTCATTCCATCCATTGATCTATTCTGAAAGATTTCTACAACCAGCAAAACGGGTTCCATCTCATCCACTTCGAATTCATTTACTGATCACGTAGAAAGAGTTCTACAACCAGCTACTTAATTCCATTGATTCACCTCCCTTATAAGAGTATACCCCATTAATCTTATATCATAAAGTAAATAACATGTAGGTTTGTTAATGAAGTTTAGTTTTCGAACATTCCCGGAACCTCGCCCAAAACAATTATATTAATACAAAATAACAATTACATCATTGTATTCAATCTTTTCTACATAAAAACATAAGGCAAATTATTACACATCCGCTTTTTCTTTCGGTTGTTCAATTCACAAACACCACCAATATAACTTATAGATCTACATCTTGCGACGTCACACACACATGTGCCTCCGTCAATGACACCCTAGGCGCGCGTAGTCTTCATAAGACAGCCTCTTGATATTTATATTAATCGCTTAATCATAGAACCTAGGATCTCCAGCAATCACAGATAGATACAACTTGCTTCTCAAGATTATCTACTTACCAAATCTGTTACAGAGCGAGTATAGCATATCCCTGCAACTTGGTCCAGCTCAGCAAGCCCCTTGCCATGTCATCTTTTGAGCGACTGAAACAAGGGTTTTTGATGCCCTTGTAAGCAAGATAATCCTGGCCCTCTAATCAGTTGTAGTGTAGAGATCAGGTGTCAAACACACTTGCGGATGTGAGATGCAAACAATGCTATAAGCTAAGCAATATGGGGTTTTGATTATGCAAGAGTACTCTAACAACCTAGCAATGCAACAAAGAGAAAAACAGAACTGAAATGCAAGTAAACAAAAGACTAAGCAAGATGAATCTAAAGCAAGAACTAAGCAGAAATGAAACTAAGCAAGATGAAGACTGAAATTAAGCAAGCAAAAGAAACTAAGCAAAATGAGTTTAAGACAATTAAAGGAAAGCAAGACTTAAGGTTCTAAGCAATATTGGTGTGGTCAAGTGGTTTACAAGAGTGAGAAAGGGGATTTCTAGCAAAGGCAATCATCAAGCATCAAACAAGCAAGCAATTCTCAATGATGTAATCCTAGACAAGGTATCTAATGAATGATCTTCCTAGTGGTTAATAGGCAAACCCAATTCAACAAGACTAGAGTGTCAAACCCACTTTTGATGGTGTATTCTTTAATCATGAGCATAAAGAACAGAACCTTAGAGCCTAAAAGTTGAACTAGTCAAGTAAACATCTCTCACTCAAGCAAGAATTCAGATCATCCTATCAATCTTTTGAACCATATAGGGACCTAAGTAGCTAATCACCAGCCAAGAACATAGAAGTAATCTCATAGTTACGAATCCTAACAATGTCTAGCAATGAAAAGGACTTCAAGCAAAAGCACGTTCTTATAATGCATACTATCTAGCCATCAAGCAAGAATCTCAGCTCATGCACTATCTAGCCCTAAGCAAATCATCTAGCAAGGTGAACTATCACTTTGGTGTCACTGAACAAAGGAAACATAGACCAAGCTAAGACTATCTAGCAAAATAGGCGAATCATGCAAAGACCAAGATTTCAAACAATCAGGTGAACCATATGCATCAACAATACCATATTCAATCAAAAGGGAGAAGCTTTATGAACAATAATCACTTTGCAAGAGAAGAAAACAACAGAGAACAACTAATCAAGCCTAATCACTCCTTAATCACATCTTAATCACCACTTTTCCTACTTAGAATCCTAAATCTAAGGTAGACTACTCACTAACCATGTTTAATCCCAATTAATTAGAGTTAAACATGATTAGATGAGATTAATTACAAGATAATGAAAACTAAACTACCAGGATGCTAAATCAAAGATCAGAAGACAAGATTAAACCATAAAAATGCAAACCTGACTGAAGAAAATAAATGTGTTTACAAGATGGGGGAAATCGCCCTTTTTGGCTAAGCAAAAGATAAGATAAGATTATAGAATCAAGATGACATAGTGATAAAGTTTTGTGGCTTCCCTTTTATAGTAGGGAACCAAAAATGAAGGAAAAACTTAAAAAGGGGATAAGGTCAAAGGATAAAATTTGGTCAAACACGCGGATAAGTTGTATCGGGGTGGTACGGACAGTGTTTTGCTCAATGTACCACCCCGATATGGTCCGTGCAGCTTGTATCAGCTTGTGCAGTCGTTCCCTGCTCGATGCAGCACCTCGATGCAGAATGTGCTTTAGGATCCACAAGCTATTCTTCTTCCTCACATACCACAGCTTGTATCGGGCACACTCCTTGGAGGTTTTGCTCGATGCGCCATCTCGATATGGGACCAAACTTGGCAAATCTCCTTCTTTGACATCTCTTTGAACATCAGCTGCTTCCATCTCCTCCCCAAACTCCAAGAACTTCCAAAAACACTTGAGAAACACCACAAACATGCAAATGTATGAATATGTATGCAATCTTGAGCTAAATGTATGCAATGTTGATTCTAAGTGCAAATAAGACTAAAATGCTAAACTAATATGCATAAATAAGGGTAAAGATGCATGAAAAATAGCCTAAATGCTCTAATATAGCAAGCTATCAACACCCCCACACTTAGCTTTTGCTTACCCTCAAACAAAGAAACACTTAACATGGTGATGAGGTTTTAAAATGGAAACTCATACCTCTAAAAATGCTAACAATAATTCAAAATGAAGTCAATTTTCTTAATTCTAGAATGCACTTGATGTAAGAATACTTTAAACACTTAGCCACTTTCATAACAAAGCAAAAATGATCATAATGCTATCAACCTACACATGCTCATCAAATTAACAACCTTTTTAACATTCAATTAAGCTCAAACCGTGAATCATGCTTATGTAATGCAAATGTGTCATTTGGCTAAGGGACAAGGCTTAGTGAAATTAAAATGATTCCACTGAACAAACTGCTTTTGGTGTTTCAAGGGTTCTCTTAATGAAAAGCATGGCTGTGCTTTGGCAAAATGCCAAGGGTCAAAGAATAACTTACACATACAAAGGAAGATTCTTATTTACCCAAGGCCTATAAGAAATGTTCCTGACTCTAGCTAATCAATGTGAACCCGCCTATGCTACCCTTTTAAGAACTTTAAACCCTTTTAGAAACCCAAAAACTCATCTCCTTATAGCTCTTTGTAGGACACTTCTTCTTTGAATCTTCATGTGGTGGCGGTTTCTTTCTTTTGACTTGGCTCCTTTTATTTTGAGATGTTGTGCTGTTTTCGCCTTTAGCTATTTGATTTTATTTTCTTTGCACTTCTTGTAATTTTTTTTTCTTCTTTGAACATGAGCCTTCTTTTCATTTGAACTTAGAACCATCATTTCCACCATTGCTTATGTCATACTCCTTTTCTTTTTGCCTTGACTTCTTTTCTTCTTTTCTTCTCTTTAAACCAAACCAAAATTAAATCCCAAACCATTCCCCAAACATCCTAGCCTATCTAACTCAAGAGTGAGCTAGTTCTACAATGGAAATACTTCTCTTGTAGTTCTAACCCAACACTTTTTGCTAAGCAACAACCATGAAGGGAAGAGGCCTCACAAATCACACACTAATAAAGTCTTGGCTTGAAAGAAAGTTTAGTTAAGGGTGAGGAGATCTAAATGGATCTTTTAGAGAGTGGCAAAAGAGGATAAGAAGATCCAAATATTTTAAACTATCCATGACATCAATCACAAATGCATAAGACATAATTAATGCAAATTTAAATTAGGTCCCACTTAAACAAATGTTAAAATTATTTCAAAGCATGCTTCAGTTTCAAAAATGGCTCACACAAATGCAAATTCCAAAAATGGTTCAGCTTCCTTCTAATTCAACATCAAATGTATCAAAGGATTAAAAACAAGGGCTTCATTTTCATAAGCTACTAGCACTAACAAAGATGTACTATCATTTTAACCAAGTTATACAAGCAAGCTAGTCCTATATGAATGCATGAAATCTAAATCCTATATGAATACATAAAAATCAAACTCTTTTTGTGAAGCATTTTTAGAAAAAATTCCAATTTTTTTGGTTTTTTTTCTATGCCTTAGATGCTATGCGAATGTGATGCATGGTTTGTAATCTAATATGCAAATGCTATGCAAATGTGATGCATGGTTTCTAATCTAAACGAAAGATATAAATTTTTACGAAGAAGACGAAAGATATAGGTTTAGGAGCCGATGCCCTAATTTTTAGTTATCGTTTTTTTCTCAGCCGCTAACGTTTCACTACCGTAAACGCTTGCAGAAAGGAGCTTTTGATTTTCAGTGGTATAAAGTGGTACAATGCGGTACGAATCAATTACTGTGATTGTTACGAAACGCTACCAACCACTACCAGCCGCAAACACTGTGTTTGCGGCTAGTGGCAGCCAAATCAGTCATCCCCTTAAATTACACAGTACCTATGTATTAAAAATGCTGAGGAGAATGCTCATAAACATCAAACAAACAATCACATAAAAGCTTAAAAAAATGCGGTATGTACAATGGTTAGTGTGGTGTACCTTACTTCAGATGGAGGAGTAGTGAGAGTCTGAACTCTCAATGACATGGGAGAGAGATGCTTCTTCCTCAGATGGAGTTTGTTGTCTAGCCTTTCTATTTCTTCATTTGTGCCTTAAAGATGGTACATGATAGGAGTGTCTTGCTGGTGCAGCTACATGTGCTCTTGGCCCCTCACTGATGTGGAAGGAGTGTCTCTCCTGGACTGTGGCTTCTGGTGTGTCTTCAGACATGTTGTCAGCATCTGATCCTCCTACTTATGACTCTGTTTGAACCGTTTGATCAGCTTTGTTTGATGATCTTCCCAACTTCTTCTTTAGCTTCTTCACCTTCTTCTTTAGAGAGTCCACAGACTTCTTGCTTGCCTTAAATGATTTCAGAAAGCCTCTGATTGCCTTAACTGCTTTCAGAAAGCCTCTGATTGCCTTGTCCTGGAAGTTATTCCACCTCTGAAGAAGCCTTATGTGCTCATGATCAGCTCTTGAGGCTTCAGATGTGCAGATCACATCATAGGGTTCAAACGCATAAGGGCAGCTATCATAGTCTTCATGTTTAAGCGCCTCTCTTCCTTGATGCTGAACCTTCTGTTCTTAATGATGCTCTTCAATGTCTTCTTCAACCTCTGAATCTCTGATTGTGCTCATGAACTTGACTTCGCTTGGCCTCATCAATGGCGGATCAGTCCTAGGATCATAGAGCTCATCTTCAGTTGGCACAAATCGTATATTCTCATAAGAAGTGAAGTTTGTAAGGCACGGCTTGGGCAACATGATCTTCTTCTTCTAGTCTTCAAGCTCAAACTGATAAGAAAATCCAGTTTCCACAGCTCCTGAGAGGTAGCCAATCTTGCTGAGGTAGGGAACATCAATGAAGATCATGCTCACATCTGGTGTTCCTAGCTCAACTCCAGCACTAAGCAAAATGGGAGTGATCAAGCCTCCAATGGTTATCTTAGGCTTCTTCTCTCTTGTGTTGAAAGACCATTGTTGGAAAGATAGGAACTGCTTCATAAGGATTGTTACAAGACCAACTCCTAGGCGTTCCCCATGAATCTTGCCATGCCTTGTCTCCATCATAATGTTCTTCAATCCCATCTCTTCTTCCTTAACCATATTTTGCTCTTTCCTGTAGAAGAGTGTACTTGTGATGACTCTATGGACATATCTGATAGCTGGATGGAGGATACTTGTACTCCTTATATGACCAGATTTGTAAGCATAATTCACTATCTACTCCCACATATGCCTTAGCTCATTGTGCTTGAAGCTCATAGCTTGTGCTCTCGAACCTTGATCAAAGCCAAATATCTCCTCTAGCTGAGTGAATCCCATAGTGTACCATGCTCTGTTGGCTCTGAACTTGATGAACCCATTGCCATAGTCTTCTTCTCCCTCATCATACTCCTCATCAAACTTGTAGAAGTAGACCTTGAAGCTTGCAAGGAATTCACAAGATAGTTGCTTGTATATGGGGTACCCAAGACTAGAAAAATTCTCAAGCGCAATGTTGCTTATCAGCTCATCCACTTCTTACTTAATTACCATCTCTTCCAACAGACCAGGGCAAGCATATCTTGTTGGAGCAAAGTCCACTCTTCTCATCGCCTTCATGTAGTCTTTAAGCTTAGGTGCTGCATCTTGGACTTGTTCTGCTTCTTCAACAGACCTTTTACCCTCTGCACTGTCTCTTGTATGTGCACTTGAGTCCAAGATTTCCTCATCACCTCTAGTGCTCGACATAGTACCTGAAAATACAAGGCTTGAAGCAAAAATTAGCATATTGTTCCCTTAGAGCACTATGCAGAAAATTAGTTCCCAAAAATCAAGCATGCGTAGAAAACTTTTATATAAATTTACACTGATTGGCAACAAGCAGAGGCGAATTTAGCAAAATTTTCAGCTCAAAAGGATGAACACAATGAAAATTGAAATTCAAAAAGCAACAAGCAGCAATTTAGTTATATTCAAGCATATGCAGTAAAAATATCATCTTTTCTCAACCAGATTATAAACATGTACCATATTCAACATTGGTACTCTAATATGAAGCATATACATGGTAAATATGCTGAAAAAAATAACATGCCGATATTTGGCCAAAATCTAAGCAATATGCCAAATTAAGAACAAAATCAGCATTTACCAAACATTTTAACCATAAATCATCAAAGAGATAGCAACAATGGTGACATGCAATTCAAAACCATATCAAAATCATGCAAAACAATTTCAACAGACATTCTAATGCAGTTCATCCTAGCTTTCAAAAATTAAACTTATAGAAATGAGAAATTAGAACACTAATACCTTGGATCTTTGAAAAACTTGAACGAGATGAAATGAGAGAATGCAAAAGGATGAGAAATATGTTTTTGCAGAAAGAGAAATGGTGTTCTGGTCGATATGGGTGTGGAGAGAAGATAAGATGCTAGTTTAAAGGCAAAAGTTAAGGGAAATCTAAAATAAATAAAAGAAAATGCAATAATATCAAGTTTAAAATTCAAATTTTGTTAGGAGGGGGAAAGAAAGACTCTTTTACCATACACCAAGGTCTACAAAAGGGTTTTACTTGATTTACACATGTAAAAATTTGAATTTGTTTTACACGGGTCATATCAAGCAAAACACCTGATGTGACACCCCGATGTGTACCATGCCGGGGACGTTAGGTCATGTGGCTCGGCGATCATGCTTATCTGCCTCGGGGGTTCAACATTCTGCTCAGCATCTCCTCCGGACATCTTGCATCGAGCATAATCAGAAGGTGTTATGCTTGATGTTGTTGTTTGATATCCCTCATAATTGCATCATATAAGCTTGCATTTAGTTCATATTTTAATCCTCTTTTGCATGTTTTTCTTTGCTTTTGTCCCATTCTTCTTTGTTTTTAGACTTAGCTTGCATTTAGATTGTAGTTTGCATTTCTTTTGTATAAGGGATGTTTCTAGGTACTTAAGGAGCCATTTTAGACAAAGAGGAAGTGTGGGAGTGATCCAAGGAGTTCCCCCAATCAAAAAGGAGCAACAGGAGTCAAGAAAATGGATATTTGGTCTAGCATCAGTCAAGGCACAAACCACATCAATCAGGAGTGATCGATGTAAAGCAGCAGAAAGAAACATAGTTCACATCGGTCAATCACATTGGTCAAGACTAATCGATGTCAAGCCACAAGACATTTGCATCGATCACCAGCATCGATCAGGAGTGATCGGTGTAAACGAGCAGGATTAGCATCGATCAAGCACATCGATCATCAATTGATCGATGTCGAGGACCAGAGGAACCCATCGACCAGCTACATCGAGCAAGCCTGACCGATGTCCTTCAAATCGATCACCAGGAGTGATCGATGCTGACCCAGATTGAAGACAACTTATTTACAATTTTGCCACTCCGCTTAGACTCCTATAAATACTTAAAATCCCTAATATTTGGGATCATCTCTTTATCCAACGGCTCTTTCCTCTTTTGTTTTTGTTTTGATCTTGTACCTTGAATCTTTGGTTGATTTAAATATAGATTTGCATTTCTCTTCTTGTTTAGTCTTCCTAATCATGATTAGCTATCTATTTCTCTTTGGATTGATGGTTTTGATGTTGATTAGTGAGTAGTGACTTAGGGATTTGAGATGGATTAGGTCTAGGGGATTTGATGCTTAATCTATAATGTCTTGGTGCTAATACTTCCATTTCCTTTCTTGTTTACTGTGTTTAATGCCTGATTAGCCTTAGCTAAGTTGATTAGGATCTTAGGCTTATTTTATACCCACCAAGTGTTTGATGAAATGCCTGAACTTCTTTGCAAGATAATTGCTTATCCTAGCTTAAGAGATTGACTGTCTAGGGAGTGATTTGATAATATAGGATTGATAGATTGTCTTAATGCTGGCTGTTTATCATTTCACTAATGAGAGTTAGTTCTTAATTTGATGATTAGTAAAGAGATTAGTGCCAAGAGATTGGATTAGTCTTATAAATGAATTATATGCATAAGGAATATCATTGTTTGAGTTTGTAAGCATCATAGGTTGAGTTGAGAGTTCCCTAGCACCAACTACCCCATCTCAAGTCTTGTCCTTCCTCTGTTTTAGTTCATTTCGAATTTGCTCTGTTTTTGCTTATGTTCTAGTTGTTTTGCTTGCTGTTCACTCTAAGTTTGGTGTTTGCTTCATTTCTGTTTGATCATTTAGGTTGTTAGACATCTAAACTCTCTCTATATATGCTTGAATTAGGAAATCTATTGCATTCCTGCTGTTTCAGTCTTCCCTTTTTGGATTGCCATAAAACCCTTACTACAATGACTAGTACAAAGGATGATTGAGAAAGAGACTCAAAACTATTGTATCAATTTGGCGCCGTTGCCAATATGGAAATGCTTTGTTTAGTAGGATTTGTAGAGATCTTGAGATCAAGCTTTCTTATTTTTGTTTTTGGTTACTGATTTCTCTTTTGTTTTAGAATTTCTTTTGTCGGTACCCCAACACTTGCTTTTAAGTGTCTACTACTACAACTGAAGTTCAAGGTCAAGGACTTTGTGTTTGAAGCATCAGAAATCAGTTGTTGAAGCATGGAGGAGCATCAGTATGCTGCTGGTTTTGGGTTGCAAGGTCCACAAGGTCCACATGGTCTTCAAGGGATCCAAAGTTTACAAGGACAGCAAGGATCACATGGTTTACAAGGAGCTTGGGTTCAAAGACCATTGAGACCTATAGGTGCTGCAGATGTACCAACAAGCTATGCTTCAAGGCAAGGTATTCTTCCACCTATGGAGACTAACCATTATGAGATAAAGAGCAGCTTGATTGCTATAGTACAAGAAAGGAAGATCTTTGGATTGCCTAATCAAGACCCTCTTGAGCACTTGGATCACTTTGAGAGGATTTGTTCTTTGAAAAAGCTGAGTGGAGTTTCAGATGATGGTTTGAATCTCAGATTATTCCCATTCTCTCTTGGTGATAGAGCTCAGATGTGGGAAAAGTCTTTAGCACAAGGAAGCATCACCACTTGGAAACAATGCAAATGTGCTTTCTTAACCAAGTTCTTCTCTCCCTCAAGAATTTCACAATTAAGAAATGAGATCACAAACTTCAAACAGTGGTCGAATGAGAGCTTTGGAGACCCTTGGGAAAGGTTCAGAGGCTTCATTCATCAATGCCCTCACCATGGATTCACCAAAGAAATACTGCTATCCACACTCTATAGAGGTGTTCTCCCAACCATAAAAATCCTTCTAGATACAGCAAGCAATAGCTATTTCCTTGGCAAAGATGTTGATGAAGAATGGCTACTAGTGGAAAACATGGCGCTCAGCAATTGGGATTATGTGGTTGATAAAGAGCCACATGCAAAGGCAACTGAAGAGAAGCTAGAGACAGCACTGCATGAGACGAAGGCCTTGCAGGAAAAAGTGGATATGTTGCTCAATGGTGCCACCAAACCACTTCCCAATGTTGCTCCACATAGCCACTACAAAGAGCATCAAGTCAAATCTGTTCAGATCCAAGAGGAGCCAGCAATGAAACAAGGCCATGATGTTTGTCAACAACAGTCCAATGGAGACACTTACATTCAAAAACATCAAGGTTCTTCTTCTTCTCATACTGTTGGCGCCAACAACTCTCAGCTTTCACAAGAATTGGACATAAAGCAACTTCTCCTTCAAATGCACCAACTCCAATCTGCAGAACTTCAGAGCAGTATGACTGCCATTTACATCAACATAACTGAAGTTAAGAACAGAATGACTGCTGACATCCAAAAGAGTCTTGACTCATTCAATCAGAGACTGAGTATACAAAAGACTCTTGCAAAATCATCTTCCTCTTCACTTGCACAAGAGTGTGTCAAAGCTGTCACCTTAAGAAGTGGAAAGCAACTCCCTCCAAGAGTGGCACCTTCTACACCCAATGTGGACATTGAGGAACAAAAAGGGGAGGTGGTGGTCAAAGATGCTGAAGAAGCTAAAGAAGATGAAGTGGTTGAAGCTGAAAAGGGTTCAAAGAAAACCAAGGCCAAAGAAGTGGTTAAGGAGAAACCAAGAGAAGCACCTAAGGAGTTAGTCAAAGAATTAAGATACACTCCTCCACCATATCAGCCTACAATATCATTTCCTGAAAGATTTAAGAAGTAACTCATTGCTAAGTATAAAGGTGACTTTGATGAGCAGATGAAGAAGATTCAACTCACTATGCCATTGTTAGATACTTTTGTCTTGGTTCCACCTTACCAGAAGTTCTTAAAAGATGTTGTGGTTGAGATAACAAAGGTTCTGCAAGGGATGGTGGTACTAACACATGAGTGTAGCTCCATCATTCAACAACAAAGGGTGACTCCTAACAAGCTCAAAGACCCATGAAGCTTTACTTTACCCTGCTCTATAGGTCCACTACTGTTTGAGAAATGCTTGTGTGATAGGAGCAAGAGTAAGCCTAATGCCTTACTCTATAGCTAGGCACTCTGGGTTCACTAAATTTAAGGACTGCAGAATATATTTGGTGTTGGCTGGTAGATCAGTTAGACTGCCTAAGGGACTGCTTGAGGATCCTAACTGACTTTGTAGTCCTAGAGATGGATGAGGAACCTAGAGACCCTCTCATACTAGAAAGACCCTTCTTAGCCACAACATGAGCTGTTATAGATGTCAAGAAAGGGAAGATTGAGTTGCAATCGGGTTACGACATGTCTCTGAAATTTGACATCAAACAGATTATGCAACAGCCCACAATAGAAGGTCAAATGTTCCAGATAGAGATCTTAGAAAGGCTACATGATGAGCTTCAAGATGAGCTGTGTTGTGATAAAAAACTCCAAGTGGCTCTGACAAAGGAGCATGGGGAAGATGGTTACTTGGATAAGGAAAGCTTCGGGGTATAAGCTAAGGCTAGACTCTCACAAGATCTTGGAAGAAGAGGAACCATTTGAGAAGCTGGAGTACACAAGAACAGAAGTGCTCTCAGTCCAAGAAGCTGGTTCTCCAAGCAATGAAGCTGGCGCTAAGGAGCAGAGAAGCTTAGGAGAGGACTGGAGTGAGCTCAAAGCACCCATGGTGGAGCTCAAACCTCTTCCTAAAGGGCTAATGTATGTCTTCTTGGGCCCTAACTCTCCTTATCCTGTAATTGTCAATGATAACCTTAATTATGTTGAAATCCTTGCTCTTGTCAAAGTGTTAAAGAGGTTTAGGAGAGCCATTGGATATTCACTAGATGATATCCATGGCATTTCTCCTAACCTCTGCACTCATAGGATCCATCTAGAGGATGAGACAAGAACTTCTGTTGAACCTCAAAGGAAATTGAATCCTAATATGAAAGAAGTTGTTAAACTTGATGCTGGAGTGATTTATCTTATCTCAGACAGCACATGGGTCTCACCAGTCCATGTGGTGTCTAAGAAATGAGGAATCACTGTGGTAAAAAACGAAAATGATGAGCTAATACCCACTAGAACAATAACTGGTCATATGATGTGCATAGATTACAGAAAACTGAATTCTGCTTCTAGGAAAGATCACTTCCCTTTACCATTCATAGACCAAATGTTAGAAAGATTAACAAATCATAAGTATTATTGCTTTTTGAATGGTTACAGTGGTTTCTTCCAGATCACAATTCACGATCAGGAAAAAACCACATTTACATGTTCTTATGGCACTTTTGCTTATAGAAGAATGTCATTTGGACTGTGTAATGCCCCAGCAACTTTTCAGAGGTATATGACCTTCATATTTTCTGACTTGCTTGAAGAGATGGTGGAGGTATTCATGGATGACTTTAGTGTCTATAGATCCTCCTTTGGCGTCTTCTTGTCCAATCTTTCTCAAGTTTTGCAGAGATGTGAAGACACTAAGCTGGTTCTGAATTAGGAGTAATTCCATTTCATGGTTCTAGAAGGCATTGTGTTGGGTCACAAGATTTCAAAGAAAGGGATAGAAGTGGACAAGGCCAAGATAGATGTGATGCTGCACTTAGAGCCTCTAAATTCAGTCAAGGGAATTAGAAGCTTCTTGGGGCATGCTGGTTTCTATAGGAGGTTCATCAAGGACTTCTCAAAAAGCAAGACCATTGATGAAGACTGCTTACAAGCCTTCCTCACCCTCAAAGAAGCCTTAGTGAGTGCGCCCATAGTACAAGTACCAAACTGGGATCTCCCCTTTGAGATCATGTGTGATTCAAGTGACTATGCAGTCAGAGCAGTTTTGGGCGAAAGGGTAGACAAAAAGCTTCATGTTATCTACTATGCCAAAAGAACAATGGATGAAGCTCAAACAAGATATGCTACAACAGAAAAGGAGCTCCTAGCAGTTGTCTTTGCATTTGAGAAGTTCAGAAGCTACTTGGTGGGGTTTAAGGTAATAGTCTACACTGATCATGCTGCACTAAGGCACATCTATGCCAAGAAAGACACCAAACCAATACTCCTTAGATGGATCCTCCTCTTACAAGAGTTTGACATGGAGATTGTGGATAAGAGAGGCATTGAGAATGGTGTAGCTGATCACCTTTCAAGACTGAGGATAGATTATTTCGTCCCAATCAATGATACACTACCAGAAGAGCAGATCCATGCATTAGGAGTGAAGACAGCTGAAGTGATGAGATTAGAAAAGAACAAACTGCATTGGTATGCTGACTTTGTGAACTACTTAGTTATTGGCCAGATACCAGTGAACCTCAACTCACATCAGAAACAGTAGTTCTTAAAAGATGTTTCTCACTACTATTGTGATGAACCTTATCTCTAAAAGAGAGGGAATGATGGATTGTTCAGAAGGTGCAAAGCTGAGGAAGAAGTTCAAGGAATTCTACATCATTGCCATGGTTCAGCCTATGGGGGTCACTTTGCAACCTTCAAGACAGTCTCAAAGGTACTTCAAGCTGGTTTTTAGTAGCCTAGTTTGTTCAAGGACGCCCAGGCTTACATCTCCTCATGTGATGCATGCCAAAGAAAGGGAAGCATCTCCAAGAGAGATGAGATGCCTCTGAACTCTATCCTTGAAGTGGATCTGTTTGATGTGTGGGGGATTGACTTTACGGGACCTTTCCCTTCATCCTATGAGAATAAGTACATCCTTGTTGCTGTAGACTATGTCTCAAATTGCCAGTCCAACAAATGATGCTAGAGTTGTGCTGAAGCTTTTCAAGACAATCATCTTCCCAAGGTTTGGTGTTCCAAGATGTGTCATAAGTGATGGAGGGAGTCACTTCATCAACAAGATTTTTGAGAGTTTGCTAAAGAAGAATGGTGTAAAGCATAAGGTTACCACTCCTTACCATCTTTAAACAAGTGGTCAAGTGGAGGTGTCTAACAGGGAGATCAAACTCATCTTAGAGAAGACAGTTGGTGTTACAAGAAAGGATTGGTCTAATAAGCTTGATGATGCTTTGTGGGCATACATGACAACCTTCAAGACACCCATTGGTAGGACTCCCTTCTCACTCCTTTATGGCAAAGCTTGTCATCTGCCTGTTGAGCTGGAATACAAAGCCTTGTGGACAACAAAGCTGTTGAATTTTGACATCAAGAAAGCTCAAGAGAGGAGACTCATCAACTTGCATGAGTTAGAAGAAAACCGCCTTGAAGCTTTTGAGAGTTCTAGGATCTATAAGGAGAGGACTAAAGCTTTTCATGACAAGAGGATAAAACCAAAAGACTTCAAGGCAGGAGATCATGTGCTGTTGTTCAATTAAAGGCTGAAGTTGTTTCCTGGAAAGTCGAAGTCAAGGTGGTCAGGACCATTCAAGTTCAAGGAAGTGCTGCCATATAGAGATGTGACTTTGTTTGACAAGGATGGAGGAGACTTCACAGTGAATGGGCACAGGATGAAGTCATACATGGCAAGTGAGTCCCTTGGAGATGATGTAGACATCAACCTTGAGGACCCTCCACAAGAGTGATCAACCAAGGAAACTCAAGCTAAGGACGTTAAACAAGCACACTTGAGAGGTATTCCCATGTTATCCTTGTACATATTATTGCATTTTATGTTTGTGTTTCTGTTTTTCTTTTGATCCTAGGAGCAACTGGAGTTTTAGGCAAGTGGTTATTGATAAATCATGGTTTTTATGGTTTTTAACCATGGTATAAGTCCTTTTTATTGAGTCTTTTTGGTCTTTTTAGATTTCTAGTAGAGTCTTTCCAGGTTATAGCATGCCTGGAGCATAATTGGAGATATTGAAGCTTTTTGGAGCATTACAAGTTGAAGCCACGAAGTGTCCAGCTCGGAGAAGAAAGCATGCATTTGGGTGACGCTCATCACCACTTATGGTGACGCTCATCACCCATATGGGAAGGGTCGTGGCTGGTTTCTAAAAGATTGGAAAGAAATTGCAGTTTTGGCCCAAAAGGTCAAGTATTTGCAAAAAGACTTCAGATTGTGTTTTAGCTTGTATATTAGGTTTTTCAGCCATTCTTTTGGCTTATATCTTGTATCTTATTATTTTTGAGAGCTTGAGAGAGAGATTTGTAGCAGAGCTTTTGGAGAGACAAATCAAACTCCTTCAGAGCAGATTTCTAACTCCTTTATTTCTACTTCTTATTCCTTTTATGCAATCTATTCTTTTCATGATGTTTGTTTCATCCACCATATCTGAGTAGTTTTTTAGTTAAGTTAGGGCTTTTCAAAGGTTGAAGAAGAGTTTGTAGAATTGCTAAACTTATAGGAAATTCATTGGTTCTTCATCTGTGCTTGCATTCATATCGATTTCTTGGACACATCATCTGGATTTCGAAACCCTAAGTTGTTTGATAGATGTGAGAGCATTATTAATCACCTGAACTAGTATTAGATGAGCAAAACACCTATTTCCAAAGAGATTTGGCTTAGGAGTTTTGTGAACAATGGAACCTGATCATTACTGCATGTTTAGGTTGTTAGGGTTTGCAAAGAGATTTGAAACTCTGTGATTTAGACATAGTTAACTTCTGCAATGAGAATTAATTAGTTATATCTTTGCGATTCATGTTCAAGACGGTTCTTATTCATTCCTGATTGCATGCATTCTACACTCTCGGATTCAACCTGCGAATTGTCCTGACTTAGTGCCTTTAGCTTTCTGAACTTTAAGAACAAGCATAAAACGCCCACTTGCATTTATTTTACTGTCTCGCATTACATTCATTACTTATTGCTTAGCTTAATCTGAACCTACAATCGTTAGTGTAGTTTACATACTCCTTTGGGATTCGATACCCCTTATACTACGACTGCTTTGCTGTCCACTTGCAGTAGTTTTTATTTGGGTAAAACCTGAGCCCTATCATGTTTTTGGCGCCATTTCCGAGGAGTAATAGCTGCCTATCGATTTATAGTATTATGATTTTGTCTAAGTTTTAATTTGTTTACTAACTTCCTGCTATTTTTCTTTGTGTTGTTTTCAGGTGTAAGCCTAATCGATGTACCAGAAGCAACAAAGAGAAGGAGCTTTTGACCTTAGGCATTGACGAGCTAGCTAAGTTGGAAAGTCTTATCAGGAAAGCTAAGAAGCAATCTACAATGGTCGCTCCACTTATTTTGGTTGAAGATGTAGAAGGTCACTTGGTTGACAGAAAGGGAAACAGGAGGAATGAAGATGGGCAGAGAATTGATCAAGATGGGAATGTCATTGTTGAACAGCAGGTTCAAGAAGTGGCACAAGACGTTGGAGTCCCTGTTGCTGCTAACAACGCTGCTGGGCATTTTGTTTAGAGGACTCTAGGTGATTACAACAGACCAGATAAGTTCTATGCCAATAGAGCTGCAATCCGCCTTCCTGCTTTCCAGAGGAATCGTTTTGAGCTTAAGCCTGCTTATTATCAGCTGGTTGGACAGCACCCATTCCATGGCTTGCCTCATGAGCATCCAATGGATCATATTGAGAGGTATGCGGACTTAGCTTCAAGTGTCAAAGCTAATGGTGTTAGCAATGACTTCCTGTTCTGCAAGCTATTCCCTTACTCACTTGGAGGAGATGCTGCTTATTGGCTGAAGCAAATGGAGCCTGGTTCATTAACTACTAGGGAGGACACCAAGAATTCCTTTCTGAAAAATTTCTATGATGGTGCTAGATCAGAGGACCTGAGAACGAAAATTATATCATTCTCTCAAGGTCCTACTGAAGCTTTTAAGGTTTCTTGGCTGAGATTCAAGTCTTATCAAAGGGACTGTACTCATCATGGTTTCAGTCAGGTGCAGCTGCTTGGGATTTTCTTTAGAGGCATTGACTGGAAGTATCAGATGGCGCTGGATGCAGCTAGTGCTGGAAACTTCAACATCAACAGACCAGAAGAAGCAATCAGATTGATTGAAAACCTGGCCTGCAGCAACAGCACCAAGAATGCAGATTTTCAGAGAATGAAACAGGGTGGTTTGAATGAAGGAAACCAAATAGCCGAGGTTAAGGCTAAGTTAGACAGTATGGACAACCTTTTGGCAGGAAAGAAATCAGTCCAGTTTGCTGCAAAAGTGGAGAGTTTCGAAAATCCTAAAGAATTTGAGCAGAAAGATGTTAATTTCATCAACGGAGGTTTTCAGAACCAAAGGTTTGGAAATCAGCAGTGGAACAGAGGCTACAACAGCAATAATCAGAAGAACACCTTCTCAGGAAACCAGAATGCAACTGATTATACTCCAATGCCACAGTTCCAGAAGACTGAAGTTGAGAAACCTTACCAAATCAGCAGAAATTATAGTTTTTCTTCTTACCAAACTGCACCTCCACAAGACACTAAGATGGAAGCTATGCTGGAGCAGATACTTGAAGGACAGCAGAAGATAACAGTGAACTTCAATGGCAAACTAGATTTGTTGTACCAAGACCTGAATGGAAAATTTGAGAGTCTAAACTCTCATATGAAGAAGCTGGATGTGCAGGTTGCTCAAACTGCAGGAGCTGTTCAAAGGCAAGAAGGATTCCTTCCTGGAAGGACTGATATCAATCCCAAACATCAGGTTAATACCATCACAGTCAGGAATGAAAAGGAGCTTAAAACAGTGCAGAAAAAGAGGTTGAGTGCAGAACAGATTGTGCAACTGATGGAATCTGAAGATGAAAATTGTGCAGTCTCAGAGGTGAGTGACGAGCATCACCAAGCAGGAGTGATGCTCGTCACCTACTTACAAGGGAATCGGGGGCTGTCACAGGTGAGTGACGAGCGTCACCCCCCTGGTGACGGTCGTCACCCACCCCAGAACGAAGCTGATTCGCTTGTAACTGCAAATAATGGCCAGGAGCAAGCGTATAAACCCAAGATACCATTCCCTAAGCATCTTAGGAAGTCTAAACAAGATATAGAAGAAGCCAGATGCAAAGCTATGATAGATAATCTGATGGTTGAGATGCCTCTTGTAGATGCAGTCAAGCTTTCACCAGCTATAAGAAGGTATGTAAAGAGAATGGTTGTGAATGGTGTAAGTCCTGAGAAAGGAGCATTGCTTACCAGAGACATCAGTGCAATTCTCTTGGGTACAGTTCCAAAAAAGAAGAAGAAGGTGACTGTTTCTGAACAAGTTAATACCATCATTCAAAGCAGAGTTCTAGAGAAGCTAACTGATCCAGGGACCTTTGTTCTTGGTTGCTCAATCTCTGCAGAACGCTTTCACCACTCTCTATGTGATATAGGGTCAAGTATCAACTTGATGCCTTCCTCTGTTGCTGCTAGACTTGGAATGACTGATTTCAATCCAGTTGGGATCTCTCTCATCCTAGCAGATCGATCTATAAGAACTCCAGAAGGCATCTTAGAGGATGTTCCTATTTACATTGAAGGCTGCATAATTCCTACAGATTTTGTGGTTCTGAAATATGCTGAAGAACCTAAAAATCCTCTTATTCTGGGAAGATCATTTTTGGCTACTGCTGGCGCCATCATTGATGTGAATAAGGGGAACATAGAGCTTGATCTTGGTGATGTTGTCATGAACTTTGATATAGATAAGTTAAGAGGGAGTTCTACCATTGATGGTCAAACTTTTTCTGTAAGGACTTCCAGAGATGAAGAGAATGTCATCGAGCATTCAGAAGACACTACTGCTGGGTATGTCACTGAATCTGATACAAGTGGTCAAGTGAAAAAGATGGCTATTGAAGAGGGAATATCTGAAACTTCTGCAAAAGCTGCTGGGTTTGAGGATTGCAGTTGGGATCATATCTTCATGACTAGGCACGAAGAAGAGGTCCCCATTTATGCCAAGTTGCTGGAGGAAGACGAGTTTGTGATGGAGGCAAGACTTGAAGAGCTGAACTGCAAGAAAACTGCAGAAACTCGAACTGCAGGGTCAGTGACGACCGTCACTGACCTGGTGACGCTCGTCACCAACCTGGACACAAAGGATCGACATGATCTTACAGTTACAAGTCCATCTGATGTTGCCAAACCAAAAATTCAACATTCCACAACCCAGAAACCTGCAACTAAACAAAGGTATGCACTTCCTGGAACCAATTCCAAACCTCCTCATCTCATCAATATGAATTTAAAAGGTGCAAAAGCTGCTTCACACTTATGCAAGCAACGAGATTCTCGTAGAATGCTTGGTGTTTCTTTTGATGATTCTGCAGGAAAACGAAGTGTATCATCCACAGTCACGACCCACCCTGCTGATGTTCCTCACTTCCTTGGAAGATTTCATGCATCTACTGCTTATAAACCACCATGGATGAGGAGACATTCTTCTCCAAGGCGTTCAATTCAACCTTCTGCTCCACCAGCTGTCTGAGCATCATTCAAAGCCGAGCTAATGACGTTAAACAAACGCTTAGTGGGAAACAACCCACTGGTAAGTTTTCTTTTTCATATGCTTAGTCTAGTTTTCGTTTACATAAAAAAAACCAAAATATGAGAAAAACCGAAAAAAGAGTCAGTTTGTTCCGTTTGCTTGGATGATGTCTTGTGAACTTGTTGAACCATGGGTTATGCTTTGTTTGGATGTTTTGATGTGTGTTTTGAGTGCTCTTACAGTATTACTTCAGAGTACTGATATCCATTGTATTTACATCATTTAGGGCTGCATTTAGTACATATTTTGGTCCTCTTTTGTATGTTTTCCCTTTGCTTTTGTCCCATTTTCTTCTCCTTTTAGACTAAGGTTGCATTTAGAGTATAATTTGAATTTTCTTTGCATTTTGGATGTTTTTAGGTGCTTTTGGAGCTAAACAGAGCTTGGAGGAGTTTTGGGAATGATACAAGATGCTAGATGGGCAAAAGGGAGCAAGAAGGATCACAGCAGAAGATCTCTGCGGAAGTTTTCGGTTAGAGCACAGAGAGTATCGGTCAAGGGTGACCGATAAGGAGCATATCGATCACCAGTATCGGTCAAGTTTGATCGACACAAACACACCGGATGGATTTCGGTCATATGTGTCGATCACTCCAGACCGATAGGGATCCATTTCGGTCACTGAAGACCGACACAACTGGCCGATACTGACCCAGTCCGAGCCTGTTTTTAATTAAATTTATGCCATTACTCTAGGGTTTTCTTCTCTAGACTATAAATAGCCCATTTTTCTAGATTTTCGGGGGGTCATGTCATTTTACTGTTCTTGAGCACTTTTTTTAAGTTTGTAAGACAATTTCTTTGTTTTGTTTAATATAATCAAGTATTTGCTTTAATCTTTCTTTAATCTTTTTTTTAATCATGATTACCATTTTTTCCCTTTGTGTTCTGGTGTTAAAGATGATTATGAGTGAGTAGTCATCTTAGGGTTTCTAGATGTGGTAGATTAGGAGGATTTAAGGCTTGATTAAGGCTTGTTAAATGCTTCAGTTTATGGATTCCTCTCCATTAATCTGTTATTCATGCTAGATTAGTCTTGATCAAACTTGTCTAAGTTGTTAGCTTTCTTTTATGCCCACCAAGTGTTTGATGAAATGCTGATCATGTTTAATAGAGGATTTGCTGGCCTTGGCTCAAGAGATTGACTGTTTGAGGAGCATTTTGACTTGAATAGAATTGTTTAATCATGCTTGCTTGATGTTTTAGCACTAATGAGAGTTAGTTCTTGTTAGAATGTTTAGCAAATGGTTATTTGCCAAGAGATTGGTTCTAACAAGCTTAATTGTGAACTCTATGTCTAGGAATCACCATTGCTTGCTTACTTGCTTGATCAATGTAGTTTGAAACAGCCTTAGTTAATGTCTGAAATTCCCCAAAGTCAATAACCACATCTAAGGACTTGTCTTTCTCTTATTTGAATCTCGGATTTGCTCTGTTTTGCTCTGTTTTTCTTGCTTATAACGGCTTAGTTTGCTTTTTCTTTCACTTTGTTTGCTGCTTGTTTCACTTAGGTTGCTAGAACTGTTGCCTAGGCAACAAAACCAATTCTCTGCTTCCTTGACTTAGAGACTTTACTCTCAACTCTTCTGTTTTCAACTCTTCCCATTGGATTGACATAAAACCCTTACTACAACTGACTAGTGCAAGGGTGATTGAACCAAGGGGTCACAAACCTTGTGTCAATTTGGTGCCATTGCCATTTGGGAATCAGTTTGAATCATTAGAGTTTGTAGAATCTTTAAGATCAAGGTTTTACTTTTCTTTGGTTACTAACTCTGTTTTCAAGTGTTTTCATATCAGGTGAGTTGCAACAAAACATCAAAATGGTGTACTTTGAAGACACTACCTACAGCAACTTCTGCCAAGAGCCTCTACCTATACACTACTTTGAAGAGAGCTACACTTCTTCCCACACTCAAGACCAACCCTTTATTCCTCCATCTGTATCAACTGACATCAGGAGCATGATAATGGTCAACATCAATCTCCAAACCATTGGAACTATGGAGATGAACAAGAGATTTGCTGAGCTACACAACAGAATAGATTATGTTCACAATGACCTTCATGCCAAGTTTGATGACCTGGACTCAAGGATACATCTCTTGGAGAACAGCCAAGATGAGGCACACACACCAAGACTTCAGGACACTCTTCGTCAACTAGCTGCACACAAACATCAGGAATACTGCCACTTACTTACTGAAGAGGCAGAGGAAGCAGAAGAGAAATTCACTGATGAAGATGCTTCATTGGAAGAGCTGGGCATCATGATCCAAGAGATGATATTCCATATAGACAGGATGAGGGTTGAGTATGGAGGAGAGAACCCAGAAGAAGCAACATCAGTGATGAAGAAGCTCAGGAAGTTGTAGGGACGTTCCTCCGCGGCTTTGATGAACACTTGAACAGAGAAGAAGAACAGGAACGAGCAGCACTGGAAGCTGCTCAGATAGAGGGGGCTGAGGAAACCCCAACTGCTACAGAAGAGACCCCCACACCAAAGCACCCTGATGCTGAAGAAGAAGCACTAGAGACACACCATGCTTTGATGGTTTTGTCTCACAACACTCCTCAGGAATCTAAGGAACTCTACCATAATCAAGTGGATAATTCTTCAAGCACTACTGCAAAGGGTAAAGAACTCTCAGCTCAAGTCTGTAAACCACCATTCTCTTACCCCAAAATGCACTTCACCAAAGCTAGAATGGAGATGTACACAAACTGCAAACAAGACATAGAAGATGCTGGAATATAACTCCCACATGGCACCACTTTGATGGAGGTGAAACATCAAATCAGTTCCTGAAAGAAGTTTTTGACAAGCTGGAAGTGGTGGAACCAATCCTTGAGAATGTGGGGGCTGACATGAAAAGAAGCAAGATGATGAAGTCATTGCCAAAACTCCCAAACCCAGGAATGTTCCTCATCACTTGTGAGCTGGAGATGCTTGACAATGTCAAAGCCTCTTTGAATCTGATAATATTGGGATGCTTCAAGTCTCTATGATTTATAATCTCTCTCTGTACATGTTCATCAATCTGTATAAACCCCATCAACTAAATTACTGATCAAAGAATTAAGAATTTCTGAAAACAAGATCAAGAGACAGAGAAAGCCAAGGGAAAGGAAGAAGAATGAATACCTTAAGGCCTCTCTCGATGTATTTAACGGCGTAAAACTCTCCGTTGGCTTTCTCTCTGACAAGCTTTGCAACTCCAAAGTTACCGGAGCCAATGTTATGTCTCTCCATCTTAGCCAAACTCTGGGAATCAAGAAGCTAGTGGCGTCCAGTACTTCCATCACCTTTGTAGACAACACTTCCACAAAACCTTTAGGCACGGTGAAGGACTATCCTGTGAAGATTGGAGAGTGCCTAGTTCCAACAGACTTTGTGGTCATGGAAAAAACATATTCCAGGGAGGTGCCACTTCTTCTAGGTACTCCATTCTTGGCAACAGCAGGAGCTCAGTTAGAATTCAAGAGAGGTTCTGTAATTTTGAAGAATGTTGATGAGTTCAAAGTCTACAAGATTGCCTCTCCTTCCATAGCTTTCTGTGGAGTAGCTGAGCAAGATGATTACTACTGGAAGCTCCCAGATAGTTTGGAGGATGCTATGAACCCCACTATGAGCATGTTGATGACTGATGCTTTCCTTACTGAACCAAACAAGAGTCAGACCACTAAGTTGAAGCTTGAAGAAAGTTTGAAGGATATTGACAACTCAACAACCAAGGAAGTGACACCTTCAGCCACACCAAATGTCAAGAACAAAAGGCATAGGATGTCAGCTCAAGAGAAACACAGGCAACTATCAAAGGGAACATGGGTCTGGAGGAAGAAAGAGGTAGGAGCACCAGCTCCATCCACCTCTACTCACAACTAAAGAGGTAATCAAAGTCAAGCTTAGTGACTTTAAACAAGCACATTTGGGAGGTAGTCCCATGATATCCTTTTGTATATATTATGCATTCTAGTTTATCTTTTATGCTTTGTTTTAGTGTATAGAAACAGGATTTCGAACTGGGGTTTGAGAAAGTCTGATGGGGACAAAGAAGAGGTGTATTCTGGCTGATATCGGTCAATTGTATCAATCATGACAGACCGATACACAGACTTTCGGTCATCAGTATTGATCACGATTGACCGATATCAGTGGAGCCAGTCTATACCAGTCAACATATCGGTCACTGGAAAGGAGTTTTGAAAGCAGGAAAAATTTCGGTCATACATATCGATCATACTTGATCGACATAAACACATCGTATGATTTTCGGTCCAGAGTATCGATCACTGGTGATCAATAAGATTCTTGGAATCATATCGGTCACCAGTATCGATCACTCAAGATCGACACAATCATGCCAGATGTATTTCGGTCAAGTGTGTCGATCACTGATGACCGATACTAATCCCAGGAAGCACGTCAGTCTCCAGTGTCGATCACTCATGACCGAAAATGCAATTTCGGTTAGTAATATCGGTAATGAGTGACCGAAACTCCATCCGAGGTAAGTATCTCAACTTTCAAAATTTTTTACCTCCTCTGGTTTGGAGCCAAAGGAGTTTGAATTTTTAAATGGGATTCCAACTGACCTCTTTCTTAGCTTCTGGACACTTTTGTTTTTGTCCCCCACACTTTTGATTCCTTATGTTCCCTCACCAACCATTAATTCATTTGGTTTCCTCTCCTTTCTCTCTATTTAAGCAACAACTTTCTTCACTTCTCTTCACACTCAAACTCACTCTTCTTCTCACCTAAAGCTCGAAACAACTAGTTCTTTTTCTCTTTTATTGGTTTCTTTAAGTGTTCAGAAGTTCACTAAAGGTTTGCTTCCTAAACTATCTCTCTTTGCTCTTACTCTTTTCTTATGTTAAAAATCGCTTAGTAAGAAGTTTTTAAGAGCAAGTAGTGCTTAGTTTTGATTGTTGTGCTATGGTTCTGCAATTTGGATTTGTTTTGAAATATCAAGCTAGATGTTGAAGTTCTGATTAATGTCTATTTATCTCATTGCTTGTTCATCCTCATCCTTCTGCAAGATCATCATCTCTTTTAACTAAGAACCATTTTGCCAGAATGTCATGCATAACTGTTATCTTCTGTGCATTCTAGCTTATTTAGTTGCTAGCTTTTGATCTCTTCTTGCTTTGAATAAGTTTAAGCTTGTTGTTAGGACTTGTTAGACTTTTCTTAGCTTAAAGAGTGTCTCCATTAAAAGCTTTCAGCTATTTGGTTCTTCAGCTTTTATTCTTTCACTTACCTTGTTTTCAAGCTTTGCTTTTGAAGGTACCATGGGAAGAACAAATATAGCTGCTGGGAAAAAGGGAAAAGCACCTCAGGAAGCACCAACATCTCCAACAATAAGGCAAGAAAAAGGAAAGGGCAAAGCTGCTGAGACTTCATCCAAGGCCGCTGGAAAGAGGCCAGCTAAGGATAAAAGCGCCAAGCAGAGAGGCAAGGGAAAAGCTGTTGAGGAAGAAGTTCCACCCATGAAGTACAGTGCTAGGGAACTCATGGAAGGATTCAGTAGATGCACCTTCAAGCCAACAAGATATCCATGCCCCTCCACAATGAAGGAGCTGGGAATCTATGAAGAATGCATCTGCACCTTTGAACAAATAGGGCTTCCAGAGCTACTACAGCCTCTCCCATCCTATGAGCGCTTCACTCATTAATTCCTCTCCACCCTCAAGGTGGTTTATTATGAGAAGAGTGAGCTCCCTCACCATGATGGATGGATCTCTTTCAAGCTTACAAAACAGAAGTTCAAAATCACATTCCAAGAACTCTCTAGGGCGCTGGGGCTCAGCACCTACTTTCAAAGAGGGAAGAAGTTCTTAATCCATGAATCACAGTACACAAGGTTTTGGGAGGCAATTGGAGTAAGGGAATTCAAAGCTGGGGCTACAAGGAACCAACACTTGTAGCATCCTGCAGTTAGATATGCACACAAGGTGCTTGCAAACACATTTTTTGCAAGGAAAGAAACCTCACACCTAACTGGCAAGGAGAGAGACTTCCTCTACAATAGATTGTACACTGGTCCAGGCACCAGCAGATGTGCAGTGAAAGTTCCTCCACCAAGCAAGCTCCAATGCCTTGTAAGACTGTTGATGGAGCAGCTGCAAACATACCAGAGCTGGATTGTCAACAAGGGAAGAAGGGAGAAGAATCCACAACTGCACATTGGAAGAGTTGTGACAGCAATTCTATTAGCTTGTAATGTGAACATTGAGGAGCATGCTGAAGATGCTCTAGCTCCTGTCTGGATAGATATGGAGTATCTGAAGAGAAGTCATTTTCTTGAGAAGAATGTTCAGGGCAAGTATGTTTATCAATTCCTCAACAATCACTTGGAGCAAGTGAGAGTCCTTCTCCCAAACCCAAGGCTAACCTCCTTCACCACAACAACAAACATCAACTTCAACTTGAGTGAGGAGGAGCTCTACACAGGCGGCCCTATTCCTACAATAGAAGAAGAAGAGGACAGTGAAGAAGAAGAGGAGCACTCTGAAGAGATTAGAGAAGAAGAAGAAGAACAACAATGGAATGCTACTGCTAGCGCTGAAGGCCAAGGAAGAACCCATGAAGAAGATGATCTTGAAGAAGAAGAAGTGTTGAAGTACAACTCAAGGCAGTTCCACTTCCAGCCCTATGAAGCTCCCAACCAAGGAAGCTCTTTGAGAGCAGCTCATGAGCACATCAACACACTCCAGAAGTGGTGCAAGTGGCAAGACAAAGCCATCAAAGGGCTTATGAAGATAGTGAAGGGGAAGTTCAGGAAGAACAAGGCTACATCAGCAAAAACTTCCCACCACAGCCACACCCAAGAGCTAAACTCTCAACAAGAAGAGCAACTTAACCAAGCTGAGCCAACTGAAGAGGAGGAAGCTGTATGGAACCCCCATGGAAGACACTCATTCCATGCACAACCAAGTTATCAATGGGGTACTTGGGCACAACCAAGGGCCTCATCTTATGAGCCAAGAGCCCATGTTCCATCAGCTTGGGAGGTGCCAAATCCCAACCCCTCTGAAGTTCAGGAAACATGGCAATGGGGCACACAAGGGACTTCTTCACAAGCTGAGCAACTATGGTCAAGCTGGGTTCAACCAACTCAAGAAGCAGAGCATTCCACTCGAGTCTATGAGAGAAGGAAGAGGAGAGCTAGCAAGTCTCCTCAAACCTCAGGATCATCCCACAACTCCTACAATTGAACCAAGTACCACATCCCTTCCATTGTTCTATACCATTGCATCTTTTTATTTTTGTAATATATTTTGTTGCTTCTCTCTTCTATTGCTTTCGTTACACAAGGGACTGTGTAATTTAAGTGTGGGGGAGAGATTTAGGGTTTGACTTTGTGTTCTGTTTTCTTAGTTTTTCTTTTTCTTTTTACTTTGAGTCTCATGCATATCATGCATACATGTAAGGCATAGAAAAACACAAAAAATCGAAAAGATTTTTTAAATTTTTTGCATTTTTGCAAACCAAAAAGAAAGCATGTAGTTGCATTTCATTCTTCTAGGATTGAGTCTATTGTTGACATGTAGGTTGCATTGCATTTGCATAGGGCATTATGATGAATTTTCCTTGTAAACTGCTTAGTGTTTAGAGATGATTTCAGTTTTTAAGTGCTTAGTTGTTTGATGCATCATATGATTGCTAGAAGTTAAGGCTGAACCATGCTTAGATTGCTAGATTTGGTCTTCTCATCTCATTCTGAAAGCATTTGTTCTCTGAAAATCAACTCTATCAACTTGAACTTTAACTTGGACTTTTAATTATCATGTCTTATGCATTGAAAATTGATTACATGGCTACCATATACATATTTGGATCATCTTTCTTCTTTCTATCACTCTTGTTGATCCAAATAGCTTATCCTCATAATTATGGGACATTTACATCCTCACCCTTAACCAAAACCTCCTTTTGAGCCTAAACACTATGTGAGAGCTGTGAGGCCTTTGCATTGCATTTTCGATTTTGTCTTGGCAAAAAGTGTAAGGATTAATGCTGGCAATGATTAGCTCTCTTGTAGATATCAGCTTGCATCTTGAGCTTGATTCTAGGATATGAGTTTTGGGGTTTTAAAAGGCTAGTGTAAGTGGTTTGAACTTCATGTTTATATGTTTTGAAAGAAAAGGAAAAGATCTGAAATGGTAGAAAAGGGGAAACAGTTTAGTATTGTGGTTAAGTAAAGGGAATAAAAGCTCTAAGTTTAAAAAGAAGGTTTGGCGCCAACAACAATGCTTAAGAAGTTTTCCCAGCCATGAAGATGGGTAAAAGGTAGAATTTAGGAAAGGGTAGACTTAGAGGGTTCACTCTTGGGTTTAGAAATGCTTAGGACTCTTTGGGAAATAAGGGTAGAAGAGAGCTTTGAATTGCATGCACAAGTGTGCTTTTACCTTTAGCATTTTACCTAAGATGAAGTCATTTCATTGAGTGATCCTTTATGTTTTTGAACCCTTGTGCTTAAATGAGATCATTCTTATCTCATAACCTTATCTTTTTCAACCAAATGTCTTCACTTGATTTGCATAAGCATGATTCATGTTCTGAACTGAATTGAATGTTAAAAAGTTGATTGATTTGAGCATTTGCCCAAGTTGATATTTGAGACTATTTTGAAACATAATGAGCATGGCTAGGATCTTTAAAGTATAGCTGATTATGTTTGCATCCTACAACTAGGCACTTGAGCATTGAAACCATCTCTTTACCTTTGCACTTTTGGAATCTGAATGCCCACTTTGAAACCTCACTCTCCCATTTGTTCTTAATTGCTTAAGGACAAGCTAAAGGCAAGTGTGGGGGTCTTGATATCCATTGTATTTACACCATTTAGGGCTGCATTTAGTACATATTTTGGTCCTCTTTTGCATGTTTTCCCTTTGCTTTTGTCCCATTTTCGTCTCTTTTAAGACTTAGGTTTCATTTAGAGTATAGTTTGCATTTTCTTTGCATTTTGGATGTTTTTAGGTGCTTTTGGAGCTAAAAGGAGCTTGGAGGAGTTTTGGGAATGATACAAGATGCTAGCTGGGCAAAAAGGAGCAAGAAGGATCACAGCAGAAGATCTCTGCAGAAGTTTTCGGTCAGAGCACAGAGAGTATCAGTCAAAGGTGACCGATACGGAGCATATCGATCACCAGTATCGGTCAAGTGTGATCGACACAAACACACCGGATGAATTTCGGTCATATGTGTCGATCATTCCAGACCGATAGGGATCCATTTCCGCAACTGAAGACCGACACAACTGATCGATACTGACCCAGCCCGAGCCTGTTTTTAATTACATTTATACCATTACTATAGGGTTTTCTTCTCTAGACTATAAATAGCCCTTTTTCCAGATTTTCGGGGGGTCATGTCATTTTACCGTTCTTGAGCACTTTCTTTAAGTTTGTAAGACAATTTCTTTGCTTTGTTTAATATAATCAAGTATTTGTTTTAATCTTTCTTTAATCTTTCTTTTAATCATGATTAGCATCTTTTCCTTTTGTGATTTGGTGTTAAACAAGATTATGAGTGAGTAGTCATCTTAGGGTTTCTAGATGTGGTAGATTAGGGGGATTTAAGGCTTGATTTAAGGCTTGTTAAGTGCTTCAGTTTATGGGTTCCGCTCTATTAATCTGTTATTCATGCTAGATTAGTCTTGATCAAACTTGTCTAAGTTGTTAGCTTTCTCTTATGCCCACCAAGTGTTTCATGAAATGCTGATCATGTTTAATAGAGGATTTGCTGGCCTTGGCTCAAGAGATTGACTGTTTGAGGAGCATTTTGACTTGAATAGAGTTGTTTAATCATGCTTGCTTGATGTTTTAGCACTAATGAGAGTTAGTTCTTGTTAGAATGTTTAGCAAAGGGTTATTTGCCAAGAGATTGGATATAACTAGCTTAATTGTGAACTCTATGTCTAGGAATCACCATTGCTTGCTTACTTGCTTGATCAATGTAGTTTGAAACAGCCTTAGTTAATGTCTGAAATTCCCCAAAGTCAATAACCACATCTAGGGACTTGTCTTTCTCTTATTTGAATCTCGGATTTGCTCTGTTTTGCTCTGTTTTTCTTGCTTAGAACTGCTTAGTTTGCTTTTGCTTTCACTTTGTTTGCTGCTTGTTTCACTTAGGTTGCTAGAACTGTTGCTTTGGCAACAAAACCAATTCTCTGCTTGCTTGACTTAGAGACTTTACTCTCAACTCTTCTGTTTTCAACTCTTCCCATTGAATTGACATAAAACCCTTACTACAACTGACTAGTGCAAGGGTGATTGAACCAAGGGGTCACAAACCTTGTTTCAAGTACACACGATGGTATAACATTTAAACATCCAACATGACGATTTCTGAAGTCTCAGATGTGGTGACGTTCATCACCAAGCTGGTGACGCTTGTCACCCGTCACTTCGCGAGGTACCACTTTTTCAACTCGGTTTTACAAGTTCTCATGCATCTTTTTCACTAACTCTTGACTTAATAACACTGGGGACAATGTTGTTTAAGTCTGGGGGAGGTGGTTACTGACGTTGTGTGCTTCGTTTCATGTTTATAGAGTCTTAAAGTTGAGTCAAAAACCTGTTTTTATAGAGTCAAAAATTTTGAAATTATCAGTTTTTCTTGGAACTAATCACAAAACGTTAATGCTTATAAGAACCATTGCCACAGTAGTTGATTACAAGTCTTATTAAGTTGAAAGTCATAGGTAGATCAGTCTAGCAATGAAGATTTAGGTTCTTAGAGAATTTGGAAAATTTATTGTTAACTCCACCTTAATGAACTTTAAACTTCTTATCTTGAGGCTTGATTCTTATTGATCTTGATTCTTTCTTTCAGCACTGACAATAAGGTTAAGATACAGTCTCTCTTTGATCTTCCCTGATGTAGTTTTTTAAGAGTTTAAGTCCAAAAAATGGTGCATTCATGACCCTGTCTCCTCACAAGGAACAAAAGTAATGAACACACTCAAGAACCTGTCTCCGCACAAGGAACACAAGTATTGAGTAGCACCATATCTTAGACTGTAAAAAATGAGAAAAGAAGTGAAAAATCGAAAAAAATCAGAAAGAATAAGATCAAGAGAAGAGAAAATAGGAGAGCTGTGTTGAGATTGTTTTGTTCAGTTGTATAGGAAGGCAAAAGAATTTGTAAGTGAGATGATAAAACCTTGATGAGATATCACACTTAGATAGATATAAGGAGTTAACAGTAGATATTTCGGATTTCTTGATGTAATTTGGATTGGATTTGAGAGATTTGCTAAGCTTGTGATTATTAGACTGAAATTTGATCTTATGTTGACTCTGTGGTATGTGGATTCGTAGGTGTTAACTATGTGGTCTTCCTAATGTTTAGCTTACTGTTTCTATTTTCAAACCTCGACCCTGTTCTCTTTCTGATGTTTGCTTGAGGGCAAGCAAAAGCTAGTCTGGGGGAGTAGATATATCATGGTTTTTATTGTTTTTAACCATGGTATAAGTCCTTTTTATTGAGTATTTTTAGTCTTTTTAGATTCCTAGTAGTCTTTTTGGAGCAGTACAAGTTGAAGCCACGAAGTGTCCAGCTCGGAGAAGAAAGTATGCATTTGGGTGACGCTCCTCACCCATATGGGAAGGGTCGTGGCTGGTTTCTAAAAGATTAGGAATAAATTGCAGTTTTGGCCCAACAGTTCCAGTATTTGCAAAAAGGCCCCAGATCGTGTTTTAGCTTGTATATTAGGTTTTTCAGCCATTCTTTTGGCAGATATCTTGTATCTTATTCTTTTTAAGAGCTTGAGAGAGAGATTTGTAGCAGAGCTTTTGGAGAGATAAATCAGACTCCTTCAAAGCAGATTTCGAACTCCTTTATTTCTACTTCTTATTTCTTTTATGCAATCTATTATTTTCATGATGTTTGTTTCATTCACCATGCTTGAGTAGTTTGTTAGTTAAATTAGGGCTTTTTAAAGGTTGAAGAAGAGTTTGTAGAATTACTAAACTTATAGGAAATTCATTGGTTCTTCATATGTGCTTGCATTCATATCGATTTCTTAGACACATCATCTGGATTTCAAAACCCTAGGATTGTTTGATAGATGTGAGAGCATTATTAATCACCTGAACTAGTATTAGATGAGCAAAACACCTATTTGCAAAGAGATTTGACTTAGGAGTTTTGTGAAAAATTGAACCTGATCATTACTGCATGTTTAGGTTGTTAGGGTTTGCAAAGAGATTTGAAACTCTGTGATTTAGGCATAGTTAACTTCTGCAATGAGAATTAATTACTTATATCTTTGCGATTCATGTTCAAGACGGTTCATATTCAGTCCTGATTGTGTGCATTCTACACTCTCGGATTCAACCTGCGAATTGTCCTGACTTAGCGCCTTTAGCTTTCTGAACTTTAAGAACAAGCATAAAACGCCCACTTGCATTTATTTTACTGTCTCGCATTACAATCATTACTTATTGCTTAGCTTAATCTGAACCTACAATCGATAGTGTAGTTTACATACTCCTTTGGGATTCGATACCCCTTATACTACGACTGCTTTGATGTGCACTCGCAGTAGTTTTTATTTGGGTAAAACCTGAGCCCTATCAGTTAGCTGAATTGGTGCATGTCCTGGCCAGCATCGATCAGGAGCATCGAGCAGTGGAGATCGATGTAAACTGTGCAGTACAACATCAGACACCTACATCGAACAGGAGTGATCGATGTAAGTAAACCGAGAATCATGCAACCAACATCGGTCAGTAACATCAATCAAGGGTTGACTGATATGGATCACATCGGTCACTCACATTGGTCAAGACTGATTGATGTAAACTAACTGAGAGTTTGGGGATTTACATCGACCAAGAGCATAAATCAAAATTTTTGGAACCAAAAAGATCATTTAGTTGCATTTGCATAACTAAGATTGAGTCTAAATTCATTTCATATAAGATTGCATACATTTGCATATGGAGTAGATGATATATACTTGTCAAGATGTTAACGTTTGAGTTATTTTCAATGCTTAGGTTATCTGTTGTTTGATTGCATTGTACTGAGTTTGAAGTTAAGGCTGCTCCATATCTTGAATACTTGCATTGATATTCTTGTCTTATGATGAAGCTTGCTTTGATTTAATGCCAGCTCTGTTTATTAAAATCATAATTTTGACATTTAATTATCATGTTTATACATTGAGAGTGATCACATGGCTATCCATATACATACTTGGGCACACCCTAACCCAATCCTTCTTTCTGGACTTAAACACTATTGTGAGAGTGGTGAGGCCTTACATTGCATTATTTTCGACTATATCTTAGAAAAAAGTGTTAAGAATAAGGCTGGCAAGGAGAAGCTTTCTTGTAGACACCAGCTTGCATCTTGAGCTTGATTTTAGGTTAGGAATTTGGAAAAGGGGTAGTATAAGTGGTTTGAGTTTTACTGTTTATATCTTTTAAAAGAAGAAGAAGAAGTATGGGGATGGTAGTATGGGAAAACAGGTTAAGTTTGTGGTTAAGTGTAAGGAAGAAAAACTATAAGTGTTACAGCTAAAGAAGGTGCCAACAACAACAACAAAGCTTACAAAAGTCATCCAAAAAGAGAATTCAGACCAAGCAATCCACCAAAGGTGAAGAAAAATGGTGCCAATTATACAACAAAGAAAAGCAAGTTCCAACAAAGATTCAGCCACATAAGCAAAAACAAGAAGGAGTTTCCCCCAAAAATGAAGGAAGAATAGATCAAATGCTTGGGAAAAAGGTAGATCTAGGGGTTTTACTTTGGGGTTTAGAAGATAATAGGTTCATCTTAGGGCAAAAAAGGGTAGAAGAGAGCTTTTACTTGCATGCATAGGTTTTGCTTTTACCTTTAGCATTTTGCCTAAGATAGAGTCATTTCATTGAGTGATCCCATATGTCCTTGAACCCTTATCTAAATAAGATCATTTTCATCGCATGACCATGTCCCTTTTAACCAAATGTGCCCACTTGATTTGTATAAACTTGATCCATTGGTTACCATTAATGAATGTTAAAGAGTTGGCTGATTTGAATGCTTGTGTAGGCTAAGCTAGAGTGCATTGTTTGCTATGATAGGTATAGCTAAAGCTTTTGAAGTAGAATAATATCTTTACATCTTAGAACCTATAACTTGAGCATTGATTTAATTTTTCCATTGGCATCTTTAATTTTGAGCTCCCACTTTCAAACCTCACTCTCCCATTTGTTCTTATTTGCTTGAAGACAAGCAAAAGACAAGTGTGGAAGTGTTGATATCCCTCATAATTACATCATATAGGCCTGCATTTAATTCATCTTTTAATCCTCTTTTGCATGTTTTCCTTTGCTTTTGTCCCATTCTTCCTTGTTTTTAGACTTAGCTTGCATTTGGGTTGTAGTTTGCTTTTTTTTTGCATAAGGGATGTTTTTAGGTACTTAAGGAGCCATTTAAGACAAAGAGGAAGTGGGGGAGTGATCCAAGGAGTTCCCCCAATCAAAGAGGAGCAAGAGGAGTCAAGAAAATGGAGATATGGTCTAGCATCGATCAAGGCACAAACCACAACAATCAGGAGTGATTGATGTACCGCAGCAGAAAGAAACAAAGTTCACATCGGTCAATGTGAAAACTCAAGTTCGATCTATAAAAGAACTAGGGTTTATGGGTTTAAAGAGAGATCTTTTTAATAGAATGAGCCAGAGCTTGATAGAATACACAGTGGTTTTAGGTCGTCGGAATAAGAACGCCAACCTAAACTTTAGGAAAGTAAATCGAGAGCTAGAACAACAAGATATACTTTAGTTTGCCCTAGGTCTCGAGAGAGGATTTTTGGATGATCTGAGAAGTCGAGGACTTCCTGTATTTATAGCCGATCAGGTCGGTCTTCAATGTTGGTTCGGAAAAGGAAAGTTTCCTTGCCGATAAGACAGAACTTCCGTTTTTCCCGGGTTCGTCCGATAAATAGAAGATTTCCATTTATTTGGCCGACCTGAACCTTGTTGGATGGGCCGACCAGAATTCATATCGGGCTTGTAGAGATGATTCGAATTTCATCTCAAACAGTAAGTCCCCCTCCCAGTTCGGCAAGTGAGGACGCGTTACTTGGCGAATTTCATGAAGTGTCTCTCGGTATGGATTCTGGTCGGCTGCAAAAAGAGTATATAAAATGTAATTAGAAGAAGACAGTCTTACTTGGAGTTCAGATCGGCACATTTGTGCGAGTCAGATAATGAGTTTGGGTGCGAAAAGTTCCCGCCAAAAGATGATGTAACTAGGTTTAGGTTTGCGCATGCAATTCTAGGTTTGACACGTGTCAAACGCTAGTAAAAGAAGGCGAAGAGGCCGATTAAAACAAATAAGAAGAAATGTGAAAGGTCGCCGAGCTCATGATGACTCTCGAAAACCATCCAGACTTTTCTATAAATAAGAGGGGTTCAGCCCTTCTTTCTTCACTTCTGCATTTTAGTGAAATTCTGTCAAAATCAGGTTTGCTCTCTTCTCTCTCTTCTCTGATCTTCGTTTATTTTAGTTAAAATTTTCCGGTCAGACCTCCGCCGCGTTTTGTTGCGAGCGCCACCTTTGATTTCTCCGATTAAGTGGAATTTCCGTCGCGTCAGTCAGATATGAGCAAGAGCGTGAAGATCCGTGAAAGCCGACCAGAGTCGAGGGCAATCAGATCGGCTAAGGAAAAAGCCGACGAGATCGGCATTTCTCTGGATGAATTTCTTCAGATGAAGAAAGACGACCAGGCCATAAGAGGCAGATCGAAAGGAAAGCAGGTCATTGTTGAAGAATCAGAATCAGATCGGTCTTCTGATGCTAGCCACCTGTCTGCGTTAGATCAGGCCTATCAGGATCGGGTCAGAGTAGAAAATCAGAGGGTAGCAGCTGAACGCTTTCATGCCAATCAGGTCGGGGCTGTTCCGATGGGTGTAGAAGCGTCTTCCCGTGAACCATTTTTGAACCCGCAGTTACTGAACGAGGAGAATGAAAGAGGTGGCTCAAATGAGATGGATATCTCGGACGAGCTGAATGCTCTTATTGTTGAGGATGAAGTGAATCAGTTCAGCATTGTCGATTTGAATCCTCCCGTTATAAAGATCAAGAGGAAGAAGGGTGAGCCAGCTCCGAAGCCGATCTTCGATAATCTCCTCAGAGTAATGCCGACCAAGTCGACTATGGACTCCTTGGTCGCGCTGAAGGAGGAGTGCGATATCGGCCCCAAGGTAACTTTATGGTACCGAGCCCATCAGAGCGACCGTGGGATGCTCCGGAGGGATGGTTTTGCGTCTACGGATGCTTTTTTAGGGATTTCCACCTTTGGTTCCCTCTTCCGCGATTGCTGTTGGAGATGCCGATCTTGCAATTTTCTCATTCGACGATCCGCCTGATCGTCATCATGCTAGTCATGTCTACGAAGCACAACATTCCCCTCAGTCGTGCCGCGTTTGACGCAATGACGAACACCAGGAGGACGAAGGCAGAATTACGGAACCGAGGCTTGTACTACACGAGTATAAAAACCCGGTTCAACATAGTCACCGGTGGTCAAATAACGAAAGTCAACGATTGGAGGGATCACTACTTTTTTGTGCTGATCAACGAGTTCTCCATCGCCGACCGAGACATCGAGCTCCGAACGAAATGGGCGGAGGTCATGGGTAGAGATACGCCCGTCCTGAACTTCCCACAGTATTATGTTTCTATTTCTTTGATCGTTATCGTTGATTTTGCAGGTAATAGATATCTTCCGATCGTTGACGATCCCCTCGATATTTATGAGATTTCTGAACAGTTCGTGGCGATCAGCGCGATCACCTGGCCAAAGATCACAGAAGAGAGGATCGAGAGAACAAAAGATACGAATCTCCTTAACGTCTGTTTTGCACTTTGATTCTTATTTGGAGTAGCACCAGATCGGTTAACATTTTATTTTTCAGCTGCTCTTCTTCGTCGCCAACACCGACCAGAAAGAATGAAATCTCTTTCATTCAAGGACCTCTCTATAGACATAGAATCGGCTCATGGAACAAGAAAAGGTTGTTTTTGGCCACGAAATGGCTAAACACGGAGCCTCCAAAGTAAGCGGTCATTATGCCAACTTAGTTGGCAAAGTGAAAGAATCTCTGGCTCAAAAGGAGAAGTCCCAGGAATTGATTTCGACTGCGGCGCAGTGGGTCGGTGCGCAGAGAGCACTTAGTATCGTCCGGAGACAAGGCTACGACTTCCCACCGCTGATTGATGAAAATGTGGCAAAGAAGATTGCTGAAAGCAAGGCCGAACAAGAAGCCTTCAAGGAAGTTAGTTTCTCGGCCGACAAGCTCGAGATTCCCGAGCAGGATTTTTTTTTGACGTCACGGGGGCTCCCCAGCAAGAGAGGTTAGAAGCGACCCAGTCTCCTGAGAGGGGCAAGCGAGATGCCGACGAAGGGAATGATCGAGATGACGATCAAGAAGAAGGGGAAATCCAAGAGGAAGCTGAGGCCGACGAAGGGAATGATCGAGATTCCCGAGCTGGATTTTTTTTTTGACGTCACAGGGGCTCCCCAGCAAGAGAGGTTAGAAGCGACCCAGTCTCCTGAAAGGGGCAAGCGAGAGGCCGACGAAGGGAATGATCGAGATGCCGATCAAGAAGAAAGGGAAATCCAAGAGGAAGTTGAGGGCGATGAATAGATTTTCCTCCTTCATAAATATTTTTTGTTTGTTTTGCTAAGTATTTTGTAATAACGGGTATGATGTAATCGTATGCCGTTATGGCTTTGAATTAATGAGACGAATTTTATTTAAGAATGTGAACACAAATCGCGATGCGATATCGGCTTATATTTATGCGATTTAAATTTGTAAGTATTAAGTGAATAAGAGAATGAGATCGGCATTTATTCCATACTTAGAAATTTCTTAAGTCGAATACGAATTGCGACTAGGTTGGCTTACAATTTCGCATGGCTTAAGAATTGCAGAACGGATTCTAGCTTTAAAGGAAAGTGTGAATACGAATGTGCGGGAGGCCCGGCTTATGATTGTTCGTACCACTTATCTTCTAACTGTGAATACTCGATGTACGATTCAGGTCGGCGTCAATTCATCGGTACCACTTTGAAGTATCAGAGTCAAATGCGGATGTAAGACTGACTTGGCTGATAACAACGCGTGGATCAGACTTTAGTTTTAGGCGAATTGGGCATCTGGCCAGGATGCCGATATGAAATTGACAAAGATGAATTTGAAAGGAATGAATGTTTATTGAATCTTTGAAAGTAAAAACTTACAAAAAGGGCTTCGGAAAGCTAATAAACTCACCTGGTTTTACTATGTTGGTGATGATGTACAGACCTTCCCAGTTTGCGCTGAGCTTCCCTGCGTTTGCTTCTTTAGTGTTCCCGTAGACTTTTCGAAGGACGAGATCGCCTTTGTCGAACTGTCGATTGTGCACTTTTTGTTGTAGTACCGAGCTGCTTGATTTTGGTAGTTCTGCATTTTGAGCAAGGCTTGGTTGCTTGTTTCTTCGAATGTGTCGATACTAACGACCAGCATCGTAGCTTTACTTCGGGAATACTCGGGAGTACTGTGTGCCGTAAGCTGCCGACGTTGATTTCTGCAGGAACCATAGCTTCGCATCTATATGCAAGTGAAAAAGAAGTCTTCCCGGTTGCCGCTTTTGGAGTTGTGCGATGGGACCAAAGTACGCCGTCCAATTCTTCCGCCAAAAACCCTTTTTGGCATTGAGACGCTTTTTAATGCCGTCCAGGATTGTTTTGTTAGTAGCTTCGGCTTGTCCGTTTCCTTGCGGATGATGGGGTGTAGACTTGTTGAGGCGAATTTTCCACTTGTCGCAGAAAGCCTGAATCTCTGAACTGGGGACCGTTATCAGTGACGATCTCATAAGGAAGACCATGTCGGCATATGATGTACCTCCAGATGAAGTTTTGTACTTCGATGGCGGTGATGTCGGCGAACGCGTTAGCTTCGACCCACTTTGTGAAATAGTCGGTCATGATGAGCACGTACTTGCGCTGGCGAGAAGAAATCATTGGTATGATGATATCCATTGCCTATCGCATGAAGGGATATGGAGGGATCGCCGAAGTCAGAAATTCGGTTGGTTGATGGATCAACGGGGCGTGTCGCTGACAGTACTCGCATTTTCGAGCATATTTAATGCAGTCTTCCTCTATGGTCGGCCAGAAAAAGCCTTGGCGCTTTATCTTGAGAGCAAAAGCTCGTCCGCTGGAATGGTTTCCACCCGCAAAATGCCTGAAGACAAGTAAGCAGAACGCCTGACTCGGTCCATCGACATAAGACACCTTCGAAGATTGCGTACTTAGCACTGCGTGCATGAATCCGCCGAGCTGCCCACTTCTCTGATGGTAACTCACCAGTTTCGAGGAAACGTCAGATCTCGACTCGCCAATCTCCTGCTGGCTGGTCGTCAGTGGTGGCTACAGGAACGGTTTCGTCCTCGTCAGCTGTGATTTGGAGAACTTCCTGGGTCGGGACTATGCTGGGTTGGGAGATCCCTTGAACTGGAATAGTTCTCCGAAGGGCTGAGTCTCTGTTCGATGCGATAGCAGTTAGAGCGTCAGCGCTAGTGTTGGCAGATCGGTCGATTTGATGTTGTTCGAAGGTCATGAACTCCGCGGCTAACTGCTTACCAACTTCAAGTAGGCGTCCATTCGGTTGTCCTTCGCACCGTACTCTCCGCTAAACTGCTTGGCAACGAGCTGTGAATCGCTGAATGCCCGAATATGCTGGACGTTCATCCCTTGAGCAAGACGGAGTCCTCCGATCAGTATTTTGTACTTGGCTTCATTGTTGGATGCGCTAAACTTCAAGCAGAAGCATTGTTCTAGAAGTTCTCCGGTAGGGGATTCCAACATAATGCCGATTCCAGCTCCTAATCAAGACGATGCTCTGTCGACGTGTAGTGTCCATGTCTCCGAACTCGCCGGGTCGGCATTCAAGAGCTCAGGTGATAGCTCGATCAAGAAGTCCGCCAAAAATTATGATTTTGCGGAGGTCCGCGTTCGATACTCGATATCGAACTCGGATAGCTCGATGGCCCACTTTGCCATGCGTCCGGATTGTGTCGGGCTGTGCAGGATCAACCGAAGAGGTTGGCTGGTCAGGACGGCAATGGAGTGAGATTGGAAATAAGGTCGCAACTTTCTTGAAGCGACGACCACCGCTATAGCGAGTTTCTCCAAGGCCGGGTAGCGAGTCTCAGCTCCATCCAAAGTCTTGCTGAAGTAGAAGATCGGCTTCTGCTCCCCACGGTCCTCTCGAACTAGGACTCCGCTGATTGCCGCGCTGGAAACCGCTATATAGAGTAGCAAAGTATTACCGTCTTCAGGTTTGGCCAGGATCGGAGGTGTCGAGAGGTATGTCTTGAGTTGCAGGAACGCGTCTTCACACTTTTTATCCCACTCGAACCGTTTGTTGCCTCATAGATGCTGGTAGAAGGGAAGATACTTGTCTGTGGATCGAGGTATGAATCGATATAATGCGGCTATCCTCCCTGTCAAGCGTTGAACTTCACGAGTACTCCTTGGTGAGGGTAGCTCCAAGACCACGGAGATCTGCTTGGGATCGGCTTCGATGCCACGCTGATTGACCAAGTATCCTAGGAATTCACCGGATGTGACCGCGAAGATGCATTTTGCAGGATTGAGCTTCATGCCGTACTCGTTCAGTATCACGAAGCATTCGCGCATATGGACAATGTGGTCAGCTGCTTTAGCCAATTTGACGAGCATATCGTCTATGTACACCTCTATCGTCTTCCCGAGCTGATCGGCGAACATCTTTTTGACAAGGCGCTGATAGGTGGCTCCAGCGTTTTTCAAACCAAACGGCATGACCTTGTAGCAATAGGTTCCTCGATCCGTGATGAACGCAGTCTTCTCACTATCGCCCGGGTTCATGAGAATCTGGTTATATCCTGAGAATGCGTCCATGAAGAAAAGGAGCTCGTTGCCCACGGTAGCCTCGACGAGCTGGTCAATACGAGGAAGAGGAAAATGTCCTTCAGGCAAGCTTTGTTGAGGTCTGTGAAATCTACACAGACTCGCCACTTCCCGTTCTTCTTCTTGACTACCACCGGGTTGGCGAGCCACTCCGGATACTTGACTTCGGCGATGGATCCGGCCTTCAGCAGCTTATCTACTTCGTCGTGGATGGCTTGTGCCCGCACAGGTCCTAACTTCCGTCGCTTTTGTTTGATCGGCTTGAAAGTGGGGGTCTACATTCAACTCGTGATTCGTGATTTGAGGGCTAATGCCTTTCATATCGGCCATAGACCTTGCGAATGTTGCGACATTCTCTCGGAGGAAGGTGATCAGCTCGTCCTGCATACTTGGCACCAGCTCCTTGCCAATGCCAACGCAACGTTCGGGATGGGCTACATTGATGTTGACTTGGACGATGAGATCTCATTTGATAACAGGTTTTTACAATGCAAGCAGGAGGTTATCAAAACTCAAGCAACACACAGTCGTAGTACAGTGCAAGAGGTATCAATCCATTCCTAGGGAGCAAGAAGAGCAATGAGAATGCAAGGATTTAGTGAATCTAAGCAAATATGATAAATGATTGGTAAATTCAAGGAAAACTAAATGCAACTACCTAATGCAATGCAGAACAATTTTAAAATCCCTGGAAGAGGGTTAACTACCACTAGGAACAAGCAAAAGATAGAAAATGCAAAGCTACTTAAAACTAAAAATCGACCAGTCAATCGACCACAGGATCAAGCACTGGATCGAGCAGAATGGATCGATCTAGCAAGCAACTTAAACAGAACGAATTCTAATGATAAAGAATGCAACTTTATGACAAGCAAATGATTCACAGAGGTTTAAAATATTAAAAGAGAGGGTTTAGGGTCGAAGGTCATATTCAAGGGTTTCAAAGATTAAGCTTTGGTTTGAAAACTTTAAGATCTACTCTTTTAAGAGGTTTCTCTAAGCCTTGAAAACAAAACAAGAACCATCCATGGTGTGTGGTATGGTTCACTTCTTCAAACTCTTCTCCAAACCCATGGCGTTTGGTGGAAAAAGAGATCAAAGAGCAGGGAACACAGACTTCAAACGATGACCTAACTAATCTCCTAAACAACCATGGCGTATGGGAAAGGAAGGATTAGCCTCTAGGATCTGGTTTTCCAGGACATCTGTATCCTGTCAAGGTAAGACAGCCTTTAGATCATAGAGACCTTTTTCAAGGCTCTCTAGGCTTTAAGTTCCCAAGATCCTAGAAGAGAAGGTATTAAGAACAAGAAAACACAAAGCTTTAACCCTTTCAACCCTTTTGAATCGCCTCAACCCCTTAAACCCGAAATGACTACTCACTACACATGTTTAAGATCGAATCAAAAGCAATAAACAGTAAGCTAAGCATGATTAATGAAAGATTAAAAGAAAACATGATTGATATTAAAAGATTCAAAGGTTCAACAACGAAAAAGCTTAAACTGTTCTACAATGGCGAATCACCTAACTTCGAGAGAAAATGGAAAAGACAGAATGAAGATAGGATAAAGGTGATCGCTGCTTTTGCCAAAACTAGCTAAACCGTTAGCTGGTCCCCCCCTCGCTAGCCGCCAAAGACAGCTGGACGGATAAGGTTCGTCTGGGATCGACTCGGGTCACTCGATCTCTGGCTCGATCTTCGTCTTGGATCGGATGGCTTTGGTCGATCTTTGAGTCGATCCTGCGATGATTGGGTTGGAAGCTCGATCTGGTTCTCTGATACAAGAATTTTTTATTGCTTGTTGTCAATCACCCTGTACTAGTCAGTTGTAGTATGGGTTTTATGTCAATCCAATTGGGAAGAGATGAAAACATAAGAGTTGAGAGTAAAATATCTAAGTTAAGCAAGCAGAGAAAAGGTTTTGTTGCCTAAGCAACAGTTCTAGCAACCTAAGTGAAACAAGCAGCAAAGAAAGTGAAAGCAAAAGCAAGCTAAGCAGTTTTAAGCAAGAAAAACAGAGTAAAACAGACCAAAACAGAGCAAATCCGAGATTCAAATAAGAGAAAGGCAAGTTCCTAGATGTGGTTATTGACTTTGGAAAATTTCAGACATTAACTAAGGCTGTTTCAAACTACATTGATCAAGCAAATAAGCAAGCAATGGTGATTCCTAGACATAGAGTTCACAGTTAAGCTAGTTAGATCCAATCTCTTGGCAAATAACCCTTTGCTAAACATTCTAGCAAGAACTAACTCTCATTAGTGCTAAAACATCAAGCAAGCAAGAGTAAACAACTCTATTCAAGTCAAAATGCTCCTCAAACAGTCAATCTCTTGAGCCAAGGCCAGCAAATCCTGTATTAAACAAGATCAACATTTCATCAAACACTTGGTGGGCATAAGAGAAAGCTAACAACTTAGACAAGTTTGATCAAGACTAATCTAGCATGAATAACAGATTAATAGAGATGAACCCATAAACTAAAGCACTTAACAAGCTCTAATCAAGCCTTAAATTCCCCTAATCTATCACATCTAGAAATGCTAAGATAACTATTCACCCATAATCATGTTTAACACCAAATCACAAAGGGAGAAGATGCTAATCATGATTAAAAGAGAGATTAAAGAAAGATAAAAGCAAATACTTGATTATATCAAACAAAGCAAAGAAATTGTCTTACAAATTTAAAGAAAATGCTCAAGAACAGTATTTTTGACAAAACATATCGAAAATCTGGAAAAAGAGGCTATTTATAGCCTAGAGAAGAAAGCCCTAGAGTAATGGCAAAAGCATAATTAAAAACAGGTTCGGGCTGGGTCAGTATCGGTCAGTTGCGTCAGACTTCAGTGACCGAAATGGATCCCTATTGGTCTGGAGTGATCGACTTATATGACCGAAATCCATCCGTTGTGTTTATGTCGATCACACTTGGCCGATACTGGTGACCGATACTGCTCCGTATCAGTCATCCTTGACCGATATTCACCGTCCTCTGACCGAAAACTTCTACAGAGATCTTCTGCTTTAATCCTTCTTGCTCCTTTTTGCCCAGCTAGCATCTTGTATCATTCCCAAAACTCCTCCAAGCTCCTTTTAGCTCCAAAAGCACCTAAAAACATCCAAACTGCAAAGAAAATGCAAACTATACTCTAAATGAAAACATGCAAAAGAGGACCAAAATATGTACTAAATGCAGCCCTAAATGGTGTAAATACAAGGTATATCAACACCCTCACACTTGCCTTTTGCTTGTCCTCAAGCAATTAAGAACAAATGGGAGAGTGAGGTTTGAAAGTGGGCATTCAGATTCCAAAAGTGCAAAGATAAAGAGATGGTTTCATTGCTTAAGTGCCTAGTTGTAGGCTGCAAACATAGTCAGCTATACTGTAAAGAACCTAGCCATGCTCATCATGTTTCAAAATGATCTCAAATCTCAACTTAGGCAAATGCTCAAATCAATCAACTCTTTAACATTCAATTAAGTTCAGAACATGAATCATGCTTATGCAAATCAAGTGAAGACATTTGGTTGAAAAGAGGTACAGTTATGAGATAAGAATGATCTCATTCAAGCACAGGGTTTTAAAAACATAAAGGATCACTCAATGAAATGACTTCATCTTACACAAAATGATAAAGGTAAATGCACACTTATGAATTCAATTCAAAGCTCTCTTCTACCCTTATTTCCCAAAGATAAGTCCTAAGCATTTCTAAACCCAAGAGTGAACCCTCTAAGTCTACCCTTTCCTAAACTCTACCCTTTACCCATCTTCATGGCTGGGGAAACTTCTTCTTTTTGCTTGTGTGGTTGCTTCTTTTTGGTTGGGACTTGCTCTTCTTTGTTGTGTTGGCACCTTCATCACCTTTGGTGGATTGCTTCTCGGTCAGATTTTTCTTCTTTGGACCTTTCTAAGCATTGTTGTTGGCGCCAATCTTTCTTTTTGAACTTAGAGCTTTTATTCCCATTACTTAACCACAATACTACACTGTTTCCCATTTTCTACCATTTCAGATCTTTTCATTTTCTTTCAAAACATATAAACATGAAGTTCAAACCATTTACACTACCCTTTTAAAGCCCAAAACTTCTATCCTAGAATCAAGCTCAAGATGCAAGCTGATATCTACAAGAGAGCTAATCATTGCCAGCCTTATTCCTAACACTTTTTGCCAAGACAATATCGAAAATGCAATGCAAAGGCCTCACAGCTCTCACAATAGTGTTTAGGCTCAAAAGGAGGTTTTGGTTAAGGGTGAGAATGTAACTGTCCCATAATTATGAGGATCATCTATTTGGATCAACATGAGTGGTAGAAAGGAGAAAGATGATCCAAATATGTATATGGTAGCCATGTAATCACTTTTCAATGCATAAGACATGATAATTAAAATTCCAAATTAAGGTTCAAGTTGATAGAGTTGATTTTCAGACAATAAATGCTTTCAGAATGAGATGAGAAGACCAAATCTAGCAATCTAAGCATGGTTCAGCCTTAACTTCTAGCAATCATATGATGCATCAAACAACTAAGCATTTAAAAACTGAAGTCATCTCTAAACACTAAGCACTTTACAAGGAAAATTCATTATAATGCCCTATGCAAATGCAATGCTACCAATATGCTAACTATAGACTCAATCCTAGAAGAATGAAATGAAACTACATGCTTTCTTTTTGGTTTGCAAAAATGCAAAATTTTTCAAATTTTTCGTTTTTTTTTGTGTTTTTCTATGCCTTACATGTATGCATGGTGTGCATGAGACTCAAAGTGAAAAGAAAAAGAAAAACTAAGAAAACAGAACACAAAGTCAAACCCCAAATCTCTCCCCCACACTTAAATTACACAGTCCCTTGTGTAATGAAAGCAATGGAAGAGAGAAGCAACAAAATATATTACAAAAATAAAGAGATGCAATGGTATAAAACAATAGAAAGGATGTGGTACTTGGTTTAATGGTAGGAGTTGTGGGATAATCCTGAGGTTTGAGGAGACTTGCTAGCTCTCCTCTTCCTTCTCTCATAAACTTAGTGGAATGCTCTGCTTCTTGAGGTGGTTGAACCCAGCTTGACCATAGTTGCTCAGATTGTGAAGAAGTCCCTTGTGTGCCCCATTGCCATGTCTCCTAAACTTCAGAGGGGTTGGGGTTTGATGCCTCCCAAGCTGATGGAACATGGGCTCTTGGTTCATAAGATGAGGCCCTTGGTTGTGCCCATGTACCCCCATTGGTCACTTGGTTGTGCATGGAATGAGTGTCTTCCATGGGGGTTCCATACAGCTTCCTCCTCTTCAGTTGGCTCAGCTTGGTGAAGTTGCTCTTCTTGGTGAGAGTTGAGCTCATGGGTGTGGCTGTGGTGGGAAGTTTTTGTGGATGAAGCCTTGTTCTTCCTGAACTTCCCTTTCACCATCTTCATAAGCCCTTTGATGGCTTTGTCTTACCACTTGCACCACTTCTGGAGTGTGTTGATGTGCTCATGAGCTGCTCTCAAAGAGCTTCCTTGGTTAGGAGCTTCATAAGGCTGGAAGTGGAACTGCTTTGAGCTGTATTTCAACACTTCTTCTTCTTCAAGCTCATCTTCTTCATAGGTTCCTCCTTGGCCTTCAGCGCCAGCAGTAGCATTCCATTGATCTTCTTCTTCTTCTTCTCTAATCTCTTCAGTGTGCTCCTCTTCTTATTCACTGTCTTCTTCTTCTCCTTCTCTAGGAATAGGGCCGCATGTGTAGAGCTCTTCAGTGGTTGGGTTGAATCTGATATTTCTTTTCGGATGAAGGATGTAAGCTTTGGATTGGGGAGGAAGACTTTTGCTGGTGTGTCAAGGCCTGTTATGAAGTTGTATACATGCTTTCCATCAATGATTCTTTCAAGGTAGTGGCTCTTCTTGAGATAATTAATGTCAATCCATAGTGGCTCAAGCGCATCATCTTCATGTCTCTCAAGGTCTACTCCACTAGCTTGTAGAACCGCTGTCACAACTCCCCCAATGTGCACTTGAGGGCTGCTTTCCTTCTTCGTCTTACTTAAAACCCAGCTATGGTAGGATAAGAGCTGTTCCATCAGCATAGACATATAGCAGGGGTAGCTTTTCGGTGCTCGGAGAGGTTCTCCATACTCGTCGCCTCCCAAAAGATCATACAGTCCTTGGTATATTAGATCTGCCTCCCTTCCTGTGAGATATGTTGTCTCCTTCCTTGCAAAGAGTGTATTCGCAAGTGCCTTGTGGACATATCTCACATTTGGATGCCTCAGGTGCTGGTTCCTTGATCTTCCAGGAGTGTATTGCCCAACCCAAACAATGCCCCACAGCATGATGTGCAGCTTACTAGGTATTTCGAATCTGCTCAGCTTGGTGGGGTGGGACTTCAGATCTAGAGCCTTGGCGATCTTCGTGAATGTTGAGGAGAACTTTTCCTTGCCAATCCGATAAGAAATCCATCCATCGCCATTAGAGAGTTCACTGTCTTCATACCAGACTACCATGAGTGTGGAGAGGAATTGGTAAGTGAGCTGTTGGTAAGATGGGAGTGGCATCTCCATGAAATCTCCAAGGCCCATGTGCTCAAATATAGCTTTTCAGTCACCATAGAGTCCCAGCGCCTTCATTGTGGAGGTGCATGGATATCTTGTTGGCTTGAAAGTGCACTGGCTGAAAGCCTCCATGAGTTCTTTAGCAGCATTGCCCTTCTTTTGTTGATTTTCTCCCTTATTTCCAACTGGTCTCTTTCCAGCGGCTTTGGAGCATTTCTCATCAGCTTTGCCCTTTCCTTTATCTTTCTTAGTTCTTGGTTGGATTGGTGCTTCCTGAGGTGCTTTTCCCTTTTTCCCAGCAGCTGTGTTTGTTCTTCCCATGGTACCTTCAAAAGCAAAGCTTGAAAACAAGGTAAGTGAAAGAATAAAAGCTGAAGAACCAAATAGCTGAAAGCTTTGAATGGAGAAATCCTTTAAGCTAAGAAAAGTCTAACAAGTCCTAACAACAAGCTTAAACTTATTCAAAGCAAGAAGAGATCAAAAGCTAGCAACTAAATAAGCTAGGATGCACAAAAGATCAACAGTTATGCATGACATTCTAGCAAAATGGTTCTTAGGCAAAAGAGATGATGATCTTGCAAATGGATGAAGATAAACAAGCAATAAGATAAATAGACATTAAACAGAACTTCAACATCTAGCTTGATATTTCAAAACAAATCCAAGTTGCAAAACCATACAACAACAAGTAAAACTAAACACTAGCTGCTCTTATAAACATCTAATAAGCAATTTTGAACATAATCAAAGAGTAAGAGCAAAGAAAGATAGTTTAGGAAGCAAACCTTTAGTGAGCCGTTGAAAACTTAGAGAAAGCAATAAAACAGAAAGAGAACTAATAGTTTTGAGCTTTATGTGAGAAGAAGAGTGTGATTGTGTGTGAAGAGAAGTAAATTAAGTTGTTGTTTAAATAGAGAGAAAAGAGAGGAAACCAAAGGAATCAAAGGTTGGTGAGGGAACATAAGGAATCAAAAGTGTGGGGGACAAAAACAAAAGTGTTCAGAAGTTAAGAAAGAGGTCAGAAGGAATCCCATTTAAAAATTGAAACTCGTTTGGCTCCAAACCAAAGGAGGTAATATTTTTTTGAAAGTTAAGATACTTACCTCGGATGGAATATCGGTCACTCATGACTGATATTACTGACCGAAATGGAAGTTTCGGTCATGAGTGATCGATATTGGAGACTGATGTGCTTCCTGGGATTAGTATTGGTCATCATTGATCGACACACTTGACCGAAATACATCCGATGTGATTGTGTCGGTCATGAGTGATCAATACTGGTGATCGATATGATTCCAAGAATCTCATCGATCACCAGTGATCGACACACTGGACCAAAAATCAAACGGTGTGTTTATATCGATCAAGTCTGGTCGATATGAATAACCAAAATTTGTCCTGCTTTCAAATTTCTTTCCATATCGGTCACAAGTGACTGATATGTTGTTGACTGGTGTAGACTGGCTCCACTGATATCGATCAAACATGATCGATACTGATGACCGATAATCTGTGTATCGGTCTGTCATGACCGATACAGATGACCGATGTCAGCCAGAATACACCTGTTCTTTGTCCCCTTCAGACTTTCTAAAACCCCAGTTCGAAATCCTGTTTCTATACACTAAAACAAAGCATAAAAGAAAATCTAGAAAGCATAATATATACAAAAGGATACTATGGGACTACCTCCCAAGTGTGCTTGTTTAAAGTCACTAAGCTTGACTTTGATTACCTCTTTAGTTGAGGTGAGGAGAAGGAGTCTTGGAACTCCTTGGTGTCATCTTGCTTCTCTTGACCTTGGTGGTCACTCCATTCACCTTGATCTTGGCAAAAGGTGTAGTATTCCCCTCTTGCTGAAGCTTGAAGCAAAACTCTCCCTTCTTACAGACACTTGGTTTCAAAACCACTTCTCCCTTGCTAGTAAACAGCTTAACATCATTCATATTCTTGTAACCAACCACTTCAATGACCTCCTTTCCAGTGGTGTCTTCAAACAACTTGACCAAGCAGCATCCATCAAAACTCTCTCCTTGGTAGCCTTCAAACTCTGGCCAATTCTTTCCAAGCTGCTTCAGCTTCTTGATCTCCATTGAGAAGGCTTGCTCATTCTCCAGCTTATTCCCCTTGGAGTCAAACCTTAGAACCTTCTTCTTGGTCAGCTTCAGCTCAATAGTGCATTCCTTAGCATCAAACACTGCTCCAGCTGAGGCTAAGTGATGTAAGCATCAATGCTTATATCAAGAAGAAACACAAAGGAGAGGAGCTAGAACCTGTTTTGCTTGAAGATAAGGAGCAAAGGAGACATGTAGCTGTTTTTAAAGGAGCTAAGGACTTAACAACAAAACACTGTCGTTCTATGCATCAAGGAGAACGTTCTGATCAAGCTAAACCATGGCTGGACCAGTTTAATTCACAAGAAGACCAAGCCAAACCACCAGAACCACCAAATCACATGAATGGACCAACATTCACATTTTCAAGACCATTTATGGAAACCAGGAGCTGCAAGACATATTATTCAACCAACCCCACGTCCCATGAAGCTAATGAGAAGATTAAACCACCCTTGGTTCAATTTAATTCATCACTTACCCAAGAAGATCCAACCAAGTTTATAAATGGACCTACATGCAAATATATGGAGCCATTCAAGGAAACAAGGAGCATAGTTTATACCAACATCTCATTCACGCCTCCCTTGAGGTTTACATAGTTTACCAAGATTCCTAAACCACCTGACCAAGCAAATAAGCGAATCAAATCAGCCGATCCCAAAGGAGAAACTACCATGAAGACAGTTACTTTAAAAGGATTCATTATCTTTGTTTCTTTGGAAACCAAGACCAGTTCTTTCTTATACTTGAAGATCTCGATCCTACATTCAAATCAACACATCTTAGACGTCCATACAAGTCAGAAGAGTCAGAGATCACAACATTTCGTCCCCCATATCAAGCCATCTCACAAATTAAGCAAATTCCCTCCATTAAGTCAAATGGCTAGTCTTTCATCACACCATACTTTCAGCCTTTGTTTTAATATCTTATTACCGTTTTATTTACATTATTTTGAGCATTATATAAGCTCCAACCTTTGTACTTTCATAGTTACCAAATTATTAATCAAGAAAAGTTTATTTTGTTTCAAAGTGAGTTGTCTTTTGAATCAATATTGTACCTGCTTTTTATTAAGTTCTTTTTGAGTGATTCAAGAGCTTGTGAGAAGTGTAGAATTTATTAACTCTTGTGAGGATTAGCCCTTGAGTTAGTAGAGTCTAACCTTTGGAGTTTGTGGTCATCAAGCTTCAACCTGACTTTCAATCATTCAAGTCTTCATTTCATCCCCTTAACCTAGAAGCAAAGATTCAAAGAAGCTTTACTTGAGCTACATTTCAAGTATTGTAGCACTAAGAAATGTCTTCTTAGAATGATGGCATTCTTTATATGTCCTTCCACATCAAGCACCAGGAAATCAGTTGGAATGGTTACTCCTTCTATCATCATTGGCACATCCTTGAGACTCCCAAGTGGTTTCTTCACTGTCCCATCAGCTATAGTAAGGGATACATTACTCTCCTGAATTTGAGTGTAGCCAAGAGCTTTAGCAGTAGAGGATGAGAGAAGATTGATACTTGCTCCAACAGCTCTTGAAAGTCTGCCCTTTAAGCACACATGGGAGAGTAAAACATCATGGATCTCCAAGTTTCTTGATAGTGAGCTCCTTAACCTCAGGTGTTCCAGCCTTCACCCTTAGCTTCTCAAGTTCTTCTTGGCCATTCAAACCTTTCAATTCCATCTGAGCAGCATAGAGCGTTTCATACTTCTGAACTAGCTGTTCCTTGAACCTTCCTGGAAAAGGGATGGTTGGTTGATAGACATGAAGAGTAGCTGTTTGAGGTTTCTCCTTATCATCAGCAGCTTCTACCAAGTAGTCCTTTGTGTTATCAACAACTTCATGTGGCGCCCACCACTCTTCATCATCTGAGTTTTCCCCTTCTCCAAAGGGTTCTTCTTCTACAGCTCCTTGGTCATTTTCGATTTCCAAGAACTCTTCCCCCCCCCCCCCCCCCCCCCCCCCCCCCCCACTTAGACGTTCAGTGTCCTCAGTGAACAAGCAGAGAAACTCTTCAATGATAGCCTCCTCTTCAGCTGAGAAGCTTTCTTCTTCTAGCACAATAGCACTGCAAAACTCCTTTGGGTTAGCTTCTGGTTTTCCAGGAAACTGTCCTTGTGGCTTTGGACCAGCTATGCCTTTGTTGTTATCCAGTGTTTTGACTCTTGCAGCCAATCCATAAAACTTGTTGGTAAGCTCTACATGCACTGAATCAATTTTGTTGTGGACCTCTGCAAACTTCTTGTTCATTTCCAAGGTTGTGGTGACTTGAGTGTTGATCATTTGTTGCATGAGGGTCTTGAGTTCAGTGTCTTGAGAGCTAGAGGAAGCTTGTCCTTGTGCTTGGGAATTGAATCCTGGAGGGTTGTAGGGCGCTCTAGGCTGATAGTTGTTGTTCCTCTGCTGAAATCCTTGATTGTTGTAGGGAACAAAAGGTCTTGGGGCAGCTTGCTATTGCTGTTGAGGGTAAACCTGATCTTGTGGGTTGGCAACATTGTTGCTCCTGTAGGACAAGTTGGGATTTGGTCTGTATTTCTCATAGTTGTTGTAGCCACCTTGGTTTCCCAAATAGTTCATCTCCTCAACTTGGCATTGCTCCTGATCATCAAGCTGAACCATGTCTCCCACAAAGTGAACCTCTTTTTTTTCCCTTAGCAACAAGTCCAGCTTCTCATGTAGAGACTTAATTTCTTTATTTTTAGACTCTAACTCATCCTTTGCACTCCTTGGTGCTCTGTCAAACTCCTCATTGTAGTTTCCATCAGACTGAGCCAAATTCTCTACTAACTCCAAACCTTCATCTACATCTTTTAACAGGAAGTTCCCATTGGATGATGTGTCCAGAAGCATTCTTATCTTAGGCAAGGCTCCTCTATAGAGAGTGGATGGCAAAGAGGCTTGTGAGAAGCCATGATGAGGGCATTGCAATGTGTAACCCTTGAATCTCTCCCAAGCTTCTCCAAAGCTTTCAGTGTTCCTCTGTGCAAACCCTGAAATCTCATTCCTTATTCTAGCAGTTCTTGAAGTGGAGAAGAACTTTGCTAGAAAGGCTTTCTTGCATTCATCCCAACTGGTGATACTTCCTTGGGGAAGGTTCTTCTCCCACTGGTGTGCTTTGTCTCCTAGGGAAAAGGGAAACAACCTGAGCTTGAAGCCATCTTCACTTACTCCATTTATCTTTGTTAGTGAGCACAACCTGTTAAAATTATCCAGATGATCTAGAGGGTCTTCAAGTGGTAACCCCTGGAATTTGCTGCTTTGAACCATTGAAATCAATCCAGACTTGATTTCAAAGTTGTTGTTTTGGACAGCTGGTGGAATGATACTTGTCCTGTTGTTGTAGGCATTTGGTGCATCACCAGCGCCAATAGGTCTAGCTGCTCTTGGAGCTTGTGCAGCGCCTCTTGGTCCTTGCTCACCCTGTAAGCCTTGAACACCTTGATGTCCTTGTATACCCTAAGCGCCTGCAGCTCCTGGAGGACCCTGAAATCTGATGTCATCCATGACTTGATCCTGATTGTTCATACCAAGTCTTTGCAAGTGTTGCTGCCTTTCTTGCTGTCTCCTTGCTCTCTGTCCTCTATCCAGCAGATTGATGTTGTCTATGAAGTCCACAAGATTGCTTGAACCTCTGGATCTCAAGTTCATATACCTGAAAGACAGAAGTGAGAGTCAAATAAAATTAGTAACCAAAGAAAAGTAAAAGCTTGATCTTAAAGATTCTACAAACTCTAATGATTCAAACTTAGGTCCCAAATGGCAACGGCGCCAAATTGATACAATAAATTTTTATTGCTTGTTGTCAATCACCCTGTACTAGTCAGTTGTAGTATGGGTTTTATGTCAATCCAATTGGGAAGAGTTGAAAACATAAGAGTTGAGAGTAAAATCTCTAAGTCAAGCAAGCAGAGAAAAGGTTTTGTTGCCTAAGCAACAGTTCTCGCAACCTAAGTGAAACAAACAGCAAAGAAAGTGAAAGCAAAAGCAAGCTAAGCAGTTTTAAGCAAGAAAAACAGAGTAAAACAGAGCAAAACAGAGCAAATCCGAGATTCAAATAAGAGAAAGGCAAGTTCCTAGATGTGGTTATTGACTTTGGAGAATTTCGGACATTAACTAAGGCTGTTTCAAACTACATTGATCAAGCAAGTAAGCAAGTAAGCAAGCAATGGTGATTCCTAGATATAGAGTTCACAGTTAAGCTAGTTAGATCCAATCTCTTGACAAATAACCCTTTGCTAAACATTCTAACAAGAACTAACTCTCATTAGTGATACAACATCAAGCAAGCAAGAGTAAACAACTCTATTCAAGTCAAAATGCTCCTCAAACAGTCAATCTCTTGAGCTAAGGCCAGCAAATCCTCTATTAAACAAGATCAGCATTTCATCAAACACTTTGTGGGCTTAAGAGAAAGCTAACAACTTAGACAAGTTTGATCAAGACTAATCTAGCATGAATAACAGATTAATAGAGAGGAACCCTAATCAAGCCTTAAATTCCCCTATTGTACCACATCTGGAAACTCTAAGATAACTACTCACTCATAAACATGTTTAACACCAAATCACTAACGGAGAGGATGCTAATCATGATTAAAAGAGAGATTAAAGAAAGATTAAAGTAAATACTTGATTATATCAAACAAAGCAAAGAAATTGTCTTACAAACTTAAAGAAAATGCTCAAGAACAGTATTTTTGATAAGACATGTCGAAAATCTGGAAAATAGGCTATTTATAGCCTAGAGAAGAAAGCCCTAGAGTAATGGCAAAAGCGTAATTAAAAACAGATTCGGGCTGGGTCAGTATCGGTCAGTTGCGTCGGTCTTCAGTGACCAAAATGGATCCCTATCGGTCTGGAGTGATCGACACATATGACCGAAATCCATCCGTTGTGTTTATGTTGATCACACTTGACCGATACTGGTGATCGATACTGCTCTGTATCGGTCATCCTTGATCGATATTCACCGTGCTCTGACCGAAAACTTTTGCTTTGATCCTTCTTGCTCCCTTTTGCCCAGCTAGCATCTTGTATCATTCCCAAAACTCCTCCAAACTCCTTTTAGCTCCAAAAGCACCTAAAAACATCCAAAATGCAAAGAAAATGCAAACTATACTCTAAATGCAACCTAAGTCTAAAAGCAGAAGAAAATGGGACAAAAGCTAAGGGAAAACATACAAAAGAGGACCAAAATATGTACTAAATGCAGCCTTAAATGGTGTAAATACAAGGGATATCATTCTCGATCTGCATGGCGTCATTCACGTCCGTACTCCAGATCGATCTCCTCTCTCGATCTTGGTCTTGATCCTTCCTTTTGAATCTACTTGGTGCACTCGATCTTCTGGTCGATCTCATCTAGATCGACCTGCCTTGCTCGATCCGCTACTCGATCTTGGGTCCTTAGCATGCACGGCTGAGTTCTCCAAGTGTCCACGAGCTTCCTCACGAGCCTTAGCATGTCCATGAATCCTCCACAGCTCCAATGTGTCTAAAAACAACCTGAATATGATGCATAATGCAAGAAACATGCGAATGCTAATGCAAAAGTGCTCTAGGACCCTAAATGGTGCAAACTAGCCTATAATCGATGATGAATGCATGAGAAACTATCCTAAATACATGCAAAATATACAAAATATATAGTAATATCAACTCCTCCAAACTTGCCTTTTGCTTGCCCTCAAGCAAACAAAATTCAAGAAGGAAGAGAGGTTTGAAAGTGGAAGCTCAAAATGAAAGATGTCAATGGAGAAATCGATTCAACGCCCAAGTTATAAGTTCTAAGATGCAAAGAGGTTGTTCTACTTTAAAAGCTTTAGCCATACCCATCAAAGCAAGCAATGAACCATAGCTTAGTACACAAGCATTCAAATCAACCAACTCCTTAACATTCATTAAGCGTTAACCAATGGATCAAGTTGTGCACATCAAGCGAAAGCATTTGGTCAAAGGGGTAAGGTCACAAGATGAAAATGATCTCGTTTTAAGAAGGGTTTTAAAAATCAGGGGATCACTCAATGAAAGAATCCTTTCTTTGGCAAAATGTTAAAGGTAAAAACACACCTATGCATGCAAGTTAAAGCTCCGTTCTACCCATTTTACCCAAGATGATCCTAGAAACTTCTAAAACCCAAAGTTAACCCCTAAATCTACCCTTTTCCAAAGTGCTTGATCATCTTCACTCTTCACAATGGGGGAAACTTATCTTGTCTTTGTCGTGTGGTTGACCTCTTCTTTTTAGACCTTGCTCTTCATTGTTGATTGTTTGGCACCGCTTTCATCACCTTTGGTGGATAGCTTAGTCAGATTTTTTTTTCCGGTTGACCTCTTCTTAGCTTTGTTGCTGCTGGCGCCTTTCTTTTCTTTAACACTTAGAGCATTTTATCTATTTTACTTTACCACATTTAACTCGTTCCCCCTTTGTTACTAACCCCACTTCTTTCTTCCTTTTGAAAACATATAAACATGTGATAACTATTTTCTTTGCAAGGGTGAGTATGCAATGAGGCTATCAAACTCAAATACAAGACATGTTGTAGCACAGTATGCAAGAGAGAGTCAATCCACACCTAGGATGATAGAAAATGCAAAGAGAATGCAAGGGCTTTGCAAATCTAAGCGAAACAAGATCAGTTTTGAGAAAATCAATAAAAACTAGAGGCATCAACTAAATGGAATGCAAAACTATTTTAATATTACCAGGAATGTTCAAACTACCATGAGGAATAAACAGAATAATTAAAGGACAAAGCTATGAATTACTAAAATTCGACTAGTGGATCGACCATGGGATCGACCACTAGATCGAGCAATAACGATCGATCTCGTCTAAAAATGCAAGAACAGTAAAACTAACGACCAGGATGCTATCAAAGATCAAGCGAATGACGAGAGAAGATGTAAAAATGCTAAGAGAGAGGGTCTAGGGTTGAGATTCATGGTCAGGGGTTTCAAAGGTCCGAACTTGGATTGAAAACTTTAAATCGACTCACTTTGTGAGAATCTCTAAGCCTTGAAAACAAAATAAGATCTATCCGTGGCTTTTGGTATAGATCACTCCTTCATCCTCTCCTCCAAACCCATGGCTTTTGGTGGAAAGAGAGGTCGAAGGGCAGGAAAAACAGATTTCAAACGAATGGCTTAACTAGTCCCCCAAACTTCCATGGCTTTTGGGAAGGGGTAACTAGTCTCTAGGGTGTGATCTTCAGAGGTCCCTGAATCCTGTCAAGGTAATGAACCTCTCGGATCGTAAAGCTCTTGGCGTGAGAGTCTTTAAGCTTTAGGAACTCGACACCCTAGAAGAGATAGCCATTAAACACTAGAAAACCCCAAGATCGAAACTCTTTTGACCCCTTGAATCCTCTCAACCCCGAACCCAAATGAACTACTCACTACACATAAGATAAATCAAGCAAAGCATGAAGAAAGAAACGATGAACATCAAACGATTCGATTACAAAGCAAGAAAAACTTCAAGTTCTACAATGGTGGATAATCTCCAAAACCAGAGAGAAAAAACTTAAAAAAGATAAGACTGAAAAGTTGTGTGGGAAAAAGACGTCGTCGCCTTCCCAAAATGGCGAAAACAACCCGATGGTCCCCCCCTCACTAGCGGCCAAAAGCGGTTGAAACGACCGAGATCGACTTCAGGATCGAGCGGCTCTCTCGATCATCTTCGGACATCATGTCTTCAACTCGATCTGGGTCTCGATCATCTTCGGTGGATCGAGTGTTGCATCCGATCTTGGTATCGATCTTCGGTTGGATCGAGTGGTTGACTCGATCCGGCTCTCGCTCTGCATGGCGTCATTTACGTCCATACCGTTTGATCGATTGCTTCACTCGATCTTCGTCTCGATCATTCTCCTTGGATCGCCTGGTCTTCTCGATCTTCTGGTCGATCTCATCCTAGATCGACCTGCCATGCTCGATCTGTTCCCCGATCTCTAGTCCTTAGCAAACATCCGACCTTCCACGAACCGCCACAACAACTTCAGCACGTCCACGAACCTCCACGACTCCAAAGTAGCCAGAAACAACCTGAATGTGATGCAAAATGCAAGGAACATGCGTATGCTGGTGCGAGAATGCTCTAAGACCCTAAGTGATGCAATCTAGTCTAAAGTGTGATGTAAATGCATGAAAAGCTAACTAATATGTATGCAAAATGTATGGAATATGCAGTAACATCAACATGAAACTCTTAAACCACCAAATGACCCTTTCCCCAAACTCCTAACCTAATACCAAGCTCAAAATGCAAGTCGGTGTCTACAAGGGAGCTTCTCCTTGCCAGCCCTATTCCTAACACTTTTTGCTAAGATAGGATTGAAAATAATGCAATGAAAGGCCTCACTACTCACGCAAAAGTGTTTAGGTCTGAAAAAAAGTTAGGTTTAAAGCGTGGTTAACTGTCCCATTATGATGAGGATCAACTACTTGGATTAACAAGAGTGGTAAGAAAGGAAGAAGATAATCCAAGTATGTATAAGGATAAGCCATGCAATCGCTTTCAATGCGAAAACAAGATATTTCAATGTCAAGATTAAGGTTCAAATAAGATGGAGTTGGCATCAATACAAAGCGAGTTTCAACATAAGACTAGAGTATCAATTGCAAGTAATCAAAGTATGGTGCGGCCTTAACTTCAAACTCACTATATGCAATCAAGCAACAAACAACTTAGGCATTGAAAACAATTCAAACATTGACAACTTAACAAGTGTTTATCATTTACTCCCTATGCAAATGCAGCAACCTAAATGATTTTTTTTAAAAAAAATTCTAGACTCAATCCTAAAATATTCAACAATGCAAGTGCAACTACATGAATTTTTTTGAAATTTTTTTAAAATTTAACCATTTTTTTTTCTTTTCTATGCCTTAGGATGTATGCAAGACTCAAAGGATGATGACAGAAAATAAGAAGAAAGAAAACATGTCAAACACACCACACACTCCCCTAAACTTGAATGACACCGTCTCAGTGGCAAACAAATCCAAGAGAGTTCAAAACACAAAGCAAAAACATAGAAAACATGCGTGGTATATACAAGGGACGGTTGTTGGTACCTCGGAGCTAAGAAGTGCTGGAGCTTGAGGTTGCTCCAGACCTCTTGCTCTTTGTGGGAGTCTCGTGAGCTACTCCCTTGCCCTTATCCAAGCTAGCTTGCTCATGTAACGAGTGGCGCACAGGTTGGATTGTTGCTTGGGGCTCACGGATCTCAATGCCTCCCGTGGATCTCCTTCTCTTCTCGGGCTGCTCGACCTCTTCTCTTGAAGGTGAAGCTGGTGAGTTCTTCTTAAGCTTCTTGATCTTTTGAGCAAGCTTCTTGATCATCTTGCTCTACCACTTGTTCACCTTCCTTTGCATCTCCGCAACAGAAGCAGGAAACTTTTCTGCCATTGTTCTTGGCTCAAAGTCAAGCTTTGGAAGAGTGAATCTCTCGGGCATCTCGGCATCTGATGTGGGGGACTCTGACGGTGGGCGAGCAGCTAGTGCTGGAGCAGCTGTTCCTCCTAGAGGTGCAAAGCACTCCTCTACACTCGGCAAGAACTCTACATTGCCAACTCCTTGCAGCTCGGTTTCCTCCTTATTTGGTAAGATGCAAACTCGCTTCTCATTCTCAGAGTCAATGAACAAGTAGGCGTAGAAACCCTCGGCTGGCATGCGTCCCAAGCTATCTGTGTTCCTCATGTAGATCTCATCCATGAAAGCTCTCTCCAGAACAGGAGTGAAGTCTTGAAGCGGTATGCCAGCTTGCACAAACATAGGCGTGAGGAAGCCTCCAATCAGAGCTGAACTTGCCTTGCGTCGCAAGGCATACGTTTTGTACTTCACCAAGGAGGCGGCTAAAATGCACCCTTAGTTCACGTCGTCGCCAAGCTCATCCTCCATTGGCTCATCATCTCCTTAGAATCACAAAGCAGATGCTTAACGCCTTGGAACAGGAAGCAAAGCTCGGTCTTGGTGACTGTGGGAGTCACTGACCGCCCACTGATGGTGTTGGCAATCAGCTTGAGCATGTATCTTAGCACCGGACTCCTCACTCTCTTGATCTTCGCCGTATTCGCCTTGTAGTCATCGTTTCTTATGAGATCCCACAAGTCATTGGCTTGAGTGAAGGGAGGGAACTCAACCTTGTTAGCAGCAGCATTGAGGCCGTAGGCTTGACAAAGCTCCGGGATTGAGAGACGGAAGGCTTGACGTTTGATCTTGAAGGAGATGTGGCCTTGAGAAGGAGTAGGGATGCTCGGGTTCTCATATGCGAACTCCAAAGTGGCTAGGAAATCGATTGCCACCTCGGGAAAAGTTGGGCAATCCATTCGTAAAAAGCACCGGAGCCCTATGTTCTTGAGGAGTTGATCAAAGTCTCCCAAGATCCCCATCTTAGACAGTAAACCCCTATCCGTGAACTTTGTGGGTTCGAACAGAAGCCTTTCCAGCCGTTTCTTGGCTTGCTTCTCCTCTTTAGACCATCTGATCCTCTCCTGAACTACTTCTTGAGCCTCTCCCTTTTGTGCTGTCTCTTCTCTCGTTTTCTTGGGAGCCATAGTACCTGAAACACAATTCTCAAGCAAGAGAATGAGCAAATGCGGCAAATATTGAGAGGAAGACTAGGCAAGAAAGAAAAACTCATAACTAATATCCTAGATTTTTGGAGGATTTATAAAAATTCTAGCAAGATAATAGAGAGAGAAATCTAGAGATAGGATCAAATCTAGAATTTTTCCTAATATCTAGCTAGTTTTTAAAAATTCGTTAAATCCCCTAACATCTAGTATTCAAGTAAAGCAATAAAAATGAAAATTTTCAAAAGATTTTGAACAATGATTTGAAAATACCTTTGTAGAGATTGAAAACATATGTTGTTAGCCTTTAGGAAAAGAAAATTACACTCTCTCTTGCTTAGGAAACTCGAAACACAAAAGATGAGAGAGTGTGTTTTTGCTTGAAAATATAAAAGCCAACAAAAATAAAAAACCATGGGTAAAATTAGTGGTTTTCTGACAAAAGTGTGGTCAAGGCACATCTTTCATGGTCAAAGATTTCTGTCTTGACCATAATTTAAATTTAAAAATAGGAGGGAAAGAAGAAAAGAGGGAAAAGAAATTGTTACCTCAACACGAGATCGAGTCCATTTGGTCGATCTAGGACTCGATCTCATCCCCATAATGGATAGGATCGAGAGGTTTGATCGATCAGGGACTCGATTCAATTTGCATGGGGTCTTAGATCGATTGTACCCTCTCGTTCCTTGACTTTTGGTCAACCAGGCATTGGTCCTTGGATCGAGCTACGTGATCGATTTGAGGGTCGATTTGGCTTGGATCGCGTGGGAGATCGAGTTGACTGATCGATCTATCTTTAAAGAACCTTCCCGAGAGAAATTAGATCGGTCGATCCAGATTTGGACCGATCGATCCAAACTTCAAGAATTTCCCGAGACATTTTAGATCGGTCGATCTAGATGGGATTGATCGATCCGAACTCATCTAGATCGACTGGCTCTTCTCGATTCACTAGCTCGATCTAGTAAAGATCGAGCTAGGATGAGTCAATCTAGCACTCGATCTCTAGCCTATACTTAACCCTTCTCGCCTCTTTTGGACTCCAAGATCACACCTAACAATCCCTTATCCATTCACCTACACACTTAAACATTAAAAGCATAAAACTGAAGTAGAAATAAAGCAAAAATATGTACAAGATAGACATGGGAAGGCCTCCCAAGTGCGCTTTCTTTAACGTCTTTAGCTAGACTTTACTTGGTTTAGGCCTGACGGGGGTCTTGGAGAAGCACGGAGGTGCTCTCCTTGCTGCAATCGCTCGCCAGGTAGGGCTTAACTCTGTGCCTATTGACCGTGAAAGCATTCCCGCTTTTGCCAACCAATGTAACCGCTCCATAGGGTAGAACATCTTTGATCTCAAACGGTCCACTCCACATTGACTTGAGCTTCCCTGGGAATAGCTTCAACCTCGAGTTGTAGAGTAGCACCAAGCTGCCTTCCCTCAACACCTTGTTAACCAGCTTCTTGTCATGAACAGCCTTAGTCCGCTCCTTGTAGATCTTAGAGCTGTCATATGCATCCAGCCGTAGCTCATCAAGCTTATGTAGCTGAATCAACCGCTTTTCCTGAGCTGTCTTGAGGTTGTAGTTGAGCTGCTTTACTGCCCATAGTGCCCTATGCTCCAACTCAACAAGAAGATGACATGCCTTGCCGTATAGAAGAGTGAAAGGAGTAGTACCAATGCGGGTCTTGAAAGCGGTTCGGTAAGCCCACAAAGCATCATCTAGCTTAACCGCCCAATCCTTCCGAGTAGTCCCAACTGTCCTCTCGAGTATAGCCTTGATCTACCTGTTAGAGACCTCTACTTGCCCACTCGTTTGAGGATGATAAGGTGTAGCTACCTTGTGCTTCACACCATACTTACTTAAGAGACTTTCAAAGACCTTATTGATGAAGTGGCTTCCACTGTCACTGATTACTACCTTGGGGACTCCAAACCATAGGAATATGATGGTCTTGAAGAGCTTTATCACCACTCTTGCATCGTTTGTTGGGGAAGCTATAGCCTCAACCCACTTAGATACATAATCAACCGCCACCAAGATGAACTTGTTGCCGTAAGAAGATGGGAATGGACCCATAAAATCTATCCCCCATGCGTCAAAGACATCAACTTCAAAGATAGAAACCTAAGGCATCTCGTTTCTCTTGGTGATGTTTCCTGCCCTTTGACACGCTTCACAACTCTTAACAAACTTATGAGCGTCCTTGAAGATAGATGGCCACCAGAAACCCGCTTGTAACACCTTTGTAGCGGTCTTGAAAGAAGCAAAATGACCACCATATGAAGAGCCGTGACAATGTAGAAGTATGTCTTTAGCTTCTTCCCTTGTTACACACCTTCTATACAAGCTGTCCACGCCCCTCTTGTAGAAGTATGGCTCATCCCAAAAGAAGTGGGAGACATCTCTCATAAACTTCTTCTTGTGGTAATGATCTAGGTGAGAAGGCTCCTCTCCACAAGCTAAGTAGTTTACTATATCAGCATACCAAGGAAAGTCTTCTTCCTTGAAACTCAAGACCTCTTCAAACTTGTCTTCAAGCTTCTCACATACCGCTGTGGTGATCATCATGAGCTGCTCTTCAGGAAGTGAATCATCAAGTGGCAAAGCTTCATTGACTCTCATCCTTGAGAGGTGATCAGCTACACCATTCTCTATTCCCTTCTTGTCTTTTATCTCCATATCAAACTCTTGTAGAAGGAGAATCCACCTTAGAAGCCTCGATTTAGTGTCTTTCTTGGAATAGATGTACCTCAAAGCTGCGTGATCTATATTGACAACAACCTTAGAGCCTACAAGGTATGATAAGAACATGTAAAGGTTGTCTTCTCTTGATCGTTTGGATGGATTAGTATTTGAAAAAAACCGCTATAACCATCAAGAAAGCAATAATAAGGATGATTAGCAAGTCTCTCAAGCATTTGATCAAAAAAAGTAAGGGAAACTGATCCTTTCTAGTAGCAGAATTAAGCTTCCTATAGTCTATACACATACGGTGACCAGTTATGGTCCTAGTAGGAATCAATTCATCCTTATCATTCTTAATGACCGTGATCCCTTCCTTCTTAGGCACCACATGTACAGGAGAAACCCACGTGCTGTCACTTATGGGATAGATCACGTCAGCCTCTAACAATTTGAGAATCTCTTTCTTAACTGCTTCTTTCAAATTCAGGTTCAAACGCCTTTGATGTTCAATAGTAGAAGAGTTCTCATTATCTAAGTGAATCCTATGAGTGCAAAGCATTGGTGAAAGGCCCTAGATGTCACTTAAAGAGTACCCAATGGCCTTCCTATACTTTCTCAGCTCATTTAGGAGCGAGTGCAACTCATCATCACTCAGATTCTCATTCACAATCATGGGGTAGGTATCATTAAGCCCTAAGAAAGCATACCTTAGCCCTTTTGGGAGCTCCTTGAGGTCCACCTTTGGGGCTAGCAGCTCGCTCCAGTCCTCCTTGTGGCTCTTGTTGGCGTTCCCATCCTCAGTAGCCTCCTTAGAACCCGAGACATGAGCCTTTAGGCTGCCTTCTTGAACCGTTGTCCCCTCCGAGATCGAGTCATCCAGTCGATTTTGCACTTGTTCTGGTCCGGATCGAGCAACTTCACTCGATTCACCCACTCGATTTGATGTGGATCAAGCAGGAGATCGAGTATCTGTCTCGTTCTCTGAACTAATCGATTGGATTCTCTCGATCTTTGCCTCGATTGCACCTTTATATCGGCCAGTCTCCTCCCCGAGCTGACCTTTGGATCGAGTGAGGTTCTCGATCTCCTTGTCGATCTGACCTTTGGATCGAGTAAATGCATCTATTTCAGGGTCGATCTCAAGCCACACGTCCTCGTCTCCTTTGACAACTCTTCTAGAATCAAGGAGATTAACGTACTCTTGAGTCCTCTGGTCCAAGAAACCGTACTCTCCTCTCTCCTTAGTTAATGCCAGCTTCAAGTGATCCTCTTGTGCAAGCTTTTCTAACAATTCATCCGCCAAGGCATGCAAGGTTTCTATGTAGAATGCTTGTCCCTCTATGGTCGGCTTCTTCAAGACCTCGTTGATGTCAAAATCCAGCTTTATGTCTTTGCCAAGGTGTAGGGCTATCTTTCCATTCTTGACATCAATGATGGCTCCGGCGGTTGCAAGGAATGGTCTTCCTAGTATAAGCAGATCTTTAGGCTCTTCATCCATCTCAAGCACAACAAAGTCAGTTGTTAAATTGACATCGCTTATTCTCACTGGAAGATCTTCCTGCAAACCCACTGGAAGTCTCACGCTTCTATCTGCTAACACAAAGGAGATCCTACACTCCTTGAACCGTGTAAAACCAAGCTTCTTTGCTATAGAATGGGGCATGAGATTGATACTTGCTCCTAAATCGCATAAGCAGCTCTTGAACTTCAATGGACCCAAAGCACAAGGAATGGTGAAGGATCCTGGATCTCCTAGCTTCTTAGGGACAATCTCCTTGTGAATAATAGCACTACACTCTTCACTAAGCACCAAAACTTCTTTACTCTCCTTGTTCTTCTTTGTAAGGGTCTCTTTGAAGAACTTAGCACACTTCGGCATCATAGCTAGGCAATCCACGAGAGGAAGCTTGATCTCTACATCCCTTAGATGCTTCTCGAACAAGAGTTTATGCTTCTCTATAAGCTGTTTCTTGAAGCGGCCAGGAAAACAAAGCTTAGGTACATACGGTGGGGGCACATAAACATCTTTCTCTTTAGTAGCTTGCTCCACTTTCTTCTCTACGGCTACCTCTTTACCCTTTCTTAGACTCTCAATCCACACATTATCAAAGTTGATCTCCTCATCAGCTGAAAACTTACCCTCCCCCTATTGAATCACAATGTCCTCATTGGTCTTTAGAGCAACTCGTGGTGGAAGTTCTTTGCCACGTCTTAGTGTAATGGCATTGGCGTATTCCTTGGGATTCTGCTCACACTTGCCCGATAAGCTGCTCTGACCGCTTGTAGTAGCTTTTCCCTTCTCTAACTGCTTGATCTTGTTGTTCAGGTTTGTAATCTGAGTTGAGACGTCAGTAAGTGAGGATTCAAGGCAGTTGTTCATCTCGGCAAACTTCTGATTAGTGGAAGCTTGACCTGGAAGCAACTGCTGGAACATAGCTTGGACCAGATCTTGTTGTTGCGGTTGCATTTCTTATTGTTGAGGAACAAAGCCGGGAGGAAACATAGGAGTGTAACCTTTATTGCCTTGCTGCTGCTGCTGACCCTGGAAGTTCCCTTGCCTCAGCCCTTGAAAGCCACTATTCGCTTGAAAACCTTTGTTGTAAGAAACAAACGGCTTTGCTTGGGGGGGGGGGGGGGGGGGGGGGGGGGGGGGGGGGGGGGGGGGGGGGGGGGGGGGGGGGGGGGGGGGGGGGGGTACACTTGATCTTTAGGGTTCTCTACATTCGTGCTCCTGTAAGAGAGATTGTTGTTCGCTTGGTACCCTTGTGAATATCCTTGAGGCTTGTTGTAGTTCTGACCAGCAATCCAGTTAGCTTCTTGTTGGCTCAATTCTAGCTCCTCTACGACTTCATCCGCTTCACCAACAAAGTGAACATGCTTCTGATTAGCAAGCACCAACTTGTCAATCTTCTCATGCAAGGACTTAAGCTCTCTCTTGTGAGACTCTAGCTCGGAACCGCGAGGTGCACGGTCATAGTCTTCAGCATAGTTACCGTCACTCAATGCCAAGTTCTCAATTAGCTCCATTCCCTCTTTTACTTCTTGACCAAGGAAGTTGCCTTTACTAGCCGTATCAAGTAGAAACCGGATCTTGGGTAATGCTCCGCGGTAGATGGTGCTTAGGAGTCTCTTCACTGAAGCCGTGGTGAGGACACTGAATGGTATAGTCCTTGAATCTCTTCATGGCTTCATTGAATGTCTTGTTGTTCCTTTGAGTGAAGCCGCTGATCTCACTTCTCAACCTTGCTGTTCCTGTGCTAGAGAAGAACTTTGAGAGGAACGCCTTCTTACACTCAGCCCAAGAGGTAATGGTGCCTTGTGGAAGTGTCTTCTCCCAATATCTAGCCTTGTCTCCGAGAGAAAATGGAAAGAGACGCAGCTTGAAATCATCTTCGGATATGCCATTAATCTTGATCATCCCACAAACTTGCTCAAAGTTGTCAAGATGCTCCAAGGGGTCTTCCATTGCCAGCCCATGGAACTTGCTATTCTGAGACAATAGAGATGAATCCTGGCTTTATCTCAAAGTTGTTGTTCTGAACCGGTGGAGGAGTGATCCCAAAATGATTGTGATGCGTATTAGGAGCATCTCCAGAACCAATGATCCGTGGGGGTCTAGCCGCGTGGATGGGGTTTCCATTGCCCCTTCCTACAGCACCGGGAGCTGGTGGAGGTCCTTCAGGATGTTCTTGCTCAGCCATTGTTGCAAAGTCTACTGAACCGGCCTGAACAAATTCCTTAAAAGCTCTAGCTTGCTCTCTAACTCTTCTTGATCTTGCGTGCCCAAGTTGATGAATATTGTCTAGGGGTGTAAGTAAGTTGTTGTCACCCCTAGAACGCAGATTCATTTACCTGAAATACACAAGTTTGAAGGCAGAGAAATTAGTAACCAAAATGAAAACAAAGGCTTAGTCTTTACTAAACCCCAAATCTTAATGCTTCCTAGCAACTCTAAGATGGCAACGGCGCCATTTGATAACAGGTTTTTACAATGCAAGCAAGAGGTTATCAAAACTCAAGCAACACACAGTTGTAGTACAGTGCAATAGGTATCAATCCATTCTTAGGGAGCAGGAAGAGCAATGAGAATGCAAGGATTTAGTTAATCTAAGCAAATATGATAAATGATTGGTAAAAATAAGGAAAACTAAATGCAACTACCTAATGCAATGTAGAACAATTTTAAAATCTCTGGAAGAGGGTTAACTACCACTAGGAACAAGCAAAAGATAGAAAATGCAAAGCTACTAAAAACTAAAAATCGACCAGTCAATCGACCACAGGATCGAGCACTATATCGAGCAGAATGGATCGATCTAGCAAGTAACTTAAACAGAACGAATTCTAATGATCAAGAATGCAACTTTATGACAAGCAAATGATTAACAGAAGTTTAAAATACTAAAAGAGAGGGTTTAGGGTCGAGGGTCATATTCAAGGGTTTCAAAGATTAAGCTTTGGTTTGAAAACTTTTGGATCTACTCTTTTAAGAGGTTTCTCTAAGCCTTGAAAACAAAACAAGAACCATCCATGGCGTGTGGTATGGTTCACTTCTTTAAACTCTTCTCCAAACCCATGGCGTTTGGTGGAAAAAGAGATCGAAGAGCAGGGAACACAGATTTCAAACGATGACCTAACTAATCCCCTAAACAATCATGGCGTATGAGAAAGGAAGGATTAGCCTCTAGGATCTGGTTTTCCAGGACATCTGAAACCTGTCAAGGTAAGACAACCTTTGGTATATAGAGACCTTTTCTAAGGCTCTCTAGGCTTTAAGATCCCAAGATCCTAGAAGAGAAGGTATGAAGAACAAGAAAACACAAAGCTTTGAACCCTTTCAACCCTTTTGAATCACCTCAACCCCTTAAACCTGAAACGACTACTCACTACATATGTTTAAGATCAAATCAAAAGCAATAAACAATAAGCTAAGCATGATTAACGAAAAATTAAAGAAAACTTGCTTGATATTAAAAGATTCAAAGGTTCAACAACGAAAAAGCTTAAACTGTTCTACAATGGCGAATCGCCTAACTTCGGGAGAAAAAGGAAAAGACAGAATGAAGATAGGTTAAAGGTGATGGCTGCTTTTGCCAAAAATGGCTAAACCTTTAGCTGTTCCCCCCCCTTGCTAGCCGCCAAAGACAGCTGGACGGATAAGGTTCGTCTGGGATCGACTCGTGTCACTCGATCTCTGGCTCGATCTTCGTCTGGGATCGCATGGCTTTGGTCGATCTTTGAGTCGATCCTGTGATGATCGGGTTGGAAGCTCGATCTGGTTCTCGATCTGTATGGCGTCATTCACGTCCGTACTCCAGATCGATCTCCTCTCTCGATCTTGGTCTCTATCCTTCCTCTTGAATCGACTTGGTGCACTCGATCTTCTGGTCGATCTCAAATAGATCGACCTGCCTTGCTCGATCCGGTACTCGATCTCGGGTCCTTATCATGCACGGTTGAGTTCTCCAAGTGTCCACGAGCTTCCTCACAAGCCTTAGCATGTCCATGAATCCTCCACAGCTCCAAAGTGTCCAAAAACAACCTAAATATGATGCATAATGCAAGAAACATGCGAATGCTAATGCAAAAGTTCTCAAGGACCCTAAATGGTGTAAACTAGCCTATAATGCATGATGAATGCATGAGAAACTATCCTAAATGCATGCAAAATATACAAAATATATAGTAATATCAATCGCTCTTCGGCTTCTCGTGGTGGATTATCTGGGGATCGAAGTCGCTACTACTGCCGATCACGAACGTTGATGCCTTGCGAGCGCGCTTGTTGTCGATGTAACAATGCTGAGACACTGTCTGATCACCACGGATGGTGAAGATACGACCCCTGATCGGTATTTTGATGTACTGGTGATAGGGAGATGGGACGGCCCGCATGGCGTTCAGCCAAGGTGTTCCCAGGATTGCGTTGTAAATCGCAGGTCGGTCGATGACCTCGAACGTGACTGTAATGGAATTTTTTCCTACGGTGATGGGCATTGTTATGGTCCCGATCGTGGAATTTAAATCTCCAACAAACCCGGTGAGGGGTGACGGTGCAACCTTGATATCTCGTTTGGGGATACTCATCTTGCGTAGACTGTCCATGAAGATGAGGTCGACCGAGCTTCCTGTGTCGATCAATATTTTTGAGACGTCGTCCTCTCTGAGCCGAAGTGAGATGACGAGTGGATCGTTATGCGGGCGGTCGATATTCTGCGCGTCTTGCTCAGTAAACATAATCGGGAGATCGTCCGTGTACAGTGGTGGGGCGTCCTTCAGGGGGTTGGCTGCCTTTCGTTCGTGCTGTTTGATCGAGTTGATCGAGTCGATGCACGAGAGGAGCCCTCCCATAATCATGTTGATCCGCCAGCGTGGTGAGGTCGGGGGTGTGTAATCGTCTTCACGGTCACGTTTTGCTTCCTTGCCCTCGCGTTTAGAAGATGAGTGATCAGAATTGGCTCTTCTGTCCCGGTCGTTATCAGGTCGCCTGTCCTGATCGTCATAAGATCGTCGTGCTGAGCTTCGGGGCTCGGGTAGGGTACACTCACCATCATCTCACGCCTTCCTCAGGAGGGCCGGGAGGGTACGGCAGTCATCGGTATGATGGCTGTGCGCCTTGTGATATTTGCACCACGGCTTCTTACTGTCTGGGTCTTTGTCGCTCAAACGGTCCCAGGTGTTCCACCTCTTTGGTCGTCCGACGGCATTGATACTCTTACGGCTCTTATCATCCTTGTCGTAGTGCTGACGAGGCTCTTTGTAATCGCCCTGGTTCGACGATCTGGCTTTCTTATCGCGCGAGGATTTCTTGTCGGCCAACTTGGCCTTGGTCTTGGCCGCCCGATCTTCTTCGACCCTGATATAGCCGGTTGCCTTATGCAAAGCATTTACTAGGTTTTTGGTCTTTCCTGTTTCAATCGCTCGCAGTACGACGAATCGTCTCTCAAGTTCCTGATAAGGATGTTGAGGGAGAGCTCATCCGATAAACTGCATCAGGAAACGATCGATCGGTACCGATCGATGAAGTCGCGGAACGGCTCCGTGTCGCCCTGGACGCACGCCCATAGATCGAGCACCGTGGACTTCGTGTCGATATAGATCGAATAACGCTTAATGAACCGAGCTGTGAGCTCCTTCTAGCTATCAATGGGATTTTTGGGAAGCTGCGAGAACCAGGTGAGGGCGCTTCCGGAGAGCATCTCCACAAAGTACTGACAGAGGCATGCTTCCCGCTCCTCGTCGGTGAAGCGAGCTCGCCCCATGACTGCGTTAAACGCGATCAGGTGTCGCTTCGGGTCTGTAATACCGGTGTAACTTGGAGGTAGCTTCATCCGTCCTATGTCCTTGAGAGGAGTCTGGTGATGGTTGACGTGAACGGGGTCTGCTGCGTCTGCTGGAGGATTTTGTCCAACTCTGGTGCCGAGGTTGTCGCCTTATGGATCTTGCTATTGATATCGTCAAGGCATTGATGGAGAAGATCAAGCTCTGAGACCATCGTCAGGTCGGTACCTGTGGTGTTACGGGAAGAGCGAGCGTTAAAGCCTTCCACCTGTGCTCTTTGCAGGTCATCTGTGGTGCCGAACAGGTTGTTGACCAGTCTGGTAGTATCTGTGTTGCGGATCGGCGGGCGTGGGGGCGTGATTAGATCGGCCGGATCTTGAGTATGAACCCTATAGTTAAGAAGCCGATCTAGGTCTTCTCCGTAGGTGATCTGTTCGGCGCGGAGGGACTCGAAGCGAGCATCCATTCCCTGTTGTAGCTGTGCCGCGACCGATCTGATCATAGTGGCCATGTCGATGGGAGGTGGCTGCGGCAGGTTGGCCTGGTTTGTCCCACCAGTTTGGCCGACCTGATCTGTCGTGCCTGTGTTAAGTGTATATGTCGTGTCGTCTTGCTGATCAGTCTGGTTGACCACTGGGAGTCCAATGACTGGGTCGACGACCAGACCCTAGGCGTTTCTTGTTGGATCGGCAGCTCCCGCTGCATGGTCGGTGGATCCTCCGGTGAGATCGGTGGCCCCCGTGGTAAGGTTGGTGGTATCGGGGCTGATCGGTGTTCCAACCATCTTCAAGCTCCGTTCTTTTTCAAAGGTTGTTCTTATTCCCCTCAGACGGCGCCAACTGTGAAAACTCAAGTTCGATCTATAAAAGAACTAGGGTTTATGGGTTTAAAGAGAGACTTTTTTATTAGAATGAGCCAGAGCTTGATAGAATACACGGTGGTTTTAGGTCAGCGGAATAAGAACGCCAACCTAAATTTTAAGAAAGTAAATCGAGAGCTAGAACAACAAGATATGTTTTAGTTTGCCCTAGGTCTCGAGAGAGGATTTTTGGATGATCTGAGAAGTCGAGGACTTCCCCTATTTATAGCCGATCAGGTCAGTCTTCAACGTTGGTTCGGAAAAGGAAATTTTCCTTGCCAATAAGACAGAACTTCCGTTTTTCCCGGTTTCGTCCGATAAATGGAAGATTTCCATTTATTTGGCCGACCTGAACCTTGTTAGATGGGCCGACCAGAATTCATATCGGACTTGTAGAGATGATTCGAATCTCATCTCTAACAGTCAAGACTGATCGATGTCAAGCCACAAGACATCTGCATCGATCACCAGCATCGATCAGGAGTGATCGATGTAAACGAGGAGGAGCAACGGGACCTTAGCATTGATCAATCACATCGATCATCAACTGATCGATGTCGAGGACCAGAGGAGCCCATCGACCAGCTACATCGAGCAAGCCTGACCGATGTCTTTCACATCGATCACCAGAATCGATCATGAGTGATTGATGCTGACCTAGACTGAAGACAACTTATTTACAATTTTGCCACTCTGCTTAGACTCCTACAAATACATAAAATCCCTAATTTTTGGGATCATCTCTTTATCCAGCAGTTTTTTCCTCTTTTGTTTTTGTTTTGATCTTGTACCTTGAATCTTTGGTTGATTTCAAAATAGATTTGCATTTCTCTTCTTGTTTTATCTTCCAAATCATGACTAGCTATGTATTTCTCTTTGGATTGATGGTTTTGATGTTGATTATTGTGTAGTGACTTAGGGATTTGAGATGGATTAGGTCTAAGGGATTTGATGCTTAATCTATGATGTCTTAGAGCTAATACTTCTATTTACTTTCTTGATTGCTGTGTTTAATGCCTGATTAGCCTTAGCTAAGATGATTAGGATCTTAGGCTCATTTTATGCCCACCAAGTGTTTGATGAAATGCATGAACTGCCTTGCAAGATAATTGCTTATCCTAGCTCAAGAGATTGATTGTCTAGGGAGTCTTTTGGCAATATAGGATTGATAGATCGTCTTAATGCTTGCTGTTTATCATTTCACTAATGAAAGTTAGTTCTTGATTTGATGATTAGTAAAGAGATTAGTGCCAAGAGATTGGATTAGTCTTATAAAGGAATTATATGCATAAGGAATAGCATTGTGTGAGTTTGAAAGCATCATAGGTTGAGTTGAGAGTTTCCTAGCACCAATTACCCCATCTCAAGTCTTGTCCTTCCTCTGTTTTAGTTCATTTCGAATTTGCTCTATTTTTGCTTATGTTCTAGTTGTTTTGCTTGCTGTTCACTCTTAGTTTGGTGTTTACTTCATTTCTGTTTGATCCTTTAGGTTGTTAGACATCAAAACTCTCTCTATATCTGCTTGATTTAGGAAATCTACTGCATTCCTGCTGTTTCAATCTCCCCCTTTTGGATTGACATAAAACCCTTACTACAATGACTCGTACAAAGGATGATTGAGAAAGAGACTCAAAACTTTTGGTCGATGTACAGCTCCATTCTCCTTGGCGTACGGACTAGGGCTCCAGGAGCGATTACATCAAGCAAGGCTTTGGAGGTTTTGCTCGATGTAGTACCCCGATGCAATTTGCATCGTGCATTCTGCTTGGTGTACAGACTGCTCCCCAAGATAAACTATATCGGGCAGTAATGACTGATGTTCTGCCCGATATGGTACCCCGATATGAAAACAAAGTCTTCTCTCCTTGCCTTTCAATCAACCTTACACAGCTTTGGACATGTTCTCAGACCTCTGAAACACTAAATAAAGACATTAATAATAAAAGAAAGCATTAGATACAAGGATAATCATGAGATTACCTCCCAAGTGTACTTGTTTAAAGTCACTAAGCTTGACTTTGATGGTTGGAGACTTAGTGGGAAGAAGTTGATGGAGCAGAAGCTCCTTCTCCCTTCTTCATGTATACCCAAGTACCAACTGATAGCAACTTCTTCTTATCACGATCTGATTTTCTTGTTCTTCTTTTCTTGACACTTTGTGTGATCAAAGGCTTCACTTCTTTGGTGAATATCTCGTAATGGAGGCAGACTTGTAGGTAATTCAGCAGGAAAGACATCAGAGTATGAAGTGAGTAAATTCGTGAAAGCTTCCGGTATTGGAGGACTCATGGCTGGAGAGGATGGAGAGGCCATCAAAGCCACAATAACATCTGTTGTACTTAACTGATCCTGAAACACAGCTTTAGACAAAATTATGAATGTCTTAGAAACGCGTGAAGTATCTTTCTGGTGCGAATTATGTGAAGAAGAGACAGTAGTCTCAGGTTGTTCTTTGGATGGAAGCAAAGACACTGTACAATCTTCAAACTGAAAGCTGTAGGTGTTAATTTTGCCGCGATAAATGGCGTCACGATCGTATTCCCAAGGACGTCCCAACAATAGATGACAAGCATCCACAGGAACAATATCGCAGCGAACAGAATCAGAATACGCACCAATAGAGAAAGAAACCAAAGCTTGTTTGGAAGGTCTTCTTTTTTTTGTGAATTCAATCGCATTTCCCCCGAGATATCAGAAGCTTCAAGGGAAACGGAATTTGTTAACAGAAGAATGACAATAGAAAGAGGATAGTACGTATCCGCCACGTGAGAAATCCCTAATCTAGAAGTACTCTAAGCTTTCACAGTCTCATGTCAAGCTTCCTTTGAAGATCACAACCCTACGAGTGATGCAGCACTATGCTATCAATAGATTAAAGGCAGAATTAAGCCATCTGATAATGGTTTGTCAAACCCTACTTTTGCCAATCTGCTGCTGCTTTTTGGACTAGGAATGTATAGAATAGATAAGCCAGGCTAGTATGTTCTGTTAATAGCACACTCAACCAAAATTTCAGACCCATTATTGAGCCAATCAAGCTGATATGGAGCAGGATGTGATGTTGCTGTAATGCCCAGTTTACGAACGGCATCCTCAGCAATAGCATTCGTACAACTGCCTGAATCAATGATGAGCTTACATAACTTGCCGTTAATGGTGCAAGTTGATCGAAACAGAGATGTCTGTAGCCAAGATTCTGACGTGGCGCGGGGTGTAAGACAGTTACGGTGAAGGACTAGATTTTGGGAAACATGGCCATTATCTCCTGCAATAAAATCCACATCATCGTCTTAAGTATCAGCAGGTCGATAATCATCGTAGCAAGGTTCGTCAGAGAGCTCTGTTTCATGACTAAGTATCCCCGGCGTGTCTGAGAAGGATATGCTATTTGTCGATGACCTGGTTCACCACAAGTAAAGCATCGGAGAGCGCCGGTTCGTGGTGTACGTGATGTCGCAATGGAATCCTGCACCTGTGAAGGTTTTGTGGGATTGAATTGTGATGTATGTTGTTCCCCTGCGGCATCCGACGTAGATTCGAGTTGTGGGGGCGGTGGAAAATGAGGGCGAAATCTTGTTGACGCCCAAGAGGAACGAAATTGGATCTCTAGAGCAATGGCGTGTTGATGAGCTTCAGATACGGTGCCAGGATTAAATTGTTGTAGAGCATTCTGCAACTAAGGACGCAATCCTCCTATGAAGCATGAAACAAGTTGTACCTCTGTTTCCAAAATTGTAGAGCAAGCCACCATGAAGAAGAAATCCGAAGCATAGTCGTCAACGGAACGATTACCTTGGTGTAGATTTTGTAGTTTGTTGTATAACGTACACTCGTAGTTATAGGGGAGAAAAGCTCGACGCATCTGTTTTTTTAGTTTCGCCCACGACTCTATTCGAGCTTTACCGGAATGGCAACGTGATTCTTTCAATTGCTGCCACCACAACATAGCTCTTTGTTTGAAACTTGTAGCTACCAAAGGAACTCGTATGTCATCAGGAACAGCTTTGAAGTCCAAACATTTCCTCCGTAGAATATAACCAATCTAAAAACTCTTCTGGATTAAGTGATCCCAAAAATTCTGGTATATCTAATTTAAAACCAGATTCCCATCGAGAAGCCTGAGGTCCACGAGCTCCCTCATATCGTTCTGCAACATGATTGTTGAGGTGACGATCATCGTTGTGGTGGACTCTGTTGTCAACTGCTTTGGGTAGAGGATCATTCTCATGGATCGAGTCAACAAATATATTATCGGCAAAACCGTTAACATCATCGTCATACTCTGGTACGCGGTCGCAACGTTGCTGATCACGTAACTCTCTTTGATGTTGCAACACTCTGTTCATCGCCTGTTCCACAGCGCCAAGTAATGCTGTTTGCAGTCCTGTAGTAAATGTTGCTAACGTGCGCTGGAGTTCTTCGTGCTGGTCTTCTATGGTAGGTTTCCGGGGTGCCATCGTGACAAAGATCTGAGATCGTGCTTTAATTGAGAAATTAAAGCGGCTGGAATCTGATACCAACTGATGTAGAGTAACCGATAGGGTTGCGGAATCGATTGTATAGTCTAAGAATGCCCAAACGAAACACGCTTCTTGAAGTCGTTGAGAACCGAAGTTCTAGCCGAAAGCAAGAGATTAAGAGAGCAAAAGCTTCTTGTCCTCACAAACCAAGGTATCAACTCTATATATAAGAAAGATGAAAACCCTCAACGATCGTAAAAAGTAAATAAGTGTTTATCAGGAAAAGGAATATATTGAAGAAAAGGGAATATAACTAAAAGCCAAAACCAAAGCATAATAGGAAAATGAAGATACGCAGCATCAGTTTCCATCCTTCTCTATGAATAACACTGGTGCACCCCATGGCGAACTACTAGGTCTTATGAACCCCTTGTCCAGAAATTCCGTTAGCTGCTTCTTCAGTTCCGTCATCTCAGCTGGCGCCATACGGTATGGTGCTTTGGACAATGGAGCTGTCCCCGGCTTAAGTTCAATGGTGAACGGATCTGAACGAGCTGGTGGCAGCCCAGCCAATGCTTGAAACACATCCTCAAAGTCTTGCACCACCGGTATACTGCCCAAGTCAACATCTGGTCCTCCTTCCGTGGTAGTGATTGTGGCCATATAAGCCTTACTACCCTTCTCCATCAGCCGCTATGCTTGAATTGCTAAAACCACCAAACTTCCCGAGGTTGGTCTAACTCCCTGATAAACCAAAATCTCACCGTCCCTCTCGAACCCCACCCTTCCTCGATGACAATCCAGATGGGCTCGGTACTTGCCTAACCAGTCCATCCCCAAAATGACATCATAGGACTTAACTCTGCAGATTACCAAATCTGCTAGCATATCAACTTTGCCAATCCAGACAGAAATGTTTTTAACCGTCCCTAGTGAGAACATCACTTGGTCTCCAGCCGCTTGTACTAACCCAAAATCCTCTCCGGGTTCATTCCAGAACTCCCCCTTTTGGATCATATATGGATTAACAAAACAATGATTCGCTTCCGAGTCAAACAGAACATGCGTTTTAACCTCACTCTTTAGCAAGGTCCCTACACATTCATTCCCTAGAATGCTAAGACTCTATACTAACACACAACACGCAAAAACAATTACCAAAAACTGTAAGTACCATACTTACCAGTAATCAGATGAGAAGTGATATGTTCGTCAGGTGCTGCTGCACTCGTCGTGTACACCCTTGGCATGATGGTCTGTCTCTTGGCCTGTGGTGCAAGCGCCTCCCCTGCTCGCTTCCCATGTGACACAGCCTGCTCCACCACACCCGCCTGCGGACACTCACGCTTAAAATGCCCTGGTTCCCCACAACCGTAGCACACCTAGACCACATTATCACTATCGGACACACAAACCACTCGCATATCCTCCTCCGGACAGTCTCATACCCTATTCTCTAAGCTCCCATACCTGTGGCATCCTCCACCACCACGTCTGCACTCTTGATAGCTTGCTATTTTAGAGCATTTTAGGCTGCATTTCATGCATCTTTTCCTCTGTTTTTGCATTATAGTTTAGCATTTTAGTATCATTTGCACTTAGAATCAACATGGCATGCACTTAGCTTAGGATTGCATACATTTGCATACATGTGCATGTTTGTGGGGGTTTTCAGGTGTTTTTGGAGGTTCTTGGAGTTGGGAAGGAGATGGAAGCAGCTCATGATTGAAGAAGATGTCAGAAATGCCGATTTTGCAAAGTCTGGTCCATATTGAGCAAGGATATCGAGCAGAACACCGGTGGAGTGTGCTCGATGTAAGCCGCATGACGTGAGGAAGAGGATCAGCACGAGGAGTTTAAGTCGTTGGTCTGCATCGAGGTCTAGCATCAAGAAAGGAAGCCGATACGCGCTACACGAGCCATATCGAGGTCACACATCGAGCATAACATCATCTATACCACCTTGATGCAACTCATCCGCGCATAGACCATTTGACTTTTGTTGACCTTATCTTATTTTTAGGTTTTATGCTTCTTTTGGTTCCCTACTATAAAAAAGAAGCCACAAAACAATATCTTTATCCAAGTTTAGTCTTTCATGAAAAACCCTCTCTTCTCTAAACTTTAAAGGGCGATTTGCCTTAGAATATTTATCTTTAATAAAGTTTGCATTTTTATGGTTTAATCTTGTCTCTTTATCGCTATTCTAGCACCTTGGTAGTTTAGATTTATCATCTTAATCTCATCTAGTCATGTTTAACTCTAAACAAATGGGATTAAACATTATTAGTGAGTAGTCTACCTTAGATTTAGGGTTCTAAGTAGGGAAAGTGGTGATTAAGATATGATTAAGGGGTGATTAGGCTTATTTAATTGTTCTCTGTTGTCTCCTTCTCTTGCAAAATGATTATTGTTCATAAAGCTTGCTCCTTTTGATTGAATATGGTATTGATTGATGCATATGGTTCACTAAATGGCTTGTTATCTCATCTTTAAGCATGGTTCGATTGTTTGGCTTGATAGTTTGGCTTCGTCTATGTTTCCTTTATTCAGTGACACCAAAGTGATAGTTCACCATTGCTAGATGATTTGCTTAGGGCTAAATAGTGCTGATTTTGAGATTCTTGCTTGATGGTTAGATAGTATGCATTGAAAGATCTTGCCTTTGCTTCATTCCTGCTCATTGTTTAGCATTGTTAGGATGTTGCAGCTGTGTGCTTAAGTCCATATTTTTGATTGGGGGCTTAGCTAACTAGGTCCTTATTGGTACATAAGATTGATAAGTTGATCTGAATTCTTGCTTGAGTGAGAGAATGATTGCTTGATTAGTACATCTCTTAGGCTGGAATGGTCCAGATCTTTATGCTCATGGTTGAAGAATATGTCATCACAAGTGGGATTGACACTTCAATCTTGTTGAATATGAACTGCTTATTGACGCCAAGTTGGTTCTTATTAGATACCTTGTCTAGGAATACAACATTTAGATTACTTGCTTACGAGTGCTTGATGCTTGCCTTTGTTAGAAATCCTCATTTTCACTCTTGAAAACCATTATCCCATAATTGCTTAGAACCTTGAGTCTTGCTTTTAATCAATTTTCTTAAGATCATCTTGCTTAATATTGCTTTAGGTATCATTCTTGCTTAGTTCTTGCTTAGTCATTGCTTTAAGTTTAGTGCTTAGTTTTATTTACTTGTATTTACTTTCTGCTTTCTTTCCATTGCATTGTTAGGTTGTTAGACTTGTCCTTGCTTGATCAAAACCCCAATAATGATTAGCTTATGGCATTGTTTGCATCTCATCTTCCACAAATGATTGATACCTGATCCTTATTCTACAACTGATTAGAGGCTAAGAATATTTGGTTCAAGACCAAAAACCTCTTGTTTCAAATTGGCGACTTTGCCATTTGTGGATTGTTTGAGTTTAACATTGCTGTAAGACTAAGTTTTTTACATTAAGGTTACTAATTTGCTCTGTTTTCTGTGCTCTGTTTGTTCAGGTTCATGTATGAATTTCAGGTCCAAAGGCTCATCAAATCTGAGTCCTTCCATTGACAACATTCATAGGGGAAGAGCTGTAAGACAGTTCAAGAGTTAGAAGAACAGAGGATGACAGAGCAAGAGGCTCAGTTACCACATGTTGGTGTTATAGGACAGGCACCATTACAACAACCTGCAGCACACATAGAGGAAGCATAAGATGCTTTGAACCAAGCGGCTGGAGTTCAGGGCTTGAGAGTACCAGTTCATGCACCTAGAGCTACAAGACCAATAGGATCTGGTGATGCACCTGATACTCACCACAACAGAAATGGCATCCATGCTCCAGCTGTGCACCCAAACAAATTTGAGATCAAGCTTGGGTTGATCAACATGGTGCAAGGAAACAGATTTCATGGCCCGCCCAATGATGACCCTTTGGATCATTTGGACCAGTTTGACAATGTATGTGGTATGACCAAGATTCAAGGAGTCTCTGAAGATACTTTAAAGCTGCGCTTGTTTCCTTTCAGTTTAGGTGACAAAGCACATCAGTTGGAGAAGACACTTCCACAAGGCTCTATATCCACTTGGGATGAATGCAAGACAGCCTTCCTCAACAAATTTTCCTGCTCCACCAGAACAGCAAAGCTGAAGAACACCATAAATAGTTTCACTCAGCATGGTAATGAAACATTCGCTGAAGCATGGGAGTGTTTCAAGTCATATACTTTGCAGTGCCCTCACCATGGGTTCACAAATGAAATCTTGCTGTCTACTTTGTATAGAAGAGTGACGCCAAAGTACAGGATGCTCTTGGATACAGCATCAAATGGAAATTTCATGGTGAATACTGTTGTTGATGGATTAGCTCTTGTGGAGAACTTGGCACTTTCTGATGGAAACTATGTTGAGGAATATAACAGAATATCTAGAGCTGTTGTACGCGCTGAAGGTGAGAGCACAACATAGAAGAGGATTAAAGCTTTGAGTGACAAGTTAGACAAGCTGCTGAGTGTGTCTTTCAAGAATGTCAGCTTTCTTGGGGATAGTGTTGCTACACAAGATGAGGATGGGACAGCGGTAGAAGAAGAAGCCTTCTACATGAATCAACAAGAAGGCAATTTTAACAACTACAAGAATCATCCTAACTTCTCTTATAGAAGCACCAACGTGGCTAACCCTCAGGATCAAGTCTATCCATCACAAGCTGCTCAACAAACCCAAGGAACAAAACCTTTTGTTCCTTTCAAGCAGCAGAACAACTTTGCTCCAAGACCACCATTTCAAGGCGGTTTTCAACAAGCTAACTTTCAGCCAAGACTAGCTTTTGTCCCACCAGGTTTTGGAAATACACAAACCTCTTCTAGCACTCAAGATGTTGATCTGAAGCAGATGATGCAACAGCTGTTGACTGGTCAAGCCAACACCACTATAGATGTGCACAAGAAGTTTGCTGAAGTACACAAAAAGATAAAAGCCACTACTTGTGACCTGAATGGCAAGTTAGATGCTCTAAACCAAAGAGTCAAGCCTCTAGAAAGCAAAGGAGCTTCATCTTTAAAGCTTCAGAATCAGTTACCAGGAAAGAGTGAAGCCAATCCTAAGGAATTCTACCACTTACTTGCTGAAGTGGATGAAAAATTTGATGATGAAGATGCTTCATTGTACGACCTTGGCATAATGCTTCAAGAGATGCTGTTACATGTGGACATGTAAAAAGCTGAGTGTGGGGGAATGTCATCAATGTCACCATTGATGATCAAGAAGCTGTTGATATTGTAGAAAAGTTCCTCCAAGGGCTAATTGAAAGCTTGAACAGAAACGTAGAGCAAGAGAGAGCTGCAAAAGAAGCTGCTGAGAAAGTCTTAGTTACTCCAGAAGAAGAAGCCAAGCCAGAGCTCAGTGAAGCTGATAAAGAGCTTGTAGAGACATACCACGCCTTGATGGTATTAGCTAAGGAAAGTCATCGAGACTTCAAAGAGCTGTATGATCGCCAAGTGGGAAGCTCTTCAAGCAACAAGGAGAAGGGTAAAGCTCCTGAAGTTCAAGCTTATAAACCACCAATCCCTTACCCCACAATGCACTTTACAAAGGCTCAGATGGCAGTCTATTCAAAGTTCAGGAAGAACATACAAGAGGCTGGAATAAAGCTTCCTTATGGCACTACATTGCTTGAAGTGAAGGATCAAATCAGGTTCCTCGAAGAAGTCTTTGACAAGCTGGATGTAGTGGAGCCAATTCTAGAGAATGTAAGGGCTAATCTAAAGAGAAACAAGGAGTTGAATACATTGACAAAGCTTCCCAATCCAGGAAAGTTTCTCATCACTTGTGAGCTGGAGATGCTACACAATGTTGGAGCTTTGTGTGATTCAGGATCAACTGTGAATGTCATGTCTCTCCACTTAAGCCAAACCTCATGAATCATGGAGTTGAAGCCCTGCAAAGCCTTTATAACTTTTGTGGATAACATCTCAACAAGACCTTTGGGCATGGTGAAGCATTTTCATTTGAAGATTGGGTATTACTTGGTGCCAACAGATTTTGTGGTTATGGAGAAGACATATTCAAGAGAGGTGCCACTTCTTCTAGGAAAACCATTCTTGGCAACAGCAGGAGCTCAAGTAGACTTCAAGAGAGGCTCTATGATTTTGAAGAATATTGATGAGTTCAAAGTCTACAAGATTGTCTCTCCTTCTATAGCTTTTTGTGGAACAATTGTTGAAGAAGAAAGTGAGCAACAGCAACTTCCAGAGTGTGTGGAGCATGCTATGAGCTTCACAGTGAACATGATGATGAGAGACACTCTCCCTGATGAGCCAGAACAAGATGCTTGACAGTTGAAGCTTAAAGATGGTATGAAAGAGGATGAAGGCTTAATCACCAAAGAAGTGAAGCCTTTGATCACACCAAGTGTCAAGAAGAGGAGAAACAGGAAGACAGCTCGTGACAAGAAGAAACTAATGTCAGTGGGCACTTGGATTTACAAGAAGAAAGAGGAAGGAGCACCAGCTCCATCAACCTCTTCTCACTAGTCCTCAAACCATCAAAGTCAAGCTTAGTGTCTTAAAACAAGCACACTTGGGAGGTAATCCAATGACTATCCTTGTAAATATATGCTTTCTTTTATTGCTAATGTATTTATTTAGTGTTTCAGAAGTCAAAGAACAGGTCCATGGCTGTGTAGGATGGTTTAATGGCCAAGGAAAAAAAACTATGTTTTCATATCGAGGTACCATGTCGAGCAGAACATCTGTCATTGCTGCTCGATACAGCTTTTCTCGGGGAAGGATTAGTCCGTAGTCCGAGCAGGTTGCACGATGGAGATCACATCGAGGTGTAGTATCAAGCAAAACACCAAAAGCCTTGCTCGATGTGATCATTCCTGAAGCTCCAGTCCGTACACCGAGGAGAGTGGACCGTAAATCGACCAAAATGCACGGTGGAGATCACACCGAGGTGTTGCATCGAGCAAAACACTAAAAGCCTTGCTCGATGCAATCCCCAGTCCATACATCGTAGAGCCACAGCTCGTACATCGATGAACATGCTCGATGGAGTCACACCGAGGAGTAGCATCGAGCAAAACATCCAAGGTTTTGCTCGATATAGACGCTATCAGCTGACTCGAGCACAAGGCGATGTCCGGTACGACAACCACCAAAGAACATTTTCAACCGAGTACGAGACGTTCCACATCGAGGTGTAGCATCAAGAAAAACACCAATATGTTTGCTCGATGCTGAATGGCTGAGCCAAGAATCATGCAAGCCGAAGTGTCTCCCTACACCGATGCATTGCTCACGGGAAGGATCATGCAAGCCGAAGTGTCTCCCTACACCGAGCAACAACATCGAGCAGAACATCTGCTGAGACTGCTCAATGCAAGGTGTCCTGAAGGAGAAGTTGACCAGAACACGGAACCCCCGAGGCAGAGGAGCATGATCGCCGAGCCACAAGACCCGACGTCCACGATATGCTACACATCGAGGTACCATATCGAGTGTTTTGCTCGATATGATCCATGTCAAAAAAAATTTACATGGGTAAATCGAGTAAGATCTTTTTGTAAACTTTGATGGCTGGTAAAAGAATCTTTCCTTTCCCCCTCACATGCATATTTGAATTTTAAATGAGGTTTTTTTGCATTATCTTTAGTTTATATTAGATTTTCCTTATCCTCTTGCCATAAACTAGCATTTCATCTTTCTCCACACATCCATATCGAGCTAAACACCATTGTCAAACATATCTTCTTTCTCTCTCTTGCATTCTCTGTTCTAGAACTTCATCTTTTGGTTCAAGGATTAAGGTAAACTTTGCTAGATACCTTGTTTCTTGAGTTTAATCTTGGCAAAATGAAGTAGGATGCATTAGAATGATTGTTGAGGTTGTTTTGCATAATGTTTTTATGGTATTGATCTGCATGTCACCATTATTGCTTTTCTTTCAAAATTTATGGTTAAAATGATTAGAAAATGCTGTTTTTGTGCTTAGTTTGACATTATGTTTAGATTCTGGCCAAGTCTAGGCATGCTATTGCTTTTCCACCATATTAACCATTGAAATGCTTCTTTTTAGATTAGTGATGGTGAATCTGATGCATTTTCATATTTTGGTGGAGAGCTAATGATGTTTTGCTGCATATGCTTGAAATTGCTATAGTCACTGCTAGTTACTGTGGGAATTTTAGTTTTCATTATGTCTATTCTTTTGAGCTGGAAAGTTTTGCTAAATTCGACTCTGTTTGTTGGCAATCAGTGTGAATATTTATAGAATTTTTTCGTGCTTGCTTGATTTTTGAAAAATAAGTTTCTGGACAGTGCTCTCAAAGCATATTATACTAATTTTTGATTCAAGCATTGCATTTTCAGGTACTATGTCGAACACTAGAAGAGATGAGGAGATTTATGACTCAAATACTGCTACAGGAAACAAAGCTGAGGGACAAAGGCCAGTAGCTGAAGAAGAACAAGTTCAAGATGCAGCACTAAAGCTTAAAGACTACTTGAGAGCGATGAGGAGAGTGGACTTCACTTCTACAAGATATGCTGATCCTGGTCTGTTAGGAGAGCTGGGAATCAAGACTGAGGTAGATGAGCTGTTGAGCAACATTGTACTGGAGAAATTGCTAGTCTTGGCTATCCAACTTACAAGTAACTTTCTTGTGAGTTCCTTGCAAGCTTTAAAGCCTACTTCTACAAGTTTGATGAAGAATATGGTGAAGGAGAAGAAGACTTTAGCAATGGATTCACCAAGTTCAGAGCCAACAAAGCATGGTACACCATGGAGTTCACTCAGGTTGAAGAAATATTTGGATTTGATCAAGGCTCAAGAGCACAAAACATGCACTTCAAGCATGATGAGCTAAGGCATGTGTTGGAGGAGATAGCGAATGATGCTTATAGAGTTGGTCATCTGAAGAGTGTTAGCATCCGCCCTCCAGCTATCAAATATGTTCATAGGGTCCTCGCCAGCACACTCCTCTACAAGAAAGAGCAAAGTATGGTCAAAGAAGAAGAGATGGGGTTGCTTGTGAATGGTTTGAAGAACATTATGGTAGAGACAAGGCATGGGAAGATTCAAGGAGAGCGCTTTGGAGTTGGTCTTGTGACAGTCCTAATGAAGCAATTTCTATCATGCCAACAATGGTTCTTCAACACAAGAGACAAGAAGCATAAGATAGCCATTGGAGGCGTGATCACTCTTATTTTTCTTAGAGCTGGAGTTGAGCTTGGCACACCAGATGTTAGCATGATCTTCCTTGATGTCCCTTATCTCAATAAGATCGGATACCTTTCAGGAGCTGTTGAGACAGGATTTGGCTATCAATTTGAGCTGGAAAACAGGAAGAGGAAGATCATCTTGCCCAAGCAGCGCCTAACCAACTTCACCACCTATGAGAACATCTGATTCATGCCAACAGAAGATGATCTTTATGACCCAAGGAATGACCCACCATTGATGAGGCCAAGCAAGGTTAAGAACATGAGCACCATCAGAGACTCAGATGTGGAAGAAGACATTGAAGAGCAGCATCAAGAACAAGAGGTTCAGCATCAAGGGATATAGGAAAATGAACATGTAGACTATGATAGCCGCCCTTATGCATTTAAGCCCTATGATGTAATCTGCATATCTGAAGCTTCAAAGGCTGCACATGAGCACATTAGGCTTCTTCAGAGGTGGAACCAATTCCAGGGTAAGGCCATTAGCGGTTTGCTGAAGACAGTGAAATCAAGCAAGAAATGGGTTGACTCATTGTAGAAGAAAGTGAGGAAACTAAAGAAGAAGTTGGGAGGATCTACATCAGCCAAGAGAACTAATCAAGCGGCCCAAGAAAAGCCACAAGGAGGATGATCTGATGTTGAGGACATGTTTGAGGACACACCAGAGTCCACAGTCCAAGAGAGACACACATTCCACATCAGTGAGCGGCCAAGGACACATGCTTCTGAACCGGCCAGACATTCATCTCATGTAGCTGCTCTAAGGCGCAAAGGAAAGAAGAGAAGGGTTAGACAGCAAACTCCATCAGAGGAAGAATCTTCACCCTCCCATGTCATTGACAGTTCAGACTCTCACCATTCCTCCACCTGAAGTAAGGTACACCACACTAACCATTGTAAATACCACAAATGTTTTTTAAGTTTTGTGCGATTGTTTTCTTGATGTTTGTGAGCACTCTCCTTAGCATTTTATTACACAGGCACTGTGTAATTTAAGTGTGGGGGAGGTTGTATGATGGACTGATGCTTACATTTGCATTTTCATATTAAAATGGGAACCATGCATCATGTTTCATAGCATCTAAGGCATAGAAAAAAAAAACCAAACAAATTGAGGGTGGAGATGGCGACTCTAAATTCAAAGAAAGAAGTCGGTTGACCCAATAAAAACTAGCATCACCCAATAAAGGAGTCAAACTCAAAAGAAGCAAATTGCCACCACTTGAAGTTCAACAGAAGAAGTGTCCTCCAAAGCGCTTGAAAGAGCAGAGTTTTTAGGTTTTAAAAGGGGTTTAAATTCTTAAAAAAGTAGCATAGGTGTGTTTACACTAATAAGCTAGAGTTAGGAACACATCTTATAGATCTTGGGTAGATGAGAGTCTTCCTTTGTATGTGTAAGTTGTTCTTTGACCCTTAGCATTTTGCCAAAGCACAACCATGCTTTTCCTTGAGAGAATCCTTTAAACACCAAAACCAGTTTGTGAAGGGGGATCATTTTTATTCCACTAAGCCTTGTTCCTTAGCCAAATGACATATTTGCATTTGCATAAGCATGATTCACAGTTTGAGCTTAATTGAATGTTAAAAAGGTTGTTTGATTTGATGAGCATGTGTAGGTTGATAGCTTTGTGATGAAACTGGATAAGTGTTTAAAGTATTCTTCCATCAAGTGCACTCTAGAACTAAGAACATAGACTATATTTTGATTTATGTTAGTATTTTTAGAGATATGAATTCTCATTTAAAGACTCATCACCATGTTAAGTGTTTCTTTGCTTGAGGGCAAGCAAAAGCTAAGTGTGGGGGTGTTGATAGCTTGCTATTTTAAACCATGTTAGGTTGTATTTCATGCATCTTGTCCTCTGTATTTTAGCATTTTAGAATCATTTGCACTTAGAATCAACATGACATGCACTTAGCTTAGGATTGCATACATTTGCATACATGTGCATATTTGTGGTGGTTTTCAGGTGTTTTTGGAGGTTTTTGGAGTTGGGAAGCAGATGGAAGCAACTAATGATCGAAGAAGATGTCAGAAATGGAGCTTTTGCAAAGTCTGGTCCATATCGAGCAAGGATATCGAACAGAACATCCATGGAGTGTGCTTGATGTAAGCCGCAGGATGTGAGGAAGAGGATCAGCACGAGGAGTATAACTGAGTTAAAAACAACAAACCAATTGAGCACCTCGTTAAAACCACATCAACCAAGCAATCCAGATATGAAACTTCAAAAAGAACTCTTGTTTTCTTCAAAAAACAATGCTCCTAGTCCATGTCTTGTTCTAATCTTTGTTGCAGATTCGATGACAGAAGTAGGTACACTAGTTCTCTGACCAGACTTCAATTTCTTTTCAATAGACTCTTACCAACCCAAAGGCACGAGAATAGAAACTATGTCAATTTGTCTCACTCTTGGATGCAGCACTCTTCAACTGCTCCTACATGTTGTACAACCAGTCTGTGCAGTCGTATTTCACTTTCTGACATTTTCAAATACAATTTGCTTTCCTGTCTCTTGAAACCACATTCTGATTTCAGACATCAATAAAAAGTGTTTCATGCACTATCGTAGATGCCCCATCCTTTGTTAAAAACAGAAATTCTTAAATACTTAAATTCTACAGGTTTAGGAATCATGTAACCAACAAATAATTCCCAACTTAACACTTGACATGAATACCATAAGCCATACATCATATTTTCAGTGCTTGCAATCAATACCGTTTCATAAAGTAGATAAATCTGAGACTGAAACTGATAGGATCATAAGAGCAGGGAAATGCTGAGGGTACTGATAGGTGATGAGCTACTGTTGAGCTGTGAAATAAAGACTCATATAGTATAATTAAAAGAGAGAGGATAGGGAGATGTTTATGATTTTGTTGTTGCATCGTTGTTATGTGGACTTGTTTCTCTGTTGAGATTTAAGATTGGTGAACTTTCAAGTCTTATATACTTGGATTCTTCTTTATAATTCTTTGGTATTCATTAATATTGTGATTGTGTTCTTATCAAATTGGTGCGAGAGAGCATTATGGATTGGAACAATCGTAAAAATTAAAGATTCAATGACAAAAAATCAAGCAATCGGAGTTGATAATTGACCAAATATATCGTTAACATTGGATTAACTACCGTGATCCATGAGGAATCATGTCGCATCTCAAATTAGGAAGGATGCGGAGATGAGATCGATGATCACAGCATTGGAAGATTGGATCGAAATAAACAACAAGACACTCAATTCAATAATTGGCGCGAAGATCGAGCAACCCAAAACTTAGATGGATTGCAAATTTGATGAAGCGTTGGCTCTGTTGTGAGGCTTTGGGAAACGCAAAACGATAAATGAGGCTACTAATCAAACTTAGGCTAATAAGGTACATTCTTCTTACTTGGAACCAAGCTACAGTCATAGGATTGAGGAAGTGTCGTATAGAAATATGGTGGCAGAAACTTGATACAAGAGTTTTGACTCTCTTGGTCAATCACCCTGCTTGTACTAATCAATTGTAGTATAGCATAGGTTTTATCAATCCAAAAAAGGAGAAATAAAGTAGTAGGAATGCAACAGATCTCTTAATTCAAGCAGATATAGGTAAGCTTGAAGTGTCTAACAACCTAGATGATCAAACAGAAATGAAGCAGCATCAAACAAAGAGTGAAAAGCAAGCAAGACAACTAAAACAAAAGTAAAAAAAGAGCAAATTCGAATTTTAACTAAAAACAGAGAAAATATGGGACTTGAGATGAGATAATTGGTTCTAGGGAACTCTTAACTCAACCTATAATGCTTACAAACTCACACAATGTTATTCCTTATGCAAAGAATTCATTTATAAGACTAATCCAATCTCTTGGCACTAATCTCTTTGCTAATTACCAAGTCAAGAACTAATTCTCATTAGTGACATGATAATCAGCAAGTATTAAGACAATCTATTAATCCTATATTGCCAAATCACTCCCAAGACAGTCAATCTCTTGAGCTAGTATAAGCAATTCTCTTGCAAAGTAGTTCAGGCATTTCATCAAACACTTGGTGGGCATAAAATGAGCCTAAGGTCCTAATCAACTTAGCAATGGCTAATCAGGCATTAAAAACAGAAATCAAGAAAGAAAATAGAATAATTAACACTAAGACATCATAGATTAAGCCTAAAGTTCCCTAAACCTAACCCGTCTCAATTCCCTTAAAAGACTACTCACTAATCAACATTCAACCATCAATTCAAAGAGAAAAGGATAGCTAAACATGATTAAGGATATTAAGCAAGAAGATAAATACAAAGTAATATTGAAATAAACCAAAAATTTAAGCTACAAGATCAAAGCAAAAACAAAAGAGGAAAGAACTGCTGAATAAAGAGATGATCCCCAAAAATTAGGGATTTTTCGTATTTATAGGAGTCTAAGCGAAAATGGCAAAAATTATAAATAAATGCAAGTTCGGGCTGGTCTGTATCGATCTAGAGTGATCGATGGCCATGATCGATGGTCACCTATTCATCACTTATGATCGATACACCTGATCGATACTCCATCCTATGGTTTCCCATCGATCACTCCATGATCGATACACTTGGTCGATGGACGACTATCGGTCAGTCTTAACCGATGCACTTGGTCGATGGAGCATCCGATGGTTTCCCATCGATCACTCCTTGGTCGATGGGGTTGATCGATAGGCTCATGTTGACTTGTATCGATCACACCAGATCGATAGGCTTCAGGTCTTGATCGATGGAACACCATAAATCGCCCTCCTTAGTTCCTTTTGCTCCTTCTCAGCTTGGCTAGCTTTTTGAACCATTCCCACACTTCCTCCTTGCTCCATTCAGCTTCTTGAGTACCTAGATACATCCTTGATGCATAGAAAATGCAAACTACAACCTAAATGCAACCTAAGGCTAAAAAGAGAAGGAAATGGGACTAAAAAGAAGGAAAACATGCAAAAGAGAACCAAAACATGAACGAAATGCAAGCCTAAAGGATGTAAATGTATGAGATATCAATACTCCACACTTGCCTTTTGCTTATCCTCAAGCAAATAAGAACAGATGGGAGAGTGAGGTTTGAAAGTGGGAGCTCAAAACTAAATATGCCAATGAAAAAATTGAATCAATGCTCAAATTATAGGTTCTAAGATGCAAATAGATTGTTATACTTTAAAAACTTTAGTCATACCTATCATAGCAAACAATGTACTCTACCTTAGACTACACCAGCATTCAAATCAGCCAGCTCTTTAACACATTCATTATGGGTAACCAATGGATCAAGTTCATGCAAGTCAAGTGAACATATTTGGTTGAAGGGACAAGGTCATAAGATGAAAATGATCTCATTAAGACATGGACTAAAGACATAAGGGATCACTCAATGAAATGACTCTGTCTTAGGCAAAATGCTAAAGGTAAAAGCACACCTATGCATGCAAGTAAAAGCTCTCTTCTACCCTTTTACCCAAAGATGAACCTATTACCTTCTAAACCCCAAAATGAAACCCCTAAGTCTACCTTTTTCTTAAACTCTAACCCTTCTTCTTCTTCATGGCTGGGGAAACTTCTTCTCTTTGCTTATGTGGTTGCTTCTTTTTGTTGGGACTTGCTCATTTTTGTTGATTAGGCGCCATTCTTCACCTTTGGTGGATTGCCTTGGGTTTGATTTCTTCTTTTGATTGACCCTTTCATAGCCTTGTTGTTGGCGCCTTCCTTCTTTAAACATTTAGAGCTTTTATCCCTTTTGCACTTAACCACAAATCTAGTTTGTTCCCTCCCCCCCCCCCCCATGCTACCATTCATACTTCTTTCTCTTCTTTTTGAAAAGACAAAAACAGTAAAACTCAAACCACTTATACTACCCATCCCAAAACTCCTAACCTATTACCAAGCTCAAGATGCAAGCTGGTGTCTACAAGATATCTCTTCCTTGCCAGCCTTGATCCTAACACTTTTTGCCAAGATAGAATCAAAAATAATGTAATGCAAGGCCTCACAACTCTCACAATAGTGTTTAAGCTTAGAAAGAAGGTTGGGTTAGGGTGTGGTTAACTGTCCTGTAATGATAAGGATCAGCTACTTAGGTTAACAAGAGGGGTAAGAAGGAAAGAAGATAACCCAAGTATGTATATGGGTAGCCATGTGATCACTCTCAATGCATAAACAAGATAATTAAATGTCAAGATTATGGTTTTAATAAACAGAGATGGCATCAAATCAAAGCAAGCTTTAGCATAAGACAAGAGTATCAATGCAAATAGTTAAGATATGGTGTAGCCTTAACTTCAAACTCGCTAAAAATGCAATCAAATAACAGACAATCAAAGCATTGAAAACAACTCAAACATTAACACTTTGACAAGTGTTTATCATCTACTCCCTATGCAAGTGTATGCAAACCTATATGAAATGCTTCTAGACTCAATCTTAGTTATGCAAATGCAACTAAATGATCATTTTTTATTCCAAATGTTTTTAAAATTTATGGATTTTTGGTGCATATAGATAAATGCATGAATGCATGGGATTCAAGTATGCAAAAGAGAAAATAAGAAAACATAACACAATGTCAAATGCAATGCCCACCCCCCACACTTAAATTACACAGTCCCTTGTGTAATAGAATCTTGAAGGAGGGTGATAAAGGATACTCAGAAGGATTCAGAAGGAAAGGAGTGGAGTTGTCTACCTTAGAAGGAGTTTTAGCAGAGTGGAGGTGTGTATCGATCTCTCCTGATCGATACATGTTGATCGATGGAGTCACCAAATATGTCTGCTGGATTCCATCGGTCATTTTTAGTTGATGCATTTGATCGATGGTGCACTCGTTTGGTTTCGTTTGGTTTCCATCGATCACATTTGATCGATACAATGATCGATACTACATCTGATGGTTTCCCATCGATCAAATCTGATCGATAGGGGTGATCGATGGAAACCATGCTGGCACCTTTTTCCTTCCATCGATCGCTTTTGATCGATGGAGTTGCCTGATGCACCACAGGCTCCAACAGTATCGATCACATTTGACCGATGGTTATGACCGATAGGCCTGTATCGATCTGGGTTGATCGATACAAGTGATCGATACTAAGCAGAATGCATCTGTTTTTGTTACTTCAAACACCCTCTAACAACTTGCCTTAAACCCCACTTGCTCCTGTTATTGAAAGAAAAAGACAACGACAAACATAAAATGCAATAATATGTACAAGGATAACAAGGGAATACCTCCCAAGTGTGCTGTTTAACGTCCTTAGCTTGACTTTCCTTAGTTGATCACTCCTGTTGAGGATCCTCAAGGTTGATGTCTACATAATCTCCAAGGGACTCACTTGCCATGTATGACTTCAGCTTGTGCCCATTCACTGTAAAATCTGCTTCATCCTTGCCAAAAAAGGTCACAGCTTCATGTGGTAACACCTCTTTGATCTTGAATGGACCTGACCATCTTGATTTCAGCTTTCCAGGGAACAACTTCAGCCTTGAGTTGAACAACAGCACCTGATCTCCCGCCTTGAAGTCTTTGGGTTTGATCCTCTTGTCATGAAAAGCTTTTGTCTCTCCTTATGGATCCTGGAACTCTCAAAAGCCTTGAGGCGATTTTCTTCTAACTCATGCAAGTTGATGAGTCCTTCTCCTGAGCTGTCTTGATGTCAAAATTCAGCAGCTTTGTTGCCCACAAGGCTTTATATTCCAGCTCAACAGGTAGATGATAAGACTTGCCATAGAGGAGTGAGAAGGGAGTTCAACCAATGGGTGTTTTGAAGGCTGTCATGTAAGCCCACAAAGCATCATCAAGCTTATTAGACCAATCTTTTCTTGTAACACCAACTGTCTTCTCTAAGATGGCTTTGATCTCCCTGTTAGACACTTCCACTTGACCACATATTTGAGGATTGTAAGGAGTGGCAACCTTATGCTTAACACCATTCTTCTTCAGCACACTCTCAAAGACTTTGTTCATGAAATAACTTGCACCATCACTGATCACACACCTTGGAACACCAAACCTTGGGAAGATGATTGTCTTGAGGGGCTTCAGCACAATTCTAGCATCATTTGTTGGACTGGCAATGGCTTCAACCCACTTTGACACATGATCAACAGCTACAAGGATGTACTTGTTCCCATAGGAGGAAGGGAAAGGTCCCATAAAGTCAATCCTCCACACATCAAACAGATCCACTTCAAGAATAGAGTTCAGAGGCATCTCATCTCTTTTGGAGATGTTCCCTTCCTTTGGCATGCATCACATGAAGAGATGTGAGCCTGGGCGTCCTTGAACAAGCTAGGCCACCAAAAACCAGCTTGAAATACCTTTCAGGCTGTCTTGAAGGTTGCAAAGTGACCTCCATAAGCTGAACCATGGCAATGATGCAGAATTCCTTGAACTTCTTCCTCAGCTATGCACCTTCTGAACAATCCATCATTCCCTCTCTTGTAGAGATAGGGCTCATCCCAAAAGTAGTGAGAGACATCTCTTAAGAACTTCTTCTTATGATGAGAGTTGAGGTTCAGTGGTATCTGTCCAATAACCAAGTAGTTCACAAAGTCAGCATACAAAGGCAGTTTGTTCTCTTCTAAGCTTTGCACTTCAGCTACTTTCATTCCTAAAGCATGCAGCTGCTCCTCTGGTAGAGTATCATTTATTGGGACAAAGTCATCTATCCTCAGTCTTGAAAGGTGATCAGCTACACCATTCTCAATGCCTCTCTTATCCACAATCTCCATGTCAAACTCTTGCAAGAGGAAGATCCATCTAAGAAGTCTAGGCTTGGTGTCTTTCTTGGCATAGATGTGCCTTAGTGCAGCATGATCAGTGTAGACTATAACCTTAGACCCTACTAAGTAGCTTCTGAACTTCTCAAATGCAAAGACACCTGCTAGGAGCTCCTTCTTAGTTGTTGCATACCTTCTTTAAGCTTCATCTATTGTTCTGCTAGCATAATAGATTACATGCAGCTTCTTGTCCACCATTTGCCCCAAGACTGCTCCAACAGCATAGTCACTAGCATCACACATGATTTCAAATGGCGAATCCCAGTTTAGAGCTTGGACTATTGGCACTGACACTAAAGCTTGCTTGAAGGTGAGGAAAGCTTGCAAGCAGTCTTCATCAAACACAAACTCTGTCTCCTTACACAGCAGTCTTGTCAAGGGTCTTGCTATCTTTGAGAAGTCCTTGATGAACCTTCTGTAGAAACCAGCATGCCCCAAGAAGCTTTTGATTCCCTTGACTGAATTTGGAGGCTCTAAGTGTAGCATCACATCTATCTTGGCCTTGTATACTTCTATCCCCTTCTCTGAAATCTGGTGACCCAACACAATGCCTTCTTGAACCATGAAATGGCATTTCTCCCAATTCAGAACCAGCTTAGTGTCTTCACATCTCTGTAAAACCTGAGAAAGATTGGACAAGCAGACACCAAAGGAGGATCCATAGACACTAATATCATCCATGAATACCTCCACCATCTCTTCAAGCAAGTCAGAGAATATGGAGGTCATACACCTCTGAAAAGTTGCAGGAGCATTGCATAAACCAAAATGCATTCTCCTATAAGAAAATGTTCCATATGGGCAAGTAAAAGTAGTTTTCTCTTGATCATTAGGATGGATAGGGATTTAAAAGAATCCACTATAACCATCTAAGAAGCAGTAATACTTATGGTTTGCTAATCTTTCTAGCATTTGGTCTATGAATGGCAAAGGGAAGTGATCTTTCCTAGAAGCAGAATTAAGTTTTATGTAATCTATGCACATCCTATGACCAGTAATTGTTCTAGTTGGTATTAGCTCATCATTTTCGTTTTTTACAACAGTGATCCCTCTTTTCTTAGGCACCACATGGACTGGTGAGACCCATGTACTGTCTGAGATAGGATAGATCACTCCTGCTTCAAGCAACTTCAAGAAATCCTTTTTTACTACCTCTTTTAGATTAGGATTCAGTCTCCTTTGAGGTTCAACAGAAGTTCTTGTCTCATCCTCTAGATGGATCCTATGAGTGCAGAGGTTTGGAGAAATGCCTTGGATGTCATCTAGTGAATATCCAATGGCTCCCCTAAACCTTTGTAACACTTTGACAATAGCAAAGATCTCATTATCACTGAGGTTATCATTGACAATTACAGGATAAGTAGAGTTAGAGCCTAAGAAGACATACCTTAGCCCTTTAGGAAGATGTTTGATCTCCACTTTGGGTGCCTTGAGCTCACTCCAGTCCTCTTCCAAGCTGCTCTGCTCCCTGGCGCCAGCTTCATTGCTTGGAGAACCAGCTTCTTGAACTGAGAGCACCTCCTTTCTTGTGTATTCCAGCTTCTCAAATGGCTCATCTTCTTCTAAGACCTTGTGAGAGTCTAACCTCAGCTTATAACTCAAGCTTTCCTTATCCAAGTAACCATCTTCCCCATGCTCCTTTGTCAAATCCACTTAGAGTTTATCATCACAACATAACTCCTCTTGAAGCTCATCATGAAGCCTCACTAAGATCTCAATTTGAAACACTTGACCTTCAATAGTAGGCTGCTGCATAATCTGCTTGATGTCAAATTTCAGAGACATGTCCTTACCCAATTGTAGCTCAATCTTCCCTTTCTTAACATCAATGACAGCTCCTGTTGTGGATAGGAAAGGTCTCCCAAGGATGAGAAGATCCCTAGGTTCCTCATCCATATCCAAAATCACAAAATCAGTAGGTATCTCTACACTCCCAATCATAAGTGGTACATCTTCAAGAAATCCCATGGGGAGTCTTACTGACCTATCAGCCAACACTAGAGATATCCTGCAGTCTTTCTACTTAGTGAAGCCTAGGCGCTGTGCTACAGAATAGGGCATCAAGCTGACACTAGCTCTTAAATCACACAAACATTTCTCAAACAGAAGTGGACCTATAGAGCAGGGTAAGGTAAAACTTCATGGATCACCTAGCTTGTTGGAAGTCACTCTCTTCTGTTGAATAATGGCGCTGCACTCATGTGTTAGTACCACCATCCCTTGTAAGTCCTTTGTTCTCTCAGCAACAGCATCCTTCAGAAACTTCTGATAAGGTGGAACTAAGACAAAAGCATCTAGCAGTGGCATGGTGAGCTGAATCTTCTTCATTTGCTCATCAAAAAGACCTTTGTACTTGGCAATGAGCTACTTCTTAAACCTTCCAGGAAATGGTATTGTAGGTTGATATGGTGGAGGAATGTATCTTGGCTCCTTGACTAACTCCTTAGGTACTTCTCTTGGTTTCTCCTTAACCACCTCTTTGGCTTTAGTGTTCTTTGGACCCTTTTCAGTTTCAACCACTTCATCCTCTTTAGCTTCTTCAGCATCTTTGGCCACCACCCTCTCTTCTTGTTCCTCAATTTCCACATTCGGTGTAGAAGGCGCCACTCTTAGAGGGAGTTGCTTCCCACTTCTTAAGGTGACAGCTTTGACACACTCTTGTGCATGTGAAAAGAGAGCTGGTTAGGCAATGCTTTCGAGTTTGCTGATCTGCATATGAAAAGAGCCAGGTTGGGATTGCAAGCTGAGCCAATGCCTTTTTGTATTTCAACAGCCATACTTCTCTGAATGTCAGTCATGCTCTTTTGAAGTACTGCAGTTTGAAGTTGATGCATTTGAAGGAAAATTTCCTTAAGATCCAAAGTTTCAGAGGGTTGGAAGGTGCTGGCGCCAACTGTTGGAGAAGAAGAACCAGGATGTTGGTGAATGGAAGTGTCTCCATTGGACTGTTGTTGACAAACATCATGGTTTTGTTTCATTGCTAGCGCCTCTTGTATTTGAACAGCCTTGACTTGATGCTCTTTGTAGTGGCTTTGTGGATCAACATGAGGAAGTTGTTTGGTGGTGTCTTTGAGTAGCAAATCCACTTTTGTCTGCAATGCTTTCATCTCATACAATGCTGCCTCTAGCTTCTCTTCAATGGCCTTTGAATGTTCATCAACATAATCTCAATTGCTGAGTGCCATGTTCTCCACTAGTAGCCATCCTTCATCAACATCTTTACCAACGAAATATCCATTGCTTGTTGTATCTAGGAGGATTCTGATGTTTGGGAGAACACCTCTATAGAGTGTGGAGAGCAGCATCTCTTTGGTGAAGCCATGGTGAGGATATTGGTGAATGAATCTTCTGAACCTTTTCCAAGTGTCTCCAAAGCTTTCAGTAGACCACTGTTTGAAGTTTGTGATCTAATTCCTGAAATGTGCAGTTCTTGAGGGAGAGAAGAACATGGTTAAGAAAATACTTTTGCATTGATCCCAAGAAGTGATGCTTCATTGTGCTAAAGACTTTTCCCACATTTTAGCTATATCACCAAGAGAAAATGGAAATAATCTGAGCTTCAAACCATCATTTGAAACTCCACTAAGCTTTGTCAAAGCACATATCCTCTCAAAGTTATCCAAGTGCTCTAAGGGATCTTGGTTAGGCATGCCAAAGAACTGCTTTTCTTGGATTATAGTAATGAGGCTGCTCTTGATTTGCTAGTGTTGAGTCTCCATAGGTGGAAGAATACCTTGTCTTGAAGCATAACTTGAAGGTATATCAGCAGCACTAATAGGCCTTAATGGTCTTTGAACTCTCATGCCCCAAGCTCCTTGTAAACCAGCTTGACCTTGTTCACCTTACAAGCCTGGATTCCTTTGAAGCCCTTGTGGACCTTGTTGACCTTGCAAACCAAAGCCAGCAGCATACTGATGTTCTTCCATGCTTCAACAGCTGACTTCTGATACTGCAAACCAAAATCCTTGATCTTAAACCTCAGTTGTAGTAGTAGACACTTAAGAGCAAGTGTTCTGGTACCTATAAAAGAAATTCTAGACCAAAAGAGAAATCAGTAACCAAAAACGAAAATAACAAAGCTTGATCTCAAGATCTCTACAAATCCTACTGAATAAAGTTTTCCCCTAATGGCAACAGCGCCAAATTGATACAAGAGTTTTGACTCTCTTGGTCAATCACCTTGCTTGTACTAATCAATTGTAGTATAGCATAAGTTTTATAAATCCAAAAGGGGAGAAATGAAGCAGTAGGAATGTAATAGAGCTCTTAATTCAAGCAGATATAGGTAAGCTTGAAGTGTCTAACAACCTAGATGATCAAACAGAAATGAAGCAGCATCAAACAAAGAGTGAAAAGCAAGCAAGACAACTAAAACAAAGGTAAAGATAGAGCAAATTCGAATTTCAACTAAAAACAGAGAAAATGTGGGACTTGAGATGAGATAATTGGTGCTAGGGAACTCTGAACTCAACGTATAATGCTTACAAACTCAGACAATGCTATTCCTTATAAATAGAATTTATTTATAAGACTAATTCAATCTCTTGGCACTAATCTCTTTGCTAATTACTAAATCAAGAACTAATTCTCATTAGTAAAATGATAATCAGCAAGCATTAAGACAATCTATCAATCCTATATTGCCAAATCACTTTCTAGACAGTCAATCTCTTGAGCTAGGATAAGCAATTCTCTTGCAAAGCAGTTCAGGCATTTCATCAAACACTTGTGGGCATAAAATGAGCCTAAGGTCCTAATCAACTTAGCAATGGCTAATCAGGTATTAAATACATAAATCAAAAAAGGAAATGGAAGAATTAACACTAAGACATCATAGATTAAGCTTAAAGTTCCATAAACCTAACCCATCTCAATTCCCTTAAATGACTACTCACTAATCAACAACCAAACCATCAATTCAAAGAGAAAAAGATAGCAAACATGATTAAGGAAAACAAGAAGATAAATACAAACTTATATTGAAATAAACCAAAGATTTAAGCTACAATATCAAAGCCGAAACAAAAGAGGAAAAAACTGCTGGATAAAAAGATGATCCCCAAAAATTAGGGATTTTTCGTATTTATAGGAGTCAAAGCGAAAATGGCAAAAATTATAAATAAGTGCAAGTTCGGGCTGGTCTGTATCGATTTAGTGTGATCAATGGCCATGATAGATGTCAAAAACTAAAAGAGATTGACACCGAGTTACATTTTCCACAGGTCATAATAATACTTACTCTCGATCTTCTGACTAATTTGTTTGTCAGTTTCTTCTTGATACTTATGAAAATGTTTCAGGTTTCTTGGGTGGATGCATGTTTTTCCTCATAGTAGCTCTTGTGGCTATCGTACGTATCAGAAACATCTTACAAGATGATGGCCAGAAAAAGTATATGAACACTATGTTCTCTCTTTATAGGTACGACCTTAATCATTTGTTTGTATTTACATTAATCAAAAATAAATCTGTGTAGACTTTATCTCTAGAGTCAAACTTTAACTATATTATAATAATGGGGGTTGGACATAGTTCTTAAAAAATCTCAACAATTTGAAACAAAATAAAAATTCCTATGGTCCTAATTGTTTTTTTTCCTGCAGCTTGTTCGAATTCATCGTGTTGCACTTGACTATGTATGCTGCTAATATTTATTTATGGAGGCGGTACCGAGTAAATTTTACCTTCATATTTGGATTCAAATAAAGAACAGAATTTGGCTACAAACAAATTCTATTCGTGGCATTCACCATTAGCACGCTTGCGCTTCTTTGTATCTTATGGTTGTTGAATCTAATGACGTTTGTTTGTTTGTTTCTATGGAACAGGACAAAACAGCTCTTCTTTTTCTGTTTTTCCCTGCAGCACTTTTGATCCTTAGATCTTATTACTGGGATGGATGTTTGCCTGCGTTTCCTGTTCAGCTCTAGGAGGTAACAACTGATTTGGGTTGCTTGAACATTGTAAATGAGTTGGAGGGTTGTTGGAGGGTTGTGGGATTAATGTGTAAAGTCTCTTCCCTTTTACCAGGCTTGGCTGTTGTTTCTCTATGCTGGGTTAGCTATGCGAGAGAACATGTTAAGAGCCAATGGGAGCGATATCCGTCCATGGTATCTTCAGTCGATTATGATCTCTTGAGTTTCTCTTCACTGTTACTATAGAATGCTTTTGAATTTGGAGTGTTCTTGGTGCATCTCTTATGCTAGATTTGGAAAGTTGTAGGGCATAATTTTGGAGACAGAGACTGCTGATATGTTTCTGAGAGTGTTGTCTTGTGCATATGTGTCGTTTATTATGGTCGTAGGACATAAGTTTTAGTACTGGAGACGGTAATGTGATGTGTCATGCTAAATGTTGACATAATTAAGTCTAGACAATAATTTGTTTCTAAGAATAACCTGTCTTGTTACATATTGATCGTAGGTTTTATATTCAAACCCTTGGTCAACGATTTGACACGCTTATGCTGAAATCTTTAGTTATTTGTTTCTTATTTTGCAGGTATGACTAACATAAGCAACCTGCCATAACAAGTTCCAGCGATGCGTAAACAAGCTAAGGAAATCGATAAAACAATCTAAAAACAAGAAGTCAGGTTCTTTACGCAATTCCCTTGTTCGGTAGTTATACCAACGGTGAATCAAAGAATGGATATCGGCAATGATTTGAAAACAGAGCTCTGCGTTTTGATGCGCATGTCAGGCCTCACATTGGTCCTTGATAGTTTAGAAGATTATTTTGTAATGATGATTGATGATTACCTATAATGACGATTGATGAATACTTCAATTATTGCCACTACTTGTAGATGTATTAGCTTAATTCAAACATCATCAAATTATTTAACATGTAATTTTTGTTACTTTTTTTATTTAGTTACCATGTAATTCCTCGAAACAATAAGTATCTAATGCCATTATGTGATTTTATGCTATACGACAGCTCTTTTATCTATTCTTTTGTTAAAAATGATGTGCACTAAATTATCTTTTTAGAATTTAGTATATGCTTTTATGATCAAAAACTTCTTATATGTATACACAATATCAACTGTGAAATCAATTCAAATATTCTTTTAACATATTAGAAAAAAAAAAACCAAATTCAACATTTTTTTTTTATCAACTCTCATTTAGCAAATAGTAATAATTTTTTTTATTAATGCTTTCAATTCTCACAACCAATAAATTAAAAATTAACACTATATTAACCGAAATTTTGTAATAAAATACATACATAAAATCATAAAATAAAAGATCAAAGAAATTCAAAGAACTCCGGATAATATTTTATGTTGGGTAAAAGCAATATAAAGCAATTATTTTTTTTATACCAAATTCGTGAATTTTATCTAATTGAAGCAGTAAAAATATACACATCAACTCACACTTATTTAAGAGATTATATATATATAAGTAAAAAGAAACTAGCCTGTATATGGATCAACTGAAACTATATTTATATATTTACATAATTAACAAATTCAAAATTAGATTACCATTATATTTAATTTTTAAAATAACATATGTATCATAAGTATAAAAATATGTGGTAAAAATATATAATAATATACATTGAAATGTATGTAATAGACAATGATTTTACGTTAAGATCTCACAATTTTAGTGGGTTAAGTTTGTCGATGAATAATTTTTCTATTGTAAAATCTTCAAAAATATTTATAACCAAAGAAATATATAAGTTAATTAAAATATTATATTCATTACATTTTTAAAAATATAATGAATAATTAAATATAATGGATAATGATTCCTTTCATGGAATATAGCCATTTAGATGCTCGCTTGTCGGATTTTAGAACAAATTTGGTAGTTGCAGATCTAAAAATTAGAATATGAATGGTGAAAAGTAAATGCTTTGATGATCTCCACACTGGTTTTGGCATTGGTGTTTGGTTTGTTCAACAAAGAGAGAGCTTCTGCATTTTAGAGTTGTTGGAAGTGGTGGAGAATTTTGATAAGACATCAAGTGTTACTGTTGGTTTCTCGTTCTCTTGGTTCTATGATGAATAGTAAATCAGAAGCCACATTTCTGATAAAATATCTCTTCTTCTCATTATCCGTCATCACATATTACATATTTATACTACTAAAGTTTACTACTTCTTAACCTATTTTGTTACCAAAAACAACCAATGCCTACTTATAATTGGGCTTAACATATTCATGGCACAATGGCCAATTATCTTTAGTTAACATAAAAACATCACGTGCCTTCTCCTGTGTCTTCCTTCTTTTTCGCATTCCGAACGGGTTCTTCCTTCTGTTATCTTCTTCTTCACGCTCTGAACGGGTTCTTCTTTCTGTTATCTTCTTCTTCACACCCTGAACAGGTTTTTCCTTCTGTTATCTTCTTCTTCACATTCTCTTCCCCCATATTTTTTCTTTCTTGCACGGGATTAAGCACAGGATCAAATTCCAACACTCCCTCTTGATTCCTTTGCTTAATCCCCAAATTTTGATTTAGGGATTTGATCCCTCTTCCTCCGTCGTCTTCTTCGGTGAATTTATGATTTCCTGGACGAATCCCTCTTACGACATCAGCAAAGCTCACCGGTACGTTTGCCTTCTCCCTCATCACCTCAATCTTCATCGTTTCTCCAGTTTTCATTGAATTAGCAAATTCCACAGACTTGATCTTCATGTGAGTTTCCAGTGGTTTCTTAGATGGATTTTGCATCACTCCAAGTTTCACCCGCAGTTCCTCAAATCTTCTTGTTCCAAGTGGTTTTGTAAGGATGTCTGCAATTTGTTCATCACCACTGCAAAATCTTAACTTGATTACTCCATCTTTCTCTGCTTCATGTACCACATGAAACCGTATCTGGATATGCTTAGTCCTCTTGTGTTGAACTGGATTTCTTCCAATTGCTATAGCTGATGTATTATCGCAATAGATTGGGACACTCCCTGCAACATCAACTTTTAGTTCTCCTAGCATTCGTTTCAGCCACACTGCATGATTTGTTGCTGAGCTGAGTGTCATATATTCTGCTTCTGCTGTTGATTGAGCAATTGTATCTTGTTTGTAAGTTTGCCATGTGAACATTGCACTTCCTAATGAGAAACAAATTCCCGTGGTGCTTCTCATATCATCTTTACACCCTGCCCAGTCTGAATCAGAGAATCCAATTAGCTCAGCTTGATCTGCTCTTTTAAAGTTTAGACCATAGTCTATTGTTCCTTGTATATATCTCAACACCCGTTTTGCTTCTTTCAGGTTGTGCTCCTTTGGTTGAGATAATCTCCTAGACAAATAGGAGGCAGCAAAGGCAAGGTCTGGTCTAGTTGCTGCTAAATATATGAGTCCTCCCACTATGCTACGGTAGAGCTTAGGATCTGTAAGTTCTTCTCCTTCTTCTTGATCCTTTCCGTAAGGTGTGAGTGGTGTGTCAACACTCTTACAGTTCTCCATTCCAAACTTCTTCAACAACTGTTGAGCTTATTTATTTTGACTTAAGAACAACCCTTCTGTCGTGCACGTAATTTCAAAACCAAGAAAGTACTTTAGCTTTCCCAAATCAGTCATCTCAAAGGTTTCTTTCAGTTTATGTTTAAAATGTTCAATCATCCTTTCACTGCTTCTTGTGATAATAAGATCATCCACATATAGACTAATCACCATAATCTCTCCTTCATGTTCTTGGATATACATTGCTGCATCACAGTCACTTCTCTTGCATCCTTGTGATATAAAAAATGAATCTATTTTGCTATACCAAGCTCTTGGTGCTTGCTTTAATCTATATAAAGCATTTTTCTGTTTGTAGACTTTTTTTCTCTGCTCCTTCTATCTCATAGCCTGGTGTTTGTTCTACATACACTTCTTATGTAAGTTCTCCGTTTAAAAATGCAGACTTAACATCCATATGATGCATGTTCCAGCTATTTTGTGCAGCAAGGGCTATTAGGGTTCTGATTGTATCATGTCTTGAAACTGGAGCAAAGGTTTCCCCATAGTCCACACCGTATGTCTGAGTAAACCCCCAAGCTACTAGTCTTGCTTTCAACTTCTGGATATGCCCATTCTCATCTGTTTTCACAGTGTAAATCCATTTGACTGTGATCACTTTCTTGTCTGCGGGTCTTTCTGTGATTATCCAAGTTCTATTTTTATTGATCACACTAATCTCTGCATCCATTGCTTTCCTCCACTCTTTATGTCGCATAGCTTCGTCAAAGTCATGAGGCTCCTCACAGGTAAAATAACAACCTTCATGAACTTGAGTTGACTCATTAATTTGTGCTTCCTCTTCTTGATATATGTCATTCAACATTCTCATTTTATGCACATTTCTTGATGAACCACTACTCCCTGAACCATCTCCAGTGAGCTCAAATGGTACAGGACTTATGCATGATCTTATACTCTTGTTGCTGGACTTAGAGTATCTTCATGCATTCCAGTACAATTCTTTTGAGATAACTTGATATTGTTGGTTTGAGACTTATGTGGCTCCTCTGTTTCTTCATGTGTTTCCCAATCCCATCCTTTATTTTCTTCAAACACAACATCTCTTGACACTTCAATCTTCCCTGTGTTTATCATATACACTCGATACCCCTTGCTTACACTGCTATATCCCATAAACACACCTTTTCTGATTTATCATCAAGCTTCTTTCTCTTTGCAACAGGAATCAAAACATGACATATACACTCAAACACTCGAATGTGTCCAATTGACGGCTTGTGGCCACTCCAAGCTTCAAGTTGAGTTTTCTGGTTTAATGCTTTGGTGGGAAGTCTGTTTTGAAGGTATGCTGATGTGAAGATTGCTTCAGCCCAGAATTTATTTGGCATTGCTTGATCTTTTAGCATACTTCTGGCCATGTCCAGTAAAGTTCTATTTCTTCTTTCAGCCACTCCATTTTGCTGGGGTGAATAAGCCACAGTAAACTGTCTTTGGATTCCATTTTCTTCTAGGAATTTCGTGAATTTTTCTGACTTGAACTCACCCCCTCTGTCTGATCTGATTTTCCTTATCCTTTTTCATGTTTGTGTCTCAACCATGATCTTGAACTTCTTGAAGGTAGAGAAGGTATCTGATTTCAGTCTCAGAAAATATACCCACACCATGTGCGAGTAATCATCCGTAAAAGTGATAATATAGAGACTGCCACTACATGATGGAGTCTGCATCGGACCACATAAATCTGTGTGAATCAGGTCCAATGTCCTTAAGCTCCTTGTTTCTGATATTTTAGGAAATTGTTCTCTGCACTGCTTCCCTTTAATACATGCCTCACATACATCATCTGACTTGAATTTTGGGAGTCCTTTAACCATCTGATTTGTTTGTTGTTTTTGTAGATTTTGGAAACCAGAATGTCCAAGCCTTCTGTGCCATAACTCAGATAAGTTTTCTTCACTTACTGGTCTTGCACTCTCTTCTACTATTTGCATTTTCAACCGATATGCATTACATACCCGATCTACTTCACTAATTTTTTCTCCAACATTATTGTGTATTATGCATTTGTTCCCTTTGAACACTATCTCGTATCCATTTCTCGCCATTTGAGGCACACTTAGGAGACTTTTATCTATTTCCGAAACTAAGAAAACATTTATAATAACTTTCTTCCCCTTTTTGGTCATTACCTCAATGTTTCCTTTTCTGGTAGTCATTAGTATAGCTCCATTTCCTATCCTGATAGGAACTTGACAGGTCCTGTCTAAGGTTGTGAAAAACCTCTCTTCTTTAGTCATGTGGTTTGTAGAACCACTGTTGATTAACCACACTTCATCACCACTTGTTTGCTCGACGCTATGTGCTGCATCAAACCATCTATCGTTTCTTTCTTTGACTTGTGTTTGTGCTTGGCCAGCTTGATTTCCTGAGCTTCTACATTCTTTTGCATAACGCCCAGATTTCCTACATGTGAAATAAGCTTTCCTTGGTCTGAACTGTTTTGAAAAATGTTGATCTTCATAACTCTGTCTGAAGTAACATTAATCCTCATAGTGATTGTCCTTCTTACATATCTGACACCATCTTCTCTCTTCCAGGCCACCAGAACCTGACCACTCTGATACCATGTTGGTTTCTCGTTCTCTTGGTTCTATGATGAACAGTAAATCAGAAGCCACAGTTCTGATAAAATATCTCTTCTTCTCATTATCCTTCATCACACATTACATATTTATACTACTAAAGTTTACTACTTCTTAACCTACTTTGTTACCAAAAACAACCAATGCCCACTTATAATTGGGCTTAACATCTTCATGGCCCAATGGCCAATTATCTTTAGTTAACATAAAAACATCACGTGCATTCTCCTGTGTCTTCCTTCTTTTTTTCATTCCGAACGGGTTCGTCCTTCTGTTATCTTCTTCTTCACGCTCCGAACGGGTTCTTCCTTCTGTTATCTTCTTCTTCACACTCTGAACAGGTTCTTCCTTCTGTTATCTTTTTCTTCACATTCTCTTCCCCCATATTGTTTCTTTCTTGCACGGGATTAAGCACAGGATCAAATTCCAACAGTTACAACCAAATTGTGTGCATAATTACTGTTTGAACAAATGCCTAAAAGAGGAAGAAGAGAGAATCAACGGAGTATGCAAAGAAACTGTCAAAATCTTGGAAATTCAAGTTTAAATTTAAAGCCGCAAAGAGAGCTAAAACAAAAAACCAGAAGCTTAAACTCAATTACAGAGGGAACATTAAGTTTGGTTATTACATAAGAAAGCAACAGGAAGTTGGGATATGGGATCCACTCTTCCAAAGAGTTATTGCCAAGCTTTCACATTCTTATATTGAATATTCCAAAACAATGAACAAACGGCTACATAGGAGGAAATATAAGGCTATGACGTTACATGCAAAGTCATAGTTTCGGTTGTTTTTCCTGGATAGTTTTCAATTCAAACAAGGAAAACAAAATAAGCATAAGAAGTGTTTTAAAACTTGCAAGTGTAGATAAAAGAAGAGACAAAAGCAGTGGCTTGTTATTCTCGACCTTGGCCATCACGTTTTCTCATAGATACAACCTTGCAGTTTGATTGTGGTGTTTTGTAACTGGTGTTCTGCATTTCCATTTTTTTCCCACCTTGAGAGTGCAAAGGAGCAGCCACTAAAGAAACATTGCATGTTGAAACAGCAACTTTGCATCTTTGGGTTTTGTGTATCAGTTGAAGTGTCTTGAAACGGCAACAATCAACTCTGTCTTTTCTGCTCGTATGATTTGCTGAACTCATTCACCATCGATACTTGGTGCAGTATTGGAGATTACTTCAACGGTTACATGTCAGATGAAGGTTTCTGTTACAGAAATAATCCACTATCTCTTCTACATCTTGGACTTACGTAGCATTAGTCAATGCTCTATATGGTGTACTTGCAAGTTGAGATTCAAGATTGGTGAACTTGCAAGTCTAACAAACTTGGGTTCTTCTTTATAATTCTTTGGTATTCATCAATATAGTGATTGTGTTCTTATCAGAAACCTCCAGAAAACCTTTCATCAACCCTGTCTGTAAATCTGAAACCCGTAGAGATGGAACAAGTCTCTTAGTTTCTCTCTATTTCAGCAGACCGCTCTCCTTTCTACCCAAATCCAAATGAGCTCTCCTATTGTCAGATTATATTCCCCTATACCAAAAATGCTTCTGCAATATTCAGATCAATTCGACTTTGATTCTCAATAGAAACACAAATTTTTGTCACCCTGGTCACTATACTTTGGACAGACCTACCTCGGAGATGCATAGAAATCTAGAAATAACTATTGGAATCTCAATCCCATCGTTGATTGCAAAGACAATAGTGTAAGGAAGCATACTACCAATTTTCAGTCCCATCAGAATATTTTGGAGCCACCAAACGTTGATCTGAAGTTGGTCTAAGAAAGAGTCAAATTACCATCAAAACTTCTCATCGTTTAACAATTTTAGAGTTCATTGCAAATCACCATCGTGATCTCTACCTCAACTTCACTGAATCATTATAGAGTCACTGATAAATTTTGGAATTGTTGCATTCTACATCTGCAATCTTTTTCCCAACCTGAAACTTGCCTAGAAACAGAATTATCAATCTGAAACTGATCTATTAATATCATGTACTTGACGCAGACGTCTGATACAACGGGAAGCAAAATTCAACATCTCATCTATATAACACAGAACCTAACTATACTTGAATTCCAAATGTGCCAGATTGTACGTGATCAAATGTGTCGTGATTTTTCACATTACCACTTCAGCATATAACCTTTATGTCCAAGCAAGTTATGATTCTCTTTGGAAACCAGATCATGTACACAACTAACAAAATTAGCCTCATAATTTTACTTTGTTGTTGGTAGCAGATATAAATCAAATACTTTCAAACTTTGACTTTTGACTCAAACCAGAATTCTAGTCTCCATTGACTAACAATCCCTAGTTTGATGCACCCTTGGCCTATCTGCAGATTTTCTAGGAACTGATGTGCTCACCTGAAATCATTCTCTTCTCCATCTTGGAATCCCAAACCATCACTAATAATGACTATGACACAAAGAGTATTTCATCTCAGATGTTTCCTAGAACACAGAACCTGAAAGTCGTTGATTATCTTTCAACCAGTCATGATCATAATCTTTAGCAAGCTTAAATCAAACACAGTGACACTGATAATCTTTCTAAATCCCAAAGTGAAAAACTTGACTTTCTCTCTTGTGATATCTAATGAATTCTGGAAAATTCCTTGCTTCTAGTCACTTTGTTTATTTAAACAATTTGATAGTTCTGCATATTTATAGCCACTGAATTCCTGAACCAGAGCTGAATGTTAACAGATGCAATCTCTGAGGACTTAAACATTCACAAAAATCTCATCTTCAAATCACTTGCAGACTTCCCTCAAAACTTTCAATATGTACCACCGTTTCCCATAAATAAATTATAAGGATCTATGCAAAACATAATTTCATTAAATTCCTCACTATATAAGTAGAAGTCACTCAGCAGCTAAAAACGCTTGATGAGATGTTTAGAGTCGATGGCAATCAACATATTTCCCAATCAGATTTATCGAGTTTGAATCTGTAGTCGGCAAATCAGATTTCACAGTTCTTGTATTGGTAACAAATTGTTTCAGTGTTATCGGTGGCAACTCATGTCTTTAGATTTATTTGAAGAAAATGATGGCAACTCATTAGAAATTGGTGAAGATTCACTTACTTGAATTGGATTCAATTGAGCAACCGTTGGGCCAATTTGAATGCAATTGTTAGGTCCATCCTTTCCAGAAATATCAATCACAATCGGTATGTTAATTTGCTGGCCCAAAGAGCCCATATCATGATCATCGTCACAATGAATAAAAGTTGCATATAGAAGCTTAGTTTCTCTCTGCCTTCCTCCAATTTTCAGCCAGTAAAAACATTGCAGACTCAGATTTCTTGATTCACTTTATTTAATAATGTTGCCTCTGGTATCCAGATATATCATGGTTTTTATGGTTTTTAACCATGGCATAAGTCTTTATTATTGATTTTTTTGGTCTTTTTAGAGTCCTAGTAGAGTTTTTGCAGGTTATAGCATGTCTAGAGCATAATTGGAAGTTTTGGAGCTTTTTGGAGCATTGCAAGATACAACCACAAAGTGTGCAACTCAGAAGGCGAATGTTGGCTTGGGTGACGCTCGTCACACGTAGCTGGGAAGGATCCTGGCTTGTTTTTAAAAGATGGAGGATTATTTGCATTTTTACCCCAGAAGTTCCAATATTTACAAAAGTGTTCCAGCTCGTGTTTTAGCTTGTATATATTAGGTTTTCAGCAATTATTGGCTTTCATCTTAGATTTTAGCATTCAGAGAGCTTTAGAGAGAGATTTATTTAGAGCTTTTTGGGGAGATAGATCATGTACTCTTTTGAGAAGATTTCGAACCCCTTTAACTTTTACTCTTTCTCTTTAATGCAATTTTATTCAGATATGCTTTGTGATTCCATGATCATGTCTGAGTAATCTGCTAGTTAAGTTAGCGCTTTTCAAATGTTGATAATGGGTTTGTAGAAATCGCTAACTGTTAGGAATATATGTTGGTTCTTCCTCTGTGCTGGCTTTAAAACCGATTTTCTTAGACACATCATCTGGAATTTTGAAACCTAGGTTGTTTAATAGATGTGAGAGCATTATTGACTTTATCTAGCATTAGATGAGCAAAACGCCTTAGTGCAAAGAGATTGGGCTTAGGAGTTTTGTGAACAATTTAACGTGATAATTACTGCATGTTTATTTTGTTAGAGTTTGCAAAGAGATTTGAAACTATGTGATTTAGACATAGTTAACTTCTGCAATGAGAATTGATTAGTTATATATTTATGATTCATGTTCAAGACGGTTCTTATTCATTCCTGATTTCATGCATTCTACATTATCGGATTCAACCTGCGAATTGTCCTGACTTAGCACTTTTAGTTTTCTGAGTCTTAGATCAAATCAAAATCGCCTGCTTATATCTTATTAGTTATTTCGCAGTGCATACACTACTGACTGCTTAGCTTAATCCGAACTTAAATTCTATAGTGTACTTTACTTACTCCCTTGGGATTCGATAACCCCTTATACTACGACTGCTTTACTGTGCACTTGCAGTAGTTTTATTTGGGTAAAACCTGAGCCCTATCAAGTTTTGGCGCCGTTGCCGGGGAGTAATAGCTGCCTATCGATTTTTAGTATTAGGATTTTGTCTAAGCTTTTTTAATTTTTTTACTAACTTTCTGCTACTTTTCTTTGTGCTATTTTCAGGTGTATGTCTAATTGCAGTACCAAAAGCAACAAAGAGAAGGAGCTTGTGACTTTGAGCATTGATGAACTCGCAAGTTGGAGAGGACCATCAGTCTACAATGATTGCTCCACTGATTTTGGTTGAAGATGCAGAAGGTCATTTGGTTGACAGAGAGGGAAATAGGAGGAATGAAGAAGGGCAGAGACTGGATCAAGAGGGGAATGTCATAGTTGAACAGGCGGTTCAACCAATGGCACAAGACGTTGGAGCTCCTGTTGCTGCTGACAACGCTACTGGGCGTTTTGTTCAGAGGACTCTAGGAGATTACAACAGACCTGACCAGTTCTATGCCAACAGAGCTGCAATCGCCCTCCTGCATTCCAGAGGAATGATTTTGAGCTCAAGCCTGCTTATTATCAGCTGGTGGGACAGCATCCATTCCATGGCTTACCTCATGAGCATCCTACGGATCATATTGAGAGGTTTGAGGATTTGGCTTTAAGTGTCAAAGCTAATGGAGTTGGCTATGAATTTCTGTTCTGCAAGCTGTTCCCTTACTCACTTGGATGAGATGCTGCTTATTGGCTGAAGCAACTAGAGCATGGTTCGCTGACCACTTGGGATGACACCAAGAATGCTTTTCTGAACAATTCTTATGATGATGCTAGATCAGAGGACCTGAGGACAAAAATTGCATCATTCTCTGAAGGTCCTACTGAAGCTTTTAAAGCTTCTTGTCTGAGATTCAAGTCTTATCAAAGGGACTGTCTTCATCATGGTTTTAGTCAGGTGCAGCTGCTTGGGATTTTATTCAAAGGCATTGAATGGAAATATCAGATGGCGCTGGATGCTGCTAGCAGTGGGAACTTCAACACCAACCTTCCAGAAGCTGCAATAACTCTGATTGAGAACTTGGCCTGCAGTAATAACACCAAGAATGCAGTTTTTCAGAGGATTAAACAAGCTGGTTTGAATGTTGGGAATCAGATTGCTGAAGTCAAGATTAAGCTGGACAGTATGCACAGCCTTTTGGTGGGAAAGCAGTCAGTCAACTTTGCTGCAGAGGTAGAGACTTTTGAAAATCCAGAGGAGATTGAGCATGAAGATGTGAATTTCATCAATGTTGGAGGATTTTAAGGTCAAAGGTATGGGAATCAGCAATGGAACAAGGGCTACAACAATAATAATCAGAAGGGTACCTTCACAGGGAATCAGAGCTCGCCTGGTTACACACCCAAGCCTCAATTCTAGAAGACAAAGTTCCAGAAACCTTACCAGAACAGCATCAACTTTAACATGAATTATGGTTCTTCTTCCTACCAAGCTGCAACACCACAAGGCAACAAGGTGGAAGCTATGTTCAGAAGCTAACTGTAAACTTCAATGGCAAAATGGATTCGCTGTATCAGGACTTGAATAGAAAAATTGAGAGTCTGAATTCTCACATGAAGAAACTGGATGTTCAGGTTTTTCAAACTGCACGAGCTGTTCAGAGACAAGAAGGATTCCTTCCAGGAAGAACTGATGCTAATCTCAAACATCATGTGAAGGCCATCACATTGAGGAGTGGAAAGAACCTGCAACCAGTGTTGCAGAAGGATTTGAGCTCAGAGAAATTCGTTCGACTTGAAGAGTTTGAAGATGATGAAATCTCTGCTGAGAAAAATGGGTTGGGTGTCGCTCGTCACCCAGGAGGGGTGTCGCTCGTCACCCAATTTGCTACAACCCGACGCGACTTCATCCTCTACGAGTGACGCTCGTCACCCACAGCGATCAACAGCTGCTTCGCCTGAGACTTCAAACAATGCTAAAGAAACGGTGTATAAGCCTAAGGTATCATTTCCTAATCATCCTAAGAAGTCTAAACAAGAGCTTGAAGATGCCAGATGCTAGGCTATCATGGACAAGCTGGTCATTGAGATTCCTTTGATTGATGCTGTGAGTATCACTCCTGTTATAAGGAGGTATGTGAAGAGGATGGTAACCAACAACTTGAGCTTAGAGACATGAGCAATGATGATCAACGAGCAGGTCAGTGCAGTGATTCAGAACAGAGTACCAGAGAAGCTTTCAGACCCAGGAAGCTTTGTTTTAGACTGCACAATATTTTCTGACAGATTTGAGAGATCATTGTGTGATCTTGGTTCTAGTGTGAACCTGATGCCTCATTCTGTTGCCAGGAGCTTGGGGATGACCGATTTTAAGGCTACAAGGATATCTCTTGTCCTAGCTGATAGATCAGTCAGAGTTCATGAAGGAGTGATAGAGGATGTTCCTATCAAAGTAGGAGATTGCATGATTCCTACTGATTTTGTAGTTCTGGAATATGGAGAAGAACCCAAAGACCCTTTGATTCTTGGCAGACCCTTCCTGGCTACTGCAGAAGCTATTATAGATATCAGGAAGGGAAGAATTGAGCAGAATGTTGGTTATTTGGTGATGAAATTCGAAATGGACAAGCTGATGAAGAGGCCAACCATAGATGGACAGACTTTCTATGTGGATGTTCCTACCAACCTTGCTGATAAGATCTTTCATGTGACGAGATCAGAAGACCTCTTAGAGAGGGCGTTTGCCACTTCTACAGCAGAGTATGAGCATCTGGATGCAGCTGCTACTGGCTACGCAAAGATGATGGATGCTACTGCACATGTGATGCAACTGGTTGCACAAGATGAGCTTGTCACTTCATCTGCAAAAGCTGTTGCAATGGGTTATTGGAGTGCAGCAAAAGCACCAAAAGTTGAGCTTAAACAGCTCCCTGCAGGGCTAAGGTACGCTTTCCTTGGAGAGAACTCCACTTATCCTGTTATTGTTAATGCTTCATTGAACAATGCAGAAATCACTCTTCTACTAAGTAAGCTGCGCAGATTTCGCAAAGCTCTTGGCTATTCCCTTGATGATATTTCAGGGATTTCTCCAGACTTGTGCATGCATAGGATACATTTGGAGGATGAATCGAAATTATCAATGGGGCACTAGAGGAGACTGAATCCGAACCTGCAGGATGTGGTCGAAAAGGAGATCATGAAGCTGCTGCAAGCTGGGATCATCTATCCCATATCAGACAGTGCTTGGGTCAGTCCAGTACATGTGGTACCTAAGAAAATAGGAGTTACAGTGATGAAGAATGATAAGGATGAGCTGATTCCAACCAGAACAGTGACAAGACACAGGATGTGCATCGATTATAGGAAGCTGAATGCAGCCACAAGGAAAGATCACTTCCCTCTACCTTTCATCGATCAGATGCTTGAGAGGCTGGCGAATCACAAGTATTACTGCTTCCTTAATGGCTATTCAGGCTTCTATCAGATCCCCATCCATCCAGATGATCAGGAGAAAACCACCTTTACCTGTCCTTATGGCACCTTTGCAAATCACAAAATACCTTTTGGACTGTGTAATGCTCCTGCAACCTTCCAGAGATGCATGATGTCGATCTTCACTGACATGATTGAGATGTTTATGGAGTTTTTCATGGATGACTTCTCAGTTTATGGCTCTTCCTTCAAGAGCTGTTTGGACAACTTGTGTGCAGTTCTGTAGAGATGTGAAGAGAAACACTTGGTTCTAAATTGGGAGAAGTGTCATTTTATGGTACAAAATGGCATTGTTCTTGGTCACAGAGCCTCTGGAGATGGCATAGAAGTTGATAGGGCGAAAATTGAAGTGATGACAAGTCTGCAAACGCCTGATTCAGTTAAAGCAGTGAGGAGTTTTCTAGGTCACGCTCGGTTCTACAGAAGATTCATCAAAGACTTCAGCAAGATTGCAAGACCTCTTAATGCTCTCCTTTGCAAAGATGTGAAGTTTGAATTCACAGAAGAATGCAAGTCTGCTTTTGAACAGATCAAACAAGCTTTGGTGACAGCTCCTATTGTGCAGCCTCCAGATTGGGACTTGCCTTTTGAGGTTATGTGTGATGCCAGCAATTTTGCAGTTGGTGCAGTGCTGTGACAGAGGAAAGACAAGAAGCTACACGCTATCTACTATGCCAGTAGGACATTTGATGAAGCTCAGGAGAACTATGCAACAACTGAGAAGGAACTGTTGGCTGTCGTCTTTGCCTTTGAAAAGTTTTGCCAGTACCATGTTGGATCCAAGGTCGTGGTCCATACTGACCATTCAGCACTAAAGTATCTGATGCACAAGAAGGATGCAAAGCCAAGGTATGGATTCTTCTTCTTCAAGAGTTTAATATTGAAGTCAAGGACAAGAAAAGAGTTGAGAAGGAGTTGCTGATCATATCTCTAGGATCAGGATTGAAGATGACGTGCCAATCAACGATTTCTTGCCTGAGGAGAATGTGTATCTGATTGAGACTCTACTGCAGGAAGAAAGTATTGAAAACCTGCAATGTTCTCGCAACTACAGGGCAGTGACGAGCGACACCAGGGGGGTGACGCTCATCACCAACGAAGCAGAATCACGATCCTGTTTAGTCACGAAGCCAGTGACGCTCGTCACCCCAATCAGACTTTGGCTATGATTTGTGCAAGCCTGGGAACAGCTTTTGCAGAGCATGTGTACGCGACTACTGATCCCCAGAGACCCTGGTATGCTGGTATTGCCAATTATCTTGCTGCAGAGGATGAACCACATGATTTCAAGGGATATTCTAAGAAGAAGTTCTTGAGAGAACTTAGGAGATTCTACTGGGATGAGCCATATCTTTACAGACATTGTGCTGATGGGATTTACAGGAGATGCTTAGCAGAAGCAGAGGTTCCAGACGTCTTATTTCACTGGCATGGCTCAGAGTATGCTGGACACTTTTCCATATTCAAAACAGTCTCCAAAGTTCTTCAAGCTGGCTTCTGGTGGCCTACTATATTTGAGGATGCACAAGCATTCATTACACGTTGTGATACATGTCAGAGGAGAGGGAAGATTAGCATAAGACATGAGATGCCACAGAACTTCATTCTTGAGGTTGAAATATTTGGCTGTTGGGGCATTGACTTCATGGGCCATTTTCCCTCATCTTACGGGAACAGATACATTCTGATTACTGTTGATTATGTATTTAAGTGGGTAGAGGCGTTGGCTACTCCTACTAATGATGCTGCAGTGGTTTTGAAGCTGTTTAAGACCATTATTTTCCCCATATTTGGTGTCCTGCGAATTGTTATTAGTGATGGTAGTTCACTTTGTTAACATGGTTTTTTACAAGCTGCTGAAGAAGTATGGTGTACAGCACAGAGTGGCAACGCCTTATCATCCCCAGACCAGTGGACAAGTTGAGGTTTCTAACAGACAGATCAAGCAGATTCTAGAGAAGACAGTTGGGAAGACAAGGAAGGATTGGTCAGCAAAATTGGATGATGCATTGTGGGCTTACAGGACTGCTTACAAAACTCCACTTGGCACTACACCATTCCATCTGCTCTATGGCAAGACATGCCATCTTCCAGTGGAGCTAGAGTACAAAGCAGAATGGGCTACCAAGAAGCTGAACTTCGATCTGAAGTCAGCTGCAGAGAGGCACTTGATTCAGCTCAATGAACTGGATGAAATCAGATATCTGGCCTATGAAAACATCAAGTTATACAAGGAGAGTACAAAGGCATATCATGATAAAAAGATCATCTCCAGACTTTTCGAGCCTAACGACCAGGTACTCCTTTACAACTCTCGTTTACAGTTGTTTCCTGGTAAACTGCGTTCTCGTTGGTTTGGTCCTTTCACTGTCAAAGAGGCTAGACAACATGGCGCCATTGTCTTGATCAACTCCAAAGGAGATGAGTTCACTGTCAATGGACAGAGGGTGAAAACAGCAGAACACATTGTGTCTCTGGATGATGCACCAGCTGTCTAAACAGCAATCACAGTCGAGCTCCTATTGTGCAGCCTCAAGATTGGGACTTGCCTTTTGAGGTTATGTGTGATGCCAGCAATTTTGCAGTTGGTGCAGTGCTGTGACAGAGGAAAGACAAGAAGCTACACGCTATCTACTATGCCAGTAGGACATTTGATGAAGCTCAGGAGAACTATGCAACAACTGAGAAGGAACTGTTGGCTGTGGTCTTTGCCTTTGAGAAGTTTTGCCAGTACCATGTTGGATCCAAGGTCGTGGTCCATACTGACCATTCAGCACTAAAGTATCTGATGCACAAGAAGGATGCAAAGCCAAGGTATGGATTCTTCTTCTTCAAGAGTTTAATATTGAAGTCAAGGACAAGAAAAGAGTTGAGAAGGAGTTGCTGATTATCTCTCTAGGATCAGGATTGAAGATGACGTGCCAATCAACGATTTCTTGCCTGAGGAGAATGTGTATCTGATTGAGACTCTACTTCAGGAAGAAAGTATTGAAAACCTGCAATGTTCTCGCAACTACAGGGCAGTGACGAGCGACACCAGGGGGGTGACGCTCGTCACCAACGAAGCAGAATCACGATCCTGTTTAGTCACGAAGCCAGTGACGCTCGTCACCCCAATCAGACTTTGGCTACGATTTGTGCAAGCCTGGGAACAGCTTTTGCAGAGCATGTGTACGCGACTACTGATCCCCAGAGACCCTGGTATGCTGGTATTGCCAATTATCTTGCTGCAGAGGATGAACCACATGATTTCAAGGGATATTCTAAGAAGAAGTTCTTGAGAGAACTTAGGAGATTCTACTGGGATGAGCCATATCTTTACAGACATTGTGCTGATGGGATTTACAGGAGATGCTTAGCAGAAGCAGAGGTTCCAGACGTCTTATTTCACTGGCATGGCTCAGAGTATGCTGGACACTTTTCCATATTCAAAACAGTCTCCAAAGTTCTTCAAGCTGGCTTCTGGTGGCCTACTATATTTGAGGATGCACAAGCATTCATTACACGTTGTGATACATGTCAGAGGAGAGGGAAGATTAGCATAAGACATGAGATGCCACAGAACTTCATTCTTGAGGTTGAAATATTTGACTGTTGGGGCATTGACTTCATGGGCCATTTTCCCTCATCTTACGGGAACAGATACATTCTGATTACTGTTGATTATGTATTTAAGTGGGTAGAGGCATTGGCTACTCCTACTAATGATGCTGCAGTGGTTTTGAAGCTGTTTAAGACCATTATTTTCCCCATATTTGGTGTCCTGCGAATTGTTATTAGTGATGGTGGTTCACTTTGTTAACATGGTTTTTTACAAGCTGCTGAAGAAGTATGGTGTACAGCACAGAGTGGCAACGCCTTATCATCCCCAGACCAGTGGACAAGTTGAGGTTTCTAACAGACAGATCAAGCAGATTCTAGAGAAGACAGTTGGGAAGACAAGGAAGGATTGGTCAGCAAAATTGGATGATGCATTGTGGGCTTACAGGACTGCTTACAAAACTCCACTTGGCACTACACCATTCCATCTGCTCTATGGCAAGACATGTCATCTTCCAGTGGAGCTAGAGTACAAAGCAGAATGGGCTACCAAGAAGCTGAACTTTGATCTGAAGTCAGCTGCAGAGAGGCACTTGATTCAGCTCAATGAACTGGATGAAATCAGATATCTGGCCTATGAAAACATCAAGTTATACAAGGAGAATACAAAGGCATATCATGATAAAAAGATCATCTCCAGACTTTTCGAGCCTAATGACCAGGTACTCCTTTACAACTCTCGTTTACAGTTGTTTCCTGGTAAACTGCGTTCTCGTTGGTTTGGTCCTTTCACTGTCAAAGAGGCTAGACAACATGGCGCCATTGTCTTGATCAACTCCAAAGGAGATGAGTTCACTGTCAATGGACAGAGGGTGAAAACAGCAGAACACATTGTGTCTCTGGATGATGCACCAGCTGTCTAAACAGCAATCACAGTCGAGCTAATGACGTTAAACAAGCGCTTAGTAGGAGGCAACCCACTGGTAAATTTTATATATAGTACTTAATTCCGTACATATAATTACATAGTTAATTATTAAGTTTTAACTAAAAAATATATTAATAAAGGAAACAGACGAACTACGGCTCGTCACCCTTATGGGTGACGCTCATCACCCGTCCGAGGCAAAGGTACGCGTTTTACTCTCTTCTTCTTCTTTGTCGGTTCACACCTGCAAAATAACGAACACTTAGACATATTTTCATCAGTTCGCAACATTTGATTTTCTTAACCGAACTGAGCGATTCAAAAACCTAACCGTGCGGATTTTAGTACACTCTCATAATCTGAACTCAGTTTTCAAGATCTGAAGGTATGTGTTCGGAATCCCCAATTTTCAGTCCGCCATAGGTTTGGTAAAATTCAATTTTTGACTTGATTAGATTGATTTAACTTTGGAATCATGATTAGTTAGGTTTTATTAGATGAATGCTACCATCCATATGTGATTTTATTGGTTGATTTGCAATTTTTTTAAATTTCGAGTTCATGATGAAATTTGCGAAAATCCGGAAATTTTGGGCAATTTGGATTGAACTGGTGCTTGAATTGTATTCCTGGTAATGCTCTTGCTGATCGCCGTTAGTTATTTCACCATGATTCATTGATTTTTCAAATTTTTGAAAATTGGCTAATTTTGGTGAATTTTGGTTGATTTTTTATTTGAATTTTCAGATGCCTCGACATGAGAAAAGACAACGACCAGCATCGTCCTCAAGCACTGCATCAGGATCAACACAATCGGACAGCAGTCGACCAGTATGCAGGCCTCCATGGCCAAAGCAAGAAGGTCGGAAAATCGCTCTGGAGTTGCTTAGGCAGGGACTCCAAAGCAGGAAGTGGCGCGGGATACCTGTGTGTTCTGCGACATTCAGGAGGAGTGGGATGAGTATGACACACTATTCTACAGTGCGTGGCATGAGGACTAGATCCTCTACTATCCGGTTACTTATTCCTGATTTCCACTTTTCTTTTATTTTCACTTGAGTCATTTTTATGTTATTCTTTGAGTCAGTTGTCAGTTGCTGTGATGTTGTTTTGTGAACTTGTTGAACCAGGTTTTATTGCTATGTTTGGATGCTATTAAATGTGTGTTGGAGTGCTCTAACAGTCTAACTTTAGAGTACACATGATAACATAACGTTTAACAAATCTAACTTGTCGATGCTGGAGTTTCAGACACGGTGATGCTCGTCACCCGTCCCTTTGCGAGGTACCATTTTTCTAACTTGGTTCTACACGTTCACATGCTTCTTTTTGACCAACTCTTGGCTTAATAACACTGGGGAAAGTGTTGTTTAAGTCTTGGGGAGGTGGTTCTTGACGTTGTGTACATTGTGTTTGATTTTTAGAGTCTTAAAGTTGAGTAAAAAACCTGTTTTATAGAGTCAAAATTTTGAAACTGTCAGTTTTTCTTGGAACTAACCACAAAATGTTAATGGTTATAAAAACATTGCCACAGTAGTTTATTACAAGTCTTACTAAGTTGAAAGTCATTGGTAGATCAGTCTAGCAATGAAGGTTTAGGTTCTTAGAAAATCTGGAAATTTTCCTGTTAGCTCCACCTTAATGAACTTTAAACTTCTCATATTGGGGCTTGATTCTCATTGATCTTGATTCTCTCTTTCAACACTGACAAGTATGTTTAGATACAGTCTCTCTTTGATCTTCCCTGATACAACTTTTAAGAGTTTAAGTCAAAAGAATGGTGCAATTCATGACTCTGTCTCCTTACAAAGAACACAAGTATTGAGTAGCACCATATCTTAGACTGCAGAAAAATAAGAAAAGAGTTGAAAATCGAAAAAAAAATCAGAAAGTAAAGATCAAGGGAAGAGAAAATAGGAGAGTTGTGTTGAGATTGCTTTGTTCAGTTGTTTAGGAAGGGAAAGCAATCTGCAAGTTATTGAGATGATAAATCTTTGATGAGATATCACACTTAGATAGTTATAAGGAGTTAGCAGAAGAGATTTCGGATTTCTTGAAGGAGCTTGAACTGGATTTGAGAGATTTGCTAAGCTTGTGATGATTAGACTGAAATTTGATCTTGTGTTGGCTTTGTGGTATGTGGATTTGAAAGTGTTAATCAATGTGGTATTCCTGATGTATAGCTGACTGTTTCTGTTTTCATACCTCGGCCCTGTTCTTTGTCTGATGTTTGCTTGAGGGCAAGCAAAATCTAAGTCTGGGATATCATAGTTTTTTATGGTTTTTAACCATGATATAAGTCCTTTTTATTGAGTCTTTTTAGAGTCCTAGTAGAGTCTTTGCAGGTTATAGCATGTTTGGAGCATAATTGGAAGTTTTGGAGCTTTTTGGAGCATTGCAAGATACAACCACAAAGTGTGCAACTCAAAAGACGAATGTTGGCTTGGGTGACGCTCGTCACCACTCGAGGGTGACGCTCGTCACCACTCGAGGGTGACGCTCGTCACCCGTAACTGGGAAGGATCGTGGCTTGTTTTGAAAAGATGGAGGATTATTTGCACTCTTGCCCAAGAAGTTCCAGTATTTACAAAAGTGTTCCAGCTCATGTTTTAGCTTGTATATATTAGGTTTTCAGCCATTATTGGCTTTCATCTTAGATTTTAGAATTCAGAGAGCTTTAGAGAGAGATTTATTCAGAGCTTTTTGGGGAGACAGATCCTGTACACTTTTGAGAAGATTTCGAACCCCTTTAACTTTTACTCTTTCTCTTTAATGCGATTTTATTCAGCTATGCTTTGTGATTCCATGATCATGTCTGAGTAATCTGCTAGTTAAGTTAGGGCTTTTCAAAGGTTGATGATGAATTTGTAGAAATCGCTAACTTTTAGGAATATATGTTGGTTATTCATCTGTGCTTGCTTTAAAACCGATTTTCTTAGACAAATCATCTGGAATTTCGAAACCTAGGTTGTATAATAGATGTGAGAGCATTATTGATAACCTGATCTAGCATTAGATGAGAAAAACGTCTTAGTGCAAAGTTATTTGGCTTAGGAGTTTTGTGAACAATTGAACCTAATCATTAATGCATGTTTAGGTTGTTACAGTTTGCAAAGAGATTCGAAACTCTGTGATTTAGACATAGTTAACTTCTGCAATGAGAATTGATTAGTTATATATTTCCGATTCATGTTCAAGACGGTTCTTATTCATTCCTGATTTCATGCATTCTACATTCTCGGATTTAACCTGCGAATTGTCCTGACTTAGCGCTTTTAGATTTCTGACTCTTAGATCAAATCAAAATCGCCTGCTTTTATCTTATTAGTTATTTCACATTACATACACTACTGATCGCTTATCTTAACCCGAACTTAAGTTCTATAGTGTATTTTACTTACTCTCTTGGGATTCAATAACCCCTTATACTACAACTGCTTTGCTGTGCACTTGCAGTAGTTTTATTTGGGTAAAACCTGAGCCCTATCATGTCCCGAATGTCATACTAGATCCAAGCTGTGACTAACATCTCACCACTGATATATATCATGGTTTTATGGTTTTTAACCATGGTATAAGTCTTTTTTACTGAGTTTTTTTGGTCCTTTTAGAGTCCTAGTAGAGTCTTTGCAGGTTATAGCATGACCGGAGCACAATTGGAGATTTTGGAGCTTTTTGGATCAAAGCAAGAATCATTCCCGAAGTTAGCAACTCATAAGCCGTTATCCTGCACTGGTGACGATCGTCACCACTCAAGGCTGATGCTCGTCACCCACATCTGAAAGGAGTCGCGACGTTTTATTAAAAGATGGAGAAGATATTCCACTATTTGCAAGAAGACTCCAGCTCGTGTTTTAGCCTGTATATTAGGTATTTCAGCCATTGTTGACTTTTATCTTGTATCGTAGATTTCATAGAGCTTTTGAGATAGATACTATTCAGAGCTTTGAGGGAGACAAATCTTGTACTCTTTTAGAAAAGATTTTGAACCCTTGTTTCTCTCTTCTTATCTTTTTTATGCAGTTTTATTCAGCTATGCCTTGTGTTTTCATAATCATGTTTGAGTAATCTGTTAGTTAAGTTAGGATCATTCAAAAGTTGATGAAGAGTTTGTAGAATTGCTAAACTGATAGGAAATTCATGGGTTCACCATATGTGCTTGCATTCATATTGATTTCTTGGACTAGTTATCTGGATTTCGAAACCCTAGGTTGTTTAATAGATGTGAGAACAATGTTAATTACCTGAACTAGTATTAGATGAGCAAAACACCTATTTGCAAAGAGATTTAACTTAGGAGTTTTGTGAACAATTGAACCTGATCATTACTGCATGATTAGATTGTTAGAATTTGCAAAGAGATTTAAAATTCTATGAGTTAGGCATAGTTAACTTCTACAATTAGAATTGATTAGTTATATCATTGTGTTTCAAGTTCTAGACGGTTTTAATTCATTCCTGATTGCATGCATTCTACATTCTCAAATTCAACCTGCCAATTGTTCTGACTTAGCGCTTTTAGCTTCCTGAAACTTAAGAACAATCACCTCCAGACTGGGATTGGCCTTTTGAGGTGATGTGTGATGCCAGCAATTTTGTAGTTGGAGCAGTGCTGGGACAGAAGAAAGACAAGAAATACACGCCATCTACTATGCCCGCCAAAAATTGGATGAAGCTCAGAAGAATTATGCTACTACTGAAAACGAACTGTTGACAATTGTCTTTGCCTTTGAGAAGTTTCGCCCATACCTTGTTGGCTCCAAGGTCGTGGTCCATACAGACCATTCAGCACTGAAATACTTAATGCAGAAGAAGGATGCAAAGCCAAGGTTGTTGAGATGGATGCTGCTTCAGCAACTACTTAGCTGTGGAAGATGAACCACATGGTTTCAAGGGGTATGCTAAAAAGAAGTTCTTGAGAGTACTTAGGAGATTCTACTGGGATGAGCCATACCTTTACATATATTATATAAATGGGTTTACAGGAGATGCATAGCAGAAGCTGAGGTCACAAATGTTATGTTTCATTGTCATGGCTCAGAGTATGCTGGACACTTCGCCACATTCAAAACAGTCTCCAAAGTTCTTCAAGCAGGCTTCTGGTGGCCTACTATGTTCCAGGATGCACATGCATTCATTACAAGATGTAATACCTGTCAGAGGAGAAGAAAGATTAGCAGAAGACATGAGATGCCACAAAACTTCATAATTGAGGTTGAAGTCTTTGACTTGGGGTATTGACTTCATGTGTCCTTTTCCTTCATCCTATGGGAACAAATAAATTCTAGTTGCTGTGGACTATGTATCCAAGTGGGTAGAGGCGTTGCCTACTCCTAGTAATGATTCTGCAGTGGTTCTGAAGCTGTTTAAGACCATTATTTTTCCCAGATTTGGTATCCTGCGAATTGTTATCAGTGATGGTGGTTCTTACATTGTTAACAAGGTCTTTGACAAGCTGCTGAAGAAGTATGGTGTTTAGTATAGAGTAGCCACGCCCTATCATCCCCAAACGATTGGAAAAGTTGAAGTCTCTATCAGACAGATCAAGCAGATATTGGAGAAGATAGTGGGGATGACAAGGAAGGACTGGTCTGCGAAATTGGATGATGCACTTTGGGTTTACAGGACTGCCTACAAGATGCCACTAGGAACTACACCATTCCACTTGCTCTATGGCAAGGCGTGCCATCTTCTAGTGGAGTTGAAGTACAAAGCAGAATGGGATATCAAGAAGCTGAACTTCGATTTGAAGCCTGCTGCAGAAAGGCGCTTGATTCAGCTCAATGAACTGGATGAAGACAAATATCTGGCCTATGAAAACTACAAGTTATACAAGTATAGGACAAAGGCATTTCATGATAAGAAGATCATCTCCAGACATTTCGAGCCCAATGACCAGGTACTTCTCTATAACTCTCGTTTTGTTTCCTGGTAAACTGCGATCTCGTTGGTCAGGTCCCTTCACTGCCAAAGAGGCTATACCACATGGCGCCATTTTCATGATCAAATCTAAAGGAGAGGAGTTCACTGTCAATGGACATAGGGTAAAAGATTATTGGGTGCAAGCCGAGATTCCAGCAGGACACATTGTGTCTCTGGATTATGCACCCGCTGACTGAACAGCATTCCAAGTCGAGTTAAAGACTTAAAACAAGCGCTTCGTGGGAGACAACCCACTGGTAAGTTTTCTTTTTCATGTACTTAGTATTATTTTAGTGTACATAGATAAAAAAAAATGAGAAAAACGAAAAAAAAAAAAAAAATAGGCGTAGTGGTGACCATCTAGCTGGTCACCACAAGTCGCCACCATCGGTGACGATCATCACCACTTACTGGGTGACACTCGTCACCCATCTGAACCTGGTACGTGACTTAAACTCTCTTCTTCTTCTTCCCCAACTCAGTCTTCTCACACCCACAAACACCAAAAACCCCGAAATCCTATCGTTTGATTTTTTGTAAACCAAATTAAGTGATCCAAAAGCCTAATCCGTACGGATTTTAGTCTTCTTTCATAATCTCTCATTCGTTTTCAAGATATGCAAGGTATGTGTTCGAAATCGCTAATTTTCAGTCTCTCATAGGTTTGGTAAAATTTAATTTTTGACCTGATTAGCATGATTTAATTGTTGAATCATGTTTATTTAGGTTGTATTAGATGAATGCTACCATCTCTATGTAATTTTATTAGTTGATTTGCAAGTTTTGGAAATTTTTTAGTTTGTGATAAAACTTGTGAAAACCTGGAATTTTTTGGTGATTTGGGTTGAAGTTGTGATTGAATTGTGTTACTGGTAGTGTTCGGAACGAATGCTGATGCTTGTTTGGAATATTTTAAATATGGTTAATTTTGGTGGATTTTTGGATGGCTTTGATTTAGATTTGCAGTTGGCTCCACGTGAGAAGAGACAGCGACCCGCATCTTCTTCAAGTGATGCATCCGGTTCTGCACAGCCAGAGAACACGGGACAAGTATGCAGGCCTCCATGGCCTAAGAGAGAGGATAAGAAAATTGCATCGAGAATTTCTTGGGAAGACACCCTGAGAGAGGAAATAATGAAGGATTCCTGCAATTTTCGAGATATTCAGGAGGGTTGGGATGATGACACGCTGTTCTACAATGCATAGAAATACGTGAAGATATTGCCCACTCGATTCGTGGACAGCAAGGTGCTGAACCAGTTAGGCATCAAGGAGGAGGTCACCCGAGTTCAAAGGAGGATCGGGATGAGCACCATGCTACCAGACAGTACGATCTCTACCCTAATCTGGTCCACCAGTTTCTGGCCACAGTTCGCATGTACTACGAAAACGAGCTGGCCAAGACAGCACAGCAGGGCACTCTCACATTCCTGATCCGAGATATTCGTTAGATCAGTATCTTCGAGCTCTGTGCGATTTATGGGTTCTAGGAGCATCCCACAGGCGTGATCACGCCTTCCCTGTGGCCCCATATGCAGACATTCTGGTCTAAGTTCGGGAACGGGACTTACGAGTCCAAGACTAGCACGCAGACTGACGTCAGACATCTTGTGATGCGTTACATTTTGCGTCTTCTAGGCAACACGATTCTGTGTAAGTCTGCACCCAGTAAGATGTGTGTGAGCGAGCTCGTTTTGCTGTATTACGGGTTCTCTGCGATGCTTGATGATGAGATCCCGCATGAGAGCATGGTCCGCGCCAACTTGGGTGCGATATTTGCAGACCAAGCCATTCACGAGCTCAGGTGACAAGACGGAGAGCATTGGCAGCCTTCTGACGCCTCTCTTTCAGCATTTCCAGATCAACACAGAGACTTGCAAGGTTGTCACTGCGAGGGCTCTTATGGATCAAGCACACTTGGGGCACGCCACTTGGCTTAAGCCATGTCTGATCAAGACCTTTACTACTCCTGTTGGGGAGTATGTTAGCATTCAGTTGCCCAACCGAGAGCTTACTACGATTCAGGCGGATCCACGACAGCTGCGTTTCATGCCTGACCCGACTCTGCTACGCCATCTTGTTTCTTCCCGACGCCCCAACGGCGTTTCTGCTGGCGCGTCTTCCTCTTCCGCTGCTGCTCAGGCTGAATCATCTTGATGTCAGACCTTACCCACGTCAGAGATTGCTGCTGTGAGGCGCCCTCCTAGACCTCAGACACCTATAGATATGACAGCCTTTCAGGACTATGTCACTGAGAGCTTCGACGGTCTGTGGAACGCTGTCACTACTCTCAGCAAATGTGGTTGCATCTGCCCTCACTCCCCTACTGAAGACTGCGAATATGAGGACCAGATCCTCCACTATTTTGGTTACTTTTTTCTTTTTCCCTTTATTTTTCTTTATCTTGAGTCATTTTTCTGTTTTATTTTGAGTCAGTTTGTCAGTTTGCTTTGATGATGTTTTGTGAACTTGTTGAACCATAAGTTATGCTTTATTTGAATGTTTTTAATGTGTATTTTGAGTGCTCTAACAGTCTAACTTTGGAGTACACATATGGCATTACATTAACCCATCTAACTGATCTTCAGACATGGTGACGATCGTCACCCATGCTGAGTGACGCTCGTCAATAGTCCCTTCGCGAGGTACCACTTTCAAACTAGATTCTACACGCTCTCTTACTTCTTCTTGACCAACTCTAGGCTTAATAACATTGGGGACAGTGTTTTTTAAGTTTGGGGTAGGTGGCTACTGACGTTGTGTACATTGTGTCTTGTTTTGAGAGTCTTAAAGTTAAGTCAAAAACTTGTTTTAAAAAGTCAAAATTTTGAAACTGTCAGTTTTTTTTTTTGGAACTAACAACACAACATTGATGCTTATAAGAACCATTACCACAGTTGCTGATTACAAGTCTTACTAAGTTAAAAGTCATAGGTAGATTAGTCTAGCAAAGAAGGTTTAGGTCATTAGAGAATCTGGAAAATCTGTTGTTGACTCCACCTTAATGAACTTTAAACTTATCATCTTGGGGCTTAATATTCATTGATCTTGATTCTCTCTTTCAACACTGACAAGAATGTATAGATGCAGTCTCTCTTTGATCTTCCCTGATACAGCTTTTAAGAGTTTAAGTCTATAGAATGGTGCATCATGACCTTGTCTCCTTACAAGGAACAACAGTAGTGAACACTCATAAACCTGTCTCCTCACAAGGAACACAAGTATTGAGTAGCACCATATCTTGGGCTGTAAAAAAAATATGAGAAAAGAAGTTGAGAAATCAAAAAAATTAAAAAAAAAAAAATAGATCAAGGGAAGAGAAAATATGAGAGCTGTATTGAGATTGATTTGTTCAGTGTTCAGGAAGAGAAAGAATCTATAAGTGATTGAGTTGATAAATCCTTGATGAGATATCACACTTAGATAAATAAAAGGAGTTAGCAGTAGAGATTCTGGATTTCTTAAAGAGGCTTGAACTGGATTTGAGAGATTGATAAGTAGACTGAAATTTAATCTTGTGTTGGCTCAGTGTTATGTGGATTCGAAAGTGCTGATCAATGTGGCACTCTTAATGTTTAGCTGACTGTTTCTGTTTTCAAACCTCGACCCTGTTCTTTGTCTGATGTTTGCTTGAGGGCAAGCAAAAGCTAAGTCTGGGGGAGTTGATATATCATGGTTTATATGGTTTTTAACCATGGTATAAGTCCTTTTTATTGAGTCTTTTTGGTCTTTTAGAGTCCTAGTAGAGTCTTTGCAGGTTATAGCATGACTTGAGCACAATTGGAGATTTTGAAGCTTTTTGGATCAAAGCAAGAATCATGCCCGAAGTTAGCAACTCATAAGCCATTATCCTGCACTAGTGACGATCGTCACCACTCAAGGGTGATGCTCGTCACCTGCATATGAGAGGAGTCGTGACATTTTATTAAAAGATGGAGAAGATATTGCACTTTTGGTCCAGAAGTTCTACTATTTGCAAGAAAACCCCAGCTCGTGTTTTAGCCTGTATATTATGGTTTTCAGCCATTTTGTGCTTCTATCTTGTATCTTAGATTTCAGAGAGCTTTTGAGAGAGATATTATTCAGAGCTTTGAAGGTGACAAATCATGTACTCTTTTAGAGAAGATTTTGAACCCTTTTTCTCTCTTCTTATCTTGTTAATGCAGTTTTATTCAACTATGCTTTATGTTTTCATAATCATGTCTGAGTAATCTGTTAGTTAAGTTAGGATTATTTAAAGGTTGATGAAGAGTTTGTAGATTAGCTAAACTGATAGGAAATTCATTGGTTCTTCATATGTGCTTGCATTTATATCGACTTCTTGGACTAGTCATCTAGATTTCGAAACCCTAGGTTGTTTAATAGATGTGAGAACATTGTTAATCACCTGAACTAGTATTAGATGAGAAAAACGCATATTTGCAAACAGATTTAACTTAGGAGTTTTGTGAACAGTTGAACCTGATCATTACTGCATGTTTAGATTGTTAGAATTTGCAAAGAGATTTGAAATTCTGTGATTTAGGCATAGATAACTTCTGCAATGAGAATTGATTAGTTATATCATTGTGTTTCAAGTTCTAGATAGTTTTAATTCATTCCTGATTGCATGCATTCTACATTCTCAGATTCAACATGCGAATTGTTCTGACTTAGCGCTTTTAGCTTCCTGAAACTTAAAAAAAATCATAAAAAATCGCCTGCTTACTTTTAATTAGTTATTTCACACTACATACATTACCTACTGCTTAGCTTAATTCGAATCTGAACTCTATAGTGTAGTTAACTTACTCTCTTAGGATTCGGTAACCCCTTGTGTTACAACTGCATTGATGTGCACTTGCAGTATACTAAAAGTGGGTAAAACTTAGACCCTATCAACCACCAAAAAACTTTCTCTGTTTGAAGCCCAACACGTTAGCCAGACAATACATCATCCACTAATACCAGCCAAGAAGAAGGTCTTTCTTTTTATTTTATTGCTTTGCTATTAAACATCATCTTATATCACATCACAGAAACAAGTTAAACCCTAAGATAAAATCGGACCAACGCCAAAGACAACCCCCTTTTAAAAAGTTTCTGAATTACTTTATTCTCGTTAGCTCCATCTTTGATAAATTCAACGAGTTATTATTACCATCCTTTTATAGTATCATATATCTCAGTTCAGGTAATCTCTAAGTCTCGTCGACCATTTCTTTACTTTTAAGAGCTTCACTTTGGTTTTAAGCAACCAAGATGATAGTGAACGTTTTTTTATATTGACTACTTTCATCGCCAACCTTATGAAACAGAGATACAAAGCACATCCTAACTATCTTTATAATTCTTTTTTTAGGATAAAGTAAGAAAAAGATTTTATTTTTCGGTAACTCCTCTGTCTCAATCACTGATTACTGTTTATAGCAAAAGACTCCAGACCTTAGTCCATGTCTTCTACTTGATTTTTGACTTACCTCTCTTGAATTTGTGAAAAACTCCTCCACAACGGCATTAAAGGACCATTTCCATCTTATCAGCACAGTAGAAAAAGATCTCCTCTTATTTTAAGAACTTTCACAATCGGTCTCTAATTTCTCTCCTCTCCTTTGTTGTTTAAAATACAGATTTCATTTGTAAGAGTTTGTCTTTGAGTTTCGGAGATGAATAAGGAAGACATAAGAAGACTCTCAAGCAATCTAAGTATTTGATTGAAGAAGAAACCCACAAAGCCCAAACTAAGTCGAAGCCCATCTCACCCAAGACTAAGAAGAAGTAAGTTGGCGCCAAAGTGATTGTTTCCTTCTAAGTAAAGCTGTGTGTTTTGTCTCTGCAACAAGTTTGAACAAAAGAGGAAAAAGCAGAGGACAAGCGACAAAAGTTATGTGAGAAATGATAGGGACTTGTTTGGACAGGAGTGTGAGTTGTAAAGTAAGTAGGGTTTTGTAAGCTCAAGATGGAGCACCTATATAAGGTTGATTCTAGTGGATTCTGGGTTAACAAGTTGTTCCCGGCGTGAGTAGGGTTTACCCGAACACGTTAAATTCTTCGTCTCAAACAAACAAACAACAACTCTGTTTCTTGCTCAAGTTTCTTACACACGAGTGTTAATAGTGAGAGAGAGAGAGAGAGTGTGTGTGTTTAGACTGAAGAAAGATCGCTACTTTATCATGTCTAAACTCAACAAAGTGGTATCAGAGCTCCAGCTTATGGAGCAAGTCTCTCAAGAACACAGATCCGCATCTTCTCCTTTTATTTCCGTCATGGAAAGGTACAAAGGCAGAGGAGACTACACAGTGTGGAAAGAAAAGATTTTTTTCTCAACTAGAGAACATGGGTCTCATGGATGCTCTGAAGGAGAAAGAAAAAGGAGTGAAGGAAGGTGTTATAACAGAAGCAGCAGAGGCCGTGTCTTCAAGCTCAAAAGGAATAAAGGAAGAACACAAGAAAGACCTCTCGCTAGCAGAAAAGGAGAAGAAGGCCAGATTTGTTATCATACTAAGTGTCGGAGATCTCATCCTAAGGAAAGTGGTGAAAGAGAAGACAGCAGCAGGTATGATACAAGTTCTGGATAATCTCTACTTGCCTAAGTCACCATCAAGGCGTCTATACCTCAAGAAGAAACTTTATAGGTTTAAGATGGATGAAAGAAGCCTATGGAAGAGAGTATAAACGAGTTTCTAGAGATGGTTTCAGAACTAGACAAGGTAGAAGCTTATGTATCTGAAGAAGATAAAGCAGTTTTACTGCTTTTGTCTCTCCCAAGTAGATTTGCTGATCTCAGGGATACTCTGGAGTATTTCGAAAGGCCTCTAAGCATAGAGAGGGTGATGAATGCAATATGGGTAAAAGAGTTTGAGTTCAGTCAGATTGGAGAACAAACAAGAGGAGAAAGGCGTTTGTCCATTGGGGAGAGAGGAAGATCAGATTACAGAGAAAGGGGAACTAAGGGAAAAGAAATTGCAAGTTCAAAGTCATCTGAAGATAAAATCACTTGCTGTATATGTGGTGAAGAAGGTCATCTCAAGGAACAATGCTCAAAAGAAAACAAGAAGGAGGAGCATTCTGTTGGTAGAAAGGAATCTACGACAGGTATGGGAGGTGAAAGTGATGATGTTTTGCTCTTGGTCTCAGAAGCAAGCTTCAAGACAAATGGAGACAAGAATGAAAGGTGGATCCTTGATTCAGGTTGTACAGTTCATATGACGCCAAGAAAGGAGCTGTTTGAAATGTTTTCAGACAGAGAAGGAGCAAGTGTAACAATGGGAAATGATACACTTTCTCAGGTTAAGGGAGTTGGAACTGTGAAGATAAAGAGAGAAGATGGCACAAGTTTTCTTCTGCAGAATGTTAGATATGTTCCTGGGATAGCAGAAAATCTCATTTCTCTTAGGGTTTTGGAGGAAGAAGGGTGCTGGTTCAAGTCAAGAGATGGCATATTAAAGGTTATAAGAGGTTGCAGAATATTGCTTAAAGCTAAGAGAAAAGGAAGCATGTATCTGCTGCTGGGAAAAGCCATCATTGCTGAAACAGGAGTAAAGAAGCATCAGGTCGAGACAAGAAGTTGTCACAAGAAGATGGGTCATCTAAGTCAAGAAGGACTTGATATTTTGGCAAAGAAAGGACGTTTTCAAACTGCTAAGATCAAAAGGTTAGAGTTTTGTGAAGACTACAAACAGGAAAGGGTTCAAAGTAACAGTTTTGATTCAACTAAACCTGCAACCACACAGAAACTTGAATGCATACACACAGATATATGGGGTTCTTCATCAACATCAAAATCACTGGGAAACAGCCAATACTTCATAGGCTTTATGGATGAATACACAAGAAAAGTGTGGATTTATTTGATGAAGAAACAAGATGAAGCTGTTGGTATATTCAAAGAGTGGAAGAAGTTGGTAGAAAATCAAAGTGGAAAGAAGATCAAGGAACTAAGGACAGGAAGTGGTCTTGAGTATTGCAATCAAGAGCTTGATAGATTCTGCAAAGTAGAAGGGATTTCAAGGCACAAGACGTGTGCATCAACACAAAATGAGAATGGTGTTGTACAGAAATTAAACAGAACTATCATGAGAAAGGTGAGAAGCATGTTGGATGGATCAGGCTTGTCTAAAGTTTTCTGGGCTGAAGCTGCTGCAACTGCAGTGTTCTTGATCAACAGATCACCATTATCAGCTGCAGAGTCTGATATTCATGAAAAAAGGTGGACAGGATCAATACCAAATTACAAGAACCTAAAGAGATTTGGCTGTGTAACACACTTACACTCAAATCAAGGGAAAGAAAATCCAAGAATGAAAAAGGGTATAATCATTGGATATTCTGATTAATATAAAGGTTACAGAATCTGTTTATTGGATGAAGAAAAATGTTTCATAGGCAGGGATGTTGCAGAAGACAAGAAGTATAAGGAGTTGAACCTGAAGAAGCAAAGCTCAAATCAGATTGCAGATGAAAATCAGAGAAGTAACTCACATCTCTTAAGTGATTCAGTTTCAGATAGATCTTCAGTTCAAGGTGGAGCCTATAAGGAGAAGAACAGTTTCACAAGGCAAGGGAAATGCGTTTCAATGCTATTATTGCAGAATGAAGATTCAGAAACAGAAAAGAGTGAAACAGAGAAGACTGAGATGAAACTGCAGGGTAATAAGTTGCCAAAGGATCATGTCAGAGAAGAGGTTAAGCCAAACAGAAAAGAAAAAAGGTCAAGCTCAGTTGGGGCAGTTCGTTTTAGAGCTGAAGGTGGAGAAGTTCCAGAGCCAACTTGTTTTGAAGAAGAGAAGAAAGGTCCAAACTGGAAATTTGTTAATTTTGCAGGAAATGGAAATTTTCAGTGGGTGCATCAGTTTAAAACGTGGGAGAAACTCATGAATCAAGAGTCAATGGGATGCAAGGGGATCTACAACAGGAAACCATGTGTTTCAGGTACTGAAAAACCAAGTTTCAGAGTTAAGTTACTGATCAAAGGTCACTCACAAGCAGAAGAAGTTGACTGTTATCTAAAGAAGCTGGAGTTAAAAGCAGTTCTTACACAAGAAAGATTAAAGAAGAATATTCTGGTGCTTCAAGGGAAGAACGTGAAAGAGAAAGTCCGTCTCTTTAAGAAAAATTTTCAAGAGTTAAAGCAGCCAGTGTGGTCATGAAATCTGAAGTTTTACATATTTATGATTCAAGTTGGTCTTATGAGAAGCAAATCTGATATGTATGTATGCTTAAAAGAAACAAAAATGGAGATGCATCAAAGCAGAAAAGAAGATGATTTCAGGCTGTCTCAAAGAGGATATATGATCATTGCAGAGGAGATATTCAGAAGAGATCAAGGTAAGGTTGCTTTTACTCCATTGGTGATACAATCAGAGCTTAGGAAAGCTACAGAAGAGGAGCTAGGGGATCATGCTACAGAATTGAAGTCTGTGTCACGTTCAAGAGTTGTTGACAGAGAGAAGTGTGTCAGGATTGGCACAAGAGCAGATCCTGTTGGTTCAGTGAGGATGACAAGTCGTTCTGGAAAAGAACAAGGGAAATCAGTGAAATGGTTGAAGATGAACTTCAAGGATTCAGTAGAATCAAGTCTGGTTTTCAAGAAACAAGGAAAATCTGGGTTGAGGGGAATTTTCAATTCAGGGATTGCTGCAAGTTCTTATGAAAGAAAGGTTGTTCAGAGGTTTGTGTGTACAGTTGCAAGAAGCACAATAAGCTGGACAGTTGGTCTGCAGAAGTTGGTTGTATCAGATACAACAAAGACTGAAGACATGGCTCTAACGAAAGCCATAGAAGTGACATTTTTGTCAAGAAGATTGGTGAATAAAGAGGGTCTTATACAAGACCCAAGTGACGTGTTTTGTGACTCTGACAATGTCATAACACAATCAAATATCTCTGTGTTTCAGAAGAGTTGATAAGGGATCACAGAGAGGTTGAGGAAAGTTACCAAGTTTGGTACTTTAAACGTTTCAGTCGGCATTATCACCAAAAGGTTGTCTGTGAGCAATCTCCAAGATACAAAGGAGGAGATGCTCAGGTTTACCAAGCACTGATAGAGGTCAGTATCCGGGAGGAATCCAAGAACTAGAATCTACAACTCAAAGCCAAGGTGGAGTTTTGTAAGAGTTTGTCTTTGAGTTTCGGAGATGAATAAGGAAGACATAAAGTAAGACTCTCAAGCAATCTAAGTATTTGATTGAAGAAGAAACCCACAAAGCCCAAACTAAGTCGAAGCCCATCTCACCCAAGACTAAGAAGAAGTAAGTTGGCGCCAAAGTGATTGTTTCCTTCTAAGTAAAGCTGTGTGTTTTGTCTCTGCAACAAGTTTGAACAAAAGAGGAAAAAGCAGAGGACAAGTGACAGAAGTTAGGTGAGAAATGATAAGGACTTGTTTGGACAGGAGTGTGAGTTGTAAAGTAAGTAGGATTTTGTAAGCTCAAGATGGAGCACCTATATAAGGTTGATTCTAGTGGATTTCGGGTTAACAAGTTGTTCCCAGCGTGAGTAGGGTTTACCCGAACACGTTAAATTCTTCGTCTCTAACAAACAAACAACAACTATGTTTCTTGCTCAAGTTTCTTACACACGAGTGTTAATAGTGAGAGAGAGAGAGAGTATTTAGATTGAAGAAAGATCGCTACTTTATCATGTCTAAACTCAACATCATTATTTCTTGTATTTATTCAATCCAACCGATTTCTAGAACGACTCAAAGCAGGATCATGAGAATTTTGCCTTATTTTCTTTTGGCAAAGTTGGCTCCAACTCAAACATGGATCAATAAGATTTATTGAAGATTGAACCCCATATTACAACCCATTTCAATCAGATGCACCTTCTTACACTCCAAACTTCACCCTTTCTGGCTTATGCTGGTCCATCTAAGTATCATATTAAACCATGAGTTCCCTTATATCCATGAACTAGAGTTGGTTTTAACCTCACCCTGATCCACCCAACCTGACCTTTTTAGGTTCAACTTTGCAGTCATGTGATTTAAAAACAATCACTGTTGTGCTAGAATATAAATAAGTAAAGTTTTGTACTGCAACAACACTTTAGACTATGGATTCTCCTTTCTTCATAAAATATACCTCTTTTTAAACACTCTAGCTCAGTGTCATCAAAGATGATACTTGAGTCAAAATGAAAAAATTCCAATCCTCACAAAACAACAAGTTTATAGCGTTGATGCTTCATTTATCTCATTTCCACCAATGACAAAAATGTTAACCTGAAGCTCTACGAAGATCAAGCAAGTAGCAATCCTCAGTAATAAGATTTTCAACTATACACTAGCTAGAATCATTGAACTGGATAGCTTTTTTTAAGTAAGCAACAAATGACTTTCCTCAGACTATATTTTCTTTTTTCCTTTATTGTTGGAAATCTCAGATGTGATTTCAGTTCACCATATCTGCAGCTCTTAGTGACCCCATTGTTGTTCCTTTTGGTGATATAGGAGCTCACGGCTTTCATTATTGACGTCTAGATTTTCAGCTTCTTCAATTGAATTATCAGATTTTACTAAAGACAAGATCTGATTCAGCTCAACCCTTCGACCAAGTCATAGACTTCTCATGGAGTTCTCAAATCAATAACTTGAACTAGCGACTTAATTACATATGATTTTGTCTCCACTTTCTAGACAGCCGATTGCCATTCATCATATTAAGACACCACCAAAAAATGCGTAGTGACATAAACATAAAGGAATCACGCACACATATAGAACTATACAGTCCAGAGAGCAAACCATTGAATTTGATTATGTTAAACCTATATTGTATTCAAAGGTCTTCACATTGCTAAGACTAATATTTCTTAACAAAGAAGCAAAACCTGTGTGCCTCCAGCTTCCTTTAAATTCATATCACTTCCCATAAACAAAAGCCGCGACATCTTCATTGCTGGTCAGACCATCTAGGAGACCTTGAAACTGATAGAAATTCCTTACATCTATGACACTCCTTTTCAAATTTTAATGAACTTTCGCCACTAAAAACAGATTTTTCAAGTGATTCCTCTGATTGTAACTTTCTATGACGCAGCCAACCTTTGAAGTTATGGCTTGGTCATACATAACTGACTCTGATATTGTCTTATCGTCATATTCAATTGATAATCATCACGATTAATACACCAACCATCAATCAATCAATTTCAGAATTGAGGATGCAAGCTACATGAACAAACCTTCCAGAATACATAGACACCAACTTTTTGTTTGCAAATAATAAAAACTTCCACTGTAACCCTCTTAACTGAAACAAGCAAATCAGTTTTTCTTTCAAACTTAGAAGTTTCTTAATTGATTTGGATTTCTCTCTTTCAAGCAACTAGGAGCTCACAATTCTGACTTCTTCTTTGTCCTTGACGATTCTTACAACTCGACCTAACTTCGAACCCACTTCTTTAAGAATCTTCATCATAAATCTATTATGTGTCGATAAAAAAGCAAAAGTTGCAGAATTCTCTATCACCTTATTTTATTCCCTTTATATACATACATGCATTCATCTTGTTTTTTCAACGACTTTAACTTTTCTGCCTCACACCACAAAACGATGATCATACCCGAAAAGTTGACTACATTATCGCAACAATAGGACATGCACCCCTTCATAATTTCCAAACTTTTCGCAGGATCTGGCCCGTAATTTACATGTGCATGCTCTAGTACTATTTGTATGTTCGAATTCAGGCTGGATCTATGTAAGCAAACATATTAAGTGCATAAACTAAATAACACTTAGGTTTGTTAACGGGGTTCAGTCTCCCTATATCCTCGAGACCTCGTCCAAAACGATTTCATTAGAACATCATTGTATGCAATATTTTCTACATGAAAATCTAATGTGAATCCTTACACATACGTTTTTTATTTGGATTGTTTGATTCACATGAACACCACAGGCAGAACTTATATATTTAAATCTTATTTTTTTTTAGTGGGAGCGACGCCACACACACATGTGCCTCCGTCAATAATACCTGAGGTGTGTACAGTCTTCATAAGACAGCCAATTGGTATTTATATCAATCGCTTAACTCTAGAATTTAGGATCTATGGCAATCACATATGGATATAACTTACTTCTCAAGTTTATCTACTTACTAAATCTGTTTCAGCAAATATAGCATATCCTAGCAACTTGGTCCAGCTCAGCAAGCCACTTGTCATGTCAGATTTTGAGCGATGTCAAGTCCTTGCCTCCTGATATGACGTGTATCAGGTCTTAGCACGTTGGCTGATACCTCCTCTGATGTATCCAACTGCATTTTTCTGATCACCATATATCATCTTTCTGTTATGTGTCAATAACTATATCAATGCTCATATCACAAGTACTTACTCATCATCTGCATTCAAGTACTGTCTCAGCAGACATGTCATTTCTACCACAAATCCCTTTGTCTGAACTGTCTCATAATCTGTATCAGTGCTATCATTGTGTCTATGATTCATTTGTCCCAACAGGTGTAACACATCTTGTTCCATCAGGTTCTCAAACCAATCAGCAATATACCAACAAATTTATGGACATTTCCAATGTAAAGCTATAATCCACAAGCTACAGATATGAGCATTTTGATTTTAATCTAGAAGCTCTCTCAGCCTTTGTATCACACACTACATATTGTCTCATAATCTGTATCAGTGCTATCTTTGTGTCTCTGATTCATCTTTCACAATAGGTGTATCACGTCTTGTTCCATCAGGTTCTCAAACCAGTTAATAATATATCAACAAAATTATGGACATTTCTAATGTAAAATTATAATCCAGAAGCTACAGATATGAGCATTTTGATTTTAAGTGTCAAAGAATGTAATGTGGCAATAACTAAACACTCACTGAATTAACATAGTTTGATTGTAGAAATGACTGCGAGGCAAGAATCAAATCTATTTTAAGATATTAAATATTTTGTTTAGCGGCTTATATGTCACTTCTTTTGTTGCAACATGTGCCTAAACATATATACCATGAGTGGATTACCAGATATAAAATATAGCTTGCTAATACAAAAACTTTTTTCTGTTCTGATAGTTTAGATAGACCATTATGAAAATATATACCTTACCATTTGTTTTCGTGAACTACAAAAATTCAATCGATCATGATATTTTATAAATTCATCATCAGAATATATATATGAAAAACTATTTACACGAAAATATACACACCATTAAAAGACAATACGGTAACCCAAAAAGATTATATATTATATATCTTTATTTACAATATATATTACCATGCATGTTAAGGCTCTTATTTTCCCTTATGATTTGACAATTTAGTTTTGAACAACAATATTTAAAATTTTATTAACATGATGTTTTATTCGCATAACAAGATGATATTACATCAAAATTTTATATAGTAGTTATATTAAAAGAATATATGTGTGTAGCACAGATAAAACTCTAGTTAATCTTAATTATTTTAAGTGATTACGGTTCTCCATCGATGTAACAGGGAAGCGGCAATAGTATAGCTCTTAGGGTTTTTAGGATTGAGTTATTTACCTAGAACAACCTTACTAAATAGGGTATTGACTAAAATAACTCCTTTCCATGATCGTGTTACCAGACTAATCTTAATAAATTTGTAAAAGACCATTTAGCCAAAAACATGTATAAAATAACGAAAATGCCATTATAGGAATAAAATAAGATTTTATTAATTAAAAAATATATTATTTAAAATTTAAAATAAAAAAAAATAATATTTTTTTAATTGTTGTGGAAAAAAAATATATATATATAATAAATCTAATTTTATTCTTTCTCTCTCATTTCTTTTCCTTCTCTTTTATTTCTCTCTCTCTCTCCCTTTCTCTTTCACTCTCTTTTCTCTTCTTCTCTCCGGCCAGATCTGGTTTTTCCGATCATCTTTTTTATTTCTCTCTATTTCTCTTCCTCTCTCTCCTTTTCCATTCTCTCTTCCGCCAAATCTGTTTTTCTTATTCATTTTTTTTCTTTCTCTTCTCTTTCTATCTCTTTTTCTTCTTCTCTCCGGCCAGATCTGCGGCGGTTGATCCATGCTCGATGGTGTCTTTTCGGTGTAGAGCTTGTCTCCGGATCGACTCTTTCATCTTCTCTTATGTTTGGTTGCTTTTTCTCCGGCGGAATTTCCTATGGAGGCTTCAAAAAGTATGCGAATCTCTTCCCTGAGAGGGTGGTTTCAGATGGGTGAATGGTCATCGCATTCTCTGGTGGCCGATCTTCTTAGAGATGGATGTAGTGGCGGCTTGCAACAGTTTTTGTTCCTAGGGTTTTTGTTTTCCCGATTTAATAGGTTTTTAATCATTAAAATCCCGGTTTCCCTTGATGGTAGATTTGATGTATAAATTTTATTAGTAGTTAAGCGTTATGGTAGATTTGATTATGGTATGAGATATGTTTCATTATGGTGGTAGATATTTAATATATGTAACTTATTCGGTATAATAGATCTGATAATGATGGTAGATTTGTTTGATACACCGATTTGGCTTCTATATATCGTAGAGTCCGATGTAACTTCCAGTAATTGACATGTACAAAGGAGGAAGACAATAGTAAATATAAATCTACCAGTACGACATGCATAAATCTTCCACTAAATCATGTATAAATCTACTATGGACATACATAAATCTATCAGCAAATCTACCAACTCATGACATATCCTTACATTGAGTCCAAATCGTTATGTCAAAACATATGAAACATGGTTTGACTGTATAATGGATTTAGCACCACCTACAAACGTGAACCAAGAAGGTTTGCTGCCAAATGTTTTCAGCATAGAAGATTTTCCAAGATCTGAGTTCTAATATCGTGTACTTTCTACTGTGTAATATGGATTGATAGTTCAATCTTGATGTACTTTGTTCAGTGAACATCTCTAAGTACTTTCTATATGTACTTTCTTTAACTTGTGTGTCCACTAAGATCATCAAATTTTCCAATGTCATGAACAAGTGTTTAACAGTCGAAATACAGGTTCAATCTCTTCATTACGATGTTTTCATTCTTATCACGTACAACTTCAACAATAAAATCATCAACATTCTATTTGAAGGTTTTTCACTGTCCAATACCATATAAGAAGTCTACCGGTAAGTAAAATATTAACAACTATGTCCCAAGATATATTAAATCTACCACTATATGTTAAAAAGTCAACTATGTACAGAGACATAATATGTCTACCAGTATTGATCAACCAATGAGGTTAGTTTAGTAATTATGGAAAGATATTACTCTACTGCTACATAACCGCAGTAAACTACCACAACGCCTTCGTTATCTAGTAAATACTAACAAGGCTACCGTCAAATAAATAAGTCTACCATAATTCAAACTTCGCAATTTTGAGGAAATGAAAAATAAATCTACCAAGTTCACGAATAACTCTACCACAACAGTATATAAGTCTACCGAAGCACAAATTATGTCTACCTAATTTCCAAAAAGTCTACAGTCACAAAAGATCAATAAAAGGAAAAAATAAACCAATCTTCACGCATTTCCTTAACCCTAGGGGTCAAACACGATAAATCTTCCACAACTACAAAATAAGTCTACCGTCTTTTATACAAGTCTACCATTCCGAATAAATCTACCGCGTCGTAAGTTCATCATCGTCACCGAAAAGTTTACCAAACAAAACAAATCTACCAAACAAAATCAAATCTACCAACCGTTGACCAAATATAAATAAGTCTACCGTCAAACGACTTGCCTACGTGGCAACTGAAAGGTAATGGCACAATCGTAAATACTGTTTTTGTCATCAAAGACTTGAAGGGCATAATCGGTACGCTAGGTTAGTTCAGTAATAAAAAAAAATCAGCAAATCTAGCTCAAACCCCTTTTTAAAAGAGTATTGTAGTAATCTTATTTAATTAATAAAATCTCATTTTATTCCTATAATGGCATTTTTATTATTTTATACATGTTTTTGACTAAATGGTCTTTTACAAATTTATTAAGATTAGTCTGTTAACACGATCATGGTAAAGAGTTATTTTAGTCAATATCCTATTTAGTAAGGTTACTCTAGGTAAATAACTCAATCTTAAAAACTCTAAGAGCTATACTATTGCCGCTTCCCTGTTACATCGATGGAGAACCGTAATCACTTAAAATAATTAAGATTAACTAGAGTTTTATCTGTGCTATGCACATATATTCTTTTAATATAACTACTATATAAAATTTTGATGTAATATCATCTTGTTATGCGAATAAAACATCATGTCAATAAAATTTTAAATATTGTTGTTCAAAACTAAATTGTCAAACCATAAAGGAAAATAAGAGCCTTTAACATGCATGGTAATATATATTGTAAATAAAGATATATATATTATATAATATTTTTGGGTTAACGTATTGTATTTTAATGTTGTGTATATTTTCGTATAAATGAATTTTCACATATATATTCTGATGATGAATTTATAAAATATCATGATCGATTGAATTTTTGTAGTTCAGAAAACAAATGGTAAGGTATATATTTTCATAATGGTCTATCTAAACTATCATAACAGAAAAGAGTTTTTGTATTAGCAAGCTATATTTTATATCTGGTAATCCACTCATGGTATATATGTTTAGGCACATGTTGCAACAAAAGAAGTATCATATAAGCCGCTAAACAAAAGATTTAATATCTTTATTTATGACCTCTTTATTTATAGGTTTATTGATACAAGAGTTTTTCAACTCTTGTGACTCAATTCCTCAAGTCCTATGATCATGTCATTGTAGCATTTGAGGTGTCAATCCAATCATGGATTTGAAACAGTGAAAATACATGAATTCTAGTGACCTAAGCTGATCAAGAAATGTTGTAGAAGTGTCTAGAAACCTAAATGATCAATCAAAGAAATTAAAGTAGTTTCTGAAGTGTCTCTGGTTTCACTTTGATTGTAGTTGATGTTGGTGCTCGGTTTATGGTAGGGGTGATCATCTTTGGTTATTCTTTCATTCTTCACCACACGTGAATCAGAACATAGGGATTGTTTTTGATGAGATGCAGGACTTGTTGCCCACCTAATTTGCGCCCATGCTCTGGATAGCACGTCATTCATTGTCCTACATTTATATTTTGTCAGTACTTTATATAAGTCTCTATTTTGAAGCAAACCTCTTTTGAACGCTGAGACTGCTGTCGATGTGACACATATGGTTATGGATACTTTATTTTTGTCAAAGCATGCCACATAGTTATGCAGCGGCTCTCCTCTCATTTGAACGACCTTGTAAAGGTCATTAGTTGTCCTTTCAAAATTACTGCTGCTTCCAAATTGCTCCACAAAATAGTTTGTCAGTGATGAAAAAGAGTCAATTGTAGTGTTGGGTAGGTTTGTAAACCATTGGTGGGGTGGTCTGGTGAGGCTCGACCCAAACCCTTTACACATGGTAGCTTTGCGATATTCCCTTGCGATTGCAATGGTAAACATAATTTGCTTGTATTATGCTATGTGATTATCAAGGTCGGTCATTCCATCATACACCTCCATCGGAGGAAAGATAAATTTCTTTGGCATCTCCAAAAGTGCAATTGCATCTGTGAACGGGGAATATGTGTTGGAGTTAAGAGCACTCTTAGTAATTGGAGAGAGACTCCAAGAAGTTATGCAAGCAAGGCTTCCATTGCTTCTCGATGCTTCAATAATACATCATTATGAAATTCATATGCTGCAGCACCACTGAACTCCCTCTCGGAGATGGCGGCCAAAGTAGCATTTTCTTCCTTCACTGAGGCGTTCTCCACTTCTAATGATTTCAAAGAATCATTCCCTGCTTCGAGTTGTGCTACTCGTTCTTCATTATGTCTTATCTGGCTGCTGAGTGTCTCCAGTTTAGTACCAGGATCGACAAGGGTGTTGTTATCTCCATCTGTCATGTCTTACGTAGTTAAGACTGTCCTCTCCTTCTAGCGCCAAACTGTTTGGGATAATTTTAACCGATTCGAACAAGAACAGCAATACATAATGATAGAGAGAATATATCTTATTAATCAACAGATATCACAGTACAATAAATCAATATTAAAGATTTACCTAAGAGAATATCGTATGTCGCTCGTCGTTGCTCGACAGAACTATTCGACGTTAATTGTTGGGTTCTCCATCGATGTAACATGGAAGTGGTGATATTATTGCTCTTAGGTTTTTTATAAATATTTTTTGTGTCCCCGTCATTCTTCCATGACCACTTTATCTACAGGTTTATGCCCATCGTAATCTTCATAAGATTTGGCATGATAGGGCGATCATAACTTTAATTGAATTAGGCTTGGTCATAGCTCCAATCGAATTGGATTTGTTTGTTGGTCGCTCTTCTTAGTTTTCTTTAAATAAGGATATTAGGTCGATTCCTCATAATTCTCTTTTAATTAGGATCTTATGTCGGTCAGTCCTAATTCTATGTCTGCGCTCTTATTTATCTTTGAATAAGAAGTTTGTATTGCTGCCTCATGTAAATCCATAATCTAAAATATGAACAGATCGTTTATACTGAACTGTCGATCACTGCTGATCCGTTGATACAATCTATTAGCCAATGATTAGTCATTGTCGATGCTAAAAGACATTTGTTGATGGTTGTCGGTCTGGTTAGTAGCGACATAATCTATTTTATATAGGATTGAGATCTTACGAACTATGCTAAGATAGCAGTGACGATTCAACTATGTCATTAACTAAGTCGAGTTTACGATTGACCGGCTTGTGAATTTATTTATATATATATAAAGTTTGATGCGTCAAAATTAGTAATTAACATGATCACGACACGTGGTGAGTTTTCTGATTCAGATTTTTACATGTACCTCGATTAATATATATATATATATATATATATATATATATTTCAGTTTCGAAAAAGAAAGTAACATAAAACATTTATCCTAAAATAAAAAGGAAAATACTATTTAATAAAAAAAAAGCTAAAACACTAGTCTTAAAAAAAGAAGGAATATACTACTAACATTTATATAAACATATAAGGTCTCTCATGATTTTTCACCAAACAAAATAATACTTCTTGAATTCCATTCTATAGGTATAATTTTTCTTTTATAAACAATTTATACAATATTTCAAAATTTAATCTATTATGATTCATTTGATAATTCCAAATTTTTATACTTTAGGATTCGTTTACTGAATATTGTATTCATAGTGTTTTCAGTATTCAATAATAAAACAATTTCAAAGAAAATTACAAGCAAAATTTGCAACATAGGATTACAAGAAACAAAAATCATAAATGCTAATGATATGGCATTGGACGATGATGAGCTTAATGATGAGGAGGATCAGCCAAAATTATGTAGAGAAGCTTTTAACCCAAATCTTGAGAAGCATAACTTCTTTAGAAAGAAGCGATATCATATACGAGAGATGGATGTAAAGACAAAAATAAATTTTGTTTGCTTGAAGAGAGTTAATATATTTGAAAGACTCGAATTGCATACTCAAGTCTTTAATATAGCCAAACAGAAAAAAAAACAGTCGATAAAATGTTGTACTACAAGAGAAATATTATTAATGTTGCCTAGACCCGTAGTGTTTTGAATTTTTAAATTAAAAATAAATAACTCTTATATTTTGATTTTGTGTGTTTTAATATATTTTGTTCACTGGTGATTTAATTTTGTTTTCTGTTTTTTTATTAAATCATTTAATGAATTTGAAATTATGTTATTATAAATCTGCTTATACATGAATCCCAATATATATATATATAATTTCAATACATACTATTTATTAATTTTTATTAAAAAAATTATTTTCATTCCATACGATTCTGCTTCCGCATACAATGTACAGCTTATAATTCGATGCAGTTAGATCATACTTGAAATACCACTAAAAAGATAATGAATAACTTGAAAATTAGTTCTTTCACCTTAATTATTATTTACTATAGTAAGTAACTATTAAAAACCTGTTTTACCACATTGGACTCTCTCTCTCTTATCTCTTGTATCTTTCAGAGGGAGAGAGTGCTTTTTTTTGTTTCCGTTTGATCGGATAATAATTTCCGGCTGAGTTCCGGATTTTTTTGTTTATACATCTTCCTTCAATCAGATTTTTTGTTTTCTAATGCCCTTTTGCATGATTTTAACAATTTCTTATTTGGAAATTGTGAATTCTGGTCGATTTTGCGAAATCTTCTCATCTTTCCGATTAAGCTTTATTTAATTTCTTCCAGAGAAACTTTCCCTTTTTTCAGTTCCGTATTTGATTTCAGTGATGTTTCTCTTGTGAAGTTTTTGAATCGAAAGTTAGGGAAATTATTTGGTGGTTCGGATTCAGCTTCAGTAGAGTCGGCGTTTTCATAGTGGTCCGGCAAAGTTCTGATTTCTTTCCTCCAAAGTTTCCCGTTGTTTTAATGTCGGGTGATGTAGGTGTGGATCTCGCAATATCTCCAGTGATCGATTGCAAATGGAAGGAGCAGAGGTTTTCAGCAGCAGCTTCATGATCGGAGCGGTTTCAGGCGGCAAAAAGCACTGACGGTGGCCGGCGGTGATGGAAGATCGGTTGTTGCACTTGTCTTCTCTATTTTCGACACGTGTTCTCGGTTTAGTTTCTATTGTAACACGTTCGAGGACACGTGTTCTAAACTAGGGTTTTGGTCCTATTGGGTTTCATTTTCGTTTCTTTGTATTGGACCTTAGACATGTATTTCTGCTCTACCCCATGTGGGTTAATATAAAATCAAGTTCCCGACAAAAAAAAAGAACCTGTTTTACCCTCATCTTTCTAAAGTAATTATATTTTTTTTATTCTCTTTGCAAATAATACCACGGATTGAAAAACAAAAGAGAAAAAAAAAGGAAGGAAGAGGAGAAGAAGGAAAAAAAATAGATAGCAACACCGACAGTGTTAATGATAATACTAAGAGCAAAACTGATGATAATGATGATGACAATAACTTAGAAAAGGATGATCATATTGATAACAGTGATGGTAACAATGTTGGTCGATAATGATGGAAATGTTAATAATGATAACACCATAACGAAGATGATAATAATAATAATGTTAGCGATAACAAGGGTGTTAACTGTGTAAGTAATCATTGATAAAATTACTTTAATTATTATCAATATAATTTTGCATAATTTTGTTACGGTAATAAAGTTAGTTAACTAATAACTCATAATATTATTATATGATAATTATGTTAACATGGTAATTTTTATATATTTATATTTCAAATAATTTTGTAATTTGATTGACATGATAAATTTATGATATGTTAATTAGTTTAACATGATAATTTCTTATTTTATTAAATTATAACTTGTTTAACTATATATTTTTTTATAATCTATTCTAATCTGTTAATGGTGTTCTTTAGAAACACCTTCGACACGCTGACACAGTACTCCTAGAATCAGCCACGTGTACTTATGAAGCTAATCTTATTTCACACATTTTAAAAAAAATTATCTAAAAACAAACAAAATCATTCATGATTAGCCATCCCACGGCGAGTTCTCCAATCCAAAAATGAAGACAAATCTAATACATGGATTACGGCTTTGGGAGTGAGATTCATGGGGATGCTATGAGGGTTCATCCTCTGACTGAGCTTCCCCCTTCATAGACATAAATTTTCAGATCCAGTTTTTCAATCAAGATCCTATTTGGAGATTTTATGAAATTTTCGGGGATCTGAACCTTGTCGACAACGTGGAGACGGTGACTGAGGCGAAGATCATAGTTTTTGTGAATTGAACCACCGAGAGAATTCTCCGCAGGAAGAACTGCACGATCGGCGATACAGAGCTCCACCACCTGAAACGCAACAAGTCAAAGTGTGCGGCATCGTCACTTTCTACTTTGAGGATGATGCCTGAAAGGCAATGAAAAGCTTTAATGGTAAGGTGATACCAATCCAATTGAATTTCCTTTGAATCTTTTACAAAGAATTTTAATTTTTTTGTCCCTGTAAGTTGTTGTGTTTTCTCCCTACTACTTATATCTGCATTTGTGTTATTGTTCAGAAATCTTGGTTTGTTTTCTTCTTAATTGAGTTTAGATCGTTCAAAGGATATCTCGTTTTGGCATTTCTTTAATTTGTCCCTTTCAAGAACTCATGTTGATGTTTTCTCTTGTGCTTTGTATTTTTAACTCTGTGATTATTTATCCATCATTTATAAAACATATTTTTTATTTTGCAGAATATGTTTCTGATAAAGAATTGGAGCAGTCCTTGCGTGTCGGCTACACTATTAAGTGTTGCAAACCAAAATGACTAACATGCTTTATCCTGCTGTGGAGATTTTCAGTTATCCAACATGAGTATGAATTTGTTTACCTATGATAGTGTTAATGGTTTGATTCTTTGAGGATTGTATACCAGAGGTCTTGATTGACTTTTTCATTGACAAAATATACTGGGAAAAATGGGATAAGACTGGTTCAGCTTGAGCAATCACATCAGGTTCGACTCATGCTTTGAAAGTCTGCTCATCTTCTGTAAGTAAATTACTCTTTTGCGATGAGCAGCAACTGGTTTGTTAATCAGCTTTGTCTGTTCTTCATTGTTTTATGGTTACAAAGTTACCTTCAGATGGCACCAAAGGAGTTGGAAATATTTCATACCTTACTCCTCTTACATTTGGAGAAGCGTTTGAGGAATTATATCAGGTGATCTTCAAAGTGGATGACCGCGACCACTTTGCTACTAAGGGGTTCGTTGAACACTTAATCTTCCTCTACTCATATATTCTGTTTTCAATTTGAGATTTCTTATGGATTAGTTATGAAAGTGAGATGACATTCCTCTTTGATGAGATACTTTAGTCAACAGCACTTTGCATTCAAATGATCTTCCTACCATTCTCTTATTATTTTTCTACTCACAAGCTCAATTCATTTTTCAAATAGGCTATAATACATTACAGAAAAGAATAATGGCACATTTACACGGTATCAATTAGGCCACATGATCGAGTAAACGGAGGCAAAGTGAATAATTAGAAAGCTTCACTTTCAGTTATTCTAATTTCATTCAAATCTGTTTTATTAGAATTAATGAACTGTTGTATACAACATATCTGAAACAAATTACTTATATATTTACGAAAATGTCATAAGTAAAATCATAAAAGCCAAATAAAAAGAAATTTAGAACCAGATTACTCTTAATGTATTATATAATGAATCCAATTTAAACAAACGAGGCCATAACGCCAATTGCCTTTAGAAAAAGCACAGAAGACGAAATAGACAACAAAACACATAAGTCGCCAATAAACAAAATCAGGTTTAACTAATTAGTTTATTTACAATAATTAACTACATATAGTATTTATATCAACGCCCCCATAGAAGCAACTGTTACTTCACACCATCACTCAATCACACCACCACTCAAGACTCAAATATTCTCAGAGTCCTTTAGCAAATACAACTAGTTTTTCTAAAATTATGAGCCAAATAAACTTAGCAGACACACTGTAAAAGAAGTTTCTCTTACAGACAATGCTACATTTTCAGTATTCATTATGGGGAAAGATAAATCGATTTCACACTAAACACTAATAGAAATTTTACTATATCGAGTATAAGAGAATCAAGTCTCATTTTTTTTAGATATTCTAACTTTGCTTATTTTTTATACAATTTATTTTAAAAAGAATGTATTAACAAATTAAAAATTAATATTTACCTATAATATTTACTTTAAATATTATGCGCAATGCTCAAGCCTTCTCCTAGTATGCTATATGGTTTAACAAGCTAAACAAATGTTAAAAATTAGAGATTTTATATTATTAACAGAATATTTAGACGAATGACCTTCTTTAATTAAACTAAATAACAAGAAAATTTTGATATTAAGATTCATTTATCTTTATTATCTTATGTATATTAATTGAGAAGCATTTTTAAAGAGTAACCTCATTTTTGTAAGCATTTACAGTAGTGTCATTATGCTGATGTGTCAACCACACATTCATTCTCACCTAATTTTTTTAAAAGGCTTATATTATTAAACTAATTACATGATATGCCACTATATATTTTAAGTCCATAAATATTAGGAGTGGGCATTCCGGTTTATTTTCAGGTTCGGTTCGGTTCGGTTCGGTTCGGTTTGGTTAGTTTGGTTTTACTAAAACTCTAACCAAACTCAACCAAATTTAATTCGGTTCAGATTCAGTTCGGTTCGGTTCGGTTTAAACACAATTCGGTTATAGTTAATTTGGATTCATTTAATTCGGTTAACAGATTGGAAAACAAAACCTTATATAAACATAATGTAACATCAATATCAAAATTAAAAACTTATTACTTTGAAACTATGAAAAATCAAGTAGGAAATAGATGAAAGAACTTCGGTTTTCTTTATGAATGAAATCTAGGTGCTTAAATATAACATGAGTTTTAGGTTTTTTTCTTTTAAGATTTGAGAATCAAAGACAGTATTTAAATAATTATGCTAAACTGTTAATTGTTAAAGATAATTAATATCATTAATTATTAATAAATTAATAATTAAAAAAACACATTGGGTTTCAGTTCGGTTAGGTTTTAAACTGAACCGAACCATTCGGGTTGACAGAAATCTGAACCGAAATATTTTGATATAGACTTTGATTTGGTTTGACTCGGTTCGGGTTCGGTTGGTTCAGGTTGGTTCACTTTGGTTCGGTTTTTTTGCCCACTCCTAATAAATATGTTATGTTTTTTTTAAATGAATTCAAAAGCAATAATACTAAAACTAATAATTTAATAAAATAAATTTTGTTTAATGCTAATTATAATATACACGAAATTCATTATATAAAATTTTAAAAATAATAAATTCATAGTAAAATATATAATACTTCTAATGTTTATTATTTTTATCATTCATAGTAAAATATATAATACTTTTTAATGTTTACTACTTTAAAAAATATGTTTATTGATTATTCATAAAAAAATATTTTTATAAAAACAACTGAAAAATTAAAAATAATATTTTATATTCCTCAAATTCATAACATAATATATAACACTTTACTAATGTTTACTATTTTTATTAGAAAATATGTTTGTTAATTTTTTATTAAAAATATTCTTATAAATATAATAGAATAATTAAAATAATATTTTATTTTTCTAAAAAATCAATCAGAACAAATAAAAGAAAATTATAATGATTTTATTCACATATTATTGTAACTATAACATGCATAAAAATAATTGTGAAAACATATATAATACTTCAATCTAAATATTTTTAAGTGTATATATTTTAACAATTCATAATAATATATAAAAAATATATTATTAAAAATATATGTTATTTTCGTCACAAACATCAATTAAAAAGAAAAATGTTATAATGATGAATTTTCAAAATTATTATGATATATATTATTAATATTCAGATTTACTATATAACAAAATATGATATATTGTATTATGGTTTAATTTATATATGACTCCTAGATGAGAAATATGGTATGTAGTATTATTGCTTATTTTTTTTTGGTAAGAGATCATAACATAATAATACCAATATTATGTTTATTTTTTAATTAATGTTTGATTTATCACATATAGTATCAAATTTTCAGCAAGATTTGTTCATGTTTTTTTTTTTTAGTTTGTCGGCTTTAAATCAATCAATTTAATTACTGTAAAACTTCTATAAATTGACAGTATTGTGATTTCAATATTTTATTAATTTATAGAATTATAAATTTATCGGTTTGGAATTAAATAAATTATTTATTAAAAATTATATTTGTCTTAAAAGTTAAAGATATCTTTTAATATTTCACTTTAAATTGTAGATAAACTATAATATTATTTCATTTTTAAGGAAAACAAACCATTATATATTCATAGTTTAGTAAATTATCATAGTTATATATTTATATAAGATTATTTTATGGTAATTATTAATTTATGATATTAATGGAACCATATATTTATATAGATTTTTCTAAAAAAATATTATCTTATCGATTTGTATCTTGTTTTGAACAAGTCCGTTTTGAGACTAGAAAAATTTATTAATTTATTTAACTAATAATATTTAATAGATAAGTAACAAATTACTTAACTAATAATATTTAATTATCTAAGAGTCAAAAATAATTAAATATATACATATGTATTGTATATCTAAATCTTAGACATTGGTGAAAATAATAATTATAACATCAATCACTGGATATAGAAAATCAGTAAGATAACTTCGTATTTCTTCCCAAGGATGCATGCTATTTAATTTTTAAATAAATTTTACATTACTGTTAAATTATCTTGTATTTTATAAAAAACGAAAAAAACATATTGTCAATGTTATAGTATAATATTATATAAAATTTATAAAAAATTAATTATATTATATTATATGTTTTTAAAATTATATTAAATCTAAATTAATAATTATTATTTCATGTCGTACAGGGTGCAGATTATTACCTAATTTATCTAATTTTTAGTTATCTATTACCATTTACTTAATTATCAAACTACTTATGTATATTCATTTACTTTAAGGTGGTGCAAAACCGTACCATATAACCAAATATCCAACCGAAATTTATGTATAAACCAACTGTTTTCTTTTTCTTATATCGACCGAAAAAATAACCTGAATATATTTGGTTTATAGTTTGGTTCACTTAACATACATTCTTCCTCTGTTCTATGACTTCGCTGCGCCGCCTTTCCTCTGCCATTTGTCTTAAAACCGAAAGTACAAAGGAATAAGATTGCTTCAGCCTCCGCCGTCAAGAATATCTGCGACCAGCCACTTTGCGGCCAGTTTCCGGTAGAATCAGAACGACGAAGATCGTGATTTTGGTACCATTTGAAAGAGATTTCTCCCAGGGTTTAAGAACAACCGAGCTTGGTCGATTTGGAGGTATATTCCGTGTGTTATCGCTATTTCATTCTGATGTGGCGAATCTGTTCAAAGCTAAGATTTGGTTTCAAAACTGTTTCCAGTTTCGCGGAGGCGTTTTGTGATTTGTGAATCCCTCTCCCAAAGAACTAGGGAGAGTTAGATTGCGATCTTGGTGTCTCTGGAAAGCTCTCACTGCCACGAATCCACTGAATTTAACGGTTCACCAATCAAAGCTAAACTAGGATCTTGAAGTTGAGCGGAAATCAGTCTCAAATTTGTTTATTTTTCCAGCGAACTAGGATGACTTAGAATGAGATCAAGGTATCTCTGGAGAGGTCTTGCTGCGAAGAATCTATATAGGAAGTGACGTTGATTCGTTTGAAGGTAACCCACTAGATATTTGCGTTTCGTTTTGCCATAGAAATGATGCTCTGTCAAAAACCAAAAATCCAGAAAACTCAGTTCTGATCGCAGTTTCAAAAAGCAGTTCCAAATGCAATTCCGCCGAACTCGATATTCCGACCGCTACATTTTCCAAATTCCTTTTCTTCCGAAAGCCCAATAACCAGCCCACAACTCGCTCTTGTTGTTTCCTTTTTAGCTTATGTAGGCGTGGTGGTTGTATGAGTTTCAAGTTAGGGCAGGAAAGCGAAGGATTAAAGTAAATTTAAATTTCTTTTTCAGATATCCTTTATATAAACTTTTGTTAACAGAATTAAAGAATCAGGGGTTTGTGTTTTTGGTGTAGAAAAACAATGGCGGAAGAGCCGAGGACGACAAGAGATAGTATTTACAGAGCTGCGAGGAGTATAAAGCGAAGAGACAACAGTCTCTACAACGCTCTTCGATCAATCTACCAAGACTCCATCTTCGTGAACGAGATCTCGCAGCTATGGCCGAAACTTCCTCTCGTCGCAAACCTTCGTTGTGGTCTTTGGTACTCTCCAAGATTCGACGCCACTTGCTACTTCAAATCCACCGATGGTCATACCAACAACTTGTCCTTCAACACTTCACGTCTCAATCTCCATCTTCCTCTTCTCGCTGGTATATATATAATCCATCTTTTCGACCTTTTCCAATTTTTTATATAGGTTATGATTGGTAACAATTGTTAATAACGGAATTGCGTGCTTATACACAAGTAATTTTATCAATAAAAAAATCTGATGAATAGAAGAAAAGAAACGCAGAAACGCATAGTCTACGTTTTTGCTTAAATAAATACTCAGATCATGATTATAAACTTGAGAAGTTTTTTTTCCGATGAATAGGAGAAAAAGGAGGTTGTATCATTATTGATTCTACTCGTAAAGGAAAGCGCTTTCCGGATAGCATGTCCAAAACCATACCCATATGGTCATGTGTATTGAATCGCTCGATATTTAATCACTTGAAGAAATTATCTAACACTGATCAGCTCATTGATGCAGTGAGTTACGAATGTCTATTGTGTATATTGGTAGATGTGAAGAGAATAATTGGTTATAGAAGTTGTTTTTTCTTTGTCTTTTGAGAAACAAATTCTTTGTTTTTACAATCTTTTCTTCTTATTTTCTTGAATAGGGTTTCAATGGTGATAACATACGAGAATTGTTAGATAAATGGGATTGTGGTTTACATCTTCCACTATGGGTTTCCAAGACTGAGAAAGCCTGTATTGAAGCTCGGTTAGATGAATGGACAAGACAATTAGATGAGAGTGGAGCTGATATAGCCTCTCTTGCTTCATGTTTGAGAAAACCTTTACGTCCTCTTTGGGTTTCGCAGAAAACGGTCATATGGTTGAATGAAGTACCTGAGCATGATTCGTGGGATTTCATCCCTCTCATCCTTGTCTCAGGTTCTGCTTCTGGTGAAATTCAACAATATAGGACCAATTCAGAATTTAGTTCGAGCTATATTCCAGGGGCTGGTGACGATGAAGAGAGTTGGGCTAGAGGTTTATCTCCGAATGTTTTCTGGACACATGTTGACGATCTTATTGATTCGGAACCTTACTTGTGTAACAAGAAAGTTGCAGAGATTGTTGAGAACGATAGAGTATACCGAGCACATAGGGGTGAAGAAGCTCCTCAAGTTCTTGTCAAATGCTCAAAATCTTCTGGTGGAATCAATCACACAAAGAGTGATGAAATCTTATCTCTTAGTGTACCAAAACCAAAAGTTGATGAAGAAAGCTTAGTATCTTGGTTAGCATCAACTAATCTTGCTGTTGGGGCATCACAAGTAGGTGAGCTTAGTTTCTAATATCATCTATTTCTTTTGCATTAGTTAAGCTTAATAATTGATTCAGCCTCTCATCAAATCTTTTTTTGTGGTGCAGCTAGTAAGGTGACATCTATCGACTGCATATTAAATTGCGATCAAAATCCGATCTCAGTCCCTCAAACATATCATGAAGAGCATTTGCATCTCCCCATGAAGGTATGCTTTAAGAAAAAAAACCAAATAATAGTTTTTTCACAGTTTTTTCATTCAAAACAAATAATTGTTAAAAAATGTATGCTTTCTAGGGTTCAAAATTTGATAGGTTCTCCATATTAAAGAATCTTCCTTCCGCTGTTGATTTTGCTAAGATGAAGATGAGTTTGGGAAAGAAACTCTTAATTTGTTGTCAAGATGGTAAGTTTGTATTTGTATTCTTTGAATGTTGTAAGTTCAAACATGATTGTAGATTGTACCTAATTTTGTTGTTCTAATTATATATTGTAATTGTGATTATAGGGGAAGATATCAGTGTATGTGTAAGTTTGGCCATCTTAGTATCATTATTCAATGAAGAAGGTAATGACAATTTGTAGTTTTTTCTGGTTTTAAATTAAACATAATGGTGTTTTTAACCTTGAAACACAAACATAAAACACATGTTGCTGAGTCAATTGAGTCATTTGCAGGGGAATTTGATGGTGGAAAATCTTTTGAGAAAAAGAGTATTACAAAAATTGAAATGCGGCGGATGCTAATATTTATATGCAAATACGTTGTCAATGCCAGACCATCTAGAGGGAATCTAAAGCAAGTTTTAAGTTTTCTTTCGAGCGGAAATTCGGAGGATTGAAGGTAGAAATCATGTATTCTTCAAGGTTATTATGGATTCATCTTTGCTTGCAGTGAGAAAACCAACAAATTTTGCAATCTTTTCAGTCTTTAGTTGCATTCTACATTATGTGATGAGAGTTTTTGTAATGGTTTCATCTTGATATTTTGTAGTCAAGAGAATCTTTTATGGCTTTTACACCAATCAGTTCGTTGAGACAAAGTTTTGCCAAAAGCCACTATTGCAGTATATATGAGATTCGAAACAGACTGGTTTGGAATATAATGATTTTTTTTTTTAAATGCTTCCTAAAAATTGAGATGCAAGAAGCTTTGACGATCTAAAACACTTGTTTTTCATTAAATTATATTTTCATGTACCTAATTGTTCTAATATAGTCATTATATTAACCTGGGGTAATTGTTCTAATATAATCATGGGAGGATTACTATACTATTGGAAAATAGGTTTTTTACTAGAATAATATAAGTCTTTTTTATTACTAGAATAACCTAGCATATTAATTTTATTCTTGAAGTTTTTGATGACAAAAAAATAGTTTTCGAAAATGTCATTAAGTCCTGCCACATCATATTAAGCTTTGCCGGTAGATTTATTGGATCTGGTCAATATTGAGAGAGAGTGGTAGATTTATTTGTTGTTGATGACTTAATTTGATAGATATATTTTCACGTCGTGGAAAATTTGTTTTACACCTGTAGATTTCGATTGAATTTCCATTTTTGATAGAAGATTTGTTAGACCATTAATAGATTTGTTATCTAATTTTGGTAGACTTGTTCTATGTGACGGTAGATGTTTGACTATTCATGTTGTTTTGACCAGCTATAACGGTAGATTTATCGTTCGAATGGTAGATATATTTCCTTCACTGGGAGATTTGTTTCCTGGTTAGACTACGGATAGTTCATATCACCGTACTGGTAGAGTTATTTACAGTAGACTTAAATAATGATGGTCAAGTGATGTGCAGTTACGGTAGAAATTCATTGATTGTGTAATGGTAAAGCTAATCTTTTTACTAGTCTAACATTGTCGGTAGATTTAGCGTTATAGTGTTACCGTAGACTCTTTTATGTTGAAGATGATGGTTTATAGTTGACTTTTGAAAACTCAACACTTAAATCTACCAAGTACATATACTATGAAGTGTGGTATTTTTTTTTGTTAATCTTTATTCATGGCACATGTCGATAGTGATTTCATGGTTTTGTGTTACATATTAGAGATATTTGTGATTAAAAGAGTGATTAATAAGTTGAAGAGCCATTCAATCACATTAGAAAAGTAGAAGATCTTCATCTGCATAAGTTATACGTTTTGTAAGAGAAATACATAGAGATAAGGAGAGCAATACTAAGAGATGGAATGAAATAGCATATTTCAACACGCGACAACTATTATCAGAATTCAAATTTGAAGAGTTGGTACTGAATGAATAGGTAGCACTCCTCGCAGCTAGCAATTCAGTGTCAGAATTTGCAACTTGGAAAATCATAATATCCAAATGCATTTGGCAACAAGCCTCGGCTCTCGCTATTCGTTCTCTTCTTCGTTCTGAAGACTTCTTCACCAATCTGAATTATGTATTCCATACGTGATCTCCAACCTAGAATACGGTCTAGAATTTCTAGTCCTCGTGTGTTATAGACCATATGCGATGGCACATATAGCAGACATTAAAGTAGCATGGTCTATCCCCGCTTTAAAAGCCTTGTTGAAAAATTTGACCACATTTCCGATGTCCCCCTCAACAGCTATTTTAGTCATCTCGTGTAGGTATAAGGCCTGAGGATTGCCTGATGAGATAGCCAAATTGAAGAACCGAGAAAAAACACTCCACTAAGGTAGTGTCTGAAAGAAAGTCGGAAAGGTTTATCGCTTGCATAACAAATGGTTGCTTTAGTGATTCAGATAGTAGCTTAGATGCACAAGCTGCATGACAAGCATCCTTCCCAGGTACTCGGCCCACCCGCACTAGGATCTCATCAAGTACATCTCGTATTTGACTGAATCCGTCTGTAGGTTCCATCTGCGAGTATGATAGAAGTAAATCAGTTCTAAAATAAATGTATGTCTACCACAACTGATACTCCGACTATAATTAAATCTATCATCAAGTCCCAAATATGAAAACAGATTATATATATCTACCACCACAACAACTTGGATGTCAAGTAAATCTATCATAAAGTGTCCTATTTGAAAACGTAGAAAAAATGTTCTCGAGAAGTTGTACCCAGAAAAATCATACTGTTCAGCAAAATCTACAGGTGAGGGTCCCGAATATGTTACAAAACTCCTACAACCTGTCCCGTCTTTCGAACCTTATCAGTAAATTTACCAACCGGCAAATTTATTTCACTATCTGATACTTCCTTACAACTCTCATCCTCCACTATCTCCTTCGCCCTTTTCTTCTCCTCATTCTTCTCCTTCTTCTTAGCCTTGGTAGACTTAGTCTTTCTCTCAATAGGGGACATACTCTTTTCAGCACTTGCTCCCTTGTGCTTCTTCAAACGCGTACCTTTAAAATAAGGGACGCTCTCCTCTTCACCCTCCTTCTCCTTCTCTTTCTCTTTCACCTTCTCCTTGACCTTCTCCTTGACCTTCTCCTTCACTTTCTCCTTCTCCTTCCCCTTCTGCTTCTCCTTCTCCTTCTCCTTCCCTTTCTCCTTCTCCTTCTCCTTCTCCTTGCCCTTTTTCTTCTCCTTCTCCTTGTTCTTCTCCTTGTCCTTCTGCCTCTCCTTTGAATCATTCTCAACGGTCTTGTCTCACATCGTCTCATCTAACTGTTCATCGAGTATATCAATTAACATATTGTGAAGCTTCAGATCCACCTCTGCCATTGACTCCTCGTCTGGCCAAAACAGATATATTTCCTCTCGATGAACCTCCACTAGATGTCTCACCCTAACCTGCAGACAAAGGTAGAGAAAAATCACTTCAATCTAAATTCTACAAAATATACAGGGATATGTCTACCACAACTAATAATAAAAAGTCTACCAAATATATACGTCTATCACTAATACTAAAAAGTCTACCACCACGTAAATATGTCTAATACAACAAACAAATATCAATCTAAATCAACTCTACCATCAACTAATTCAAATCTACCACCAATGAAAATTAAATCTACCAACGTAAGCATAATTCTCAAATTATTTCTACCGTAACTGAGGCTATAACTATACCAAAATACCAAATTTGTAAGGAAACATACCTTCTTCTCATCGATTCTAGTTCTTTCTTCCTCTAAAACTTTCTCAAGAATGTGTATGTCCCTACACGAACACCACCGAAGTAGAGGACACGGTAAAGTGAGCGGATTGTTCTCAAGTTTCCCAAATGTTTCTCCTAATATTGGAACCGGCTCATAAACTGATAATCGGTTTTCTTTACGGTCTAATGCAGCAGAGAACTTATCAAAACTCTAATGCATGCAACGTTGTAGTAAGGCAAGCAGAGAGTGTCAATCCAGTTCTAGGTGATAGAGAATCCACAGAGAATGCAAGATCTAGGACAAATCTAAGTGAAATGAGACAGTTTGTTGAGAAATTCTTGAAAACTAATTGCAGCAACCTAAACAGAGTGAAACCTATTTTAAAAATACTAGAAAGCAAGCAGTTACCACGAGGAACAAACAGATAAAATAAAGGGAAGAGCTTCGAATTGTTAAAATTCGACTAGTGGATCGACCACAAGATCGACCACTAGATCGAGCAGAAACGATCGATCTCGTCTAAAATCGTAAGAACAAGGAATCTAAAGACCAGGAAGCTGTCAAGCAACAAGCAAAAGATGATATGCGACGTAAATAAGCTAAAGAGAAGGGTTTCAGGGTCGAGATTCATATAAGGGGTTTCAAAGGTTGACCTTGGGTTTGAAACTTTAGATCGACTCACTTGGTGAGGGTCTCTAAGCCTCGAAAACAAAACAAGATCTATCCATGGCTTTTGGTATAGATCACTCTTTCATCCTCTCCTCCAAACCCATGGCTTTTGGTGGAAAAAGAGGTTGGAAGGCAAGGAAAACAGATTTCGAACAATAGCTTAACTAGTCCCCCAAACTACCATGGCTTTTGGGAAGGGGTAACTAATCACTAAGGTGAGATCTTCTGAGGTTCCTGGATCCTGTCAAGGTAAGGTACCTCTCGGATCGTGAAGCTCTTGGCGTGAGAGTCTTCAAGCATTAAGCTTTCATCACCTTAGAAGAGATAGATTTAAAACGTTTAGAAAACAAACCAAGATCGAACCTCTTCTACCCCTTAATACTCTCAACCCTTAACCCTGAATGAACTACTCACTACACATAAAGGAAATCAAGCAAAGACGAAGAGAAGAAACGATAAACATGAAAGATAAACTGGATTAAAAACGATAAAGATTCGAAAATACAAAAGCTTAAAACTGTTCTACAATGGTGTTCTTCGATGAAAACGAGAGAGAAAAAAACTAAAAACTGGGAGAGAAGGTAAAAATCTCAAAAGTTATCGAAAAGTAGTCGCCGCCTTTGCCAAAACAGTCCAATGGTCCCCCCCGTTGCTAACAGCCAAAAACAGTTGAAAGGACAGAGATCGACCATTGGATCGAGTTGGTCTCTCGATCATATCCGGGCATCGTGTCTTCGGCTCGATCCGGGTCTCGATCTCCTTCGGCGAATCGAGAGTTGCATCCGATCTCGGTATCGATCTCCGGGAGAATCGAGTGGTGTACTCGATCCGGCTCTCGCTCTGCATGGCGTCATTTACGTCCGTACCGATGCATCGACTGCTTCACTCGATCTCCGTCTCGATCATTATCCTTGGATCGCCTAGTTGGCTCGATCTTCTGGTCGATCAACTCCTAGATCGACCGGCCATGCTCGATCTGCTCCTCGATCACTGGTCCTTAGCATTTTCCCGAGCTTCCATGAACCGCTACATTGGTCTCCACACCTCCACGAACCTCCGTGTCTCCAAAGCAACCATAAACAACCTGGAATGGATGCAAAATGCAGAGAAAATGCAAATGCTGATGCAAGAATGCTCTAGGACTCTAAGTGATGCAAATCTAACCTAAAACATGATACAAATGCATGAAAAACTACCTAATGAGCATGCGGAATGTATGTAAAATGCAATGACATCATAAACCCATATAAAAAACACATGCACACATCCATGGAAGGTGTAGCTATTTCCACCTAAAGATGCAACTTTGATGGACAAAATCATTTTCTTAAAACTAACCCGCCCCATGGATAATTCTCAAAAGCTTCGTCATCCATAACTCTTTTAGCGCAGTCCAAAGGAAGTCGACTATTTCGATTAATACCGAATATCCCAACATGCAATATGAACAGCAACTCAACCATCTTCTTCCTTTTATGCGACCAGGTTTTGCATCTTCCAAATACGTCAACCAGCTCATGCCAGTTTATCCCTACCTCTGCATTCACGCGAAGCTCTCCCCACAATTCGTTGTGATCTATATCCCACGGCTCGTCCCCATTGGGCTGACAGTTGAGCCCGATTATCTCTTCAAACTCGTGGAGTGAAAACCGGACTGGACGTCCACCAATAAGTGCCCAAATCTCATAACTTTGTTCAATAGCTAGTTGATTTATTACCATGTTATGGACTGTATTTGCTACCCATACGTACGCCTTATCTACAAGACTCAATATCACTCCTACTTGAGAATTGTTCCTTATGTCATTGTAGACCTCTTCGCCAAAAGCCTCCTTCAACATCCCAAAATCTGTCAAATGACAGTAATTGTTCAAACTCCTCTTCTAAACAGGAGATTTTTCCAGGAGAAACAATCGAGGTGGGTATTTTAGCTTCTTCTTGCTTGAAGACGCCATCCACTAAGCTGCAAAAAATATAACATATAACTCATAAACAAGTCTATCCCAAAACAATGCAAACAAGTCTACAAATGAATATAACTTATCAACTCTATCACCAAAAGTAAATTAAGTTTATGTCATCCATTAAGTCTACCACCAAACGCCCGAACCATCTAGTCCACCACCAAGTCTAACTTAACAAGTCTAGAAAAAAACTCTACCACAACTAAAATAATATCCATTAAGTCTACAACCAAACGCCTGCACCACCAAGTCCACCAACAAGTCTAGCATCAAAAGTTTAACTCAACAAGTCTCTGCAAAAAACAAACAAGTCTACCACAAAACCAACAAGTCTACCACAAAAACCAACAAGTCTACCACAAAGAACCAACAATTCTACCACAAAGAACCAACAAGTGTACCATAGAAACCATCAAGACTTACCATATATCAAGTCTATCACAATTCCACTAAAAATTAAACAAATCTACCATCACAATAAACCATCAATAAAAGGACTATTTTACTTCCGGTTACCTTTCTCTATCCTGACCAGATTCCGCCCTTATCTTCACAAGATTCCGCTTCCTTATCTTCACCGGATTTCTACTAAGCACAATGAAATAGTGCGGTTAGAAAATTAAAAGTCTACCATCACATTTTCCACCAAATAAAAACAAATCTACCATAACAAGATATAGGTTTTACCCCAATAATTCACTAAAAACAGAAACTTTTTGCGGTTCAGTTTCTCAATATTCACCGGATTCCATCATCGTACTCGTCCTCGTACTACAAATAAATAAGAATTGACTGTCATGGTCACCGCCAGTCAGAACTTTTTTAAATCAGAAACCGGTTTCGAGTTGAATCGTGAATCCACTACTCCGACAACACCTTAGATCTACAAAAAAATCGAGTTGAATCGAAGATGAAACCACTTACTTCGAAACTAAGGAGGCGCCGCCGTCGGTGCTAACGAAACACCACCGTCGTCGCTAACTATACGTCACAAAGGATACAGCAGTAAATCAGTAAGTGGAAACCTTCCACCATCGCAGCAAAGCAAAAAAAAAGCCGGCCTCTCCAGAATCACCCGTTACAAGGGTTTCCAATCTGTGGCGGCGAGTTTTATTTTTAATTTCACCAAATAATTTTTTTTTCACTTTTCCATCCTTTTCTTTTCTTATTTCTCTTTTTCTGTAATTACTATTTTAATTTTATTTTAATTATTGAATTATCATTTTATTTTTACAATGGAAAACTTGTTATTTTATAGATATTTTGTCCCAAATAATATTTTACAAATTTATTAAAATTATTCTGGTTAGAATCAATTGGCAAATAGTTAATCTAATAAATACCCTATTTATTAAGATTAATATAGATAATTTTCTCTATAATTATTAAATTCGCCTAGCTTTATGCTTTTTTAAAAATAAAAGGTCTAGTAATGAACCACCTAACCAGTCAAACTCCAACTATCAATATTTTAGTCCTAACCAGTCAAACTCCAACTATCAATTATTTTAGGATGATTCAAAGTAAACTACATGTTGAATTCAGTCATGCAAAGTGTACCATAACTACTCTGATTCCAAGTTTAAAATCGTCAATGACTCTTTTTTACTGTAATTTCTCCAAACGAGGACTATTAGATATTTTTATGAAATCAAGGGTTGATTTTCAACTAGGTAATACAAAATCTACATATATATGTTTGTTGACCTAGTAAAAAAAATCTCTGCCGCTATGAATCCCGAAGACGAACAGCCAAACAAAAAGAAGAAAACGAATCCATCACCTCCTTCGTTATTGTCGTTTCCCACTATAATCATTGCGAACTGCTTAGCCCGCATATCAAAATCCTACTATCCGAAACTCTCCTTAATCTGCATTTGGCTCTCTCTTGTACCAAAAAATCACTTATAGGTCTAAGTGATTAATAGTTATGGATTGCAGAGAAAATTTTTTATCAAGAGCTTAATGGTAAAGTGATTACAAAGAGTGGCGTGATCTAGAAGTTTTGCTGAGATGAAAGAAAGTATTTGAGTAAAAGAACTAGAAATCTTAGAACTTCTTAGGTCTTGTCCGTCTGCTCTCTGTGATTAAGAGTTGGTCTTCAAGTCGTCCAATGCCTTCTATTTATAAGAATGGGAGGTCGTTTGCTGCAAACTCCTTTTCTTTTTCTTCTTTGGAGATAATATACATATCAGGCGATTCAGGTAAGATCCAATGTAGATCCAACTTTTATTCACTCGTGGGATCCGGGCGGTCCGGAAGGGACCACCACGGCTCCTCTCTTCTCGAGATACATCCCTTATCAGTGTATGGACAGCTATCTCTCGAGCGCAGGTTTATGTTCGGATATAGAAATATACTTTTTCCTAAATTAATAAAAACTGATTATTATCTTCAAGTAGTTCTCTTTTTCTTAGCAAGTCAGCGTAGTCTTCCTAGTATTGATGGGCTTAGGTTATTGCTAGAGACAGCCGTTTTGGAAATGTGCTCATTTCCCCTCTAACAATAATCCCCCCCCCCCCCCCCCCCCCAGATCGTGTCATTAAGCGAATTGGTTTGATCTCGCAATAATTGTTAGCTTTTCAAGTATGTTTCTTGCAACCGCCAGCTCGACTTGCTTTCAATCCTTAAAATACTTTACTTTGCTGAAATGGGCCTTCTGCATAGCCTATTGTAATTTAGGGTTTCTCGTAATAGGCAGGAAAGACAAAAGGTTTCCAGATGGAGAGATTATGTGAATCTTTACACGCACCTTCTGCTCTTCATTTCCTTGCCATTTCTCGATTTTCTCTCTTTAATGGCGATGCAATCTTCTGACCTAAAAGGCAAAGGGAAGGTTATAGACGATGATGATATCACTCTTGCTGAACGCGCCAGATGAGTGTGGTCTAACTCGGTTCATATTTCTCCGTTAATTTCTGAAGAATCTTCGGGCTACCGGGATGCAGTTCCTTCAGACGAATCTGATGTAAACTCTGAAATGGTTTTGGAATGTGCTGATCTGCAAGATCGGACAATGGGTTTACCCTAGAAATTTGAGATGTCAAAGCACGAGAGTGGGGGGAAGGAGGACAAGATCAAAGACGGGAGATCCTGGATGACTGCCAGCAGGCTTCAGGAGCTCCGGCGGAGGTGTCACTTTCCTAACGAAGTTGAGCTTCTTCTTCCCCAACCTCACGAGAGAGTAACGACACCCCCATAAGGTTTCTTCTGCGTATATCGCCACTCCTTCTTTGCTATTGTGAACGGAGGAAGAAGCCGTTGGTACAGCTTTCCCATGCCGTGAGGCATTTTAACTGTATGGTGGCGGTTGCCCGAGCAGCGGAGATTCCTTTCAACTGGGATATTTTCAAAAGAATCTCCGTTTTGATGAGTGGGAGGCTGAACAGCTTGGAGAATGGTGTCACTATACCACCCTGAAATTTGGAACCATTGGTGGAGATTCGACGAGAAAAGTTTATGAATGGGATTGTGAATATCAATGAACCCTACGTGGGCAACTTAAAACTCGATTAGGAGTTGGAAATCCAAATCTGGCAATTAGGCATGTTCTTATCTTTGCTTGTGATCGGTAAGCCTTAAGGTATTGATTGAGCTATCTTTTACTTTGTAGAGCAAATTAGTCTCGGAAAGGATCTGTTCGGTTTTGACATCGACGTCAAGAAGTTGCTTGATTTGAGCCAAAGACTTTAGCCTGCGAAGGAGAAAAACAATCCTTCTGAAAAGAGAACAAGAGCCACGAAGCCGGTGGTGAAGAAAGCCAGAGCTCCAAAAGCAGGTATTTGTGCATTTTTGCATATGACATCGTGCGTGCTTTCAAAAAGTTTATGTATTTTGTTGTATCTAGCTCCTAAGAGGACAACACAGTCGGAGCTAAAAGAAATGGGGTTAGAGGAGGAAACCGGCGGTGGAAGTTAGCATTCCTGCGATCTCTCGTTCTAAGAGGAAGAGAGCGACTCCTCCGTTACAGCCTATCCAGGTAGACTCAGATGAAGCCGTGCAGGTCTCGGGGGATGAAGAAAACCCAAACGAGGCAGAGAGGTATTGATTTTATCCCGATTGCATTCGTGTATTATTCTGAATGATTTATTTTCATTCATGATGTTTTTATTGTTGCTGAAATTATTTTCACCAGATTTACGGCACTAGTGAGTATCAAGAGGTCCAATGCTGAGAATGTCGCAGAGGCGACGCGAGCTTAATCAGACTGTCAAACTGATTCTCAAGCCGAGGTCGCGAATAGCTCAAATCCTTGGGATGTTAGAACAGACGACGCAGTCTAAACTGATAATATTCCCTCCCATCAGGAAGCTTCTGATTCGCAGGACCCTAAGGATCCAAGGGCAGAGAATGTAGGCCATCACGAAGACCTTATCCCAGATGGTTTTGCTGAACCCAAACAGGAAATACAAGAGGATCTCAGCCGAAGTGAAGGAATTTCCCTTTCTTTTGTTTGCTTCCAGGCTGCTTATGGCTTTTATGTATGAATATTTCCCGAGAGTGTTTTTATCTATTTGTTTACGGAATTACATTCACTTTTTATGTGGAGTGAAAAATGCGAGATGCATCCTCGATTTTTTTTGAAAGTAAACTTTTTGATCTGCGATGCAGTGGTAGTTTTTACTCCAGTGTTGGAGGCGAATATTTATTCGTCTTATACCAAACGATATCAAAATTGAATACCGCGCTTTCAGGATTCATTTCGCCCCTAAAGGTGTATGATTAAAAGTCGTGCAGGTATTATCCTCGACTTTCATCTTATCCACTTCGGTGGGTGATGATCAGCCACAAAGTTTGTTTGAGTATAAAGTCGAATGTTTGGCTAGAACGTTGACTCTATTGAATGCATTCGCAAAGATAAAGTTACTTACATTTGTAGAGTGTATGGTCTTCGTATGCCAAGCTAGTTGCCAAAGATAAAAAAAAATAAAAATTTATTAGATTTATAGCTGGACCCGGAGGCTGCCTATGTTTCCAAATCGGGATCAAGTCATTCGTAGTTCTTTACAATTATTGGATAAGTGTTAACTCAGAAGCCGAGCTGGCTTTTATTTTAATGCAAAAATATAGATAAAAGTTACGAGATTCTTTGCGAATCTAATGCGATTCCTTGGTTGCATTAAGAGCAGTTGCCGCGGTTAATCACACTTTACGTTCGCTGATGAAGCAAGATCGCGCCAACTGTTGGTTTCCGCAAAGTGAAAAGATGTCGGAAGAAGTAGCAAACTTCATGCATTGGTGGTAGGTTGACACTATAGCTTTCATCTCATGAATCCACGGTGTGCCAAGAATGGCGTTGTATATTGCAGGTTTGTCCATTACAGTGAATTTGACAATTTTGGTTATTCTGCCGACGTAAACTGTCAATCGTATTGTGCCAATGCTGAAGACAGATTCACTGGCGAACCCGGTAAGTGGTTTAGGTGTCCCTTTGTTGTCTTTATCCCAAAGTCCCATTTTAATTAATGTATCTTTAAAGATGATGTTAACTGTACTGCCGGTATCAATCAGGATCTTTGCGACTTCACTTTCCTGAATATGGAGTTCGACGACCAGCGGGTCGTTGTGCGGGGTGTGAAGATCACATGTCCTTTGCAGTGAAGGTGATTGTTGGCTGGTAGTCCACAGATTGGGATAACTCTCACGAGGTGATTGCCTTCCTTTCGTATTCCTTGATGGCAGAGACTAAATCATCGGAATGGGATAGGCCTCCCATGATCATGTTGATCCGTCATTTGGGAAGTGGAGGTGGGTTATCTTTGTTGTGCTCCAGATGCGTATATTCCTCCTTGTCTTCTTGTTTCTTAGCGAGTGATCGACTTTGATATCGCCTTCCTGAACTTCCTCGGCGGTTATCTTTTTTTTGATCTTGGCGGCCGCTGTTGGATGTGCTTCAAAATTCATATTTATTTGAACTACTGCGAGCATAGGATGTTTTACTCTAGGACTGATCTCCACCAATCTATATCCCCCCCCCCCCCCCCCCCCCCCCCCCCCCCCCCCCCCCGCCCTTATATTTCTCGAATATGAAGTTTTGGAGATGTCTACAAGCCAAGGTAGCATGCCCCGTTCAGCCGTGAAAGGAGCAGAATAGGTCATGATTATCTTCTCCCTTAGTCGAGTTGTTTGGGTTCTCGCTTCAATGCCACTGATTCCAGGGCTTCTCTCCTGCTTTCATGATGGTGTGTGAGGATGGTCTGCCTTTGCTCGCGTGATTTCCCGGATATATATTGCATTTTAGGCTAGTTTGCATCACTTTAGGTCCTAGAGTATTCTTGCACCAGCATATACATATTTCTTGCATTTTGCATCACATTCAGGTTGTTTTCGGCTACTTTGGAGTCTTGGAAGATTCGTGGATGTGCTGAGGCTCGTGAGGAGGTTCGTGGGAACTTGGAGAATTCAGGAATGCTTGCTAAGGACCAGAGATCGAGAAGCAGATCGAGCATGGCCGGTCGATCTAGATGAACGACCAGAAGATCGAGTAGTCCATCCGATCCAAGAGAACTGATCGAGACGGAGATCGAGTGAAGCGATCGATCAAGGAGTACGGACGTAAATGATGCCATGCAGAGCGAGAGTCGGATCGAGTCCACCACTAGATCCTCCGAAGATCGACTCCAAGATCGGACGAAGCACTCGATCCACCGAAGAAGATCGAGACACAGATCGAGCTGAAGGCACGATGTCCGAAGATGATCGAGCGAGATGCTCGATCTCGAGGTCGATCCCAGTGCACTTTAACCGTTTTTGGCCGCTAGCGAGGGGGGGGACCATCGAGCTGTTTGGCCTATTTTTGGGAAGGCGGCAATCTGGCTTTCACACACACGCTTTTACTTCATCTTTTTAGAGTTTTTCTCTCTGTTCGAAGGCGATTTCGCCATTGTTAGACATTGAAGCTTTGTTCTTGAATATTGAATCGTTTAAGCTTTAAGTAATCGTTTTTCATGTCCATGAGTTCATCCTTTATGCTTTGCTCGGTTTACTTTATGTGTAGTGAGTAGTTTCATCGGGTTTTGGGGTTGAGAGGATTCAAAGGGGTCGAAAAGGTTTTCAAGTTTGGTGTTTTCTTGTTCTTCATGGCTTTCTCTTCTAGGATGTCGAGTTCTTAAAGCTTAGAGACTCTCACGCCAAGATCTTTATGATCAAAGGGACCTCTTACCTTGACAGGATCCAGAGGTCTCTGAAAATCGCATCCTAGAGGCTAGTCTACCTTTCCCAAACGCCATGGTAGTTTAGGGGACTAGGTAGGCCATGTGTTTGAAATCTGAGTTTTATGCCCTTCAATCTCTTTTTCCGCCAAACGCCATGGGTCTGGAGGAGAGAATGAAGGAGTGATTCATACCACACGCCATAGATGGATCTTGTTTTGTTTTCAAGGCCTAGAGAATCTCACAAAGTGAGTAGATCTAAAGTTTTCAAACCTAGCTTGAACCTTTGAAACCCTGGAACATGAATCTCAACCCTGGACCCTCTTTCTTAATATTCTTACATCTCTGTTAATCATTTGCTTGCTACCTGTTCGCATCCTGGTCATTAGATTCGTTTCTGTTGAACTTTTAGACGAGATCGATCGTTGTTGCTCGATCTAGTGGTTGATCCACTAGTCGATTTTTATAAATTCGTAGCTTTGCATTTTAATCATTATATTTATTCCTCGTGGTAGTTCACTCGTTTCTAGTATTTATAAAATAGTTTTGCCTTGCATTTGACCATTTCATCTAGTTTGTAGGATTTTCACAAAAGTGTTCATCATTTGCTTAGCTTTGCATAATCCTTGCATTCTCATTGCACTTTCTAGCTCATAGGTGTGGATTGACACTCACTTGCATTGCTATACTACATCTCAGTGTTGCATTTGAGCTTTGATACATCATCACATGCGAAAAACTTGTTATCAGTAATCGCGGAGGGGTTGATCGCGTTCTTGGGTTAATGTAAAAAGGTTGACAGTCTTTTTCGTGATGAACATTGAGTAATGTTTCATGAAAGCGGTAGACAGATCTTTAAATCTCTCGATTGATCTAGGCGCGAGGTTGGAGAACCACTTGAGTGTGTCCTTGCTGAGATGCTCAATGAAGATCTGACAGTAGTTTGCTTTGTGCTCGAGGCCGGATTCGAAGCGTTGTCTTTTGATAGCGGCGTTGAAACGGGTCAGCCACAGGTTGAGGTCTTCTGCCCCATCATAGAATGGTAACTTAAACTTGATTACGGCAACGAGACGTACATCGGTGATATTTTGGGCAAACGGGTTTGCTCTGTGTTGGATAATATTGTCGAGATCTCGGGGGACAAACTGGTGGCTTGATGCACCTGCGATCAAATAGCATTGATTCTTTGATGCAGCTTCGCGACTTTGGATTCTAGTTCCTCGGAAGGTTTCTCGGTGTAATTGTTGCGTGCGTTCTCTGCTGGTTAGGTGTTGTAAAAAGTCGTCGCCCAAGTGGGGCTGATCGCGTGGTGGTTGCAGCTGTCAGAGTACTGAGTTGTTCGTCGTACTTGGCTTGTTGCGCTTGTAGGTTGTCCAGCTTGGACACCAAGTTCTGAGTGAGTGGTAATAGCGCAGCCTGGATTGCTGCAGCGAGGTCGGCGACTAGGATGGGAACCGGTTGTGCTCCCATGGGTGGTGGAGTCGTGGTGCTAGTGACGACGGGGTTACCGTGTTAATCGAGGGTTGGATCCTTGCGCTCTTCGTGAGCTGTGTTATCCTGCTCGTTGTTGATGGCAGGGTTTCTATTGCTAGGAAGACTCAACGCTTGAAGCCTTGTGTTGCTGTTTTCGAGAATTTATTCTTCTATTCCCCACAGACGGCGCCAATTGTTGAACCAGAAAATTACTTGTAGGTCTAATTAATTAACAGTTGTGGGTTTTAGAGAATAAATCTTATTAAGAGCTCAAAGGCAAAATGATTACAAAGGGTGACGTGACCTAGAGGTCTTGCCGAGGTGAAAGATAGTATTTGAGTAAAAGAACTAGAAATTTTAGAACTTCTTAGGTCTTGCGCGGCTGCTCTCTAGTGATTATGAGTTGGTCTTTAAGTCGTTCAATGCCTTCTATTTATAAGAATGGGAGGTCGGTTACTGCGAACTCCCTTTCCTTTTCTCTTTTGGAGATAATTCCCATATTTTTCGATTTGAAAGTATCCTTTTTCCTAAATTAATTGAAACTGATTATTATCTTCAAGTAGTTATCTTTTCTTAGCAAGTCGGTGCAGTCCTAGTGTTGATGGGTTTAGATTACTGCTAGAGAAAACCTTTTAGGAAATATGCTCTTTTCCCCTTTGACACTCTCTATTCTTATCTTCTAAGCTCTCCATGAACCTAAATTGTCAAGAAAAATCCTTAAGGCTCTCCACTGCAAGGTTTCACCTAAAAAGCATCCCTCGTGGTTCACTCTTTGGATAAAACCTGATCAAACCCTAACCAATGACTTGGACAAGAAGAAGAAGTCTACCAGAAATACTCGGTGGATAGTGATAGCAGGATTATTACTAGCTAGCAAATCCTACATATACTCATATCATTGTAGTATGTAGGTATCAATCCATCTGAGTCCTTAAGGCTCCAAGAATACAGCAAATCATTTAAGTCAAGCAAGATTCAAAATGGCAGTTGTGAACAATACTAACAAGTTTAAAGACTAAATTAAGCAAGCAAGAAATTCAAAGAGGTAAGGATCTAAGATGGGGGTTATTGATTAAGAGGGGATTAGAACCTAACTAGTGATGCTTCAAAATCATTCAAACAATGCTATCTTCTATGCATAGGATTATCAGCTATAACTAGCGCAATTCCTTGACACTAATCATTTTGCTAAGCACACATTTAAGATAAATCCATTTACTCAAACACATGATAATCAAGCATTCAGAGCAAAACTCCAATCCTATAAAGCCAAAATGCACCTTAGACATCTAATTCCTTAGGCTAAGCATGCAAATCCTCTAAGAGACTCTAAGCAGCATTTCATCAAACACTTACTAGGTGCTAGAGAAAGCCAAGATACTAAACAAGTCTGGCCAAGACTAATCTAGTGTTAAGCACATCTAATAGAGAGAAGACAATCATATTAAGCACAAGATATCACTAATCTAGTCTTAAAACACCTCTAATCTGTCCCATCTCAAACCCTAAATAAGACTACTCACTAGCCATAGTCAAAACCACAAATTCTAGAGAGAATAGATGGTTAAGCATGATTAGGAAGCAAAATAAACAAGAATAAATCAAAGGCAAATACAGAAATTCACTAAATCAAACTAGTTCTTACAAGCAAAGCTGAAAAAGGAAAGGTTTTAAGTGCAAGAACAGAAAGAAAATAACAGGATCCAAGTTTCCTAACCATTTTAGGACTTTAGTATTTATAGGGGAACTAGGAAACCCCTAGTAAACCAAGATTAAACCAAAAGTAAGCTGACTCGGACATACCATATCGACATGGAATATCGATACACATGTCGATATCTTCTCTTCTTCTGGGTTGTATCGATGCCTCTTGGTATATGCATATCGATACAGAAGGCTTCCAGGTTGTATCGGTTTGGCTCTCCAAGGTGTGAAGTCGATACAAACGCCCTTTAGTTAAGGCTTATCGATCAAGCAAGTCGATATGGATCCTCGGTATTTCCCTGTCATGTGTATTGGTATGGGACGTCGATACACAGCTCGATATGGACTCCATTCTGCTGCATCGAGGTGTCTAAGTCGATATGCTTCCTTCACACTTTGCCTTTTCTGTATCGATGTTGTAGTGGTCGATACTCCCATCGATATGCTCCGTATCGATCACATGATGTTGATATCATCATCGATATTGGTCTATCCGCCTTTGTCTCTTGCCTTGCTCCATTCCCAGCTCACACACATTGCACCACATGGCCTCCACACTCCTTCAAGTACCTCAATAAAACTCCAAATGTATGCAAAATGCAATGCAGCTCCTAAAACTACACTAACTCCTAAATGCATGCAAATGGGACAAGAAGAAGCAAAATATGCATGTTTAGAGATTAAAACTAGTGGTGAATGCAAGCTAAAATGGTATAAATAATGGAGATATCAACACCCCACACTTGCCTTTTGCTTGTCCTCAAGCAAACAAACTAAGACAAAGAGAGAGTGAGGTTTGAAGGTGGGCACCCAAATCCAAAAATGCTAAGGTAAAGAGATGAAATCAATGCTTAAGTGCCTAACTGTTGGATGCAAACATAATCAGCTGTACTTTAAAGAACTTAGCCATGCTCATCATTCTTCAAAGTGATCTCAAATCTCAACCTAGACAAATGCTCAAATCAATCAACTCTTTAACATTCAATTAGGCCCAAAACCATGAATCATGTTTATGAAAATCAAGTGAAGACATTTGGTTCAAAGGGTAAGGTTATGAGTTTAAAATGATCTCATTTGAGCATAGGGTTTACAAACACAAGGGATCACTCAATGAAAATGAATCTATCTTGAGCAAAATGCTAAAGGCAAAAGCACACGTATGCATGCAAATCAAAGCTCCCTTCTACCCTTTTACCCAATGATGAATCCTAAACACTTCTAAACCCCATAGCGAATCCCTAAGTCTACTCTTCTCATAAACTCTACCTTTTTTTCTTCTTCATGGCTGGGGAAACTTTTTCTTTTTGCTTGTGTGGTTGCTTCTTTTTGGTTGGGACTTGCTCCTTTTTGTTGAATTAGCGCCATTCTTTACCTTTGGTGGATTGCTTTAGGTCTGGTTTCTTCTTATGATTAATCCTTCAAAGCTTAGTTGATGGGCGTCTTCTTTCTTTACACTTAGAGCTTTTTCTTTCCTTTACTTAACCACAATGCTAGACTTATTTCCCCATACTACCATCTCAAATTCTCCCTTCTTCTTTTTAAAGCATATAAACATGAAACTCATGACCACTTAACTCTACCCTTTTATCCCAAACTCCTAACCTAGAATCAAGCTCAAGATGCAAGCTGATATCTACAAGAGAGCTTATCATTGCCAGCCTTATTCTTAACACTTTTTGCCTAGACAAAATTCAAAACTAATATGCAAAGGCCTCACAACTCTCAAGATAGTGTTTAAGCTCAAAAGGAGGTTTGGTTAAGGGAGTGGATAAGCTATTAGGATCAACAAAAGTGGTAAGAAGGAAAAAGATGATCCAAATATGTATGTGGTAGCCATGAATTCACTTTCCAGTGCACAAACATGATAATTAACAAATCAGATTAAGGTTCAAGTTGATAGAGTTGATTTTCAAAGAACAAATGCTTTTAGTATGAGATGAGAAGATCAGATTTAACAATCCAAGCATGGTTTAGTCGTAACTTCTAGCTTTCTTATGATGCATCAAACAACTAACCACTTAAAAGCTGAAATCATCTCTAAACACTAAGCATTTTACAAGGAGTTATCATCATCATGCCCTATGCAAATGCAATGCAACCTAAATGAAAAATACTAGACCCAATCCTAAACAAATGAATGCAACTACATGCTTTTCTTTTTGGTTTGCAAAAGATGCAAATTTTCAGATTTTTTGATTTTTTTTTTTTGGTTTTTAGATGCAATTAGATGAATGCATGAGACTCAAGATGGAGGAAAATGAAAAACTAAGAAAAAAATAAACAAAGTCAAACCCCAAATCCCTTCCCCACACTTAAATTACACAATCCCTTGTGTAATAAAAGAGTAGAAGAGAGAAGCAACAAAATATATTACAAGAATTTTTTTTAAAAAAATGCAATGGTATATACAATGAAGGAGTTTGTGGTACCTTAGAAGGTTGTGTGGGAGGTGTAAGAGGCGCCTGAAAGGTCCTCCAGGTCAATGTTGTGGCTCCTCATTGGCCTCTCTCTCCTTGGGTGTCTTCTCCTCCTTGGCGCTTCTTGACAAGATGCCCTTGGTGGCACCCAAGCTCGCACTTCCTCATAACCAGCAAAGGAGCACCTCCTACTTGGAGCTCTAGCTACTCCTTGGCTTTCATCTTGTCCCTCTTCTTGAGGAGCAGAAGTAGAGGCGCTGCTAGACTTCCTCTTTAAGTCCTTGATTTGAGCTTTCATGCTCTTCATGCCTTTCACCAACTTCTTGATGGTTTTGTCTTGCCATTTGTTCCATCTTTGCAAGAGGTTGATCTGCTCATGCACTTTCTTCAGAGGTCCTCCTTGGTGTGAGACATCATTGGGCTGGAAGTGGTACTCCTCACTGTTGTAGCTTGGAGCATCTGAAGCTTCTTCTTCCTGAATTCCTTCTTCCATTTGTCCTCCTTCAAAGAGCACAAGGGGATAGTTTCCTTAAGGAAGAGTGATGTTAGTGCCTTGGTAATTGTGAGATGATGAAGCGCCAGCTTGGTGGAGAGGGTGCTGTGGAATTTGAAAGGCAAAGCTGTTGGGGTTTGAGAAGGATGTGAGATGCACATCAGGGAGTATAACTTTTGCAGCAGATCCATCTTCTTGGATGAAGTTGTAGATGTACTTGTCACCCACTTGTTCACCAAGGAATCTTGCTTTCTTCAAGTATGGCAGGTCCAAGTATGTGATCTTGACTGTTTGTGGTTCACTCTTAACTCCAGCAGCTTCCATTAGTTGAGTGATTAGTCCAGCACAATACAGCTTTGGCGCCCTGTCATCATTGGTGGTGAAGCAATGTTTGATGACTAAGAGCTGCTGCATGAAGATGGTGACCATACCGGTTGTACCATCTGCTCCTCTAAGCGACACACCTTGGTTAGTGCTGTCTAAAACGCTCATAAGACCAAGATCGATCAGCTCTCATTCTCCTCCTTCAACAGCTCCACTTTCCTTCATAGCAAAGAGTGTATGCGCCAGCGCCTTGTGCACATATCTGATTGTTGGATTTCTGATCAGAGAAGTCTTGCTTCTTCCGGGCCTGAAAGCGCTCTTGGCTACATGCTCCCAAAGGCTGCTCATCTCATCTTTGCTAACTCCAAGATTCTGTCCTCTAGCGCTTCCATAAGAGAATCCAAAGGCATCTTCAATGGCTGAGAAAGACATCCTATAATCCCTCTTTGAAATTCTGAAAGTGATGAAGCCATCACCATCTTCTTCAGGAGTCTCTTCTTCTAGCTCATAGAATGTCACTTTAAAGCTTGCAAAGAATTGAAGGACTTGGTCTCTGTTGGCTGCATATGGAGTTCCCACCAGCTTTGTGAGCTCCATTGTCTCTAGCAAAGAGGAGCAGTCTTCATAGAGTCCCAAGACTTTTAGAGATGGCACACGGAGGTATCTAGTTGGTCTCGCATCCACCTTTTGCAGCTTGTCATACAGCTTCCTTTGAGCTGATGTGGTAACATTTGTGAAGCAATAACAAGGCAAGGCATGCAAAGGATTCATTAATAGATTTTATGAAATAATTGCAAATGATGAATCCTAGAATAGTGAAACTAAACAAATGAACTTATGCTAATGCAAAGAGAAATAGATGAATTTGACAAGCAAATATTCATATACTAACATGCTTCTAAAGCCAAAGACATCCTATTCACTATGCAAAAGGAGAAAAAATAAGCTAGAGGCAATGAATCATTACTAGAATTCAAACACTAAACAATAACAAGTAATTAAGTGCATGCAACAAAGATTTTAAACATCTAAAAGCTAAGAGACAATACTTGAAGTGGTTTGACTCTTTCAAGCACTTAGAAAACACAAAAATCTCAAAATTTAGTGGTTGAAAAACTAGGAAAATGAAAGTGAGAAAGAGAGAAGGATGGATGTGTTTATATAGAGGGTTTGGAGAATCTTTTTGTGGGGAGCAAGGGGACAAAGAGTGCTAGAGAGAGGTCCCACTTGTGTTTGGTAAAGGGAATGATTCAAATTTGAATTCCTTGATCTAGTTTGACCAAGCAAGGAAAATTTTGAATTGACGAGTGCTTACCTCGTACGCAATATCGACCATCCAAGTCGATATTGTGATCGATATTGATCATATCGACTTGGTCCAGTCAATATGCATGTCGATATCGGTGGTCTGGGTCTTGATATCGACCTGCATGCATATCGATACTGATTAACATCTCTTGTATCGACATCCCTTATGTCGATATGTAGTCCGATAATCATACATAGCTGTCCAATATCGAGCTAGTAGCTCCATATGTAGCTCGGTATGATTTGGAAAAATTCCATATCGGGCTATCATGTCGACATGCACATCGATACACCTTGACATATGCTTAGCTACATGTTTTCATTCATCACTTAAGGTGTATCGATGTGGGATATCGATATTCACTTCGATATGCCTTAATAAAGGGCGATTAATCGCCTTTCGTCCTTACAATTAAGGCACATCGATGTGTTACGTCGATATTGTGCTCGATACGCACTTCTTGACGTCATATCGACCTGGTACGTCAATGCATGTCATCGATACGAATACCAGTTGAAGCATATCGAAGTGTGTATACCCCGATACATTGCTTGTCAAAGCATATCGGGTTGCCTTATATCGGTACTCTGATTGATACAGCAATCCTCTCAGGAGTATCGATCAGGATCACCCCGATACGCACGTCGATACATGTCCAACACACTTGCATCGAGCAAGTCATGATCGATACACATGCTCTGTATGACTCGTATCGACGTGCATGGCCGATATACTGGTCGATATTGACCCTTCTTCGACCTCCTTCTTCTTCCAAGCTTGGTTCCTTCTACCTTAGCTCGTACCTTGTTACTAGAGACACTCAAAAACTCCCACACAAACATAAAGAACATAAAAATGCAAAGCTATATACAAGGATACCATGGGATTGCCTCCCAAGTGCGCTTGTTTAGAGTCACTTAGCTTGACTTTCCTCAGCTGCTTAGTTGAGGTTTGGAGCAGGAGTTTTGGAACTCCTTGGTGTTGTTGTGCCTCCTTTGACCTTTCTGGTGACCCCATCAATCTTCAACACAGCAAAGGGCTTTGGTTTGCTTTCCACCTTTAGCTTGTAGTGGACCTCACCATACTTAGAAACAAAGGGCTTCAAGACAACCCCATCTTCTTTGTTACCCAGCATAATTTCATTCACACAATCAGAAACAGCCACTTCGAGGACCTCCTCTTCAGTGGTATCAGCAAACATCTTGGACAGACAACAACCATCAAAGCTTGCACCAACATAGCCTTCAAACTCTGGCCAATTCTCACCAACTTTCTTCAACTTATTGACCTCCATTGAGAAGGCTTGCTCATCTTCCAGCTTGTTCCCTTTGGAGTCAAACTTCAGAGCCTTCTCTTTGGACAACCTTAGCTCTATTGTGCATTCCTTTGCATCAAACATTGCGCCAGCTGAAGCTAAAAATAGTCTCCCTAGAATGATGGTGTTCTTGATCTTCCCTTCAACATCTAGGACCAGAAAATCTGTTGGTATGACCACTCCTTCAATCATCGTTGGTACATCTTTGAGAGCTCCAAGTGGTGCCTTTACTGTCCTATCAGCTATGGTAAAAGACACATTACTCTCTTGAAGTTGAGTGTAGCCAAGCGCCTTAGCAGTAGAGGATGGGAGAAGCTTGATACTTGCTCCAAGATCACAAAGACAGTTCTTGAAGGTTTGCCCTTTGAGTTCACAAGGCAAAGTGAAGCATCCAGGATCTCCAAGCTTCTTGATGTTCAGGACCTCAGTCTTCAATGACCTCCTTCAGCTCTGTCTCAATATCAAGTCCTCTAAGCTTCATCTGGTTGACATAGAGGGTGGTGTACTTATCCATAAGTTGCTTTTTAAACCTTCCAGGAAAGGGGAGAGCTGGCTTGTAAGGAGAATGGTCATAGATCCCAGTTTGTTTCTCAGCATGATTCTCCTCAAGTAGCCCCTTCTTCTCCTCTTCCTTACTTGATAGGGTCAATGTTTTACCCAAATAAAACTACTGCAAGTGCACAGCAAAAGCAGATGTAGTATAAGGGGTATCGAAATCCCAAGAGTGTAATGCAGACTACACTATCGAATATAGATTCGGACTAAGCTAAGCAAAATATGATGTATGTAATGCGAATGAATAAATGAAAGTAAGCAAACGAATGTGTGAAGTTATCTAAGTTCAAGAAGATTAAAAGCGCTAAGCCAGGGTAATTCGCAGGTTTGAATCCAAGAATGTATGATGCAGGAAATCAGGAATGATTAAGAACCGTTTTAAACATGAATCTCTAATGCATAACTAATCAATTCTCATTGCAAAAGTTATCTATACCTAGATCACAAAGTTTCAAATCTCTTTGTAAACCCTAACAACCTAAGCATGCAGGAATGATCAGATTCAGTTGTTTACAAAACTCCTAAGCCAAATCTATTTGTACTAAGTTGTTTTGCTCATCAAATACTAGTTCAGGTTATGAATAATGCTCTCACATATATTTAACAACCTATGATTTTCGGATTCCTAGATGATGTGTCTCAGAAATTCGATTTTAAAGCAAGCAGACATGAAAAACCATAAGATATTCCTAACAGATAGCGATTCTACAATCTTTTCATCAACCTTTGAAAAACCCTAACTTAACTAGCAGATTACTCAGACATGATTATGAGATCACAAAACATAACTGAATAAAATTGCATTAAGAGAAAGAGTAAGAAACAAAAGGGGGTTTGAAATCTTTTCAAAAGAGTACAGGATTTGTCTCCCCAAAAAGCTCTGAATAAATCTCTCTCTAGCTCTCTGAATTCTCTAAAACTAAGATAATAGCCAACAATGGCTGGAAAACCTAATAAATAGAAGCTAAACACGATCTGGGGTCTTCATGTAAATAAAGGAAACTTCTAGGCTAATTCTGCAATTCTTCTTGATACTTTTAATAAAACGCCACGCTCCTTCCTTAGTGGGTGACGAGCGTCACTAAAGGGGTGACGATCGTCACCATTTGTGAATACTTTCTGCTTCGAGCTTGGTACTTCGTGGCTTCCACTCAGAATGCTCCAAAAGGTTACAAAATCTCCAATTATGCTCCAGACATGCTATAACCTGCAAAGACTCTTCTAGGACTCTAAAAATACCAAAAAGACTCAATAAAAAGGACTTATATCATGGTTAAAAACCATAAAAACCATGATATATCAACTCCCCCAGACTTAGCTTTTGCTTGCCCTCAAGCAAACATTAGACAAAGAATAAGGTCGAGGTTTGAAAACAAGAAACAGTCAGTCAGTCATCAGAAACACCACACTAGTTAAAGCTTTCGAATCCGCATACCACAGAGTCAACACAAGATCAAATTTCAGCCCAATCATCACAAGCTTAGCAAATCTCTCAAGTCCAGTCTAAATCCCTTCAAGAAATCCGAAATTTCTACTGTCAACTCCTTATTTTTTTATCTAAGTGTGAAGTCTCATCAAAGCTCTATCATCTTAATCACTTTACAGATTCTTTTTCCTTCCTAACAACTGAACAAATCAATCTCAACACAGCTCTCCTATTTTCTCTTCCCTTAATCTTTTTCCTTAGGATATTTTCGATTTTTCACTTCTTTTTCTCAACTTTTTCAGTCTAAGAAATGGTGCTACTCAATACTTGTGTTCCTTGTGAGGAGACAGGTTCTTGAGTGTGTTCACTACTGTTGTTCCTTGTGAGGAGACAGGGTCATGAATGCACCATTCTTTGAACTTAAACTTTTAAAAACTACATCAGGGAAGATCAAAGAGAGACTGTATCTTAACCTTATTGTCAGTGCTTAAAGAGAGAATCAAGATCAATAAGAATCAATCACCAAGACAAGAAATTTAAAGTTCATTAAGGTGGAGCTAACAGCAAATTTTCCAGATTCTCTAAGAACCTAAACCTTCATTGCTAGACTGATCTACCTATGACTTTCAACTTAGTAAGACTTGTAATCAACTACTGTGGTAATGGTTCTTATTAGCAAAAACGTCCTATGGCTAGTTCCAAGAAAAACTAATAGTTTCAAAAATTTTGACTCTAGAAAAACAGGTTTTTGACTCAACTTTAAGACTCTATAAACATGACACAAAGCACACAACGTCAGTAACCACCTCCTCCAGACTTAAACAACACTGTCCCCAGTGTTATTAAGCCAAGAGTTGGTCAGAAAAATGAATGAGAAGTCGAAAAACCAAGTCAGAAAAGTATTACCTCGCGTGGGGTCGGGTGACGAGCGTCACCACGATCTGTATTGCCCAAATCTTATGTTAGATGTTAATTAACGAAGTGTTTGCATGTGTACTCGAAAGTTAGACTTTTTGAGCATTCAAACACATAATTAACATCATCCAAACATAGCAATAATAACCTGGTTCAACAATCTCACAAAACATCATCAAAGAAACAGACAACTAATTTTTTTTTAACTGAATAAAAAATTATAACTAATAATCCTAAGCACGAAAATAAATACTAAGTATTATATCTACAACTTACCAGTGGGTTGCCTCCCACTAAGCGCTCTTTTAAAGTCATTAGCTTGACTTTGGTTGGCTGTTTAGACAGTTGGTGCCTGATTCAGAGACACAATGTGTCCTGCTGGAATCTCTTCTTGTGCCCAGTAATGCTTCACCCTTTGTCCATTGACAGTGAACTCCTCTCCTTTGGAGTTTATCAGGACAATTGCACTATGTGGGCGAGCTTCTTTGACAGTGAAAGGACCTGACCATCTAGAACGCAGTTTACCAGGAAAAAGCTGTAAACGAGAGTTATAGAGTAGTACCTGGTCATTGGGCTCGAAATGCCTGGAGATGATCTTCTTATCATGATATGCCTTTGTCCTCTCCTTGTATAACTTGGAGTTTTCATAGGCTAGATATCTGATCTCATCCAGTTCATTGAGCTGAATCAAGCGCCTTTCTGCAGCAGGTTTCAGATCGAAATTCAGCTTCTTGATTGCCCATTCTGCTCTGAACTCCAGCTCTACTGGTAGATGGCACGCCTTGCCATAGAGAAGGTGGAATGGAGTAGTCCCAAGTGGCGTTTTGTAGGCAGTCCTGTAGGCCCATAATGCATCATCCAGCTTTGCAGACCAATCATTCCTTGTCTTCCCAACTGTCTTCTCCAGAATTTGCTTGATCTGTCTGTTGGAAACCTCAACTTGTCCACTTGTTTGGGGGTGATAGGGCGTGGCCACTCTGTGCTGTACACCATATTTCTTCAACAGCTTGTCAAAAACCTTGTTGACAAAGTGAGAACCCCCATCACTTATGACAATCCGTGGGACACCAAATCTGGGAAAGATAATGGTCTTAAACAGCTTCAAAACCACTGCAGCATCATTAGTAGGAGTAGCCAACGCCTCTACCCACTTAGATACATAATCAACAGCAACCAGAATGTATCTATTCCCATAAGATGAGGGAAAAGGTCCCATGAAGTCAATACCCCAACAATCGAAAACTTCAACTTCCAGAATGAAGTTCTGTGGCATCTCATGTCTCCTGCTGGTTTTTCCTCTTCTCTGACAAGTATCACAGCTTGTGATGAAGGCTTGGGCGTCCCTGAACATAGTAGGCCACCAAAATCCAGCCTGCAAAACCTTAGAGACAATCTTGAATGTAGCAAAGTGTCCAGCATAGTCTGATCCATGACAGTGAAAGAGCACGTCCTGAACTTCTTCTTCTGCTAAGCATCTTCTGTAAATACCATCAGCACAATGCTTGTAGAGGTATGGCTCATCCCAATAGAATCTCCTAAGTTCTCTCAAGAACTTCTTCTTAGCATAGCCTTTAAAATCATGTGGTTCATCCTCTGCAGCAAGATAATTGTCAATATCAGCATACCAGGGTCTCTTTGGATCATGTAAAGCATAAACAGGCTCTTCAAAAGCTTTCCCCAAGCTTGCACAAATCGCAGATAAGTGTGGAGATCGGTGATGAGCGTCACCAATGTTGGTGATGAGCGTCACCTCTCTCGTGTACTTTTGTCGCGAATGGTCTTGGTTGGTGACGAGCGTCACCCTCCTGGTGGCGCTCGTCACTCCCCTGCAGTTTCGTGAAAACTGCAGGTTTTCAACACTTTCCTCCTGGTCTCTGGTTTCCACTAAGTAAACATTCTCTTCAGGCAAGAAATCATTGATGGGAACACTGTCTTCGACCTGAATCCGGGATAAATGGTCAGCAACTCCATTCTCCACCCCTTTCTTGTCCTTTACTTCAATATCAAATTCCTGAAGAAGCAGGATCCATCTTAACAGCCTTGGTTTTTCATCCTTCTTCTGCATTAAGTACTTCAGTGCTGAATGGTCAGTATGAACCACGACCTTGGAGCCAACAAGATACTGCCTGAACTTCTCAAAAGCAAACACAACAGCTAACAATTCCTTCTCAGTTGTTGCATAATTCTTCTGAGCATCATCCAAAGTCCTACTTGCATAGTAGATGGCGTGGAGTTTCTTGTCTTTCCTCTGTCTCAGCACTGCTCCAACTGCAAAATCGCTGGCATCACACATTACCTCAAAAGGTAAGTCCCAATCTGGAGGCTGCACAACAGGGGCTGTAACCAAAGCCTGTTTGATCTGTTCAAAAGCAGATTTGCACTCTTCTGTGAACTCAAACTTCACATCCTTGCAGAGGAGAGCAGTAAGTGGGCGTGCTATCTTGCTAAAATCTTTGATGAACCTTCTGTAGAAGCCTGCATGTCCCAGAAAACTCCTCACTGCTTTGACGGAATCAGGTGCTTGCAGACTTGTCATCACCTCAATTTTCGCCCTATCCACCTCTATACCGTCTCCTGAGACTCTGTGGCCAAGTACAATACCATCCTGCACCATAAAATGACACTTCTCCCAGTTTAAAACCAAGTGCTTCTCTTCACATCTCTGCAGAACTGCACACAGATTATCCAAACAGCTCTTGAAAGAAGATCCATAAACAGAGAAGTCATCCATGAACACCTCCATAAACTTCTCTATCATGTCTGTGAAAATCGACATCATGCATCTCTGGAAGGTTGCAGGAGCATTACACAGACCAAAAGGCATTCTGTGATATGCAAAAGTGCCATAGGGACAGGTAAAAGTGGTCTTCTCCTGATCATCTGGATGGATGGGGATCTGAAAGAAGCCTGAATACCCATCAAGGAAGCAGTAATACTTGTGATTCGCCAGCCTCTCTAGCATCTGATCGATGAAAGGTAGAGGAAAATGATCCTTCCTTGTTGCTGCATTCAGTTTCCTGTAGTCTATACACATCCTGTGTCCTGTCACAGTCCTGGTTGGAATCAGCTCATCCTTGTCATTCTTTACCACGGTGACACCTCCTTTCTTAGGCACCACGTGCACTGGACTCACCCAAGCACTGTCTGAAATAGGATAGATGATACCAGCCTGCAACAACTTCATGATCTCTTTCTTGACCACATCCTGCAAATTCGGATTTAGCCTCCTCTGGTGCTCAACTGATGATTTCGACTCATCCTCCAAGTGTATTCTATGCATGCACAAGTCTGGAGAGATACCTGAAATGTCATCAAATGAATAGCCAAGAGCTTTGCGAAATTTTCGCAGCTTACTTAGCAATAGGGTGAGCTCTGCATTGTTCAATGAAGCATTAACAATAACAGGATAGGTGGAGTTTTCTCCTAGAAATGCGTACCTTAGCCCTGCAGGGAGCTGTTTAAGCTCAACTTTTGGTGCTTTTGCTGCTGACCAGTCACCCATTGTGGCGGCTTTTGCAGATGTGGAGACAAGTTCATCCTGTGCAACCAGTTGCATCACTTGTGCAGTAGCATCCATCATCTTTGTGTAGCCTGTTGCAGCAGCATCTAAATGCTCATACTCAGCTGTAGAAGTGGTCAACGCCCTTTCCAAGGGGTCCTCTGAACTCATCTCATGGAAGATCTGATCAGCAATGTTTGTGAGAACATCAACATAAAAAGTCTGTCCATCTATGGTTGGCCTCTTCATCAGCTTATCCATTTCGAATTTCATCACTAAATCGCCAACATTCAGCTCTATTCTACCCTTCCTGACGTCAATAATAGCTCCTGCAGTGGCTAAGAAGGGTCTGCCAAGAATCAAGGGGTCTTTGGGCTCTTCTCCATACTCTAGAACCACAAAATCAGTAGGGATCATACAATCTCCTATTTTGATAGGAACATCCTCTATCACCCCTTTAGGAACTCTAACTGATCTATCAGCTAGGACAAGAGATATTCTTGTAGCTTTAAAATCGGTCATCCCCAAACTCTTGGCAACAGAATGAGGCATGAGGTTCACACTAGACCCAAGATCACACAATGACTTCTCAAACTTGTCATTGAAGATGGTGCAGTCTAAAACAAAGCTTCCTGGGTCTGAAAGCTTCTCTGGAACTCTGTTCTGAACACTGCACTGACCTGCTCGTTGATCATCATAGCCCCAACCTCAAGACTCAAGTTATTGGTCACCATTCTCTTCACATACCTCCTAATAACAGGAGTTATCCTTACAGCATCAATCAATAGGATCTCTATTACCAACTTGTCCATGATAGCCTTGCATCTTGCATCCTCAAGCTCCTGCTTAGACTTCTTAGGATGCTTAGGATAGGGTATCTTGGGTTTATACACGGTCTCCTTGGTATTATCTGAAGTCTTAGGCGAAACTGCAACATGTAGTGTCTGGTGACGAGCGTCACTGGATTGGTGACGAGCGTCACTCACTTTGGACGAGTCGGGGTCGAGTACTGGATATGGGTGACGAGCGTCACCCCCTTGGTGACGGTCGTCACCAATTTGTGAAGAATCGGGGTCGGGGTTGTCCACAATGGGTGACGAGCGACACCCATTATTGGTGACGACCGTCACCAATGGTTCTGCAGTAAAATTTTCTTCATCTTAATACTCTTTCATACCCACGAAATTTCTTGAGGTTAAATCCTTCTGCAACACTGGTTGCAGGTTCCTTCCACTCCTCAATGTGATGGCATTCACGTGGTGTTTGGGATTAGCATCAGTTCTTCCTGGAAGAAATCCTTCTTGCCTCTGAACAGCTCCTGCAGTTTGAGCAACTTGAACATCAAGCTTCTTCATATGAGAGTTCAGACTCTCAATTTTCCCATTCAAGTCCTGATAGAGCGAATCTATCTTGCCATTGAAGTCCACAGTAAGCTTTTGTTGTCCTTCCAAGATCTGTTCTAACATTGCTTCTATTTTGTTCTCTTGTGGAGGTGCTGGTTGATAGGAAGTAGAACCATAGTTTCTGTAATTTCCACTGTTTTGGAATGGCTTCTGATACTTTGTCTTCTGGAAAAAGGGTCTAGAAGTGAAACCAGGCGTGTTCTGTCCTCCTGTAGGGGCGTTTTTCTGATTGTTGTTGCTGTATCCTCTGTTCCACTGCTGATTCCCATACCTTTGTCCCTGAAATCCGCCAGAATTGATGAAATTTACATCCTCCTGCTCAACTTCCTCTGGAGCTTCGAAAGTCTCTACTTCTGCAGCAAAGTGAACTGACTTCTTCCCTACCAAAAGGCTGTGCATATCATCCAACTTAGCCTTAACTTCAGCAATCTGATTTCCATCAGCTACACCAGCTTGTTTCATTCTCTGAAAGTCTGCATTTTTAGTGCTGTTGCTGCAGACCAAGTTCTCAATCAGTCTCACCGCCTCCTCTGATCTGTTGGTGTTGAAGTTCCCTGCACTTGCTGCATCCAGCGCCATCTGATATTTCCAATCAATGCCTCTGAAACAGATCCCAAGTAATTGCACCTGACTGAAACCATGATGAGGGCAGTCCCTTTGATAAGACTTGAACCTGATCCAAGAAGCCTTGAAAGCTTCAGTAGGGCCTTGTGTAAATGATGCAATTTTCGTCCTCATGTCTTCTGATCTGGCATCATCATAGAAATTGTTCAGAAAGGCATTCTTGGTGTCCTCCCAAGTAGTTAATGAAGCAGGTTCCAGTTGCTTCAGCCAATATGCAGCTTCTCCTTCAAGAGAGTATGGAAAAAGAACAGAAAGTCATTGCTAACCCCATTAGCTTTGACACTGGAAGCCAAGTCCTCAAATCTCTCTATGTGATCCATAGGATGCTCATGAGGTAAACCATGGAAGGGATGCTGTCCAACCAGCTGATAGTAGACAGGTTTAACCTCAAAATCGTTCCTCTGGAAGGCAGGAGGTCGGATTGCAGCTCTGTTGGCATAGAACTGATCAGGTCTGTTGTAATCACCTAGAGTCCTCTGAACAAAACGCCCAGCAGCGTTATTGACAGCAGCAGGGACTCCCACGTTCTCAGCCACTTGCTGAACCTGCTGTTCAACAATGATATTCCCCTCTTGATCAATTCTCTGCCCCTCTTCGTTCCTCTTGTTTCCTTCCCTGTCAACCAAGTGACCTTCTGCATCTTCAACCAAGATAAGTGGAGCGACCATTGTAGATTGCTTCTTAGCTTTCCTGTTAGTTCTCTCCAACCTAGCAAGCTCGTCGATGCTCAAAGTCACAAGCTCCTTCTCTTTGTTGCTTCTAGTTCTGCGATTAGGCATACACCTGAAACAGGAACAAAGAAAAGTAGCTGAAAATCAGTAAACAAATAAAAACTTAGACAAAATCCTAATACTAAAATTCGATAGGCAGCTATTACTCCCCGGCAACGGCGCCAAAAACTTGATAGGGTCAATGTTTTACCCAAATAAAACTACTGCAAGTGCACAGCAAAAGCAGATGTAGTATAAGGGGTATCGAAATCCCAAGAGAGTAATGCAGACTACACTATCGAATATAGATTCGGACTAAGCTAAGCAAAATATGATGTATGTAATGCGAATGAATAAATGAAAGTAAGCAAACGAATGTGTGAAGTTATCTAAGTTCAAGAAGATTAAAAGCGCTAAGCCAGGGTAATTCACAGGTTTGAATCCAAGAATGTATGATGCAGGAAATCAGGAATGATTAAGAACCGTTTTAAACATGAATCTCTAATGCATAACTAATCAATTCTCATTGCAAAAGTTATCTATACCTAGATCATAGAGTTTCAAATCTCTTTGTAAACCCTAACAACTTAAGCATGCAGGAATGATCAGATTCAGTTGTTTACAAAACTCCTAAGCCAAATCTATTTGTACTAAGTTGTTTTGCTCATCAAATACTAGTTCAGGTTATGAATAATGCTCTCACATATATTTAACAACCTATGATTTTCGGATTCCTAGATGATGTGTCTCAGAAATTCGATTTTAAAGCAAGCAGAGATGAAAAACCATAAGATATTCCTAACAGATAGCGATTCTACAATCTTTTCATCAACCTTTGAAAAACTCTAACTTAACTAGCAGATTACTCAGACATGATTATGAGATCACAAAACATAACTGAATAAAATTGCATTAAGAGAAAGAGTAAGAAACAAAAGGGGGTTTGAAATCTTCTCAAAAGAGTACAGGATTTGTCTCCCCAAAAAGCTCTGAATAAATCTCTCTCTAGCTCTCTGAATTCTCTAAAACTAAGATAATAGCCAACAATGGCTGAAAAACCTAATAAATAGAAGCTAAACACGATCTAGGGTCTTCATGTAAATAAAGGAAACTTCTGGGCCAATTCTGCAATTCTTCTTGATACTTTTAATAAAACGCCACGCTCCTTCCTTAGTGGGTGACGAGCGTCACTAAAGGGGTGACGATCGTCACCATTTGTGAATACTTTCTGCTTCGAGCTTGGTACTTCGTGGCTTCCACTCAGAATGCTCCAAAAGGTTCCAAAATCTCCAATTATGCTCCAGACATGCTATAACCTGCAAAGACTCTTCTAGAACTCTAAAAATACTAAAAAGACTCAATAAAAAGGACTTATATCATGGTTAAAAACCATAAAAACCATGATATATCAATGTTTCTTCAAGAGACTTCTCCTTTGCAGCTTCATGGTTGGCGTCAGAAGCCAAAAACTCTTCTCCCCCACTCTGAAGTTCAGTGTCCTCGGTGAACAGAGAAAGGAACTCATCAATGACAGCTTCATCTTCATCTGAGAAGGTCTCTTCTTCAGTGACTATGGCATTGCAGAACTCCTTAGGGTTGGCTTCTGTTTTTTCAGGAAGGTTTCCTTGAGTTTTGGAACCAACTATGCCCTTGTTGTTCTATATGGTCTTCACTCTTAAAGCCAATCCATCAATCTTGTTTGACAACTCCATACGAAGAGTAACCATTCTGTTGGAGACTTCAACAAACTTCTTGGCGATCTCCATATTAGTAGCTTGTTGGCCTTGAAGGAGTTGTTGCAGCAGTCCCTTCACTTCAGCATCATTGGTGTTGGATGAGCTTGCTTGACCTTGAGAGAATCCAGGAGGAGCGAACTGCGTTTGCTGGAAGTTGCTTTGAAAGTTGTTCCTTGGTGCATATCCTTGGCTGATTCCCTTGAGGTTGCTGTGGAGGGTAAACTTGATCTTGGGGGTTAGCAACATTGTTGCTCCTATATGACAAGTTGGGGTTGGGTCTGAAATTCCCATATCCATTGTATCCACCTTGATTACCCAAGTAATTCATCTCCTCCACTTGTAGCTCCTCTTCATTAGGCATCTCCACCATTTCACCAACATAGTTGATCTCCTTATGTTGCACTTGTAGCAGATTGTCAAGCATAGAATTCAGCTCTTTTAACTCTCTTCCTGTAGACTCCATCTCCTTCTTAGTGTTGCCATCCTCTCCTCTTGGAGTTCTGTCATAATCTTCACTATAATTCCCATCACTTTTGGCTAAGTTCTCTACAAGCTCTAGGCCTTCATCTACATCCTTTGATAGGAAGATCCCATTGGAGGCAGTATCAAGCAGCATCATGATCTTGGGGAGAGCGCCTATGTATAGGGTTGAGAGTAGTGAAGCTTGTGAGAATCCATGGTGAGGGCATTGCAGTGTGTATCCTTTGAATCTCTCTCATGCTTCACCAAAACTCTCACTATTCTTTTGAGCAAAATCAGATATCTCATTCCTGATTCTAGCAGTTCTTGAAGTAGAAAAGAACTTTGCTAGAAAAGCTTTCTTGCACTCATCCCAGCTGGTGATACTTCCTTGTGGCAAGTTTTTCTCCCATTGGTGGGCTTTGTCTCCAAGAGAGAAAGGAAACAACCTGAGCTTGAAGCCATCTTCGCTGACTCCATTGATCTTGGTTAGTGAGCAAAATCTGTCAAAATTATCCAAGTGATCCAAAGGGTCTTCAAGTGGTAACCCATGGAATTTGCTGCCTTGAACCATTGAGATCAATCCAGATTTGATCTCAAAGTTGTTGTTCTGAACTGCTGGAGGAAGAATTCCAGTTCGGTTGTTGTAAGCGTTTGGTGCGTCACCAGCTCTAATGGGTCTGATTGAGCGTGTACCATGTGCTGGTCCTCTCTGACCTTGTTCACCTTGGACTCGCTTCTGTCCTTGAACTACAGCAACTCCTTGAGCACCTTGCGCTCCTGGTGGTCCATGAAACCGCTGGTCATCTATACCATGCTCCATGTTGAGCTGATGAAACCTTTGCAGCCTCTCTCTTTCTCTTGTAGCTCTTAGTGCTCTTTCCACTTGCAGAATGTTGTGTTGATAGTCCAGAAGGTTTTGATTGTCTTTAGACCTCAAATTCATACACCTATAAGCAGGAGAGCAGCTTGCAAATCAGTAACAAACAGAAAAAATAAAAGCTTGATCTTAGACAATCCACAAATCCTAATGCTTAAGCTGAACCCATATGGCAACAGCGCCAATTTGATAGCAGGATTATTACTAGCTAGAAAATCCTACATATACTCATATCATTGTAGTATGTAGGTATCAGTCCATCTGAGTTCTTAAGGCACCAAGAATATAGCAAATCATTTAAGTCAACCAAGATTCAAAATGGCAAGTTGTGAACAATACTAACAAGTCTAAAGACTAAATTAAGCAAGCAAGAAATTCAAATAGAAGAAGTAAAGATCTAAGATGGGGGTTATTTATTAAGAGGGGATTAGAACCTAACTAGTGATGCTTCAAAATCATTCAAACAATGCTATCTTCTAGGCATAGGATTAACAGCTATAACTAGCTCAATTCCTTGACACTAATCACTTTGCTAAGCACACATTTAAGATAAATCCCTTTACTCAAACACATGATAAGCAAGCATTCAGAACAGAACTCTAATCTTATAAAGCCAAAATGCACCTTAGACATCTAATTCCTTAGGCTAAGCATACAAATCCTCTAAGAGACTCTAAGCAGCATTTCATCAAACACTTACCAGGCGCTAGAGAAAGCCAAGATGCTAAACAAGCCTGGCCAAGACTAATCTAGTGTTAAGCACATCTAATAGAGAGAAGACGATCATATTAAGCACAAGACATCACTAATCTTGTCCTAAAACCCCTCTAAATTATCCCATCTCAAACCCTAAATAAGACTACTCACTAGCCATAGTCAAAACCACAAATTCCATAGAGAAAACATGGTTAAGCATGATTAGGAAGCAGAATAAACAAGAATATATCAAAGGCAAATACAGAAATTCACTAAATGAAACTAGTTCTTATAAGCAAAGCTGAAAAGGAAAGGTTTTAAGTGCAAGAACAGAAAGAAAATAACAAGATCCAAGTTGCCTATCCATTTTAGGACTTTAGTATTTATAGGGGAACTAGGAGACCCATAGTAAACCAAGATTAAACCAAAAGTAAGCTGACTCGGACAGACCATATCGACATGGAATATCGATACACATATCAATATCTTCTCTTCTTCTGGGTTGTATCAATGCCTCTTGGTCGATATGCATGTCGATACAAAAGGCTTCCAGGTTGTATCGGTTTGGCTCTCCAAGGTGTGAAGTCGATACAATCACCCTTTAGTTAAGGCTTATCGATCAAGCAAGTCGATATGGATCCTTGGTAATTCCCTGTCATGGGTATCGGTCTGGGACGTCGATACACAGCTCGATATGGACTCCATTCTACTGCAACGAGGTGTCTAAGTCGATATGCTTCCTTCACACTTTGCCTTTTCTGTATCGATGTTGTAGTGGTCGATACTCCCATCGATATGCTCTGTATCGATCACATGATGTCGATATCATCATCGATATTGGTCCATCCACCTTTGTCTCTTGCCTTGCTCCATTCCCAGCTCACACCCATTGCACCATATGGCCTCCACACTCCTTCAAGTACCTGAATAAAACTCCAAATGTATGCAAAATGCAATGCAGCTCCTAAAACTACACGAACTCTGTTACAAGGGTTTTTTAGGCTCTTGTTGTCAATCACCCATTGTACTAGTCATTATAGCATTGAGTTTTAATGTCAATCCAATTGGGATTAGTTGAAAACAGAAGAGCTAAGAGTGAAATCTCTAAGTCAAGCAAGCAGGAAAGAACTTTTGTTGCTAAGGCAACTGTTCTAACACCCTAGTGTGATCAATCAACAATGAGAGTGAAAGCAAAAGCAAACTAAACAGATTTAAGTAAGAAAAACATAGCAAATCCGAGATTTAAACAAGAGAAAAGCAAGTTCCTATATGTGGTTATTGACTTTGGGGAATTTAGACATCAACTAAGGCTGTTTCAAACTATATTGATCGAGCTAATAAGCAAGCAATGGTGATTCCTAGACATAGAGTTCATAATCAAGCAAGCTAGATCCAATCTCTTGAAAAATAGCCATTTGCTAAACATCTTAACAAGAACTAACTCTCATTAGTGCTAAAACATCAAGCAAGCAATACTAAACAACTCTATTCCAGTCAAAATGCTCCTCAAACAGTCAATCTCTTGAGCCAAGGCCAGCAAATCCTCTATTAAACAAGATCAGCATTTCATCAAACACTTGGTGGGCATAAGAGAAAGCTAACAACCTAGATAAGTGTGATCAAGACAAATCTAGCATTAATAACAGATTAATAGAGAGGAACCCATAAACTGAAGCACTAAACAAGCCCTAATCAAGTCTTAGATTCCCCTAATCTACCACATCTAGAAACTCTAAGAAAACTACTCAATCATACTCATGTTTAACACCAAATCACAAAGGAAAAGGATGTTAATCATGACTAGAAGAGAGAATAAAGAAAGATTAAAGGCAAATACTCAAATATATCAAATAAAGCAAAGGATTTGTCTTACAAACTTAAAGAAAATGCTTAAGAACAGTAAATTGACATGACTTTCCAAAATCTGGAAAAAGAGGCTATGTATAGCCTAGAGAAGGAAGCCTTAGAGTAATGGAAAAAGTGTAAATAAAAACAGGTTCGGACTGGGTTTACATCGGTCACTTGTGGTCGATGTAGATCCCATCGGTCTGGCAGTGGTCGATGCTGGTGACCAAAATTCATTCGTTGTGTTTGTGTCGATCACTCCTGGCCGATGCTGGTGATCGATGTGCTTGTATCGGTCATCCATGATCGATGTTGGTGACCGAAAATCTGGTATCGGTCACCCCTTGACCGATGTTCACCGAGCTATGACCGAAAACCTTTGCAGAGATTGTCTGCTTTGATCCTTCTTGCTCCCTTTGATCCAGCTAGCATCTTGAATCATCCCCGAAGCTCCTCCAAGATCCCTTTAGCTCCAAAAGCACCTAAAAACATCCAAAATGCAAGAAAAATGCAAACTATACTCTAAATGCAACCTAAGTCTAAAAGGAGAAGAAAATAGGACAAAAACTAAGGGAAAACATGTAAAAGAGAACCAAAACATGTACTAAATGCAGTCTTAAATGGTGTAAATACAAGGGATATCAACACCCCCACACTTGCATTTTGCTTGTCCTCAAGCAATTAAAAACAAATGGGAGAGTGAGGTTTGAAAGTGGGCATTCAGATTCCAAAAGTGCATAGGTAAAAAGAGATGGTATCAATGCTTAAGTGCCTAGTTGTAGGATGCAAACATAATCAGCTATACTTTAAAGAACCTAGCCATGCTCATCATGTTTCAAAATGATCTTAAATCTCAACTTAGGCAAATGCTCAAATCAACCAACTCTTTAACATTCAATTAAGATTAGAACATGAATCATACTTATGCAAATCAAGTGAAGACATTTGGTTGGAAGGATAAGGTCATGAGATAAAAAATGATCTCATTTTAGCAAAGGGTTATTAAACATAAGGGATCACTCAATGAAAAGGACTTCATCTTAGGCAAAATGCTAAAGGTAAAAGCACACTTATGCATGCAAATCAAAGCTCCCTTCTACCCAAAGATGAATCCTAAGTACTTCTAATCCCAAAAGTGAACCTCTAAGTCTACCCTTTCCTAAACTCTACCCTTTACCCTTTCTTCATGGCTGGGGGAAACTTCTTCCTTTAGCTTGTATGGTTGTTTCTTTTTGGTTGGGACTTGCTCTTCTTTGTTGAATTGGCACCTTCATCACCTTTGGTGGATTGCTTCTGGTCTGATTTTTCTTCTTTGTACCTTTTCTGAGCTTTGTTGCTGGCACATTTCTTCTTTGAACTTAGAGCTTTTCTTCTCTTTACTTAACCACAATTCTAGACTGTTTCCCCTTTTCTACCATTTCAAAACTTTTCCCTTTCTTTCAAAACATATAAACATGAAGTTCAAACCACTTACACTACCCTTTTAAACCCCAAAACTCCTATCCTATAATCAAGCTCAAGATGCAAGCTGATATCTACAAGAGAGCTAATCATTGGCAGCCTTATTCCTAACACTTTTTGCCAAGACAAAATCAAAAATGCAATGCAAAGGCCTCACAGCTCTCACAATAGTGTTTAGGCTCAAAAGGAGGTTTTGGTTAAGGGTAAGGATGTAACTGTCCCATAAGTATGAGGATCACCTATTTAGATCAACAAGAGTGGTATAAAGGAAAAATATGATCCAAATATGTATACGGTAGCCATGAATTCACTTTTCAATGCATAAGACATGATAATTAAAAGTCCAAATTAAAGTTCAAGTTGATAGAGTTGATTTTCAGAAAACAAATGCTTTCAAAATGAGATGAGAAGATCAAATCTAGCAATCTAAGCATGGTTCAGCCTTAACTTCTAGCAATCATATGATGCATCAAACAACTAAGCACTTAAACACTGAAATCATCTCTAAACACTAAGCACTTTACAAGAAAAATTCATCATAATGCCCTATGCAAATGCAATGCAACCTATATGTCAACACTAGACTCAATCTTAGAAGAATGAAATGCAACTACATCTTTTCTTTTTTGTTTGCAAAAAATGCAAAATTTTTCAAATTTTTCGATTTTTTTGTCTTTTTCTATGCCTTACATGAATGCATGATATGCATGAGACTCGGAGTAAAAAGAAAAAGAAAAACTAAGAAGACAAAACACAAATTCAAACCCAAAATCCCTCCCCCACACTTAAATTACACAGTCTCCTGTGTAATGAAAGCAATGAGAGAGAGAAGCACAAAATACAATACAAAACTAAAAAGATGCAACGGTATAAACAGTGGAGAGGATGTGGTACTTGGTTCAGTGGTAGGAGTGGTGGGATGATCCTGAGGTCTGAGGAGACTTGCTAGCTCTCCTCTTGTTTCTCCACTCATAAACTTTTGTGGAATGCTCTGCTTCTTAAGGTGGTTGAACCCAGCTTGACCATAACCGCTCTACTTGAGAAGAGTTCCCTTGTTGACCCCATTGCCATGTCTCCTGAACTGAAGAGGGAGTGGGAGTTGGTTCCCAAGCTGATGGTGCATGGGTGCTTGGCTCATAAGATGAAGCTCTTGGTTGAGCCCATGTCCCTCATTGATTACTTGGCTGTGCATGGAAAGAGTGTCTTCCATGAGGGTTCCAAACAGCTTCCTCCTCTTCAGTTGGCTCATCTTGATGTGCTTGCTCTTCTTGGTGAAGTGTATGCTCATGAGAGTGGCTTTGGTGGGAAGTTCTTGCTGATGTTGCTTTGTCTTTCTTGAACTTCCCCTTAACCATCTTCATCAATCCCTTAATGGCTTTGTCTTGCCATTTACACCATTTCTGGAGAGCACTTATGTGCTCATGAGCTATCTTCAGAGAGCCTCCTTGGTTAGGTGATTTATATGGTTTGAAGTGGAACTGCCTTGAGCTGTAGCTCAACACTTCTTCTTCTTCAAGCTCATCTTCTTCATAGGTTCTTCCTTGGCCTTCAGCGCCAGCAGTAGCATTCCATTGGTGATCTTCTTCTTCTTCTTCTCCAATCTCTTCAGTGTTTCCTTCCTCGCTGTCTTCTTCTCTCTCTCCAGGGATAGGGCCGCCTGTGTAGAGCTCCTCATCAGCTGGATTGAAACAGATGTTGCTTCTTCTGGTGAAAGAAGTGAGCTTTGGATTGGGGAGAAGGACTTTTGCTGGTGTGCAGAAATCCTTGATGAAGTTGTATACATGCTTTTCGCCAATGCTATTCTCCAGGAAGTGGCTCCTCTTGAGGTAGTTTATGTCAATCCATTGTGGTTCCAGAGCATCTTCCTCATAACCGTCAAGGTTGACTCCACTAGCTAGAAGAATGGCCGTGACAACTCCCCCAATATGAATATGTGGGCTTCTCCCATCTGTCACCTTGCTCAGACCCCAGCTCTGGTAAAAGTAAAGCTGTGTCATCAGCATAGTCACGTAGCAATCATCCTTTTCCGGTGCCGTGAGAGGTCTTCCATCAGTGCTGGCACTGACAATGTCATACACCCCTTTGTAGATCAGGTCCATCTCCTTGCTTGTGAGATATGTTGTCTCCTTTCTTGCAAAGAGTGTGTTTGCAAGTGCCTTGTGGGCATATCTCATAACAGGGTGTCTGAGGTGCTGATTCCTTGTTGTCCCAGCAACGTATTGCCCAGCCCCTACAGCAGTCCACAGCCTGGCGTGCTGTTTTCTGGTGATGGAGAGATAGCTTTGTTTTCTGGTGTAGGATCTGAGACCAAGGGCTTCAGCGATGGCTAGGAAGGTGGATGTGAACTTCTGTTTCCCGATGCGGAAGGAGAACCACCCATCCCCATTGGAGAGTTCACTATCCTCATACCAGACCACTCGGAGAGTGGAAAGAAATTGGTAGGTGAGCTCTTGATATGGTGGGAGTGGGGTTGTCATGAGGCTTTCAAGTTCCATGTTCTGAAACACTCTTGTGCAGTCCATGTAGATCCCTAGTGCTTTCATTGTACTAGTACAAGGGTATCTTATTGGCTTGAAAGTGCATTGGTTGAAAGCCTCCATGAGTTTCCTAGCATCTGGGTCGTGGAAGCAAACCTCTTCTTCCACAGTTATGTCTTTCTCATTCCGCTTGGCGCCGCTCTCTTGAACCGGTCTTTTGCCAGCAGCCTTGGATGATGGCCCAGCTGCAACACCTTTTCCCTTATCTTTCGTCGCTCTGGGTGAGGTAGTTGCTCCTTCCTGAGGTGCTTTTCCCTTTTTCCCAGCAGCTATGTTTGTTCTTCCAATGGTACCTTCAAAAGCAAAGCTTGAAAACAGGGTAAGTGAAAGAACAAAAGCTGAATAACCTAATAACTGAAAGCCTTAAAAGAAAACTCTCTAGGCCAAGAAAAATCTAACAAGTTTTAATAACAATATTAAACTTCTACAAAGCAAGAGGAAATCAAAAGATAGCAGTTAGATAAGCTAGAATGCACAAAAGATAAGTAGTTATGCATGAGAATCTAGCAAAATGGTTCTTAGGCAAAAAGAGATGATGATCTTGCAAAAGAATGAAAATAAGCAAGTAATGAGATAAATGAACAGTAAGCAAAGCTTCAACATCTAACTTACTTATCCTAAACAATTCCACATTGCAAAATCAAAGCACAACACTTAAAACCAATCAACACTTGCTCTTAAAAACATATACTAAGCGATTTTGAACACATGCAAAGTGTAAGAGCAAGGAATGATAGTTTAGGAAGCAAACCTTTTTGGAACCTCTGAGCACATAGAGAAAGCAATAAAAGAGAGAGAAAACTAGTAATTTCGAGATTTAGATGAGAAGAGGAGTGAGCTGAAGTGTGAAGAGAAGTGAAGAAGTTGTTGGTTTAAATAGAGAGAAGGAGAGGGAACCAAAGGAATCAATGGTTGGTGAGGAAACCAAAGGAATCAAAAGAGTGGGGGACAAAAACAAAAGTGCTTAGAAGCTAAGAAAGAGGCCAGGAAGGATCCAATGTTAAAATTTAAACTCCCTTGGCTCCAAACCAAATGAGGGAAAGTTTTTTAAAAAATGAAATACTTACCTTGGGTGGAACATCGGTCACAAATGACTGTTGTTACTGACCAAAAAGTCATTATCGGTCATAAGTGATCGATGTTAGTGACCGATGTGCTTCCTGGGGACAACATCGGTCATCAACTGATCGATATACTCGACCAAAATCCATCCGGTATGTTTATGTCGGTCTGTGTATGACCGATGTTAGTGACCGATATGTTTCTTGAGAATCACATCGATCACAAACTGATCGATACATTTGACCGAAATTCATTCGGTGGGTTTACATCGATCAAGCTTGACCGATGTGGATGACCGAAATGTGTCCCTCTTTCAAACTTCCTTCCACATCGATCACAAGTGACCGATGTGTTGACTGGTGTAAACTGGCTCCACTGACATCGATCAAACATGACCAAAATTTATGACCGAAAAGTGTGTATCGGTCTTGTCATGACCGATACAGTTGATCGATGTCAGCCAGAAAACACCTGTTCTTTATCCCCTTCAGACTTTCTCAACCCCCAATTCGAACTCCTGTTTATATACACTATAACAAAGCATAAAAGATAAACTAGAAAGCATAATATATACAAAAGGATACCATGCGACTACCTCCCAAGTGTGCTTGTTTAAAGTCACTAAGCTTGACTTTGATTACTTGGGGGCTAGTGAGTAGAGGTTGATGGAGCTGGTGCTCCTACCTCTTTCTTCCTCCAGATCCATGTTCCCTTTGATAGTTGCTTGGGTTTGCCAAAAGCTGACATCCTATGCCTTTTCTTCTTGACATTTGGTATGGTTGAAGGTTTCTCATCCTTGGTGGTTAGGCTTTCATTATCCTTCAAACCCTCTTCAAGCTTCAACACAGCATCTTGTGTCTTTCTTGGTTCAGTAGGTAAAGCATCGCTCATCAACATGCTCATAGTGAGATTCATAGCATCCTCCAGATTATCTGGAAGCTTCCACTGTTCATTCTCTTGCTCAGTTGCTCCACAGAAAACTATGGAAGGAGAGTCAATCTTGTAGACTTTGAACTCATCAACATTCTTTAGAATCACTGAACCTCTCTTGAAGTCTAATTGAGCGCCTGCTGTTGCCAAGAATGGTGTGCCTAGAAGAAGTGGTACCTCTCTGGAATATGTTTTCTCCATGACTACAAAGTCTGTTGGCATTAGGCATTCTCCAATCTTCAAGGGGTAGTCTTTCACCATGCCTAGAGGCCTTGTGGAGGTGTTGTCCACAAAAGTGATAGATGTCCTGGATGGCAGCAGTTTCTTGATTCCCAGAGTCTAGCTTAGATGGAGAGACATGACATTCACAGTTGATCCTGAATCACATAAGGCCTTGACATTGTCAAGCATCTCCAGCCCACAAGTGATGAGGATTTCCCTGGGTTGGGGAGCTTTGGTAACGATTTCATCATCTTGCTTCTTTTCATTTCAGCCCCCACTTTCTCAAAGATTGGTTCCACCACCTCCAGCTTGTCAAAGACTTCTTTCAGGAACCTAATTTGATGTTTCACTTCTAGCAAAGTGGTGCCATGTGGGAGCTTTATTCCAGCATCTTGTATGTTTTGCTTGAACTTTGTGTACATCTCCATTCTGGCTTTTGTGAAATGCATTGTGGGATAGGAGACTGGTGGTTTGCAGTCCTGAACTGCAAGTTCCTTACCCTTCTCATTACTGCTTGAAGAATTTCCCACTTGTTGATGGAAGAGCTCCTTGGAGTCTTGAGGAGTGTTGTTAGATAAGACCATAAAAGCATGGTGTGTCTCAAGTGGTTCTTCATTAGCATCAGTGTGTTTTGAAGTGGCGGCTTCTTCAGCAGCAGTAAGGGTTTTCTCAGCCTCCTTTTTCTGAGCAGCTTCCAGTGCTGCTCTTTCCTGTTCTTCTTCTCTGTTTAAGCTTTCATCAAGGCCATGGAGAAACTTCCCTACAACTTCCTGAGCTTCTTGATCAGTGATGTTACTCCTTCTGATTTCTCCTCCACACTCAACCCTGAGCCTGTCCATATGTAATATCATTTCTTGGATCATGATGCCAAACTCTTCCAATGAGGCATCTTCATCAGTGAATTCCTCTTCTGCTTCCTCTACCTCTTCAGTGAGTAAGTGGCAGAATTCCTGAGGTTTGTGTGCAGCTTGTCTAGGAAGAGTGTCCTGAAGTCTTGGTGTTGGTGCATCATCTTGGCTGTTCTCCAAGAGATGTATCCTTGAGTCCAGGTCATCAAACTTGGCATGAAGGTCATCATGAACATAATCTATCCTGTTGTGCAGCTCAGCAAATCTCTTGTTCATCTCCATAGTTCTAATGGTCTGGAGATTAATGTTTACCATGATCATGCTCCTAATGTCAGCTGATCCAGATGTAGGAACATAGGGTTGGTCTTGAGTGGGGGAAGGAGTGTAGCTCTCTTCAATGTAGTGCATAGGTAGATTCTCTTGGAAGAAGTTGTTGTAGGTAGTGTCTTGAAAGTATAGCATCTTGTTGTTTGTTGTAACTCACCTGAAATGAAAACACTTAGAAAGGAGTGAGTGTCCTAGAAAATTAAAAACTTGATCTTAAAGATTTTACAAACTCTAATGATTCAAACATAAATCCCCGGCAACGGCGCCAAATTGATACAAGGGTTTTTTAGGCTCTTGTTGTCAATCACCCATTGTACTAGTCATTGTAGCATTGGGTTTTAATGTCAATCCAATTGGGATTAGTTGAAAACCGAAGAGCTAAGAGTGAAATCTCTAAGTCAAGCAAGCAGGAAAAGACTTTTATTGCTAAGGCAACTGTTCTAACACCCTAGTGTGATCAATCAACAAAGAGAGTGAAAGCAAAAGCAAACTAAACAGATTTAAGCAAGAAAAACAGAGCAAATCCGAGATTTAAACAAGAGAAAAGCAAGTTCCTAGACGTGGTTATTGACTTTGGGGAATTTAGACATCAACTAAGGCTGTTTCAAACTACATTGATCAAGCTAATAATAAAGCAATGGTGATTCCTAGACATAGAGTTCACAATCAAGCAAGCTAGATCCAATCTCTTGGTAAATAGCCCTTTGCTAAACACCTTAACAAGAACTAACTCTCATTAGTGCGAAAACATCAAGCAAGCAATAATAAACAACTCTATTCCAGTCAAAATGCTCTTCAAACAGTCAATCTCTTCAGCCAAGGCCAGAAAATCCTCTATTAAACAAGATCAGCATTTCATCAAACACTTGGTGGGCATAAGAGAAAGCTAACAACCTAGATAAGTGTGATCAAGACAAATCTAGCATTAATAACAGATTAATAGAGAAGAACCCATAAACTGAAGCACTAAACAAGCAATAATCAAGTCTTAGATTCCCCTAATCTACCACATCTAAAAACTCTAAGAAAACTACTCACTCATACTCATGTTTAACACCAAATCACAAAGGAAAAGGATGTTAATCATGATTAGAAGAGAGAATAAAGAAAGATTAAAGGCAAATACTCAAATATATTAAATAAAGCAAATGATTTATCTTACAAACTTAAAAAAATGCTTAAGAACAGTAAATTGACATGACTTTCCAAAATCTAGAAAAAGAGGCTATTTATAGCCTAGAGAAGGAAGCCCTAGAGTAATGGCAAAAGTGTAAATAAAAACAGGTTCGGACTGGGTTTACATCGGTCAGTTACATCGGTCAATTATGGTCGATGTAGATCCCATCGGTCTGGCAGTGGTCGATGCTGGTGACCGAAATTCATTCGTTGTGTTTGTGTCGATCAATCCTGGCCGATGCTGGTGATCGATGTGCTTGTATCGGTCATCCATGATCGATGTTGGTGGCCGAAAATCTGGTATCGGTCACCCCTTGACCGATGTTCACTGTGTTATGACCGAAAACCTTTGCAGAGATTGTCTGCTTTGATCCTTCTTGCTCCCTTTGATCCAGCTAGCATCCTGAATCATCCCCAAAAGCACCTAAAAACATCCAAAATGCAAGAAAAATGCAAACTATACCCTAAATGCAACCTAAGTCTAAAAGGAGAAGAAAATGGGGCAAAAACTAAGAGAAAACATGTAAAAGAGAACCAAAACATGTACTAAATGCAGTCATAAATGGTGTAAATACAAGAGATATCAAACTCCTAAATGTATGCAACTGGGACAAGAAAAAGCAAAATATGCATGTTTAGAGACTAAAACTAGTGATGAGTACAAGCTAAAATGATATAAACAATAGAGATTTCAGCTACAAACACCCTCTTCCTATTATCATCGTGTACCATTTTTGACTCTTAGGGTTGATTCATAACACTATGGAGTCAGACAATGCCATCCCCCGTCCCGCGTCATGTTGGTCTTGAACAAGGGGATTCCCATTGCTTGTGTACTTAATGGGAAAATATATGTAATGGGAGGTTTCAAAGCAGAGGAATCCATGAATTCGGCCGAGGTTTTCGACCCTAAGACTCAAACATGGGAATCTCTGTCTGACTCTAGCGCCGAGCTCCACTTGTATTCGACTAAAGAATCAAAGGTGATCAAAGGAAAGCTTTACGTTATAACCAACAAGAAAGACTATTGTTATGATCCGGAAGAAAGTAAATGGGACGATGTAGAAAAACCATAAGTGATGTGTACGATAGATAATGTACGGTACCGTTGTGGTAATCAAAGTTTCTTGTGGTATGACGCAAAGCATAAATTGTCGTTGTAGTATGATTGAAATAGTCAATCACCATGGGAAAGTCTTAATCATATGGTATGAATATGCTCAACCTCGTCATTTTAAAAAAAAAAAATTGGTGTGCGGTGATTGCGCTTGAAAGACGCAATGTTGATGAAAATTGGGGAAACATTGATAATCTGTTTCATACGTTTTTTTGCGTAGTTAACAGACAGATTTGATAATCTGTTTATCATGCTTCTATTTTTTACATTTGCCAATGGTTTTTCTTATGTTTCTATAGTATATTGTTAACTTAGTCTAGATTTAATTGTTAAAAATATTTAATATATACGCTATCAATGTTACTGGCCACATCAATTAAAAATACATTCAATCTCAAAATAACAAACTTTGAATCAGGAAACTCATTAGTTCATTATTTACATTGAAAATTCTGAAAAGTAGACAAACCGCTACCAATTAGTCTGTGTCAGTATCAATTGAATAAACTGTAATTTCAAGCTTTTCACTACTTAATTTCAATAGTAAACAAATTAACTTGATCTCGTTCGCTTCATTTTCTTTTCATGTTGTAAGTACAGAAAACAGACAACCAACAAATTGACTTGGAAAACACTGAGTTCAACGCTCTGTTTTATTAATTAAAATCAACAACTTAATCAACCTGATTACAATTGTGTGGTGTTACGCAACTCTAACCTTAGATTATCCCTAAGAGATTCCCAGTTCTAAAACACTCTTCACCAGATCATACAATCCGTGTATCAGAAAAGAAGACACTAACCTTTTTACTTCGTTTCTGCTCTTGAAGCTCAAAGATGATCAAATACAATTGTGGTGCAAAGTGGGTTTTGCAAACTTTGCCCGACTTGATATTTTTACTAGCTACCCAACCCCTTAACCTAGAATCGTTACTAAATCTCCCTCAAGGTAAGTTTCCCTTTCACCGAATATCTTCGAGTGCTCTCTAGGTAGATTTGTGTATATCCTTTGTTTTGCCATGTCATCAGTGCCACGTCAGCTACATGCTTCCACAGCTACATGTCTCCTGATGTCACTCTTGAGCTGGTCGCTGATCATGCATCTTCAATCTCCCCCTTTTTGACTTAGTTTGTCACTTGAGCATCTCTCAAACAGAAACCTGCAAAGTCAATTAAGAACACAGCAGAGTAAAAGATTCCCTACGATTGAATAATATCCGAAAAGTAAATGTTCATAAATTACAGACCTGGGAATCAAAGAGCGATTTTCAAAAGATTAAGTTCAATGCGCTCATCAAAAACAGAAATAAACAGAAAAAAAATATATATATTATTCTTATTCGAATGCCCAATACTCCCCCCCCCCCACCCCCCCCCCCGCCCCCATTAACTTTGCTCCCCCATAGTTTTCTGCAAATCTCTCCCTGCTGAAGTACACAACTAAGTTAAAAACAGTAATCAGGGACAAAACAGGAGATAGGAAGGAAGAACTAACCTTCCTGAAGCAGCCGATTGATGATAGCCACGACCTGAGTATGGACACGGCGATCAGAGACGGAAAGAGCAACCGAGTCCGTGGGGACAGAAACCTCCACACCTTCTTCCTGTCTAGGCTCAGATTTCACGGGAACTACCGGCAGAATACGAAACTGCTAAATAGGGTCCATCCGTACACCGGGATCCACTGGCAAGGGCGCCTGGTGCTGGAGCAGTTTGTAGATTAGAATCGGGTGAGGCAACAGAAACTAGGACCTGATGTCACTACATATTGCATGCATTTTGCATACATATAAGTTAGCTTTTCATGCATTTACATCACACTTTATGCTAGATTGCATCACTTTAGATCCTAGAGCATTCTTGCACCAGCATACGCATGTTCCTTGCATTTTGCATTACATTCAGGTTGTTTCTGGCTACTTTGGAGTCGTGGAGGTTCGTGGACGTGCTGAAGCTGTTGTGGTGGTTTGTAGAACGTCGGATGTTTGCTAAGGACCAGAGATCGGGGAGCAGATCGAGCATGGCAGGTCGATCTAGATGAGATCGACCAAAAGATCGAGAAGCCCAGGCGATCTAAGGGAAATGATCGAGACGAAGATCGAGTGGAGCAATCGATCAAATGGTACGGACGTAAATGACGCCATGCAGAGCGAGAGCCGGATCGAGTCCACCACTCGATCCGACCGAAGATCGATACCAAGATCGGATGCAACACTTGATCCGTCGAAGAAGATCGAGACCCAGATCGAGTAGAAGACACGATGTCCGAAAGTGATCGAGAGAGCCGCTCGATCCCGAAGTCGATCTCTGTCCTTTCAACCGTTTTTGGCCGCTAGCGAGGGGGGACCATCGAGCTGTTTTTACCATTTTGGGAAGGCGGCGATGATTTTTGTCCCATACACACTTTTTCTTTTTCTTATCTTTTTATGCTTTTCTCTCTGGTTTTTGAGGCGATCCGCCATTGTTAGACTTTGAGCTTTGTTATTGAATATTTTTGAATCATTTAAGTTTAATCCATCGTTCTTATGTTTATCGTTTCATTCTTCATACTTTGCTTAGTTTATTTAATGTGTAGTGAGTAGTTTCATTTGGGTGTCGGGGTTGAGAGGATTCACGGGGTCGAAAAAGTTTTCAAAGCTTGGTGTTTTCTTGTTCTTAATGGCTTTCTTTTCTAAGATGTTGAGTTCTTAAGGCTTAAAGAGTCTCACGCCAAGATCTTTATGATCAGAGAGAGCTCTTACCTTGACAGGATCCAGAGATCTCTGAAAATCACATCTTAGAGGCTAGTTACTCTTTCCCAAACGCCATGGTAGTTTAGAGGACTAGTTAAGCCATGTGGTTGAAATCTGTTTTCCCTGCCTCTCAATCTCTTTTTCCGCCAAACGCCATGGGTCTGGAGGAGAGAATGAGAGAGTGATCCATACCACACGCCATGGATGGATCTTGTTTTGTTTTCAAGACTTAGAGAATCTCACAAAGTGAGTAGATCTAGAGTTTTCAAACCAAGGTTGGACCTTTGAAACCCCTAACATGAATCTCAACCCTAGACCCTTCTTTCTTAGCATTCTTACATCTTCGTTAGTCATTCGCTTGATATTCGCCGCATCCTGGTCATTAGTTTCTTCATACTTGCATTTTTAGACGAGATCGATTCAAACTGCTCGATCTAGTGGTCGATCCTGTAGTCGATCCACTAGTCGATTTTTGTTAAAGCATAGCCTTGCATTTTAATTTTTCTGTTTGTTCCTCGTAGTGGTAATTTTAAAATAGTTTTGCATTCCATTCGGTCGTTGCATATAGTTTTTAGGATTTTCACAATATCGCCTGTTATTCGCTTAGCTTTACACTGCTCTTGCATACTCTTTGATCTTCCTAGCTCCTAGAAATGGATTGACTCTCACTTGCATACTGTACTACAACCTAAGTGTTGCATTTGAGTTTGATAGCCTCATTGCATCCTCACCCTTGCAAAAGAAAGTAGTTATCAAATGGCGCCGTTGCCATTCTAGGAGTGTTAGAAAGCATAGAGATTTGGAGCTTAGTAAAGACTAAGCTTTACTTTGTTTAAGTTACTAATCTCTCTACTCTCAAACGTTTTTCTTCCAGGTACATGCATCTTCGTTCCAGGGGAGACAACCATCTACTTCAACCCTTGGACAACATCCATCAACTTGGTTATTCACGGCAAAGAAGAGTACGAGAACAAGCTAGAGCTTTTGAGGAGATTGTTCAGCACGGTTTGGTTGACTTTGAAGCTATGGCTGAACACGAGCATCCAGAGGGACCTCCTCCAGCTCACGGGGCAGCGGGAAGGGGCAATGGAAACCCCCACCACGCGGTTAGACCCCCAAGGATCATAGGAGCCGGAGATGCTCCCAATATTCATCACAATAGGTTTGGGATCACTCCTCCTCCTGTACAAAACAACAACTTCGAGATTAAGCCAGGTTTCATCTCCATGGTGCAAAACAACAAGTTCCACGGTTTAGCAATGGAAGATCCCTTGGAGTACCTCGACAATTTCGAGCAAGTATGTGGGATGATCAAGATAAACGGCATATCCGAAGATGCTTTCAAGCTGCGTCTCTTTCCATTCTCTCTTGGAGACAAGGCTAGACATTGGGAGAAAACACTTCCTCAAGGCACCATCACTTCATGGGCCGAGTGTAAGAAGGCTTTCCTCTCAAAATTCTTCTCTAGCACCAGAACGGCAAGGCTAAGAAGCGAGATCAGCGGCTTCACGCAAAGGAATAATGAGACTTTCAATGAAGCCATGGAACGATTCAAGGACTATACTATCCAATGTCCTCACCACGGCTTCAGCGAAGAGACCCTTCTAAGCACTATCTACCGCGGAGCTTCACCAAAGATAAGGTTGTTGCTTGACACGACCAGTAAGGGGAACTTCCTTGGTCAAGAGGTAGAAGAAGGCATGGAGCTGATTGAGAACTTAGCACTAAGTGACGGCAACTATGCTGAAGATTATGACCGTGCACCACGAGGTTCTGAGCTAGAGTCTCACAAGAAAGAGTTGAAATCATTACACGAGAAGATTGACAAGTTGGTTTTGGCAAATCAGAAGCATGTTCACTTTATTGGTGAAGCGGATGAGAGCCAAAAGGAGCTTGAGTTGCGCCAAGAAGAAGCCAATTGGGTGGCGGGTCAACACAACTACAAACCTCAAGGCTATTCACAAGGTTACAACCAGAACAACAATCTCTCATACCGCAGCACCAATGTAGCAAACCCTAAGGATCAAGTGTACCCTGCTCAGCAAGCAAAGCCTTTCGTACCCTACAACAAAGGTTTTCAGCCGAGTGGTGGCTTCCAAGGGCAAGGGCAGAACAACTTCCAAGGACAACAGCAAGGAAACAAGGGTTATACGCCAATGTACCCTTCGGGCTTTGTACCTCAGCAGCAACAACCGATGCAACAACAAGTTGATCCTGTCCAAGCTATGTTCCAACAATTGATTCAAGGGCAAGCCTCTACAAACCAGAAGTTTGCCGAGATGAACACTCGTCTAGACTCGTCTCTCACTGACTTCTCTACTCAGATCACCAACTTAAACAACAAGATCAAGCAGCTAGAAAAGGGGAAGGCGAGTACAAGTGGTCAGAATACCCTACCGGGCAAGTGTGAGCAGAATCCTAAGGAATACGCCAACGCCATCACGTTAAGAAGCGGCAAAGAGCTAGCACCTACGGTTACCCCTAAGAACAACGAGGACGTTGTAATTCAAGAGGGGGAGGGTAAGCTTTCCGCTGATGATGAGATCAACTTCGACAATGTCTGGATTCAAGGGCCAAGAAGAGGAGACAAAGCGGTTGTTGAGAAGAAAGCGGAGCAAACTACTAAGGAGAAGGATGCTTACGTACCTCCACCGTATGTACCTAAGCTGCCTTTTCCTGGCCGTTTTAAGAAGCAACTCATAGAGAAGCATAGAGTCTTGTTTGAGAAGCATCTTAAGGACGTAGAGATCAAGCTACCTCTCATGGACTGCCTTGCAATGATGCCTAAATGCGCCAAATTCTTCAAAGACACTCTCGTGAAGAAGAATAAGGAAAGTAAGGAAGTGCTTGTTCTAAGTGAGGAGTGTAGTGCTGTGATACACAAGGAAATAGTCCCTAAGAAGTTGGGAGACCCTGGAAGCTTCACTATACCCTGCGCTTTAGGTCCTTTGGAGTTCAAGAGTTGCCTTTGTGATCTCGGAGCTAGCATAAATCTGATGCCTCATTCCGTGGTAAAGAAACTCGGTTTTACCCGTTTCAAGGACTGTAGAATCTCGTTGGTACTAGCTGACAGGAGTGTGAGGTTACCCGTAGGATTGCTTGAGGACTTGCCAGTGAAGATCAGTGGAGTGAACGTGCCTACAGACTTTGTTGTTTTGGAAATAGATGAAGAGCCAAAGGATCCACTCATTCTCAGTAGACCCTTCTTAGCTACCGCCGGTGCCATAATAGACGTCAAGAACGGGAAGATTGCCTTGCACTTGGGTAAAGATATAAGGCTAGAATTCGATATAAATGAGGTTTTGAAAAAGCTTACGATAGAAGGGCAAGCTTTCTACATTGATACATTGGATGCCTTAGCGGATGAGTTGCTGGAAGAGCTGGCTCAGGAAGATCATTTGAAGCTGGCACTGACTAAGGAGCCAGGAGATTTTGGTTATGTGGATCAGAGGACTCAGGAGTACGTCAACTTGCTTGATTCAAGGAAAGTTGTGCTTGAAGATGTAGGCGTTTGCCTAGAGATCGATGACATTACTCGATCCAGGGGTCAAATCGACAAGACAATCGAGAGCACAACTCGATCCGGTGCAGAAATCGACAGTCAGATTGAGGAGGGTGATCGATCCAGGAAAACAATCGAGTCCGAGATCGAGAAAGGCCTTCCGATCAATTTGAGGTCCAATCTGGAGATCGACTCAGCGTCTCGATCTCTCACTCAATCCACATCAAATCGAGTGAGTGAATCGAGCGAAACTGCTCGATCTAGACGACATCGAGAGAAAGATCGACCAGACGACTCGATTTCAGAAGGGATAGCGGTTGGAGAAAAAAGCCTCAAGGGCCATATCTCAGGTTCTAAGGAAGGTTCTAAGAAGGAGAACAACAGCAACAGCCACAAGGATGATTGGAGCGAGCTGTTAGCCCCAAAGGTGGACCTTAAGGAGCTCCCAAAAGGGCTAAGGTATGCTTTCTTAGGGCTTAACGAAACCTATCCTGTGATTGTGAATGAAAACTTGAGTGATGATGAGTTTCAATCACTCTTAACTGAGTTGAGAAAGTATAGGAAGGCCATTGGGTACTCTCTAAGTGACATCAAGGGCCTTTCACCAATGCTTTGCACTCATAGGATTCACTTGGATAATGAGAACGCCTCTTCTATAGAACATCATAGGCGTTTGAATCCAAATTTGAAAGAGGTTGTAAAGAAGGAGATTCTTAAGCTTTTAGAGGCTGGCGTGATCTATCCCATAAGTGACAGCACGTGGGTTTCTCCCGTACACGTGGTGCCTAAGAAGGAAGGGATCACGGTCGTTAAGAATGACAAAAATGAGCTTATACCTACTAGGACTATTATTGGACACCGTATGTGTATTGACTATAGGAAGCTTAATCTTGCTACTAGAAAGGATCATTTTCCCTTGCCTTTTATTGATCAAATGCTTGAAAAACTTGATAATCACCCCTACTATTGCTTTCTTGATGGATATAGTGGATTTTTCCAAATACCAATCCATCCCAACGATCAGGAGAAGACGACCTTTACATGCCCTTATGGTACTTACGCGTATCGAAGGATGCCATTCGGGTTGTGTAACGCACCGGCTACGTTTCAGCGGTGTATGATGTCGATCTTCTCCGATCTTATAGAAGAGATGGTAGAGGTGTTTATGGATGACTTCTCGGTCTATGGTGCGTCCTTTTCTGCGTGTTTGTTGAATCTTTGCAAGGTTTTAAAGCGTTGTGAGGAGACAAACTTGGTGCTCAACTGGGAAAAATGCCACTTCATGGTTAAGGAGGGGATCGTGCTTGGACATAAGATATCAGAGAAGGGTATTGAAGTCGACAAGGCAAAGATTGATGTGATGACAAGCCTTGAGCCGCCAGTTAACGTAAAAGGGGTGAGAAGCTTCTTGGGACACGCCGGCTTCTACAGGCGTTGCACGCCCTCTCACTCGGCTGTTGTGCAAGGAGGCTGAATTCGTCTTTGATGAGGTGTGTTTGCAAGCTTTCGTGACAATCAAGGAAGCCCTAGTATCCGCGCCTATAGTTCAAGCACCAGATTGGACTCTCCCATTGGAGATTATGTGTGATGCTAGTGACTACGCCGTGGGAGCTGTTCTAGGACAAAGCAAGGATAAGAAGTTGCACGTGATATACTATGCTTCAAGAACCTTGGATGACATGCAAACGAGGTACACCACTACTGAGAAGGAGCTATTGGCGGTTGTATTCGCCTTTGAGAAGTTCAGAGCTTACCTCGTGGGTTCCAAGACCATAGTTTACACGGATCACACAGCTTTGCGCTACATCTATTCCAAGAAAGACACTAAGCCGAGGCTTTTGAGATGGATCCTCCTACTCCAGGAGTTTGACATGGAGATCAAAGACAAGAAGGGATAGAGAACGGGGTTGTTGACCACCTCTCTCGGTTAAGGATCAACGAGTCTCTTCCTTTAGACGATTTTCTCCCCGAGGAACAACTCATGGCGATCACTACGACTGTTTGTGGAAAGCTAGAAGGGCAGTTTGAGGAGGTGTTGAGCTTCAAGGAGGAGGATCTTCCCTGGTACGCTGATGTTGTGAACTACTTAGCGTGTGGTGAGGAGCCAACACATCTCAACAGCTATCACAAGAAGAGGTTTATGAGAGAGGCGAGTGACTACTTTTGGGACGAGCCCTACTTGTACAAGAGAGGCGTAGACAGTTTATACCGGAGGTGTGTTACGAAAGAAGAAGCCAAGGACATTCTCTTTCACTGCCATGGCTCTTCCTACGGAGGACACTTTGCTTCGTTCAAGACCGCTACGATAGTGGTGCAAGCTGGCTTCTGGTGGCCGTCTATCTTCAAGGATGCACACGAGTTTGTGAAGAGCTGTGAGGCGTGTCAACGAGCAGGGAATATCACTAAGAGGAACGAGATGCCTCAAGTTCCTATCTTCGAGGTAGATGTCTTTGACGCGTGGGGCATAGACTTCATGGGGCCGTTCCCTTCATCATACGGCAACAAGTTCATACTCGTAGCTGTAGACTACGTCTCTAAGTGGGTTGAGGCCATTGCTTCCCCAACAAACGACTCTAAGGTGGTGATCAAGCTCTTTAAGAGCATTATTTTTCTAAGGTTTGGAGTTCCCAAGGTGGTGATAAGCGACGGAGGGAGCCATTTCATCAATAAGCTGTTTGAAAATCTGCTAAAGAAGTATGGTGTGAAGCATAAGGTAGCTACGCCTTACCATCCTCAAACGAGTGGCCAAGTAGAGGTCTCTAACCGTCAGATCAAGGCGATACTCGAGAGAACAGTTGGGACTACTCGGAAGGACTGGGCTATGAAGTTAGATGACGCTTTGTGGGCATACCGGACTGCCTTCAAGACGCCTATTGGTACCACTCCCTTCACTCTTCTCTACGGTAAAGGCTGTCACCTTCCTGTTGAGCTGGAGCATAGGGCGTTGTGGGCTGTGAAGCAGCTGAATTTTGATCTGAAGACGGCTCAGGAGAAGCGTTTGATCCAACTGTACGAGCTTGATGAGCTAAGGCTGGATGCCTACGAAAGCGCTCGGATCTACAAGGAACGTACCAAGGCTTCTCATGACAAGAAGCTGGTACCTAAGGAGCTTAAGGAAGGGAGTTAGGTGCTGCTTTACAATTCGAGGCTCAAGCTCTTTCCAGGAAAGCTGAAATCACGGTGGAGCGGTCCGTATGAGATCAAGGAAGTACTACCTTACGGGGCTGTCACGTTGGTCGGCAAGAGTGGAGATGCATTCACAGTGAACGGGCACAGAGTTAAGCCGTACATGGCGAGTGCATTTGACAAGGAGAGCACCTCAGTGCTTCTCCAATACCCACCATCTGCCTTAACCAAGTAAAGTCTAGCTAAAAATGTTAAAGAAAGCCCACTTGGGAGGCATTCCCATGTCTATCATGTACATATTTTTACTTTATTTTTTTTTTCAGTTTTATGTTTTTTTTGTCTTGTGAGTGTGTAGGAAAAAGTATGGGAGACACAAGCCATGATCCGAGTTCCAAAAAGAGTAAGAAAGGGGCGTATATGAGCTAGAGATCGAGTGCTAGATCGACTCATCCTGGCTCGATCTTTGCTAGATCGAGCTAGTGAATCGAGAGGAGGCAGTCGATCTATACGAAATCGAGTAGACTGATCGAGTGGCGAACTCGATCTAAAATGTCTCGGGAAATTCTTGTAGTTTAGATCGATCGATCCAAAAATGGATCGACCGATCTATTTTCTCACGGGAAAGTCCCTCATAGACAGATCGATTAGTCAACTCGATCCACCACTCGATCCAAGCTGAATCGACCCCTAAATCGATAGCATGGCTTGATCACGAGGACTTAGTCGCGATTTCAAAAACTCAAGGAATGAGAGAGCCAATCGATCCACGACTCGATTCAAATCGAATCGTGTCCTAAATCGAGTGACCCTCTCGATCCAAACCATTATGGGCATGAGATCGAGTCCTAGATCGACCAAAGGGACTCGATCTCATGCCGAGGTAACATTTTCTTTCCCTCCTTTATTCTTTTCCCTCCAGTTTTTAAATTCAAAACTTGGTCAAGGCAAGCATCTTTAACCATGAAAGATGTGCCTTGACCAAGACTTGTATCAGAAACCACCTCCTTTTACCCATAGTTTCGTTTCTTGTTGGCCTTTAAATGTTTTCATCAGCTTCACACTCTCTCATTCTTGTTTTCTCGAAATTTTAAGCAAAGAGAGTGAGAATTTTCTGTTTCTAAAGGCTAACAAACTTTCTTAACAATCTTTGCAAAAGGTATTTTCGGATATTTAATAAAAATCTTTAGGAAAATCTCCTTTTATTTCGCAATTGATTGTTTTAGATGCTAGGGCGGCTTTGAATTTTTAAATTTAGCTAAATAATAGAAAAAATTCTGGATTTTCTAGTTTCTCTAGATTTGATTCTCTATTATTTTGCTATAATTTTTATAAATTCCCCGAAATTCTAGAGTATTAAGTATAAGTTTTCTTCTTTGCCTCTCTTCTTCTCTCATTCTATTGCCATTTTGCTCATTACTTTGCTTGAAAAACCTGTTTCAGGCACGATGGCCCCCAAGAGAACGAGAGAGGAGACGGCACAAGAAGGAGAAGGTCAGGAAGTGGCTGTTCAAGAGAGGGTCCGATGGAGTAAGGACGAGAAGAGGGATAAGAAGCGGCTGGAAAGGCTTCGGTTCGAGCCTACTAAGTTTGCGGACCGGGAGCTGCTGTTAAAGCTAGGGATCCTTGGAGATTTCGACCAACTCCTCAAGAACATTGGCTTAAGATGTCTGTCACGAATGGATTGCCTAACCATTCCAGAAGTGACAATAGACTTCCTTGCCACGTTGGAGTTTCGTTACGAGAACCCTAGTGCCCCCATTCCTTCACAAGGCCGTCTCTCCTTCAAGGTTGGACGTCAAGCCTTCAGCCTCTCAATCCCCGAGCTGTGTCAGGCATATGGTCTCAACGCAGCCGCCACCAAGATCGAGTTCCCCTCTTTCACGCGAGCAAACGATTTTTGGGACCTGATCAGCAACGAAGACTACAAGGTCAACACCGCCAAAATCAAGAGAGTGAGAAGCCCGGTGCTGAGGTACACCTTGAAGCTGATCGCCAACACATTCAGCAGAAGGTCAGTTGCTCCCACGGTCACGAAGACCGAGCTTTGCTTCTTGTTCCAAGGCGTGAAGCATTTGTTGTGTGATCCGGCGGAGAATGAAGAGAATATGGAGGATGAACTCGGCGACGAGGTGAACTATGGATGCGTACTTGCTGCCTCTTTGGTGAAGTACAAGGCTTATTGATGTTATTGCATATTGCATACATTTTGCATACTCATTAGTTAGCTTTTCATGCATTTGTATCATATTTTAGGTTAGATTGCATCACTTAGGGTCGTAGAGCATTCTTGCATCAACATACGCATTTTTCTTGCATTTTGCATCACATTCAGGTTGTTTCTGGCTGCTTTGGAGTCGTGGAGGTTCGTGGACGTGTTGAAGCTGATGTAGCAGTTCGTGGGAGCTCGGAAATATGCTAAGGAGCAGATCGAGCATGGCCAGTAGATCTAGGAGTTGATCGACCAGAAGATCGAGCCAACTAGGCGATCCAAGGAAAATGATCGAGACGGAGATCGAGTAAAGCAATCGATCAATCGGTACGGACGTAAATGACGCCATGCAGAGCGAGAGACAGATCGAGTACACCACTCGATCCAGCCGAAGATCGATACCGAGATCGGATGCAACACTCGATTCGCCGATGAAGATCGAGACACAGATCGAGCCGAAGACACGATGTCCGGATATGATCGAGAGAACCACTCGATCTTGGAGTCGATCTCTGTCCTTTCAACCGTTTTTGGCTGCTAGCGAAGGGGGGACCATTGGCTTGTTTGGGCATTTTGGGAAGGCGGCGACGTCCTTTTTCCTATAACTTTTAGATCTTTATCCTTTTCTTTATGTTTTCTCTCTGGTTTTCGTGAAGAACACCATTGTTGAAACTCGTTTTTCTCTTAAGCTTTTGTATTCGAATCATTATCGTTTAATCCAGTTTTCTTTTCATGTTTATCGTCTCGTTTCATATGCTTTGCCTGATTTACTCTATGTGTAGTGAGTAGTTTACTTTGGGTTCGGGGTTGAGAGGATTAAGGGGTGAAAAGGGTTTCGATCTTGGTTTGTTTTTCTAAATGTTTTCAAAGGCTATCTCTTCTAAGGTGTTGAGATCTTAATGCTTGAAGACTCTCACGCCAAGAGCTTCATGATCCGAGAGGTTCCATACCTTGACAGGATCCAGGAATCTCGGAAGTTCACACCTTAGAGACTAGTTACCCCTTCCCAAAAGCCATGGAAGTTTGGGGGACTAGTTAAGCCATTTACTTGAAATCTGTTTTCCATGCCTTTCGACCTCTCTTTCCACCAAAAGCTATGGGTTTGGAGGAGAGGATGAAAGAGTGATCTATACCGAAAGCCACGGATAGATCTTGTTTTGTTTTCAAGGCTTAGAGATCCTCACCAAGTGAGTCGATCTAAAGTTTCAAACCCAAGGTCGAACCTTTGAAACCCCTAACCATGAATCTCAACCCTAGACCCTTTCTTTTAGCATCTTTACGTCTATTCTCATCTTTCGCTTGATATCTGATAGCATCCTGGTCATTAGCTTTACTGTTCTTAAGTTTCTAGACGAGATCGATTGTTACTGCTCGATCTAGTGGTCGATCTCGTGGTCGATCTACTAGTCGAATTTTAATAATTCGAAGCTCTTTCCTTTAATTAATCTGTTTGTTTTTCGTGGTAGTTGCTTCCTTTCTAATATTTTTAAAATAGGTTTCACTCTGTTTAGGTTGCCGCATCTAGTTCTTAGATATTTTCTCATAAACTTTCTCATTTTGCTTAGATTTGCTTTAGTCCTTGCATTCTCTGTGCATTCTCTATCTCCTAGAAGTGGATTGACTCTCTCTTGCTTGCTATACTACGACATTGCTTGCATTAGAGTTTGATAACCTCTCTGCATCATAACCCTCGCTTGAGAAAACGTTTATCAAATGGCGCCGTTGCCATTCTAGGACTGTTTAGAGAACATAGAGATTTGGGTCTTAGCAAAGACTAAGTCTTTACCTTTATCAAGTTACTAATACTTCAACTCTCAAACATGTGTTTTCAGGTACATGAATCTTCGTTCAAGGGGAGACAACAATCTTCTACAACTCTTAGACAACATTCATCAACTTGGTCACTCACGGCAAAGGAGAGTCAGAGAGCAAACAAGAGCCTTTGAGGAGATTGTTCAGCACGGTTTGGTTAACTTTGAAGATATGGCTGAACACGAGCATCCAGAAGGACCTCCTCTAGCAGGAAGGGGCAATGGAAACCCCCAACACGCGGCTAGACCCCCAAGGATCATAGGAGCCGGAGATGCTCCCAATACCCACCACAATAGGTTTGGGATCACTCCTCCTCCTGTACAAAACAATAACTTCGAGATCAAGCCAGGTTTCATCTCCATGGTGCAAAACAACAAGTTCCACGGCTTAGCAATGGAAGACCCCTTGGAGTACCTAGACAACTTCGAGGAAGTATGTGGGATGATCAAGATCAATGGCATATCCGAAGATGCTTTCAAGCTGCGTCTCTTCCCCTTTTCACTCGGACACAAAGCTAGACATTGGGAGAAGACCCTCCCACAAGGCACCATCACATCATGGGCTGAGTGTAAAAAGGCATTCCTCTCAAAGTTCTTCTCAAGCACAAGGACAGAACGGTTGAGAAGCGAAATCAGCGGCTTCACTCAAAGGAACAACGAGACATTCAACGAGGCAATGGAGCGTTTCAAAGATTACACGATCCAATGTCCTCATCACGGGTTCAGCGAGGAGACACTACTCAGTACCATATACCGTGGAGCTTCACCAAAGATCAGGTTGTTGCTTGACACAGCTAGCAAAGGGAACTTCCTCGGTCAGGAGGTAGAAGAAGGAGGTAGAAGAGGGTATGGAGCTGATAGAAAACTTGGCGTTGCGTGATGGAAACTATGCTGAAGATTATGACCGTGCACCAAGAGGATCAGAGTTAGAGTCTCACAAGAAGGAGCTCAAATCTTTGCATGAGAAGATTGATAAGCTGGTGTTAGCTAATCAGAAGCATGTTCACTTTGTTGGTGAAGCTGATGAGAACCAAGAGGAGTTAGAGCTAAGCCAAGAAGAAGCAAATTGGGTGGCTGGACAGAACAACTACAAGTCTCAAGGCTACAACCAAGGCTACCAGAACAACAACCTCTCTTACCGAAGCACCAACGTAGCCAACCCTAAAGACCAAGTGTACCCTGCTCAGCAAGCTAAACCTTTCATCCCTTACAACAAAGATTTTCAATCGAGTGGTGGTTTCCAAGGTCAAGGGCAGAGCAACTTCCAAGGGCAACAACAAAACAACAAGGGTTATACTCCTAACTACCCTCCGGGCTTTGCACCTCAGCAACAACAACCGATGCAACAACAAATTGATCCGGTTCAAGCAATGTTTCAACAGCTAATACAAGGGCAAGCCTCTACAAACCAGAAGTTCGCTGAAATGAACACTCGCCTAGACTCATCTCTAACCAACTTCTCCACTCAGATCACCAACCTAAACAACAAGATCAAGCAGCTGGAGAAAGGAAAAGCAACTACGAGTGGTCAGAACAGTCTTCTGCGAAAGTGTGAGCAGAATCCCAAGGAGTATGCTAATGCTATAATGTTGAGAAGCGGTAAAGAGCTCCAACCTCCGGTCTCTACAAAGAACAACGAGGACGTTGCAATTCAAGAGGGGGAGGGTAAACCTTCGGCTGATAATGATGAGATAAACTTTGACAACGTTTGGATCCAAGGACCAAGAAGAGGCGATAAGGCGGTCGCTGAGAAGAAAAGTGAGCAAACCACCAAGGAGAAGAACTCTTATGTGCCCCCACCTTACGTACCGAAGTTGCCATTTCCCGGTCATTTCAAAAAGCAGCTCATCGAGAAGCACAGAATCTTGTTTGAGAAGCACCTGAGAGACGTGGAAATCAAGCTGCCTCTTGTTGATTGTCTTGCTATGATGCCCAAGTGCGCCAAGTTTTTCAAGGACACCCTTGTGAAGAAGAACAAAGAAAGCAAAGAGGTACTTGTTCTAAGTGAAGAGTGTAGCGCGGCTATACACAAGGAGATAGTCCCTAAGAAGCTGGGAGACCCTGGAAGCTTCACTATACCCTGCGCTTTGGGTCCTCTAGAGTTCAAGAGTTGCTTGTGTGATCTCGGGGCTAGCATAAACTTGATGCCTTACTCCGTGGCTAAGAAGCTTGGTTTTACTCGGTTTAAAGACTGTCGGATCTCATTGGTGCTGGCTGATAGAAGCGTGAGGTTACCAGTGGGGCTGCTTGAAGATTTACCGGTACGAATCAGTGGTGTGAACGTACCTACAGACTTTGTAGTGTTGGATATGGATGAAGAGCCTAAGGATCCTCTCATCTTAGGGAGACCATTCCTTGCAACCGCCGGGGCTATAATAGATGTGAAGAATGGGAAGATTGCCTTGCATTTGGGGAAGGAGATCAGGCTAGACTTCGACATCAACAAGGTTCTAAAGAAGCCGACCATCGAAGGGCAAGCTTTCTACATTGAAACGATGGATGCTTTGGCGGATGAGTTGCTGGAAGAGCTGGCTCTAGAAGACCATCTGAAGCTAGCACTGACTAAGGAGCCAGGGAAGTTTGGCTATGTGGATCAGAGAACCCAAGAGTACGTGAACCTGCTGGATTCGAGGAGGATTATCAAGAATGAAGAAGGTTGCTGCCTAGAGATCGACCCCGAGATCGACGCTATCACTCGATCCAGGAGTCAGATCGACAAGTCAATCGAGAACACAACTCGATCCGGTGAAACAATCGATGGACAGATCGAGAAGAATGCTCGATCCGGAAAAACAATCGAGTCGACGATCGAGAGAGACCTCCCGATCATTTTGGGGTCCAATCAAGAGATCGACTCAGCGTCTCAATCCTTTACTCGATCCCTATCCAATCGAGTAAGTGAATCGAGCGAAATGGCTCGATCTAGACGACATCGAGAGGAAAATCGACCGGAGGACTCGATCTCAGAAGGGATAGCGATGGAGGAAAGCAGTCTGAAGGGCAATGCCTCGGGTTCAAAGGAGAGTTCGAAGGAGGAAAGCAACAACAACAGCCACGAGGATGACTGGAGTGAGCTGTTAGCCCCAAAGGTGGACCTTAAGGAGCTCCCAAAAGGGCTAAGGTATGCTTTCTTAGGGCCTAATAACACCTATCCCGTGATTGTGAATGAAAACCTTAGTGATGATGAGTTGCACTCGCTCCTAACTGAGCTGAGAAAGTATAGGAAGGTCATTGGGTACTCTTTAAGTGACATCAAGGGCCTTTCACCAATGCTTTGCACTCATAGGATTCACTTGGATAATGAGAATGCCTCCTCTATAGAACATCATAGGCGTTTGAATCCTAATTTGAAAGAGGTTGTTAAGAAGGAAATCCTTAAGCTTTTAGAGGCTGACGTGATCTATCCCATAAGTGACAGACAGTGGGTTTCTCCTGTACACGTGGTGCCTAAGAAGGGAGGGATCACGGTCATAAGGAATGAAAAGGATGAGCTTATTCCTACTACAACCATCACTGGTCATAGGATGTGTATTGATTATAGGAAACTCAACCTTGCGACTAGGAAAGACCATTTCCCCTTGCCTTTTATTGATCAAATGCTTGAGAGACTTGCTAATCACCCTTACTACTGTTTTCTCGATGGGTATAGCGGTTGGATTGTGTAATGCACCGGCTACGTTTCAGCGGTGTATGATGTCAATCTTCTCTGATCTTATGGATGGTAGAGGTATTCATGGATGACTTCTCTGTGTATGGTGCGTCCTTTCCTGTGTGTTTGTTGAATCTTTGCAGGGTACTTAAACATTGTGAAGAGACAAACTTGGTGCTGAACTGGGAGAAATGTCACTTCATGGTTAAGGAAGGGATCGTGCTCGGTCACAAGATATCAGAGAAGGGTATTGAGGTTGATCAGGCTAAGGTGGAGGTCATGATGGGTCTTGAGCCGCCGGTTAATGTTAAGGGAATCAGAAGCTTCTTGGGACACGCAGGGTTCTACAGGCGTTTCATCAAGGATTTCTCCAAGATTGCTCACCCTCTCACATGGCTGTTGTGCAAGGAAGCTGAGTTTGTATTTGATGAAGAGTGTTTGAAGGCTTTCGTGACCATCAAGGAAGCACTTACATCAGCCCCTATAGTCCAAGCACCAGACTGGTCTCTCCCCTTTGAGATCATGTGTGATGCTAGTGACTACGCCGTAGGAGCCGTCCTTGGTCAGAAGAAAGACAAGAAGCTACACGTGATCTATTATGCTTCAAGGACCTTGGATGACACGCAATCACGATACACCACTACGGAGAAGGAGCTGCTTGCAGTAGTCTTCGCCTTTGAGAAGTTCAGATCATATCTCGTTGGCTCCAAGGCTATTGTATACACGGATCACGCTGCCTTACGATACATCTACTCGAAGAAAGACACTAAGCCTCGGCTCTTAAGATGGATTCTGTTACTCCAGGAGTTTGACATGGAGATTAAAGACAAGAAAGGGATAGAAAATGGAGTCGCTGACCACCTCTCATGGCTAAGGATCAACGAGTCTCTCCCCTTAGATGACTCTCTTCCAGAAGAGCAGCTTATGGCGATTACTACGGCTGTTTGTGGGAAGCTAGAAGGGAGGTTTGAGGAGGTGTTGAGTTTCAAAGAGGAGGATCTACCGTGGTATGCTGATGTGGTGAACTATCTAGCGTGTGGTGAGGAACCAACACATCTCAACAGCTATCACAAGAAGCGGTTTATGAGGGAGGCTAGTGACTACTTTTGGGACAAGCCCTACCTATACAAAAGAGGAGTAGACAGCTTGTACCGGAGATGTGTTACAAAGGAAGAAGCCAGGGACATCCTCTATCATTGCCATGGCTCTTCCTACGGAGGACACTTCGCCTCATTCAAGACTGCCACAAAGGTATTGCAAGCCGGTTTCTGGTGGCCCTCCATTTTTAAAGATGCACACGAGTTTGTGAAGAGCTGTGAGGCATGTCAACGAGCAGGGAATATAACTAAGAGGAACGAAATGCCTCAAGTTCCCATCTTCGAGGTTGACGTGTTCGACGCGTGGGGGATTAACTTCATGGGACCATTCCCTTCTTCATACGGCAACAAATACATCTTAGTAGCTGTGGATTATGTCTCCAAATGGGTTGAGGCTGTTGCTTCCCCTACAAATGACTCTAAGGTGGTAATCAAGTTGTTCAAGAGTATCATCTTCCCGAGGTTTGGGGTACCCAAGGTTGTTATAAGCGATGGAGGAAGCCACTTCATAAACAAGGTCTTTGAGAACCTCTTGAGAAAGTATGGGGTTAAGCATAAGGTGGCTACACCGTATCATCCTCAAACAAGCGGTCAAGTGGAGGTCTCCAACAGGCAAATCAAGGCTATTCTAGAGAAGACCGTCGGAGCCACAAGGAAAGACTGGGCAGTGAAGCTGGATAACGCTCTTTGGGCCTACCGTACCGCCTTCAAGATGCCGATTGGTACAACCCCTTTCACTCTACTCTATGGCAAGGGCTGTCACCTCCCGGTTGAGCTGGAACACCGTGCGTTGTGGGCTGTGAGGAGGCTGAACTTTGATCTCAAGACTGCTCAGGAGAGGCGCCTTATTCAGCTACATGAACTGGATGAGTTGAGGCTGAATGCTTACGAGAGCTCCCGGATATACAAGGAGCGGACTAAGGAGGCTCATGACAAGAAGTTGGTTGCCAAGGAGATCAAGGAAGAAGGACTAGTGTTGCTGTACAACTCGAGGCTCAAGCTCTTCCCGGGCAAGCTGAAATCAAGGTGGAGCGGACCGTTCGTAATTCAAGAAGTGTTGCCGTATGGAGCTGTTACTCTGATGGGAAAAAGTGGCAGTGCATTCACCGTCAATGGACACAGAGTCAAGCCCTACTTAGTAGACAGCTATGACAAGGAGAGTACCTCGGTGCTTCTCCAAGACCCACCATCCGCTTAGACCAAGTAAGGTCTAGCTAAAGACGTTAAAGAAAGCACACTTGGGAGGCATTCCCATGTTTATCTTGTACATATTTCTGTTTGATTTCCTTTTCAGTTTTATATTTTTATTTTGCAAGTGTGTATGAACAGGTATAAGGAGTCTAAACCTTGATTTTGAGGTCTTAAAAAGGCAATAGGGGTTAGAATAAGGCTAGAGATCGAGTGCTAGATCGACTGATCCTGGCTCGATCTTTGCTAGATCGAGTCAGTAAATCGAGAGGAGCCAGTCGATCTAGACGAGAACGAGTGACAAGATCGACCTTGACGAAAAAGGATCGATCGATCCAAATCGGATCGACCGATCTAATTTCTCTCGGGAAAATCTGTTGAAAACAGATCGATCACTCGACTCGATCCATCACTCGATCTATGCCAAATCGACCCCTAAATCGAGGACGTAGCTCGATCATGAGGACTTAACCGAGGAGCCAACATCTCAATGATCGAGAGAGCCAATCGATCCAAGACTCGATTCATCATGGATCGAGTCTCAAATCGAGTAACCCTCTCGATATAAGCCATTTTGGGCATGAGATCGAGTCCTAGATCGACCAAATGGACTCGATCTCATGCCGAGGTAACATTTTTCTTTCCCTCCTTTACTTTTTTCTCTCCAACTTTTGAATTCAAAACTTGGTCAAGGCAAGCATCTTTGACCATGAAAGATGTGCCTTGACCAAGACTTTGTCAGAAACCACTTTGACTACCCATTGTTTTGGTTTTGCTAAGTCTTTAAATATTTCAAACAACCTCTCACCCTCTCATTCCTGTTTTGCTCGAAAATTTTAAACAAAGAGAGTGAGAGTTTCAATTTTCAAAAGCTAGCAAAAATATTCTGCATTTCTTGCAAAGGTATTTTCAAAGATTTAATGGTTTAATTTTAGAAAATCTCCTTTAATATCGCAAGATCTTGTTTTAGAATATAGGATCGGTTTTGAATTTTTAAAACTAGCTAAGTAAAAGGAATAATTCCAGATTTTTCAGTATCTAAAGATTTGATTCTCCTTTATTTAGCTATGATTTTTATTTATTCCCCAAAATTATAGGATAGTTTTTATAAATTCTCTCCTTCTCTCCTCTCATTCTCATCAAATCGCCGCTTGCTTATCAATCTCTTTAGAATCTTGTTTCAGGAACAATGGCACCAAAGAGAACTAGAGAAGAGCAAGCACAAGAAGGAGAAGGACAAGAAGTGGCAGTTCAAGAGAGGGTCCGGTGGAGTAAGGATGAGAAGAGGGATAAGAAGCGGCTAGAGAGGCTCCGGTTTGAGCCTACCAAGTTTGCTGATCGAGAGCTGTTGTCTAGGCTTGGGATTCTTGGGGACTTCGACCAACTCCTCAAGAACATTGGTTTAAGATGTCTGTCACGGATGGATTGCCCAACCATTCCTGAAGTGACAATAGACTTCCTTGCCACCTTGGAGTTCCGGTATGAGAATCCTAGTGCACCCGTCCCTTCTCAAGGCCGCCTCTACTTCAAAGTTGGACGTCAAGCCTATACACTCTCCATCCCTGAGCTATGCCAAGCCTACGGTCTCAACGCTGATGCATACAAGGTCGAGTTCTCAGCCTTCAAGAAAGCCGACGAGTTTTGGGATCTGATCAGCAATGAGGACTACAAAGCCAACACCGCCAAGATCAACCGAGTAAGGAGTCCGGTGCTGAGGTATACTCTGAAGCTGATTGCCAACACGTTCAGTGGAAGGTCTGTTGCTCCTACGGTCACGAAGACAGAGCTGTGCTTCCTGTTCCAAGGCGTGAAGCACTTGGTGTGTGATCCGGATGCCAACGACGAGCCTATGGAGGATGAACTCGGCGATGAAGTGAACTACAGCTGTGTGCTCGCGGCTTCCTTGGTGAAGTACAAGGCTTATGCCTTACGGTGCAAGGCAATCTCCTCTTACATTGGCAGTTTACTTACTCCTCTGTTCGTGCAAGCCGGTGTGCCCATTCATGACTTTGCTCACGTCCCAAACAGAGCTTTCATGGATGAGGCATACATGAGGAATACTGATAGCTTGGGACGCACGCCAGCAGAAGGGTTCTACGCCTACCTCTTCATAGATGACGAAGATAAGAAGAGAGTGTGCATCCTTCCCAACAGAGATGAAACCGAGCTGCTTGGTGTTGGGAACATCGAGTTCTTGCCCACGGAGGAAGAATGCTTTGCCCCTTTAGGAGGACCGCCTGCTTCAGCAATTGCCCCGCGTCAAAGGTCAGAGTCTCCAGGCACGGAAGATGAGATGCCCGAGGCTTACACACTTCCCAAGCTAGACTTTGAGCCGAGGACAAAAACCGAGAAGTTCCTAGCATCGGTGGTAGAGATGCAAAGGAAGATTAACAAGTGGCAAGGCAAGATGCTGAAGAAGCTTGGGAAGAAAGTCAAAGCACTTCAAGGAGGCACGCCTAAGTCAGCTGCAAGTCAAGAGATGCAACAACCCGAGAAGAGAAGGCTCTCAACCGGAGGAGTTGTGATCCGCGAGACCCAAGGAGACAACATTCAGCCGGCGCGCCACTCTCTCCAAGAACCAGCTGACAAAGGCAAAGCAACGATCTCTAGCTCCTCTGGAACAACCTCAAGTTCCAGCCGAGCCTAGACCAGAGGTAAACAACCTTCTTCCATTGTATATAACCGCTCATATTTGTTTCTTGCATTGTGTTTTGATGCTCCTTCGGATGAGTTTGCCACCGGGACGGTGTCAAGGAAGTTTGGGGGAGTATATGTGTGATTTGACTTGTGTTCTTTGATCTTATTTTCTCTTAGCATCCTTGAGTCTTAGTTCATGAAAAATTGGTAAAATTTTTAAAAAATTTTCAAAGATTCATGTAGTTGCATTCATCTTTTTAAAACATGTTAGGATTGAGTCTAGAGTTTCTCATATCACCTAGGTTGTTTTCATTTTGCATAAGGGGTTAGAATTTCTTACAAAGGTGTTTTTACTTATGAATTGTTTCAATGCCCTAGTTAGTAGTTCTCTAATGCTTTGTCTATGCTTTGAAAGTAAGTTCTTACCATGCTTGGATCACTTGTTAGAATTTTCGTGGCTTGAATTGAACTCTCATGATTTGAAACTCATTCTAATAAGTGAAAACCTTAATTTGAAATTCTAATTATCATTCTTATGCATTTGAAAATGAACACATGGTTTTAAAATATTTAGGCTCTCTTCCTCCTTTTTATCACTCTTTGTGAGCCTAAGTAGAACTCCCTCCTTGAACCTTACCCTCCTTTAAAGCCAAATGTTCTTGTGTGACATCTTTGTGAGGCCTTCCTTTCGGTTTGAACTTGGCATAAAGTGTTAGGTTTAGGCGACATGATTTGGTTTTCATATTGTTGCTAGCTTTGCATTTTGAAGCTAGATGTAGGCTTAGGATAAGTTTGGGGGATCATTGGGGTTGCTATCTTGTCTATTTACTCTCGGTTTCAAAGAGCTTTGTGTTTTAAGGAAAGAAATGAAGTTTTAAGTGAAATGTTGTTTTTAAAACTAAGTATGCTCTAATTTCAGGAGGTAGCTCTCCCATTATAAAATAAAATAAAAAGGAGAAAAGAAAAGAAAAAGAAATAAAAAAAAGAGCCTAAGTGCCAAATAAAGAAAAAAAAATGAAAAGAAAAAAAAAATAATAATAATAAGAGAGCTACTAATAAGAAATTTCTAAAGAGCAAAAGTATTTTTCAAAACCTTTTCACTAGCCTAAAAAGTTTAAAAATGTCTTTGTTTCGAATTGGGGATTGTTTAGTTTGTAAAGAAAAGGGTAGACTCTTAAGTGGTGAGTGAGGATAAAATTTCTTAAATGAGAGGGGTATAGGATCATTTGATAGTTTACACGGGTAGATGAGAATGTAATCATGTATGCATAAATTGTCTTTACCTTTAGCATTATGCACAAGTTCATCCATTTTTAAGAGAAACCCTTGTTCTGATTATAAACCCTTTTCAAATGAGATCATTCTATGCTCATAACCTTAATCCTTAGCCAAATGTGTTTTGCTTTAAAGTGCGTAAGTTTGATTTGGTTCGAATGTTAATGAATGTTAAAGGTTGAGTTTCTTTGATTGTTAGGAATAGGAGAATCATGATTTGAATTTCTTTGTGTGATGAGTATGGCTAAGTTCTTTGGAGTATGAGTGTAAGCATAGCATTTTAGAACTGTTAACTAGGACATTGAGATTATTCATTTGAAAGGCACCTTTGCAAAAAGTTTAAAACCCCATTCATTTTTCTGAAAACCTCTCTTCCTTACTTATTTTCTGTTGCTTGAGGGCACGCAAGAAGTAAGTTTGGGGGAGTTGATGTTATTGCATATTGCATATATTTTGCATACTCATTAGTTAGCTTTTCATGCATTTGTATCATGTTTTAGGTTAGATTGCATCACTTAGGATCCTAGAGCATTCTTGCATCAACATACGCATTTTTCTTGCATTTTGCATCACATTCAGGTTGTTTCTGGCTGCTTTGGAGTCGTGGAGGTTCGTGGACGTGTTGAAGCTGATGTAGCAGTTCGTGGGAGCTCGGAAATATGCTAAGGACTAGAGATCGAGGAGCAGATCGAGCATGGCCAGTCGATCTAGGAGTTGATCGACCAGAAGATCGAGCCAACTAGGCGATCCAAGGAAAATGATCGAGACGGAGATCGAGTGAAGCAATCGATCAATCGGTACGGACGTAAATGACGCCATGCAGAACGAGAGACAGATCGAGTACACCACTCGATCCAGCCGAAGATCGATACCGAGATCGGATGCAACACTCAATTCGCCGATGAAGATCGAGACCCAGATCAAGCCGAAGACACGATGTCCGGATATGATCGAGAGAACCACTCGATCTTGGAGTCGATCTCTGTCCTTTCAACCGTTTTTGGCTGCTAACGAAGGGGGGACCATTGGCTTGTTTGGGCATTTTGGGAAGGCGGCGACGTCCTTTTTCCTATAACTTTTAGATCCTTATCCTTTTCTTTATGTTTTCTCTCTGGTTTTCGTGAAGATCACCGAAACTCGTTTTTCTCTTAAGCTTTTGTATTCGAATCATTATCGTTTAATCCAGTTTTCCTTTCATGTTTATCGTCTCGTTTCATATGCTTTGCTTGATTTACTCTATGTGTAGTGAGTAGTTTACTTTGGGTTCGAGGTTGAGAGGATTAAGGGTGAAAAGGGTTTCGATCTTGGTTTGTTTTTCTAAATGTTTTCAAAGGCTATCTCTTCTAAGGTGTTGAGATCTTAATGCTTGAAGACTCTCACGCCAAGAGCTTCATGATCCGAGAGGTTCCTTACCTTGACAGGATCCAGGAATCTCGGAAGTTCACACCTTAGAGACTAGTTACCCCTTCCCAAAAGCCATGGAAGTTTGGGGGACTAGTTAAGCCATTTATTTGAAATCTGTTTTCCTTGCCTTTCGACCTCTCTTTCCACCAAAAGCCATGGGTTTGGAGGAGAGGATGAAAGAGTGATCTATACCAAAAGCCACGGATAGATCTTGTTTTGTTTTCAAGGCTTAGAGATCCTCACCAAGTGAGTCGATCTAAAGTTTCAAACCCAAGGTCGAACCTTTGAAACCCCTAACCATGAATCTCAACCCTAGACCCTTTCTTTTAGCATCTTTACGTCTATTCTCATCTTTCGCTTGATATCTGATAGCATCCTGGTCATTAGCTTTACTGTTCTTAAGTTTCTAGACGAGATCGATTGTTACTGCTCGATCTAGTGGTCGATCTCGTAGTCGATCTACTAGTCGAATTTTAATAATTCGAAGCTCTTTCCTTTAATTAATCCGTTTGTTTCTCGTGGTAGTTACTTCCTTTCTAGTATTTTTAAAATAGGTTTCACTCTGTTTAGGTTGCCGCATCTAGTTCTTAGATATTTTCTCATAAACTTTCTCATTTTGCTTAGATTTGCTTTAGTCCTTGCATTCTCTGTGCATTCTCTATCTCCTAGAAGTGGATTGACTCTCTCTTGCTTGCTATACTACGACATTGCTTGCATTAGAGTTTGATAACCTCTCTGCATCATAACCCTCGCTTGAGAAAACGTTTATCACTTATGCCTTGCGGTGCAAGGCAAACTCTTCTTTCATTGGCGGCTTCCTCACTCCTCTATTCATACAAGCTGGCGTACCTATACATGATTTCACACCCGTCCCGGCTAGAGCTTTCATGGATGAGGTCTACCTGAGGAATACCGACAGCTTGGGACGCACGCCAGCAGAAGGGTTCTATGCTTATCTTTTCATCGATGACGAAAACGAGAAGAGAGTATGCATCTTACCAAACAAGGACGAGACCGAGCTCCTCTAGGAGGAACACCTGCCCCAGCGATTGCTCCTCGTCAAAGGTCTGAGTCCCCAGCCACGGAAGATGAGATGCCCGAGGCTTACACCCTTCCCAAGATAGACTTTGAGCCGAGAACCAAAACGGAGAAGTTCCTAGCATCTGTTGTGGAGATGCAAAGGAAAATCAACATATGGCAAGGAAAAATGCTCAAGAAACTTGCCAAGAAGGTCAAATCGCTTCAAGGAGGCTCGCCTAAGAAAGCTGCAAGTGAAGAGGTTCAACAACCCGAGAAGAGGAGGCTTTCAACCGGTGGAGTTGTCATCCGTGAGACTCAAGACAGCAACATTCAACCGGCGCGTCTCTCTCTTCAAGAGCCAGGCTCCAAAGGCAAAGCCGTAGCATCTAGCTCCTCTGGAACATCATCATGTTCCAGCCGAGACTAGACCCGAGGTAACAACCTTCTTCCATTGTACATACCGCTCATGTTTGCTTCTTTTTGCTTTGTGTTTTGGTGCTCCTTTGAATTTGTTTGCCACCGGGACGGTGTCAAGCAAGTTTGGGGGAGTATGTGTGTGGTTTGACATGTTTATTCTGATCTTATTTTCCCTTTAGCATCTTTGAGTCTTCATTGCATGAAAAATTGGTAAAATTTTTAAAATTTTCACAAAAATTCATGTAGTTGCATTCATCTCATTAAGCATTTTAGGATTAAGTCTAGAATCTTAAAGCATCTAGGTTGTTCATATTCGCATAAGGGGTTAGAGTTTTTCTTAAAAAGGTGTTTTAAACTCATGAATTGTTTCAATGCCCTAGTTAGTAGTTCTCTAATGCTTTGCTCATACTTTGAAAGTAAGTTCTTACCATGCTTGGATCACTTGCTATGATTTTTGTGACTTGAATTGAACTCTCATGATTTGAAGCTTGTCCTAATAAGTGAAAACCTTAATCTAAAATTTTAATTATCATCCTTATGCATTTGAAAATGAACACATGGATTTTAAAATATTTAGGCTCTCTTCTTCCTTTTACCTCTCTTTGTGAGCCTAAGTAGAACTCCCACATTGACCCTTACCCTTCTTTGAAGCCAAATTTTTCTTGTGTGACATCATTGTGAGGCCTTTTTTCGGTTTTGAACTTAGCATAAAGTGTTAGGTTTATGCGACATGATTGGGTTCTCATGTGATTGCTAGCTTTGCATTTTGAAGCTAGATATAAGCTTAGGATAATTTTGGGGGATCATTGGGGCTGTTTTCATGTTTATGTGTTCTCGGTTTCAAAAGAGTTTGGTATTTGAAGGAAAGAAAAAGGTTTTAAGTGAAAGGTTTGTGTTTAAAATTTTATATGCTCTAATAATTTCAGAAGGTAGCTCTCTCAAAATAAAAATAAAAAGAAAAAAAGAAAAGAGCCTAAGTGCCAAAATAAAAGAAAAGAATAAGAAAAAAAAAATATAAATATAAATAAACAGAGAGCTACCAATAAGAAATATGTAAAGAGCAAATTATTTTCAACCTTTTCGCTAGCCTAAAGAGTTAAAAATGCTTTCTGTTTTGAATTGGGGAATGCTAAGCTTTTGCTTTGAGAGAAGGGTAGATTTTAAGTGGTGAGTGAGCTTAAAAGATAATAAATGAGAGGGGTTTAGGATCATTGTTAGTTTACATGGGTAGATGAGAATCTGATCATGTATGCATCAATTGCCTTCACCTTTAGCATTATGCATAAAGTTCTTGCCATTTTTTGAGAGAACCCCTTATTTTAAATAAAAAACCCTTTTCGAATGAGATCATTCTATGCTCATAACATGCACCCTTAGCCAAATGTGTTCTGCTTTAAAGTGCATAAGTTTGATTCATGGTTCGCTCTTTAATGAATGTTAAAGGATGAGTTTCTTTGATTGTTAGAAATAGGAGAGTAATGATCTGAATTTCTTTGTGTGATGAGTATGGCTAAGTTCTTTGGAGTATGAGTGTGCGCATTGCATTTTAGAACTAGTAACTAGGACACTGAGATTGATTCATTTGAAAGGCACCTTTGCAAGAAGCTTAAAACCCCCGTTTGTTTTAAAACCTCTCTTCCTTTCTTATTTTATGTTGCTTGAGGGCAAGCAAGAAGTAAGTTTGGGGGAGTTGATGTCACTACATATTGCATGTATTTTACATACATATAAATTAGCTTTTCATGCATTTACATCACACTTTAGGCTAGATTGCATCACTTTAGATCCTAGAGCATTCTTGCACCAGCATACGCATGTTCCTTGCATTTTGCATCACATTCAGGTTGTTTCTGGCTACTTTGGAGTCGTGGAGGTTCGTGGACGTGCTGAAGTTGTTGTGGTGGTTCGTGGAACGTCGGATGTTTGCTAAGAACCAGAGATCGGGGAGCAGATCGAGCATGGCAGGTCGATCTAGATGAGATCGACCAGAAGATCGAGAAGCCCAGGCGATCTAAGGGAAATTATCAAGATGAAGATCGAGTGGAGCAATCGATCAAATGGTACGGACGTAAATGACGTCATGCAGAGCGAGAGCCGGATCGAGTCCACCACTCGATCCGACTGAAGATCGATACCAAGATCGGATGCAACACTCAATCCGCCGAAGAAGAACGAGACCTAGATCGAGTAGAAGACACTATGTCCGAAAGTGATCAAGAGAGCCGCTCGATCCCGAAGTCGATCTCTGTCCTTTCAACCGTTTTTGGCCGCTAGCGAGGAGGGACCATCGAGCTGTTTTTACCATTTTGGGAAGGCGGCGATGATTTTTTTCCCAGACACACTTTTTCATTTTCTTATCTTTTTATGCTTTTCTCTCTGGTTTTTGAGCCGATCCGCCATTGTTAGACTTTGAGCTTTGTTATTGAATATTTTTGAATCGTTTAAGTTTAATCCATCGTTCTTATGTTTATTGTTTCATTCTTCATGCTTTGCTTAGTTTATTTAATGTGTAGTGAGTAGTTTCATTTGGGTTTCGGGGTTGAGAGGATTCACGGGGTCGAAAAGGTTTTCAAAGCTTGGTGTTTTCTTGTTCTTAATGGCTTTCTTTTCTAAGATGTTGAGTTCTTAAGGCTTAAAGAGTCTCACGCCAAGATTTTTATGATCAGAGAGAGCTCTTACCTTGACAGGATCCACAGATCTCTGAAAATCACATCTTAGAGGCTAGTTACTCTTTCTCAAACGCCATGGTAGTTTAGAGGACTAGTTAAGCCATGTGGTTGAAATCTGTTTTCCTTTCCTCTCAATCTTTTTTTCCGCCAAACGCCATGGGTCTGGAGGAGAGAATGAGAGAGTGATACATACCACACGCCATGGATGGATCTTGTTTTGTTTTCAAGGCTTAGAGAATCTCACAAAGTGAGTAGATCTAGAGTTTTCAAACCAAGGTTGGACCTTTGAAACCCCTAACATGAATCTCAACCCTAGACCCTTCTTTCTTAGCATTCTTACATCTTCGTTAGTCATTCGCTTGATATTCGTCGCATCCTGATCATTAGTTTCTTCATACTTGCATTTTTAGACGAGATCGATCCAAACTGCTCGATCTAGTGGTCGATCCTGTGGTCGATCCACTAGTCGATTTTTGTTAAATCATAGCCTTGCATTTTAATTTTTCTGTTTGTTCCTCATAGTAGTTCAATCACTCTTGGTAATTTTAAAATAGTTTTACATTCCATTCGGTCGTTGCATATAGTTTTTAGGATTTTCACATTATCGCCTGTTATTCGCTTAGCTTTACACTGCTCTTGCATTCTCTTTGATCTTCCTAGCTCCTAGAAATGGATTGACTCTCACTTGCATACTGTACTACAACCTAAGTGTTGCATTTGAATTTGATAGCCTCATTGCATCCTCACCTTTGCAAAAGTTATCAGGACCCAAGGTCAAACAGCTCCAAAGTCAAATAGCACCTTTGTTACTACACGATGAACAAACCGAGCATGATTTTTGTTGGAGAAGCCGGTGTTGAAGGTTGGGATCAAGTTGTGACAACTAATTTTGAACAGATCCCACTTATCACTCTGGTATTGTGACAACATCAGGTTCTCCCAGAAACCAATACTACGACCGCTCATAAACAGCGCAAGTTAATCATCAGAGAGCAACACATCCCCCCACAGCAGCACTAGCCAAGGCCATCTTCTCTAGTCCAAAAATCTGATTGATGATGATAGGAGAGATAACATACTCGTTACCTCACAAGACCATCTGAACTTCATCACAGAGAATCTTGTCATAAGGGAGATGCGCCCAAAATTTTCAAACAATTGTAAGCTGAAATCGGCAAATCCCGGAGACAGTGGGAATCAAACCAGCTTCCTGCAAGCACTTCTCAACCCGTCAGGCAGCCACTTGAGATCAACTTCACGCTCAGCCAGGAAGGACCGATTGAGGAAAAGATCAAACCGATCACTGACTCGGCGGAAGGCAAACCGATTCACATCAAAGACGGAAGATGAAGAGACTTTAGAGGAGCGACCCTTCTTCTTTGGGGGTTCTGATGACGACGGCTCAGATGGCAACGGTTCAGATTTGATATTGCGCTTGCTGTGACGGGTTCCTCACGCACTAGAGACCGATGGGCGTTTGGCTGAAACAAATTCGACGGACGGAGAATGGCTACAACTCGGTGATCGAGCAAAAGACTCTGCATGCAGGGGCTGATAAGACGACGATGGAGGAGACGAAGAGACATGAGAGGCGGATTCCGACACAGAGGTAAGAATCAGAACATACGGCACAATTACCAATGCATCAGGGTGGGCTCGCATGCCGGAGGCACCGCCAAGCAACAGTGGGGTAGCGTCTGCAGTAGCTGTTGGTTCAACCACCAGAGTACCTACAAGGCGAGAGAGTCCTGAGAAAAACGCCTTCATCGTTGCAGAGAGGACTTCTTCAAAACTCTAGTCAATCGAGCGGTTGAGAGATAATGAAAAAACTGTTCATGTTCCTTCTCTTATACCCTAGAAGCACCATTTTCCTCCAAAAAAACATGACGCTTCATGGGCCAAATATATGCATTATATGGGCCTGTCTAAAACAACAAAAGACTTGGTCCAAACCATGGGAACAGATTAGACTGACATCAGTATAAAACCCATCAATCAGTTTATCTGACATTAGAGCAAGATACTCAGCCATTCAATTAGCACTCTTTAGATCATATCCGTTGAGGCACACTTGATAGAAACATCTAACTGGAAGGGACCCATATAGAGATCTGAAAGAATAGATTTTTATAGAGTTAAACTATTTTCTCAATAACTCTCTACACTTGCCATTGTAGTATAGAGAGGTTATCAATCCAATCCAGAGGCTAAGGAACAATCAAGATGCATAAAACTTGCGAAGCTATGCCAAATAAAGAGAGGGAATTGAACTCTAACAACCTAAGATGAACAAGAAGGAAACCTAACAACCTAAAGATGAACAAGAAGAAAGCAAAACACAAAAAGGCAAGGTTCAAGACTAAAATGATAACAAAGTGAATCATGCTTATGGTTAAGTGATCAAATCAAATTAAGAACAATTCAACTCTAGATAAGGACATCTAAAACAAGACAAGCTACTTTGTTCATTGGCATGTCAAACCCATGGTTAGTGGTGTATTTACCAACAAACAAGCAAGAAGCACAAGGTCCATAAAATCTAACAAGTACTCATATCTCCACTTTTGATGGTTCGTGTGATTACTTATCACTTGCTGCAATATATCAGACAACTACTCACTGGTTATGCTTATTGCAGTTATCTAAGGGCAACTTTTCACCAATGGGTGATGCAAAGACTTATGACATTCTAAACATCTATTTCAAGACTTAAACCACTAAGACATTTCATCAAACACATGGAGTGCAGGATAAAACGCCCATGATTCTTATCTAATCCAAAGAGGTACTAAGCAATAAAGATCAATTCAGCAAGAAGACGAATGGGATCTAGCAACCTAACACATCAAAGATCCAAAAAAAACACTTTTGCATCACAAAAAATCATGAATCTCCAAAATAAATCAAACCCTAAAGAACAAATTCGAAGTAGGTAACGGCAGAGCAAATAAAAAATGAAAAACTAAAGATTAAAGCTTTAAAGAAGTAAAAACTAATTTATACAAGCGATTCAATCTCATCCCACAAAGGGATTGTTCTAGTTCTTTGAAAAACAAAAGCAAAGCTTTGGGGAAGAGAAAGGATAAAAGAAAATAGTTATAGGTTTAGCTATTTATAGGGAACATCCCCAAAATAGCCTTAGGAAGCAAATACAAAAAATTCAAAGATGGTTCTCGGACCAAAGCACATCGAGCAGAACGAAGGAGGTGATGCTCGATGTGGGTGCTCGATGTGAACTTCTGGTTGCGGACAGTAATGCTCTAACCGCTGTATCTTTTGAACCACTAATCGAATTGACCTGATTCAACCTCTGTTATAAAGCTTATTCGATCCTCTAAAACTTCTATGAAGGACTCGGAGGCTTAATCCCACCGGAAGACCTTCGTTTGGATCCATACATTTCATATCGACCTGGATATCAGACAGGTTTCTCTCAGCTTTGGTCGATACAGGACATTGGTGCAGCCTAAAACCCGTCATCTTGGCCATTATGCTTGGTTCTTAATGTCCACATCATCCACCATTCTCCAAGTGTCCTCTATAGCTTCATTCAGACATAAAAAAGACTCCAAACCATGGAAAATATGAAATGCCTATTCTAAAACCTAACATGTCTAATATGAATGCAAATGGAGCAAAACATGATGAATGAATGCATAAAAAGAAACAAAACATAAACTAAATGTATGCTAAAACATGGTAAATTATAAGGTTATTAAGATCAATCTATTGAGATTCGTTAATACTTTTGATAAGTGTGTGCATAATGAGAGGACATCCACCTGATGATCCAGGACACGTATCAGATCCAAGCTCAGCCACCAGACTATATAAAAAATATATTCTCTGGATTCAGTGGCTGATCTTTCACATTGGGAAACCTTTATTCCTCATTCAACACAGTGTTCAATCCTGACAGTTCCTAGATTGATAACTCAAAACTTTAACAGAGAATCGACCTTCAATAATGTGTGCACCCATCATTAATGTTATCACATCTCTGGTCCAACATTAGGATGACAAAGGTACAGCATGGTCTTGTCCATTCAGACTGATCACACATAGCACAGATTCAACTCCAGTTCTCCAGTTCGTATATCAGTCTATGAAAACCTGCAACTAGTGCTGGTTGTAGAGAAACGGCACCCCAGACAGTCTTCTTTCACTGAATACTACATATACATAGATCCTTTTGGAAAGAAGTATTTGTGTTCTGTGCTGAGCCCGTTCTTGTCCGTGTTCCTGTCCAAAACCACAGGAACTAACACACACACACTATCAGTTTTCACAAACACCAATGGACTTTCTTAGATTTATAAATCTGTTGAAATCCAACGGTTTGGTAACCAAATCAGCAAGTTAATAGTCAGTGCTCATATGACGGATCTCAATTAGTTTCTGCTCAACCAATTTTCTTATGAAATGATGTCTGATATTTATGTGCTTTGTGCGTGAGTGCTGAACAGGATTTTTTCCAATGTTAATTGTGCTCTCATTGTCACAATAAATCAGAAGAGATTTAGATTCCATACCATAATCTGATGTCATCTGTTTCATCCACAGGAGTTGGTTGCATCCACTGCCCAATGCAATATATTCAGCCTCAGTTGTTGATAAGGACACATTGTTTTGCTTCTTACTATGCCAGGATATAAGATTGTTGGCCAGAAAGAAACAACCTCAACTAGTGCTTCTTCTGTCATCTATACATCCTGCCCAATCAGCATCACTGTATCCCGCCAAATTCTGGTTGGTATCAATGGTGTACAGCAACCCATGTTTAATGTCCCTTTGACATACTTGATAATCCGCTTGTCAGCTTGGAGGTGAGACATTTTAGGATTTGCCTGATCCCGAGAACATATTTCCACACTGAGACATAGATCAGGCCGACTCGCAGTAAGGTACAACAAGCTCCCAATCATCCCTCGATACAGCTTTGCATCTACATCTTCTCCTTGGACCTCTCGTGACAACTTGCAGTTTGTACCCATAGGAATCTTAGCCACTTTATTGGAGTCCATTCCAAACCCTGTTACCAAATTCTTCGCATATGTACTTTGAGATATGAAGACACTATCCTCTGATTGCTTGATTTGAAAATCCAGAAAGTAGTTCAGCTCTCCCACCATACTCATCTCAAATTCTTTTTTCATGGTTGCCACAAATTCATCTACCAGCTTCCAATGTGTACCCCCGAACATAATATCATTAACATAAATTTGCACTGTGACACAAGGTTTTTTTGACCCCTTGGTTCAATCACCCTTGCATTAGTCAGTTGTAGTAAGGGTTTTATGTCAATCCATTGGGAAGAGTTGAAAACAGAAGAGTTGAGAGTAAAGTCTCTAAGTCACGCAAGCAGAGAATTGGTTTTGTTGCCTAAGCAACAGTTCTAGCAACCTAAGTGAAACAAGCAGGAAACAAGGTAAAATCAAAAGCAAACTAAGCAATTCTAAGCAAGAAAAACAGAGTAAAACAAAGCAATACAGGGCAAATCCGAAATTCAAATAAGAGAAAGACAAGTCTCTAGATGTGGTTATTGACTTTGGGGAATTTCAGACATTAACTAAGGTTGTTTCAAACTACATTGATCAAGCAAACAAGAAAGCAATGGTGATTCCTATACATAAAGTTCACACTTAAGCTAGTTAGATCCAATCTCTTGGCAAATAACCCTTTGCTAAACATTCTAACAAGAACTAACTCTCATTAGTGCTAAAACATCAAGCAAGCATGATTAAACAACTCTATTCAAGTCAAAATACTCCTCAAACAGTCAATCTCTTGAGCCAAGGCCAGCAAATTCTCTATTAAACATGATCAGCATTTCATCAAACACTTGGTGGGCATAAGAGAAAGCTAACAACTTAGACAAGTTTGATCAAGACTAATCTAGCATGAATAACAGATTAATAGAGAGGAACCCATAAACTGAAGCACTTAACAAACCTTAATCAAGCCTTAAATCCCCCTAATCTACCATATCTAGAAACCCTAAGATGACTACTCACTCATAATCATGTTTAACACCAAATCACAAAGGGAAAGGATGCTAATCATGATTAAAAGAAAGATTAAAGCAAATACTTGATTATATTAAACAAAGCAAAGAAATTGTCTTACAAACTTAATGAAAATGCTCAAGAACAGTAAAATGACATGACCCCTCGAAAATCTGGAAAAAGGGGATATTTATAGTCTAGAGAAGAAAACCCTAGAGTAATGGCATAAATGTAATTAAAACAGGTTCGGGCTGGGTCAGTATCGGTCAGTTGTGTCGGTCTTTAGTGACCGAAATGGGTCCCTATCGGTCTGGAGTGATCGACACATATGACCGAAATTCATCCGGTGTGTTTGTGTCGATCACACTTGACCGAAAACTTCTGCAGAGATCTTCTGTTGTGATCCTTCTTGCTCCCTTTTTCCCAGCTAGCATCTTGTATCATTCCCAAAACTCCTCCAAGCTCCTTCAAGCTCCAAAAGCACCTAAAAACATCCAAAATGCAGAGAAAATGCAATATATACTCTAAATGAAACCTAAGTCTAAAAGGAGAAGAAAATGGGACAAAAGCAAAGGGAAAACATGCAAAAGAGGATCAAAATATGTACTAAATGCAGCCCTAAATGGTGTAAATACAAGGGATGTCAACACCCCCACATTTGCCTATTGCTTGTCGTCAAGCAATTAAGAACAAATGGGAGAGTGAGGTTTAAAAGTGGGCATTCAGATTCCAAAAGTGCAAAGGTAAAGAGATGGTTTCAATGCTCAAATGCCTAGTTGTAGGATGCAAACATAATCAGCTATACTTTAAAGATCCTAGCAATCCTCATCATGTTTCAAAATGATCTCAAATCTCAACTTAGGCAAATGCTCAAATCAATCAACTCTTTAACATTCAATTAATTCAGAACATGAATCATGCTTATGCAAATCAAGTGAAGACATTTGGTTGAAAAAGGTAAGGTTATGAGATAAGAATGATCTCATTTAAGCACAAGGGTTCAAAAACATAAAGGATCACTCAATGAAATGACTTCATCTTAGGCAAAATGCTAAAGGTAAAAGCACACTTATGCATGCAATTCAAAGCTCTCTTCTACCCTTATTTCCCAAAAGATGAGTCATAAGCATTTCTAAACCCAAGAGTGAACCCTCTAAGTCTACCCTTTCCTAAACTCTACCCTTTACCCATCTTCATGGCTGGGAAAACTTCTTATTTTGCTTGTGTGGCTGCTTCTTTTTGGTTGGAACTTGCTCTTCTTTGTTGTGTTAGCACCTTCATCACCTTTGGTGGATTGCTTCTTGGTCAGATTTTTCTTCTTTTGGACCCTTCTAAGCATTGTTGTTGGCGCCAATTCTTCTTTTTGAACTTGGAGCTTTTATTCCTTTTACTTAGCCACAATACTAAACTGTTTTCCCTTTTCTATCATTTCAGATCTTTTCCCTTTCTCTCAAAACATAAAAACATGAAGTTCAAACCACTTATTCTACCTATTTAAAACCCCAAAACTCCTATCCTAGAATCAAGCTCAAGATGCAAGCTGATATCTACAAGAGAGCTAATCATTTCCAGCCTTATTCCTAACACTTTTTGCCCAGACAAAATCGAAAATGCAATACAAAGGCCTCACAGCTCTCACAATAGCGTTTAGGCTCAAAAGGAGGTTTTGGTTAAGGATGAGGATGTAACTGTCCCATAATTATGAGGATCAGCTATTTAGATCAACAAGAGTGGTAGAAAGGAAAAAGATGATCCAAATATGTATATGGTAGCCATGTAATCACTTTTCAATGCATAAGACATGATAATTAAAAGTCCAAGTTAAAGTTCAAATTGATAGAGTTGATTTTCAGAGAACAAATGCTTTCAGAATGAGATGAGAAGACCAAATCTAGCAATCTAAGCATGGTTCAGCCTTAACTTCTAGCAATCATATGATGCATCAAACAACTAAGCACTTAAAAACTGAAATCATCTCTAAACACTAAGCACTTTACAAGGAAAATTCATCATAATGCCCTATGCAAATGCAATGCAACCTACATGTCAACACTAGACTCAATCCTAGAAGAATGAAATGCAACTACCTGCTTTCTTTTTGGTTTGCAAAAATGCAAAAGTTTTAAAAAATTTCGATTTTTTATGTTTTTCTCTGCCTTACATGTATGCATGATATGCATGAGACTCAAAGAGAAAAGAAAAAAGGAAAAACTAAGAAAATGGAAAACAAAGTCAAACCCCAAGTCTCTCCTCCACATCTAAATTACACAGTCCCTTGTGTAATGAAAGTAATGGAAGAGAGAAGCAACAAAATATATTACAGAAATAAAAAGATGCAATGGTATAAACAGTGGAGAGGATGTGTACCTTGTTTAGTGGTAGGAGTGGTGGGAGGATTGATGAGGGAACATAAGGAATCAAAAGTATGGGGGACAAAAACAAAAGTGTTCAGAAGCTAGGAAAGAGGTCAGATGGAATCCCATTTAAAAATTCAAACTCCTTTGGCTCCAAACCAAAGGAGGCAAAAAAATTAAAAGTTGAGACACTTACCTCGGATGGAGTTTCGGTCACTCATGACCGATATTACTAACCGAAATTGCATTTTCGGTCATGAGTGATCGACACTATAGACTGACGTGCTTCCTGGGATTAGTATCGGTCATCAGTGATCGACACACTTGACCGAAATACATCCGGCATGATTGTGTCGATCTTGAGTGATCGATACTGGTGATCGATATAATTCCAAGAATCTTATCGGTCTCCAGTAATCGATACTCTGAACCGAAAATCATACGGTGTGTTTATGTCGATCAAGTGTGGTCGATATGAATGACCGAAAATTATCCTCTTTCAAAACTTCTTTCCATATCGGTCACAAGTGATCGATATGTTGACTGGTATAGACTGGCTCCACGGATAGATCTGTGTATCGGTCTGTCATGACCCCTTGGTTCAATCACCCTTGCATTAGTCAGTTGTAGTAAGGGTTTTATGTCAATCCATTGGGAAGAGGTGAAAACAGAAGAGTTGAGAATAAAGTCTCTAAGTCAGGCAAGCAGAGAATTGGTTTTGTTGCCTAAGCAACAGTTCTAGCAACCTAAGTGAAACAAGCAGCAAACAAGGTAAAAGCAAAAGCAAACTAAGCAATTCTAAGCAAGAAAAACAGAGTAAAACAGAGCAAAACAGAGCAAATCCGAAATTTAAATAAGAGAAAGACAAGTCTCTAGATGTGGTTATTGACTTTGGGGAATTACAGACATTAACTAAGGCTGTTTCAAACTACATTGGTCAAGCAAACAAGCAAGCAATGGTGATTCCTAGACATAGAGTTCACACTTAAGCTAGTTAGATCCAATCTCTTGGCAAATAACCCTTTGCTAAACATTCTAACAAGAACTAACTCTCATTAGTGCTAAAACATCAAGCAAGCATGATTAAACAACTCTATTCAAGTCAAAATGCTCCTCAAACAGTCAATCTCTTGAGCCAAGGCCAGCAAATCCTCTATTAAACATGATCAGCATTTCATCAAACACTTGGTGGGCATAAGAGAAAGCTAACAACTTAGACAAGTTTGATCAAGACTAATCTAGCATGAATAACAGATTAATAGAGAGGAACCCATACACTGGAGCACTTAACAAACCTTAATCAAGCCTTAAATTCTCTAATCTACCACATCTGTGGAGACAACTGTGAAGGCATGTTCAGATGTCACCCTCGATTTCCTTATCCATCCTTGATTTCTTCGTCTCCCATTTCAGAAAAACTGATTTTATCTTATCAAGTGTTGAATGTCTTCCTGAAGACGATAGCAGTGAGGTTTGATGTGACCTGGTTTACCATAGTAATAGCAGCCAGACAGTCTTCCATTTCGATAGAACTCACTTGTTATATGCGTGCTCTGATCTGAGACCCTGGTCTTTTGCATTCTCCCTTTGCTTCGCATTGTGTCTGGAACCTTTTTATCTTTTCTTTGTGCTGCATCTTGAAGACCTTGTTGGGGATTCTCTGATGCACGAACAAACTTCATACATTGCGCTGACGTTTGTCCAACGTATCCAAGACCAAAACTACTTTTACTTGACAGAGCACTGCTCAGTAACTTGTCTTGGTCCTTGGTTCCTTTAGATAGCATATTGATGTTACGCAGTTGTTCCGTCAGGCGACCACTCAACTCACAATTCTTTTCATGTTCTTCTGAGATCAACATTTTTAGAAAGTTAGTGTACTTCGCATGTTCTGTCAGTTGATTCTCAGCAATCTCGACTCCATAGTGTCATGCAAAGATGTTATCATCCTTTTCCTCAGTTACTTGTGTGTTCGTCTAGATGTCACTTTGTAACTTTCCAATCTTCTCATCTCTGTCAGCAATCTGTTGTAGAAGATCTTCTTTTTCTTGTTGTCCACTCATCGCTGCTAGAACCAAGGTTTTGTTTTCTTCTAACAAAATCTCATCATCTTGGAAATCGTCATCTTTGTCAGTTCCTCCATCGGAAATTACGTTCTCATCAATCACTCCAAGGAACACAACAAAATTCAGTAATACCTCTTCATCACTATCACTTTCATCTGATTGAGACTCTTTCTTGCTGACCAATGACATTTCCCTTCGTCTAGCTTGACTCACACATTTATTCTTAACATGTCCATGGCCGCTGCAAATCTGACATCTGAGAGTCTCTCTTTTCTTAGCCGTTGGACATTCTGTCTTGAAATGACCATATCCTTCACATTCATAGCATTGCATGTCTGATTTTCTGGAACCTTTCTCAGACTTAACATCAGTTGTTGGTCTTCTAGGTTCAGAATTTGTCCTACGTTGCCCTTTTTTAAATTTTTCAAAGTACTTCTTGACAATCATTCCAACCTAATCATCAAGATTGGTTTCTAAAGGTTTGATTGTTCAGCTGAGAATACCACACTCTTCCCTTTAGCTTGGCTCTTCTGTTATTGCTGCATCTCATAAGCTCACATCATTCCTACGATCTCATTGAACTTCATCTCATCTAAGTTACGCGAAACTTAAATGGCTGATATGTGAGACTGAAACTTATCAGGTAGACTTCGCAGGAATTTCTTGACAAGCTTCTTATCCTTGTAGGTTTATCCCAATACTTGAGCTTCATTTGAAATTGAGCTAAGTTTCCTGCTGAACTCTTCAATTGTTTCACCTGGTTTCATGGTAAGTGTCTTAAACTGAGATGCAAGCATGTACATTCTAGTCCTTTTGACATTCGAGGTGCCCTCATACACAATCTGCAGTGCATCCCAAGCTTCTTTTGCGGTAGTGCAACCATGAACCTTTTTGAACTGATCCTTGGTGAGTGAAGTCCAGATCATTTACAGTGCTTTGGAGTTGCATTTGGACATGGATTTCTCTTCGACAGTCCAGGTTAGTCTTGGTTAGGCAGCTACCACACCATCTTCTCCAACAACTGTGGGGGCTGTCCATCCCTCTTCAACCATTGTCCAGGCGTCTTCATCATATCCCTTGATAAGAGCCTTGATCTGAATTTTCCACCATCCATAGTTCTCAGCATCAGGAACAAGAGACTTAGCCGATCCAAGATGTTGCATGTTTTTCATACTTTGTCCCACAATCACACCTGATTAATAAGAACGGACAATCCTTAGTATATGCCTGCTTGGATACCAATTGTAAGTGCAGAAAACAGACAACCGACAAATTGACTTGGAAAGCGCCAAGTCCAACGCTCTGTTTTATTAACTAGAATCAACAACTTAATCGACCTGGTTACAATTGTGTGGTGTTACGCAACTCTAACCTTTGGTTGCTCCCAAGAGATTTCGAGTTCTAAAACACTCTTCACTAGATCACACAACCCGTGTATCATAGAAAAGGACACTAACCTTCTTGCTTTATTTCTGCTCTTGAAGGTCAAAGATGATCTAATACAATAACGGCGCAAAGTGTATTTTGCAAACTTTGCCCGATTTGGTATTTATACTAGTTATCCAATCCCTTAACCTAGAATCATCACTAAATCTCCCTCAAGGTAAGTTTCTCTTTCATCGAATATTTTCAAGTGTTCTTTAAGGTAGATTTGTATATATCCCTTGTTTTACCATGTCATTGGTGCTATGTTAGCTACATGCTTCCACAGCTATGTGTCTCCTAATGTCCTTCTTGAACTGGTCGTTGATCCTGCATCTTCACAAGTCGCTGGCGTCTTCATTGGTTTAATATGTACAACAACATGGTTGACTTTAGTTATTCTATCTTTTTAAGTTATATATACCATAAAAAAATTGGCATTTAAAATTGACCGATTTAATAGAGATATATGGATATATAATTAATTTTGAATAATGTTTATAATACAGTATCATTACTAATGTGATCAAAATAGACTATTACTATTTGAATTTTTTTTATGAAAAAAAAATGTGCTAATCTTTAAAAACAATATAAGAAAAATGACATTTTGTAAAAAAATAAACTGTGTAATCGTAAAAGAAATATGAGAAAATGCTAATTACTAGTATCACTTTTGGAAGGTGTTATTTCTTCATACCAAGTCCAAAAAGAAGTTAGATAGATTAATATTACTCATAATACACTTTAGGTTTGACATGTAATGTAATTTTTGCTACAAAGCAGATAAACTACTCTAATAAATTACTATCATATGAAAAACAGAGATTGTTGTAACATCTGCCTCTTTTAGAACCAAGATAGCATATTTAAGTATATTAGGTTAAATTATTTTTTTTAAAATATTTTAGATACGATTAATACTTGAAAAGAAAATGGTATTAAATTAACCAATAATTTCTTATGATAAAAAGTAAAGGTTTTTTACAATTTAACTCGCCACCTTAATTTTTTTTTTTAACTATTATTCACTTAAAAAAATGCAAGTCAACTCTTACTTTATACCTTATGGTCAATCTGCAATATAGTATGGTTCTGTATCAATGACGTGGCTGTAAACAGCGTTTATGAATTAAACAGAAACTAAGTGGGGTGTATTGGATTAATGATCAGAGATGATTTTGTTTTTTTTCTCAAATCCCTTCTTATTAGATCTAGCATTTTAAAAAGTTACTTAAAATTCAAGGTTATTCCGTTATTGGATTAGTCATTTATACAAATTCATTAAAATTTTGCTTTATTGAAAAATTGGGATTTTATTAATGAATTATTTTTAAAAATGATTTGGGATGATTTGAGATATAATTTAGAGTTAAAAATCCATACAGTATAACTTCTATAAATTAATAATGTTGGGACTGCAAAAATTTATTAATTTATATAGTTATTAATTAATCGATAAATTAATAATTATTAGTTTATCGAGAAAATAATATTTTATTAATTTATAGAGAGATATTTCGGTTCGAATTCAAAATATTTGTAAAAAAACAACTAAACATTTTCAACATTGTAAAATTTATTCAGAAAATATCATAGCAGTCAATTTAAAAATTAAGTCAAACAATTTTTATAAACTTGAAACAATAATATAATTATATTTTACTATATTATATTATTTATATATGCTTAAATGTATAATTATTAATTTATATAATTATTGGGACTATATTTTTACATAGGAGTTTCAATAAAAATATTATCTTATTATCTTATCGGAATTTTTTAATTTTTACATTGGCCCGACTTGGGATCGGCAAAAAATATTAATTTATAGTGATTATTAATTTATCGAGTATTAATTTATAGAAGTTCTACTGTAGATTGAAATACCACCTCATCTGATGGTATTTGAGAAGAACTTAGAAGACAGGATTTGTTTAAATCATTTTGAAACTTTAAATTCATTTAAATCTTCATAGATTTGGATTTATCTAAATTACTAATCCAATATACCCCCTAAAACGAATCGTCTAATAAGTTTAGGAAACGGGTTTGTCATTTCGGAAACAATAACTACATGTTGTTCGGTATTCATATTGATAAAAGTTAAAATCCAATTGGAAAAAAAAAACAGAAGTAAGGTTTATTGGCGATGGGAAGAATTGAATTGAGTCAATGGAAAAGTTGATTTCTGAGGTCGACGAAGAGTAGATTTCAGAATTTAGAGTTTGATTTATATAGATTCAATTGAGTTAGACAAGGTTTGAAAATTTTGTGGAGTTGAGGAGTTTTTGTCGAGTTCTGCAGAGAACTGATATTGAGATTTTGTGGAGGGAGAACTGATTCGAGAAAAGATGCTTTAGATCGTAAAAGCTCAAAAACCCTAGTTCTATCTTAATTTATTCCGCCCCTTTTATAATCGCCAAAATTGTCAATAAACTCCACATTGAAAAGAAGGTAAGATTTTTGACAGGTTGTAAATTTGTATGAACTGTTCCTCTGTTTTGTTTTTTACTAATCCCTTTTGCATGTTTTATATTCGAATTCCAGAAGAATTTGGAGAAACCCCTCTCTGTTGGTTGCTTGATCTTCTCTTGTAAGGCAAATGGTGAATGAAGTTTCGTCATCTTCTAGCAGTGGCTACATGCAAGAGGAAGAAGCAGCTCCTGATTGAAGCAGCCTCACAGTGGTTTGAAAGTAGGCATGGGCATAAAAAATAGACCCGGAAAATCCACCCGAATCTGACCCGAATTTTATGGTACCGAACCAAACTGAAATGATATAAATATCCGAATGAAGTCTTCACCTCTATATCCAAAGAACCGGTACTGTACCTGAACCGAACCATGAACCGAACGGGTACCCGAAATATCTTATGTATAATTTATATATATATATATATATATATATATTAGTTATATTTAGATATAATATAACTAAACTTTTCAAAGTCATAATTATGAATCGAATATATTCTTTATATTTAAATTAAAATAACCAAAATATTCAAATTCTTTAAGTTATATATATCAAAATTCAATATTTTTAGCAAAACTTAACCAAATATATCAATATATTTTTAAAATCTAATTTTTTAAAAAAAGTTTTAAATAAATTTCAAAGAATTCGGATACCCGAAACCGACCTGAAGCCAACAAGAACCAAACCGAACCCGACCCAAAATTTTAAAATACCTGAATGGGACTCATAGTCTAAAACCGAAATAACCAATACCTAAAAAATCCCAACCTGAATGGGTACCCGAATGCACCATGGTATATAGCGGTACACACGTTGTATGTCCTATTGACGCAAGGCTCATCAAGCCACCAACAATGGAACTATGGGTGTCACACGCCTTCCATATCTAGATCATACACATAACATAAGAGAGCTTATCCCAACCCGCAAGTGTTTCCCTTATACAATGCAAACATTGATAAACACTATTCATAATTCATTTAACAATTTTTCATTTAACAATCTATGTTACTAAATCCATCAGTTACCAACAGCAATACAATAACTAATATTATTAAAACATTTTAAATCAAGTCAAATAAAATCAAATACGTTCATTCATACAGATACAACATATGTATTGGCACATTAACAAAAGACTACTCAGAATGAACTAAAGACTACTCAAAATGAACTGAAAAATAGATCACATCGGTCTTTGTCTTAATCTCAAATCTGAAGTGAAAAATGGAAAGAAAAATAGATCTGGTCGCTACAGATCCTTGTTAAACAGATTTAAGCATAATAACAACATGATTCGATCCTACATTAAAATATAAGAAAATGAGAAAATATCTAAAAGTGATTTTCCGTTTTCAAAAGGGATGGAACTGCGTCTTTAGGAGAAAGGAGTGGAGACCCTAAATCAAATGAAATGGATTTTAGGCTGGTGCTCTCTAATTTATTCTGGTTTCGGGGGGAAAATATTACCATTGTGATACATAATAGTGCAACTTGAGAAAGATATAATAATCTAAGATATATGAAATACTTTAATATATAATTTTGTTGTGTAACATAAGGAGTTTATTATATTATCCACGTTTGGCATGGCAGTAGTATTTTTAATTGAAAATGCGTGAGACTTGGTATTAACTTTTAAGTCTTTAAATTATTATTGCTTGGCAGTAGTATTTTTAATTGAAAATGCGTGAGACTTGGTATTAACTATTAATCTTTAAATTATTATTGCTCACCCGCATATTAACTAATGAAAAGTATATCATATTTTATTTAATGACTGTATACCATATTTATATAAAAGACCTCAACTTAACCATGTGTTTAAGAGATAATGTATACAATGTTTTTGTATGAAAGAGGCCTACCGCTTAGACCGTTGATAAATAGCAGCGATAGTACAACTAATTATCACCAACAAATACTCCAAAGTGTAGATTGAAAAAGGCAAAAGGCAATGAAGTCTGTTCCCATCTTAGCACTCTTCTTTGTTCTCCTCTTAGTGCTCTTTGGTAAGCCAAAAATTGAAATATCATTTACTTACTCCCTCTGTTTCATTTAACGTCTTAATTTTTTTTTACGTATATTAAGAAAATATATGACAAATTCTGTTATATCCTTTAAAAATAAGTTGACTATTGATATTTTTTATCAGACTTGAGGTTGAATTAGGTAATCCTAAACTAACACTTTAAAACAAACCAAAAAAAAATTCTATAAAGAACGCTTAATTTGAACGGATGGAGTATTACATTTTAACAACATGTTCCTTAAACTGTATGTTGTAGTATATTCACATGACTTTTGTTGTTCTTAATCGTTTATGTCTCAACTTTTATGTCATTTGTAACTTCTCCGGATTAGAAAATATGCTATATGCTATACATTGACCAAACAAAAAGAAAATATGCTATATAATAACAGCATGCTCGAGAAATGTAATACGATTTTATCTTTTCTTGTACAGAGACACCAAAGATAAAAGCCAACGAAAGGTGCCTTGAAGAATACGTTCCATACGGATATGATATCCCTCCTTACCGTGCTTGCACGGAACCGGCTTTTCCATCACTTTGTTATACCACTTGCAGGCAATATAGGAGCGCAAAAGGTGGTGTATGCAAAATGCAGCGATAGGCCTACTCCTCCGTTATCCTTCACCAAATCCGCGAATGCTTAATAACCGCAACAAACAGACGCCAATATTTTAAACTTTTGATTTTCTATGTGTGTTCAGAAAAGAAAAGAACAAAATCTATGATTAAAATATAAAAAGAGAAATTGCCAAGAATGACTTTGCAAAGTGGGGTATTTATTTTATAAGCCTTTTTATATATAAAAAATGTGGTATTTATTAAAATGGTCTTTTGTTGTAAGAAGATTTGGGAGGTTATGTAAAAAGACGTAAAAAATCTGTTACAAACATTTATCTACGAAAAATATTACTCTATTTATTTTTCAAATTTAAATGTAAATAAAAAAGATAATATTTTTTATAAAAATAATAAAATTATAATAAAACAAAAATGAAATTTTATAAAATGAATATTATCTAAAATGGCGTTTGCAATTGGCATTTGCAATCAGCGTTTATGACCAGTTTTTGCTACTAATGTTTGTAATTAGTATTTGCAATCAGCCTTTGCTATGAGTGTTTGCAACTAGTGATGTTTGCGATCAATGTTTACGATCGGTGTTTGTGATTAATATATGCATTTTGAATTAAGGTAGACTTTTGGATTTTGTGAATGTTACAATAGAGTTATTTGTGATACAAAAATAATACATCATTAGTGATAGATTTAATTAAAAATAAACATGTAAAACAGAATGATAGCATATTTGTTTTTTAAGTGAAAGCAAGTTTTTTTGTAAGATCTTAAAATTAAGTAGACCATCTACAATCGGCGTTTACTATCAACAGTAGACTTTCTAAATTTTTGTGAATGTTATAGTAAAATTATTTATAGTATATAATATATTAAATCATTGTTGATAGATTTATTATAAAATAATCCTGTAATATAGAATTTGGACATAAATTATGTGATACGTATGGGGTATGTGTTGTCCGAGTATGAAAAGCTGCATCTCTAGGTTTCGTCTTTTGGAGGAATGAGCGATATATGGTTCCGGGGCGGAAATCATAGGAGTCCTGCAAATAAGAGAAAACAAGTGAGCCAGACTTTTGGGTGGACAGAAAAGAGGTTTCTCTCCTGAAGGTTCTCTAACGCTCAGGCCAATGCACGCCCAAATGGAAACAAGTACTCGGGAAGGTGAGTTTAGAGGTGGCTTAAGGGTTGAGTACCCCGTCCGAGGATCGTGGTACTCGTCTAATATTTGGTGAAGGATAGTGTACAAGGCATGTACCGTGAGAAAAGTGGGGTAGGAGCTCTCTCCGCACGGATATAAAGTAGAGGACATAGGTGAAGAGAATACTTATCTCTCTAGGCATCGCCATCGGGAAACGGTGAGCATTTCCTTTTAGGTTAACTGTGTTGTGGGGCTCGGGGTAAGCTCCGGCGAGGCGGAGGTCGGAGGTTTTCCCCTTGATACAAGTGTTTTTACCACTTGTGACTCAATTTCTTAAGTCTAAGATCATATCATTGTAGACTTTAGGTATCAATCCATTCAGAGAATTTGAAGCAATGAGAATTCATGAAGTTCTATAAGCTAAGCCAATCAATAAGAGAGTTTTACTAATTTAACAACCTAAATGAATCATCAAACAAGCAAAAGATAACATTGAACTACGATGCATGACAAATAACTTAGAAACTCAATACTTAGAAAATAGAGCAAAAACAGAGTAATGATCAAGCAAGCAAATTCAAAATTGATAAAGAAGGGTTCATAAATAGGATAATTGATCCAAGACAATCCTAAGCTTCAGATGTAATGTTCAACCAATCAACAAATGCAAGATCCTTTAGCATAGAACTCAATCTATATAAATCAATCCAATCTCTTAACAATGATTCCTTTCTTCACATCCTAATCAAGATCTAATTCACATTAATGAAAAGCAATATGGTCAAGCATAAAGAAACAGTCATATCTAGCGAAGATGCTCCCTAGTCATCCATTCTGATGTGTAAGGATAAGCAAATCCAATAATAGGGTGGTTCATGCATTTCATCAAACACTGTCGATGCAAGACAACGTCTAATTTCGAAATCTAAGTGATCAGCAAAGATTATGCATTAAGAACACATAGAAATGAAGGATCTAACATTATTTATCCCTAAAAACACATCTTAGGCCTTTGATCATCCTAGATCTATCTCATCTATAAACCAGAATTGACTACTCACAAATCATGTTTAATCTATCAAAAACTAAGCAAAAGATGTAAGAAATCATGATCATAAGCAATAACAAGACAATAGACAACAAGAAATGCAAACTTCTATTAAGAATTTAAAATTATTGCTAATACCAAAAATCTAGAAAAAGCTTAAGAACGAGAGAGAGAGAGAGAGAGAGAGAGGTTGTAGATAAGATAACAGCATAAAACTAAAGATTAATTGTTGATAAGATATAAAGATAAGGTTTGCTTTATATAGTTAAATAATTAGGCTCTAGTCAAACCAGGTTCTAGTCAAATCCCTAGTCAAAGATATTGACCAAATTCAAAGTCTGGATGGAAGGAGATCGCATCGGCCACCTTGCCGGTGCAGTCGCCAGTGTAAACTCGCACCGAGGTGTAGTCGCCGGTGTGAACTCGTGAAAACTTGGGGTTCCTCTTCAGCGAGGTGTAGACGCTGCTGTGAGTCGCCGGTGTGAATTCTTGAAACTTCTGGTTCTCTTGCACTGAGGAGTAGATGCCGGGCAGATCGCCAGTGTGAACCCATGAAACTACTGGCCAACTTGCAGCGAGGTGATGTAGCAGATGCACTACCCGGTGTGTGATACAAAGGTTTTGTCTCTTCTCAATCACCCTCCATACTAATTAGTTGTAGTATAGTATAGGGTTTTATCAATCCAAAGAGATATGAATAGATGTCAATAGAATTAGGAGCAGAAAGCTTTTAAGTCAAGTGAATTCAGAGAAAGAGTGTTGCTTAGCAACTAAACTATCAACCTAAAAGAACCAAGAGCCAAGCATAACTCAAGAAAGCAATATCAAGCAATGATCCAATGCAAAATAGAGTAGCAAAAACAGAGCACTAAAGCAAATTCGAAATTCAGATAATAAAAGACAAGCTCCTAGATGTAGTTATTGACTTTGGGGAATTCAAAGACTAAGGCTGTTTCAAACATCATTGACAATGCAAACAAGCAAGCAATGCTAATTCCTAGGCATAGAGTTCACAATCAAGCAAGTTAAGTCCAATCTCTTGATAAATAACCATTTGCTAATCATCCTAACAAGAACTAACTCTCATTAGTGTTAGAACAATCAACAAGCAAGAAAAACCAACTCTATTCAAGCCAAAATACTTTTCAGACAGTCAATCTCTTGAGCTAAGACCAGTAAATCCTCTATTAAACAAGATCAGCATTTCATCAAACACTTTGTGGGCATAAGATGAAGTCTAAATCTAGATTCATGTGATCAAGACAATTCTAGCTTAAACACAAATTAATAGAGAGAATCAACCTAATTAAAAACTAACAAACTCTAATCGAGCCTCTAAATTCCCCATCTAAGAACTCTAAAAGAACTACTCACTCATCATCATGGAAAATACCAAATCACAAGAGAAAAAGATGTGAAACATGATTAAGAGGGAGATTAGAGAAGATTTGATTATGCAAATACAAAACTTTAGATTAAAAAGAAGATATTGTCTTACAAAGATGAAAGAACACTTAAAAAACTAAGCAAGATCAAGACTTGGTTAAAAACCATTAGTCCAAGCTTATTTATATTAAATGTTAAAAACCCTAAAGCAATGACAAAATTGTAATAAAAACATTTTAGATTGGACTAACATCGATCACTTGTGATCAATGTGGATGATTGATGCTGGTCTACTGGTGTTTGATATCGATCAGTTTTTGATCGATGTGTTTGATTGATGTGTACTTTAAAACTCTCGGATCACATACATCAATCAGAGATGATCGATTATGAGTATCCGATATGGTTGTCCTGTGTCTTGACATCGATTGAATTTCCCAACTTTCTGCTGCTTTACATCAAACAATGTAGATTTCAAGGTTGATTAATGTTGTACAAAAAGTCATTTTCAAATTAACGAGAGAATAACCAAAATAAATTATAGATTTAGAGTAATTTGTATTAAAATGATAATTTATGTATTATTCAAACATAAATTTTGTTACTCTCTCTCTCAAATTTTTATAAATCCTTAAATTCATTTCCGGTTGTGGTCGTAATACGAAAACATAGCCGACCAAGCATCAAGTTCTCTCTCCGGTTCAAAATTTATGGTCTAATAACAATTAACAAGTCAAAACTCACTAAAGGTTAGTTAAAAAGTCTGCGTCGAATCTCCCTTTTAATAGCTGCCGCTAGTTCTCACCAAGCAAAAGCTCGTTTGGAGTTCGTGAGCGACATCGAAATCTCTGTTTGGATTGATAACCATTTTCCTCAATCTCTCTATATCGTCGTTTCCTACAGACAATTCTATGTCAGGTAAAGTCCCTTTCTCCTTATTTCTCTTTTGATTCTGTTTGTGATCATATCATATATTTCCACATTTTCCAATCATTTTTTTGGGTGTTTCGACATACCCAGATTGTAAACTAATTGTGCTCTGTTTTGGATTACACTTTAGGGTTCTTGTTCCACTATAAAAAGTTGAAATTTTTGATGTTATGGGTTTATGTTGAAGCTTTTTTGTAGGATTTTAAGTTGAATTTTTGTTATTTCCACATTCTCTAATCATTTTTGGGGTTTTCCGACATACCCCCAGATTGTGAATTAATTTGTGTTCTCTATCGGACTATGGTTTATGGTTCTTGCTCCAGAAAAAAAAAATTAATTTTGAGGTTATGGGTGTTTACTTTGAAGCTTTAGGTGGGGGTTTTAAGCCAGTATTTTGTTATTTCCGCTTTCTCTAATCTTTTTTGGGCGTTTTCGACATACCCAGATTGTGAATTATTGTCAATTCTGTGTCTGATTATGCTTTTAAGTTCTTTTTCCACGAAAAAGTTGATATGTTGATTTTATGGGCGTTTATAGTGAAGCTTGATATAGGTTTTTAAGCTGATTTTTTTTGTTATTTCCACACCTTTTAATCATTTTAAGGTTTTTTTTACCTACCCAGATGGTAACTTATTTATGTTATGTGGTTTAAAAGTTTTTGTGCCATGAAACAAATTGGAATTTCCAAACATTTTTTTACGGTTTATGATTTAGTAATTATTTGTACTGAATGAACAAGTTGTTATGCTTTAATGGTTATGTTCCATGAACAAGTTGAAATTTTGAAGTTATGGGTTCTGTTTAAGTGACTGATATCGCTAATTTCTTGTTATTATGTTGGTTTTACAGATAACCAAGAACCAATCTTGGTGAAAGAGGAGAGTGTGGTAGGTATCCCATCTCCACTCTTGAAGCTCAAAAGCTGGCAATGGTGGGTTCTTGTGTCCATCAACATCTTCTTCCTCATTGGTGGTCAAGCTGCTTCAGTCCTTCTCGGTCGGTTTTACTACGATCAAGGCGGAAACAGCAAATGGATGGCTACTCTAGTTCAAACCGCGGCTTTTCCGATCCTCTACATCCCGCTCTTGCTCCTTCCTTCTTCTCAGACGGACGCAGACTCTTCAGAGCCATCTTCTTGTTCTCTTAAAACCATTGTCTTGATCTACGTTTTGCTCGGTGTCATCATCGCTGGAGACAACATGTTATACTCTGTTGGACTTCTTTACCTCTCTGCATCGACTTATTCGCTCATTTGCGCGACTCAGTTAGCTTTCAACGCGGTCTTCTCTTATTTCATCAATGCTCAGAAGTTCACTGCTTTGATTCTCAACTCCGTCGTCCTCCTCTCTTTCTCTGCTTCCTTGATTGGCCTCAACGACGATGCAGATGCTCCTTCAGGTGTCTCTAGATCTAAATACATTGTCGGGTTTATCTGTACTCTCGCTGCATCTGCTCTCTACTCTCTCTTGCTCTCCCTTATGCAGTTCTCATTCGAAAAGATTCTTAAAAGAGAGACGTTCTCTGTGGTTCTAGAGATGCAAATCTACACTTCTTTAGTCGCGACTTGTGTATCGGTTATTGGGCTTTTCGCTAGCGGGGAATGGAGAATGCTGAACGGAGAAATGGAAGGTTATCACAAAGGGCAAGCCTCTTATGTACTGACTCTAGTCGGGACCGCGGTTACGTGGCAAGTATGCTCTGTCGGAGTTGTGGGTTTGATATTTCTGGTCTCGTCGCTCTTCTCGAACGTCATTAGTACTCTGTCTCTAGCTGTGACTCCACTTGCGGCTTTGGTTGTGTTCAGAGATAAGATGAGTGGTGTTAAGGTTATGTCGATGTTGATTGCTCTTTGGGGTTTTGCTTCTTATGTTTATCAGAATTATCTTGATGATCTGAAAGTTAGACGAGCGAGGAAACAAGCTGGTCAAGCCGGCAGGGTTGATCCGGTTTGCTGATTCTGTGGTGGTTTAGGCAAGAGGTGTTGGTTTTAGGTTGCTTTACTCTATGGTTTTTAGATTAAGCAATAATAATTGTCATTTGTTTGACAAGCTTACTTGGTCTTGTCATATTGTTTTCCAAAAATCAGATTTGTCGTACGATTAAACCTAAGGGATCTAATGTATTGGTGCGTAAATTTTTACGAGAATAAGGAGTCAGAATTGGATTGAAATTCTTTAATCTCATTTTGTTACTGTTGCATAGAATTTGGGAATGAATAATCTTGTCTCGTTTCATTTCAGTAATATATTTGGGACAGGAATACTAAAACGAATGCTCAAAATGTATCTCACATGTCATTCATATAAAGGTTGGAATGGGACAGAAATGAAAGGGAAAAAAAAATGAATATGTTAGTGATAATTAAATTTTATTACTCAGATAATAAAACATAAGTGTATTTTGAAGAAAAAAACTCTGTAAATCATATTTTCTTGCAAATTTACTTTTAATTTACAAAACAAATGCGGATAAAACCTACAAAGAATGAAGTTGACTTATATAATATAATTTTCCAGTGTATTTTTTAAAAAATTGAATTTATTATTACATAGATAAGAATTTCTAAATTTAAAATTTAAAATTAAATTATTCGTTGTGAAGGTTTCGATTTGGTATGTAATCTTTTGTATATCAAAAAAAAAGATAACAAGAATAAAATATAGATGTAACTGAATTGTACGGGTTTGACTTGCATTTTTTTGCAAATTAAGAGTAAACCTGCAAAAAAAATCTCCCTAAAACATACTTCAACTTATGAAGTTTTTTCAGATGTTCATTAAAAAAAAGTTCAAATTACCCTAATAGGATCAGAATTTGATATGTTATCCAAATTTTCCATCTTATATTTTGTCATGAAGCATATTTTTGATACTACTTTTAGATAATCTAATTACTTGTTCTCAACTCTTATTGCTATTTAGTGTCATGATATCCGAAGGGACCGTTGTTATCCGTTCCCAAACCGAAATGGACAACACTAGGTGAAATCAAGAATTTCGTTTCCAAAACTGGATTTGAAGCTTAATCCAAATTGAAACTGCGTTTTTATATGGTGTTTAAACTTGATCCTTTAAACTTGATCCAAATAGAAAATGCATTCCTAGTTTTAGCATACGAATGTAAATACGGTGGAATCAAACAAATGGGACACAAATATTTAACTTTAATTTCTTACAAGACATACAAGACAAAGTTATGTTAAACATGGGACAAGGAACGAGATACATCATAGTTTATTAGACTAAAATTAACACAATTATTAAGGATCCAGTCTACGGCTGCTAGATTAGAATTGTGATTAGGCCAAAAGCCAGAAATTTTTCTGCCATCGTGTGTTAATTAAGTAGCCACTAACACCATTGCTTTGTTTCCTCACACCAATTGTCAAGCAATCTGCACCGTTGATGCACCGATTCACGAGCTCCTCTGATCTGCTGGGTCCACATAAGCTACGTACAAAACGACAAAATAAAAGAAATGAAATTATTATTGAAACGAGAGAATCATGATGGGGAAAAGAGATCTAAAGGTGGAGATTACGCACCAGGAGATGAATGGTGTAGATTTCTTCTGACCCAATACAAGAACAGAGACTTCAAGTTTCGTCACTTGGCTTAGTACAGTTGATAGCTTTGGTCCTTGAATCACCAACGCCTCCACGTCCACCTTTTCAACAAAAAAATTACATAAATATAGTAATTATGTTCTCATGATTCATTAAATTTTTGATGCTAAAAAGGAGATTTGTATTTACATTTCTTTAACTTCTTCAAAATAATATTAAACTCTCATGGGAATTTTCAAGTGATTAATTACAATTAAAAAATGAACAATTATAATATTAGAAAAATATCTTGACAATTTACATAGAAATCTTAAAAATTACGAAAAACTATACCTGATTACATGTTAGTTGTTTCAAATATTTTTCCTTTTCAGATGCAAAATAAATTATTCTTAAATGGGTAAGTAGATTTTTTTTTTTAAGTAACACATACTCATGTTACCCAATACCAACTAATGCATAAACTAAGATCTAATAGTCAGTTTAAAAATATTAGATCTAAACTAGGAAAGTTGGATCTTTAACTGAAAAAGCTTACAACAAGGAATGATGAAAATACTTTTCCATCCAATATTTTTTTTTTTACAAAAAAGAAAAGTGAGGAGCCAGTGGAATCAATTAGTCACCATGACCATCTCAGAGACAGGTTCTCTGCTTTTTTCCTATCTCCAACACTCACGCATGCAAAACTCACTACTCAAGTAGCTCAACACATCTTACCATTAACCAAAGACAAAATTAAAACCCAAATCCAGATTAGTACATTTCACTAACTAACTCCTTAAATGTTAGCAGGACTAGTAAACTTTTAAAGTGAGTTTCTAGTTTTTGTTACTAAAAAAATTGCTAATAATCCAATCAAGATTATAATAATTTAATTTTCCTAAAGTCTACCTTAGTTTCTTATTAATTTGAAATTTCTTAAGACACAAAACTCTACAAAGCCTAACAATTTTTTAAGATATAAATTTGAGAGTAAAGTAATTAGTTACCTCGGGTTTACAAGCTTTGCAAAGAGAACCAAGTGATTGAACCAAAGAAGGAGAAGCTTCATCATGAGGAGACACAACATGAAGAAGAGTCATCAAATCTCCTTTACTAGTCAAATGAGTCAAAGCCCACATCATAGCATGTTTCGACCTTGAAGTCTCATCCACCACAACCATCACTCTCTTAGTTCTTGTAGCCGTATCACCGCCGGAGTAAATCCCATAGAGACCCTCCATTGAAGAGTAACCGCCACCGCCACAACCACCGCCTGTTTCGTCGGTGAAGGCCGTTGAGCTATCTCCGAATGTCCACCTTCTAGAAGCCGACCTCCAGCCTTCTTTTCTGCTAAGTTGCCTAAGGATTGAGTTTCTTGAAAACTGCATTTTGTTGGGAGTATGGTGATGGGAACTATAAGCTTTTAGTAATGTGAATCAAGAAAGAGAAAGAGTAGGTAGTAGGAGACTATTATAGTAGAGGGAGAAAGTGAAGAGTCTTTGGGTTTTAACTTGAAACAGTGAATTGGAAAGTGAAAGAGAAAGAGAGTAATTGGTTTTGTTAATAAAGAGTGAGCGACAGGGCATTAAGGCTGAATCACATGCCCACAATAAAGTCTGTTATTTAATTTCTAAACTTTAAACAACCAACAATAGGAATTTTCTTATAAGGAAATGTAGTTTTGTTTGGTAATTGGGTTTATAGTCTTTAGACACTAGTTCTGTTTTATTTTAAGAAAACTACAATTTCATAACGTAATTCTAGATAACCCGAGTTTAAATCTTTTGAAGTTTTTGATTTCGGTTCGGTTTGTTTCGGCTAGTATTGTTTAAAAATTGTCTTGTTTATTTACTATTTCAACAATTTCGTTACTCTTTTCGCTAAAACATTTAATAATGGGGTGAAAAAAATATGAATAATAGACCATACAAATGGTGGGACTTCATTTTTACTCAATTTTGTAATAAATACAATTTTTTAAGACGACTGTAATGATTAATCTCCTATATATTAAAAGAAAAGCATTTTTAGAGAGAAACCTTAAATTTGTAGAATATTACAGTGGTGCAATTATGCTGATGTGTCATCACTATAGAGTTTCTCAGTATTTTTATAAAACAATATTTCTGATACTAGAATATTTACATGTTATGCCATTATGCATTGTTATGACCAAACATATATTATACCTTTATAAACTATTCATTGATATATATTAGTTAATATTTAAAAAACAAATCTACACATATATTTAAATTTATCCATCGACATATTATGCACCATATAAATGTATTTTTTTATTATAATATGATGCAATTTTTATAATATATTCAACTATTATAGTTCTAAAAAAAATAATTAAAATATTATACATTAATCATATTAAAAAATAAATAGTATAGTTAGTAGATTCATTCATTCCAATAGTTAGTATCTTTTATATTTGTATCAAACATAATTATTAATGGTTTATACTACTTTTGTATTTTGATTCGTAAATCTTAACTTTAGAAATAGTGGTTTAGAATAAATCGCATGCATATGAATTAATAAATAATTTTTTTAATTTTGATTGTTAAATCTTGGCTTTAGAAATAGAGGTTTAGAATTAATCGCATGCATAGAAAAATAAACTAATCACATATAAATTAATTTACATGCTAAATATGTATTAAATGATAACTTGAGAAAGACGTATCAATATGCATTAACTTAAAATTATTCATGCATCAATATATAGGAACTAATAAATTAAAAGGGGATCAATATATGCCAAGTACTCCATATATATGCATTAAATGAGTAATTGCCAAATTTAATAGTTGATTAATAACGTTATTGATGTGTTTTCGTCTTTCTCAATCTATGATTAGTAGAGTTAATACGTCTTTCCTAACTATTAGGTAATTATCGATACTACTAATTACTATTTAAGAAATGACATATTTCATTGTTCATTTGATAGTTAGTAAAAACATAGTTCAACCGATTAGTATCTTAAATATTAATTTCATATCTATAATTGAGTCATTTCATTATTTAATATCTTATATTTTAATTATTACATGTGCCATAAATACTTATTATATATATCATGATTTAAATTGTCACCCAACTATATATAAGACGTGTGCTATATGCACTCACATATCACTTTCTCATTGCATTTTCTGGTTAAAGTTTTTCTACAGTTCATTCTCATGGCATCTTTTAGTTCTACTACTGATCTGAAACCTAGAGGCTTCAATCGTTTTCTGGGTTTGAATTTTGTTTTTTAGTTCCGTTTTTTCAATAATTTCCGTCCTTTATGTTTCGTTATTTGTTTCTGTAAAATTCTAATGAAGCCTTTATTTTTTAATCTTCGGTCTCTTTACATATTGTTTTGTATATAGTTTAAGTACATTGTATTATTACAACTTCAAACTATATTTCATTTGATTAACCTTAATATTCATCAGACAATAAAAAATAAGTTCTAAAATTCGAGTCATATACAATGTGATTATTTGTTTATTCATGTGTCACCACGTTGGTTTGATTGCAACTTATGTTATTCTCTATTTTATCTTTTGTTTATAATCCTTTTTTTTGGTTATACGTTTTAATTCTTATTTATTTATCCTAAAATAATTTAAAGAGATAAAATAATTATTTATTATAATTATATCAATCAATAACTACTACAAATCTACCCAATACATTGGTCTATTAAATATTACTAATACATATTTCATAAATAAACAACTTTCTGATCAACACTCTTTGATAGCATTTACGTAACTTTAAATATGGATGCTTTGATATTATTAGCATAATTCTTTTATATTTTCAACTATCGTTAGTTTTAAATTGTTTTGAAAGCAATAATTTGTTTTTCTTTCACAAATTAAGTTATTTATATCTATCATTTTTATATCATTCAAACATATATTTAAATCCATTAGAGTAAAACAGTGTATATTGATTGGACGTTACAACGGTTTTATACTAATATAAATAAAAAATACTCTATTATATTATTAATATATTTTACAATCATATTATATAAAACAAAAATTAAAACTAAGTATATTATGTTATATAATATTTTAAAATTTATATTAATTTTATAAAAGATATTTCACTCCGCGCAGGATGCGGATTATTACCTAGTGATATTATACAACTGGTTATGACTTATATGAGTTATGACATCTACATCTTTTGGTACAATTGTCATGTATTGGAATGCATTAGTTATAACTTATTTCAGAATGCATTTTTGGAATCCATAAAATAAACCTCAGAGAATACAAAATTGAGTTTGTCCTTCCGATGACTTTTTGATGCTGGTGAGAGAATGCATCTAGAAAAAAAACGTCCTCTTAACTCCGATTGGTAACACAATAAAACTGTGGAATTGCGGAAAAAATTAAGCTGTGGAATGGCGGAATGCAGAATAGCAGAATAATGATATGATTGGATAAATTATGCGGAATGGTAGAA